>CM028906.1:18165000-18865000 GCA_016801845.1 Polydactylus sextarius
TTATGGTATAACCAACCCAAAATGTTGTCTATACCATACTTGTGTGGACGTCAGGTCTTAGGAGATTAAAGACCAGTAAGGGTTAGTTGTAGTAGTAATAGTCAGGTTGTTACTACTACTACTAAGTCATTCTCACCAAAACACAGTGAGTCACATGAGACGTTGTTATTATTCAGAGCAAAGTTTTGACAGAGAGAGTGTGTGTAAACAGTAGAATGCCAGTTTAACAATCTGGTTCAGGATTTATTGTTTAAAAAGTGTGTGTGCTCAAAGAGAGAGGCGTTGTTGACATCATGCGGAAATGTTCTGAGCATCAGCTGAAGTTACTCTGCTTCCACTCAGGAGCTGTTTGGAGATGACAGTGAGGACGAGCAACACAGTCAACACAGCGGCAGCGACAACCAATCGGATCACTCAGGGAATCAGTCGGACGCCAGTATGCATTCGGACCAGGGCGATCACTCTGATGCAGAGCAGCACAGTGGCTCAGAGCGTGGACACCGAGACGAGGACGAAGACGATGAGGATGGGGGCCGACATTCAGACGGAGGGAGTCCTGCTGGCAGTGGGATGTCCGGAGCGGGTAGTCCTCGATCGGAGAGAGGCAGCGTTCGCTCAGACAGAAGGTAGAGCACATGACCATGCTCCTCCAATTGTATATAGTTGTATAGATTAATGGATAGATGACAGATGGATGGACAGACAGAAAGATAGATAGATATGTTATTCATTCCAAAGGGATGAGTGTAGATGAACCTAAACCTGCTGTTGTTTTTAATTTTTGTTGTGTTTTCTTTCATCATTTGTTTCACAGTGTTCACAGTGATGCTGGGACTCCCCAGTCAGGACCTGCCACTCCTCACTCTGATGGAGAAGCTTCTGGCAGAGAAAACCAGTCAGATGACGAGAAGTGGGAAGGAGGAGCTAAGAGTGACCAGTCGGAGGACGAGGAGGAGAAACGACGGTACTCAGATGAAGACCGGGAGAACTCTGACGACGAGGGGCCAAGGAACAGGAAGTCAGGTATTAAAACAGAAAGTGGACCGTAATGACCGAAATGTCACTTGTTTATACCATTATACCATACCTGTCATGTGGAAATTATTCTCTTATCTCACCTGATTCATTTTTCAGAGTCTGCAAAAGGCAGCGACAGTGAAGATGATTTCCTCAGACAGAAAACCAAAGCAAAGGCCGCCTCTGATTCCGACTCAGACAGTGACGTCGGAACAAAGAAAAGTAGGAAACTGTTTCAGAAAATAAATATTTTCTGTGTTCTGCAAACACCAGTTCAAACCTGGACCGTGCTTTTTTCCACAGCAAAGAAAACTGCAGCAGATGACCTGTTTGGAGAAGCAGACGACATCTCTTCAGACAGTGATGCAGAGAAGCCTCTGACCCCAGGACAGCCTCTGGTATCTGTCTGTTTTCTCGCCCTGTCTGCTCATATTTTCAAGCTCCTTTAACTGTGCACAGTCTTTTTTAATAAGAGTTCCCAGATCTCCTTTTTTCATTAAGCCTCTCTGAGCTGATCCTTGTTACCATGGGTCATCGAATCATTTTAAATGCTGTGTGTTCAGGACGCTGAGGATGGGATGGAAGGGGAACAAGCAGAAGAGGAACCTGCACCTGAAACTCGTATTGAAGTCGAGATCCCAAAAGTCAGCACAGACCTGGGATCTGACCTTTATTTTGTCAAGCTGCCCAACTTCCTGTCTGTGGAGCCCAGGTACAGATGATGGATGGAAAAGATAAAACATTAGAATTAGTGTAGTGTTCAGATAAGTGTTGGACTTCTGTGTAACTGTCACTGAATTTGTCATCACAGACCCTTCGATCCTCAGTACTATGAGGATGAGTTTGAGGATGAAGAGATGTTGGATGAAGAAGGACGGACCAGGCTCAAACTGAAGGCATGTAATACATATCTGTAGTTTTCTCTTTGGTTCATGACTGTAAAATAAACTGTAAAATAAATACATTGACAGTTAATAAAAAAAAAAGGTTGGTTATGATTTTTGAGTGACAGGAGTTGATCCTTTCTCCTACAGGTGGAGAACACAATCCGATGGAGAGTCAAGAGAGACGAGGAGGGAAACGAAACACGAGAGAGCAATGCTCGCATCGTCAAATGGTCTGACGGCAGGTATGTGTGTTGTGTCGACTTGGACGTTGGGTTTGTGATACCTCTGGACTTTTCTAAACTTTTAAATACTCTGTTGTTTGTGCAGCATGTCTCTCCACCTGGGAAATGAAGTGTTTGATGTGTACAAAGCTCCTCTTCAGGGAGACCACAACCATCTGTTCATCCGACAGGGTACCGGGCTGCAGGGACAAGCTGTGTTCAAAACCAAACTCACATTCAGGTATTTGACAACAGCTGTTAACATCAGACTCTCACATTCAGACACTGACTCTAATCCCAACAGTAACAATGGTCCCTTCACCCAGGCTGCATTCATTAATGTTCTCTATGCTGTAAGTCTCTGGATCACTTCGTACAAGCTGCACAGGTTTCTCCCTGTAAGAAGTGTTTAAGCCTCTTAGTGGCCCAGAGTCCACCTGGATGTTCTGTCTTCTCAAACATGGGACCAGCAGGACATCAGCCAAAGCTGCTTTAATGCACAGCAGCAACAGGACGCGACTGTTTGTTCTGATTTTTGTTATCAGCGGAGTATTGACGAGGATTAGCGCTGAAGCTGCTCAGGGTTAAAATGGTTCGCCCACTTTGTTGTTTTTATTTTTTCCATAAAAGAGCTTAATGAAGCTTAACAGAAACATTCAATGACGACAGACACAGAATCACAGTTTATCTCTAGTTCTTCACTGATGCTCATGTTTTAAAAATACAAGACTCACCGCTACTTAGACTAATGTTCCTCCATTAGTCCAAGTAGCTGCCTGTTAAACTGTGACATTGTTTTAAAAATGTTGCATAAAACAATAAACAATAAAAATGTTGGAATGATGAAGCTTAGGCATAAGTAAATATTGTTATCTGTGTGGGAACAAACAGAATAAAAAACTCTGGTTCCAATGAAAACACCAAACAAAAAAGCTTGACAGGATCCAGTCGGTGTGTGAGGTGTGTGTGATGTGTATGATTAAAGATTAATGAGGTGGATGTTTCCTGTGTTTCCAGGCCTCACTCCACAGACAGCGCCACCCACAGGAAGATGACTCTGTCTCTGGCTGATCGTTGCTCCAAGACGCAGAAGATCAGAATCCTGCCGATGGCCGGACGAGACCCTGAGTCGCATCGCAATGAAATGATCAAGGTGAAACACTGTTTCTTTCCCTTCGTCTTGAGTCACATCTACTTGAATGATGAAAGCAGATGAATGTTAGTAATATGTAGTATGTTAATATAAAGGCATGATGTGTGAAGGAGAGACAGAGATGAAATAAAAGGGACAGAGAGAGGAGATGCAGTGCACCATGGGAGTTTCCCAGCAGCCTAATCCTATAGCAGTTTAACTAAAGGAAGGTCCAGGACCCACGTGAACCATTATAGAGAAATGTTTTCAGTCTAACGTTAAACATAAAAAGGGTGCCTGCCTCCTGAACCCGCACTGGGAGCTGATTCCATCAGAAATGAACCTGATAACTGAGGCCTCTACCTCCCATTCTGCTCTTAGAGTCTAGGAAGTAAACCTGCATATTATGATTCCAGTCATCTATCAGGATAATAAGGAACTATGAGCTCTTTAAGATATGATGGAATCCGCTCATAAAGTCATTCGGCTCATAATAAATCCTAAGCTGTAATACACGTTTGAGCTGTTTATTGTTTTGTGTTTTTGTTTACTGACGCATAGAGTCAACAAACAAAGTACAGCTCGTTCAGACGCCTACTAAGAGATTTAGCAAACGAAGCTGATCAGCGTGGACGGTGGAGATTCAGGTTTTTAAAAGTGTTGATGCAGCAGCTGCAGTTTCTAATTTGTTAGGTTCTAATTTGTAAAAGGTGTTGATGGCAAGTTGTTCTTCACTCCGAGCTTTGATGGGTTTGTTCAGCAGCTGCTGGTTCAGTGGTTTTATAATGAAAATGTAAGGAAGAGTTTCAGAGTTCGAGCTCTGACAGCACCTTTGTCACAAACATCATGGTAAAAACCATGAAATGGTGTAATTAACAGGGTTTTTTTGTAAATTAAAGTACTAAATTAAAAGACTCAGACTCAGAACAACCAAAACCTGAAGTTTCTGAAAACAGCGTGATTAAATAAGTGACTGATGAACCCAAACCCGTTGCACCTTTAGTCTCATCCACTGTAGAAGAAACACACAGTGAAGTTTTTATCAGCGAAAGGATTTAAAATGAACCAAAAAGAGGAAGTTGAAGTCAGAGCTGAAAGTAACCGCAGCATCTCTCGACAGAAAGAGGAGGAACGTCTTCGAGCCTCCATTCGCAGAGAGTCGCAGCAGAGGAGGATGAGGGAGAAGCAGCATCAACGAGGTCTGAGCAGCAGCTACCTGGAGCCTGATCGCTACGACGATGAGGAGGAGGGCGAGGAGGCCATTAGCCTGGCCGCCATCAAGAGCAAGTACAAGGGAGGAGGCCTGAGAGGTCAGAAAAGTTTTATTTATCTTTGTTATATATTGTCCTTAAGTCATTGACATCTAATGAACTTTGTGCCCTTTTTCTGTCCAGAGGAGCGAGCGAGGATCTACTCATCAGACAGCGATGAAGGCTCCGACGATGACAAAGCCCAGAGGCTGATGAAGGCCAAGAAGCTGGACAGTGATGATGTACGTGCAGTGTGTATCTGTGCAGACAGGGGGCGCTGTGGAGCAGGACAGAAGTTACAGAACCTGCGAACTAAAGGAACTGAAACAGTGAAAGTCGCACTAAGGGTCTAACTGTCACTTCTCTGTTTTCACAGGAGGCTGAGGGATCGGGGAAGAGAAAGGCAGAGGACGATGATGAAATTGCCACGAAAAAGGCCAAGAAATATGTCATCAGTGATGAAGAGGAGGAGGAGGACGACGATGATGAATAGTTCAATTCTTTTTTTAAATCATGCTGTAACTGAATTATCAGTGTTCAGCCCACACGGTTTATAAACAGCCACATTTTGTTCTGTATATTTTCTTAAAATGAGTGTGTGTGTGTGCGCGCGCGTATGTGCATTTGTGTGTGTTATGTGTACAGCAGAGGTGAGAAATAAACAGATGCTTGTCTTGTGTAACCAAATCGTCCACAGGCTTTTGTCCTTTTAACATCGTGATTCATGTTTGGATCATTTTGTTGTGAAGGTTAAAGTTTCCAAACAAAAGGCTGATTAAAGATCAGATTCATTAAATGTGGTGAAGTTCAGTGTGGGTTTGAAATTCATGCAGATAAAGAGTAGAGTTGGAAAAAGTTGGCAGTGAAAGTCTGAATTAAACCTGGTTGACTGGACGATCGGAGATTAGAGGACTGGTGGGATGAGACGAGAAACAAACTCATCCTGAAACTGCTACGCTCTGACTGTCACATGTTAGATCACTGATTATAGATTATAGATTACAGATGGCACCAAAACACTACACAAAAACAGTTTGAGCATTTTAAGCGTAAATGTAACGTTTTCAATGCATCCTTTGTGTAATTCAACTAAATCTTCTTGATAAGATTATGACATTTAAAAATAGACATAGGATTAAAATGGTTTTAATAGCGGCCTCCAGTTGTTAGAAAGCATGTGAGGTTAGAGGAGGTTCTGAAATAAAACGCTGAGTTCAAACTTATCAGCTGCAACACACACACACAAACAAACAAACAGGGTCTAGTGTCTCAGGACCTCAGGACCTTCTTCATCTCATGACCTCAGACTGATCTGCTATCAGTTTGATGATCAACTTTTGCTTCATACATCATACATCTTATTATTTTCTGAAATAGAGGATCTGGCTAATTCCTGTTAAACGCTCAGCAGTGTATAACTTGTTGCCACAGATAAGAACCATCCCCTGCAGCTTCATCCAGACTGAACTGGTTGGATCCAAAACTGGTCAAACACTAACAAAGTGATTAAGTGAGAGTTTCATAAAATGGCTGCATTCTCTCTCCTGACAACGGCCTCCCCGAACCCACACACACACACACACACACACACACACACACACACACATACACAAACACTGCAGGGGAAAGGTCTGTTCAGGTTCCAGCTGCTTCATTAAACCTAATGACTTTATTACTGAATTTCAGAGAACTGAAGTTTGTTACTTGACACTTTGTTGTAGCTTTTCTTGAACGCAGGTGCAGATATTTGAACAAACATGTTTGTGCTGCCACAGCAGAGGAGAAACAGCAGCTCATGCTAACATGCTAAACTAAATATAGCACATAGCATCAGTGTATGATGCTGCTTCATGCAAATGTTGTGTCTTAGGTGCCGGAGGTTTGTGTGCTGCGTTATATCAGACTGCAGAGGGTTATGTAAAGCTAGTCCACACAGGAGTGTGAAGGGAGGGGGAGGAGGGGGGAGGCACTGCTGCACACAGTCAGCCCTGACTAAAGGGGTGAGACAGAGGGGAGGGCTGCAGCATTTCACCCATTTTCTCTGTCACCTCAGATGTTTCTCTACCACAACTCTGAACCTGAAACAGCTGAGTCACCAAACAAAACAAAAAGGTTTGTGGTTTTGACAATCATCCCCAAGTCAAACCGTCTGCATCTGTTCAGGTGTAAAGCGTTTCCCTCGGCCTCAGTTTGTCCTCGTTGACCTCAGTGTGTGAATCCAGATTTTTCAGTGTTTGACTGTTTTGATCAGCTCGGGTCACATTTCAGCTGCTCTGAATGTTTATTGCTCGTCCTTTGACTCCTTGGTTTCTCTCCAGCACTCATCATATCAATAACATTGTTTACAGTCAAAGTAAAAAAGTCTGAGACAGAAAATCTACTGATCGTCTGAGATTAAAACCTTTTTTCATAATGTTTATGTTACTGTATATTTTGTTTTAAGAGAGAAATCTTCCTACTTTAAAAATGTTTTTAAGTCAAAATATATATTTTGACATAGTATTACTATTACATATTTATTATGACTAATTTTATAAACCACGTCAGTAATGGTCCAACTCAGTGTCTTACAGCTCGGTGCCCTTTCCTCCTTTCTCACCGTGTCCCTTCCCTGCTGCTGCTTATATAAGAGGCTAATAAATAAAATAGAAACACAATACTCTGCTCTCGCCCCAGGATCCAGCAGCTCTCACACATGACACCGGTCCACAGCGGCTGCAGCAACATTTTCCTTTACGCACAAGCAGGTGTGTATTATTCACACACGCTGACGTTACAAACCACAACTGTAACAGTTCACTTTGTGTTTTTTTCCCCCCTGTGACTCCAACAATGTGGGTCAGCGTGTTCTGATGAGGATTAATCTGTAAACAACAGTTACCTTCAGACGTCAGCAGATCTCAACTCACAGATTACCCCTTTTTTTTTTTCCTTTTTTTTTTCTTTTTTACAAAAACAGACAAAAAGAAAAAGAACAGTGAGGGGATGTGAGGTGGATCTTCTCTTTATCATCTTCATCTTCATACAAACAGCAGCTTCTATCACACTATCAATAGATATAAATAGAACAGCTATAATTTTTGTGACCTTTTACAAAAAAATCTGTGTAGAAACATTTTAGTTGTTTTTGTCTCCAATGTTTTACTTTGACTCAAACCTTTTATAAAACTTCTGAGCTATAAGAGATGTTAGTAATAATTTAATATCTGCCAGGATCAGGTTCTTTCACATAGTTTGATTTAAGATTTTTACTTGTGATGGAGGATTTAGTTTTAGTATTTTTACATGAGTTTAGATCTGAATCCTTCTACTATCACTGGTTACAAATGTTAAACATGAGAATGTGATTACAGAGTAAACACTGATGTGGCACAGTGTCATAAACAGCTTAACATCAGCTTAACATCACGGGACATCAGGTTTTTGTACAGACGGTCTCCGTGTTGGAAAGAACATCAGTGAGTTGTTGTTGTTGTTGTTGAAAAAACATCTGATTAAAATGTACATGTACAGATTTTTCTTCTCATGTTTGAAGTTTATACAAAAACATCCTATTTTACACTGTGGAAAATTATGTCTCACATATGAAGGTATTTATTATATATATATATATATATATATATATATATATATATAATAAATATAAGTTTATATAAGTTTTCTAAGATTTAAGATTTTGACCTTCACAATAAAAGCCTATAGTCCAGCTCTTTATAGGTTTTACAGCATGAAAAAGGAGGAAGAGTCTGATTTAGAGAAGGGTGAGCAGGGGCCCAGAAGAACATAAAAAAAAAAAAAAAAACCTTAACTACACAGTTTCGGTCCATCAGTAGGTGGGTGAGATGTGAAGGGTTAAAATGTCTCGGTCACATGGGGAGAGAAAGGTGCTGAGGTCAGCTGTGGGGAGGCAAGCTCTCCATCTCTGTGACCTGAGGAATTTCAGAGCTCACTGCGACTCACAGCAGCTTCGGGTTGTTCAGCCTCACCTTCACTTCATCCTCTGACCTTCACTGATGTGTCCTCCCTGCCAGCACAGAGTCTCTGGTTAAATAAGTTGACACGTAGAACATGATAGTGAATGATAAATAGATAATAAATGACGTAGGTGATTCTGGATTGTTTGAGAACCAGTTTCATTTTAACTGCCTGATTAAGAAACAGAGGGTTTTTGATGCAGCAGAACTGATCTCCCATCAGTTTCTGTTGTAGAAACACAAATATTTGGAGAAACACTTAAACTAACCCGAAGATGTCTGAAACTCTGTTACACTATGATACAAATGAGGCGTTTGAGTTAAAAGGTTCATGTATGAAACATAAACGATGCTGATGAAATCCCTGGTCACACACATGGCACCGTGGGTAACATTTATTTATATATTGGACACTTTTATTTATGTCTGTGAGTTGGTTGATGATTGATGGTCTGTTGTTTTTTCTGGACTGCAGTTATGAAATCACTTCCCCTGCAGTGACTCTGCTGCTGCAGAGAGAGGAGCTGGTTTCTGCTGTGCGTGTGTGTGTGTGTGTGTGTGTGTGTGTGTGTGTGTGTGTGTCCAGGTAACAGTTACTTTCAGCCAATTACCTGTTTTCCCACATTTCTCTGTCTTTTTCCCACATGAAATGCCATCTCATCTCATTGTCACTAACTTTAACACTTTCTTCTGTGGGAGAAAGTGTTTGCATTGAGCTCGTACTTTTCTCTTCACTGTAAGTGTTTTGTAAACAGGGTGGTTAATGCCATAGGTTTCTGCTTATGTAACAGCTCATACAGTTGAAAAGCAAGAAAAGCAGGACGCAGCAGCTTTAGTCGCGTTGGGAACAAACAGTACAAGTCCAGTGGTGGATCTGAACGACCCTCGGGGCCTGACTGAGGCTGTGTCAGCCTTTTATCTTGTCATTGCTCTCTAAATTTCCTGTTTTTTTTCTTCTTCTTTATTTAGGGGGCTTAGAATTAGGGCTTTTCTTCATGTTGTTTTGTAAGTTTTCAGCATCCTCACTCCCTCACAACACAGATCCTTGTAGGTAAATAGACCCTAACCTTGGCAGGAACAGCAGAGATCTTACCAGTCTGTGACAACAGACACATCCACTTGTCCATTCACCCCTTTTCCATGACTGCAAGTCATTATCACCATGGATACTTACGCAAATAGAGCATCAGCTCATCAGAACGCATCAGAACGTTAACGCCCAGTGCATTAGAGACAAGCCAAACACACACAGAGGTTTCATACCTGGAGGTGGGAGGCTGTGGTCTAACCTGCTGCGCGGCCTCTTTTCTGGGCCTCACACTCGGGCCTGACCCACTTTTAGTCTCATAACTGTGACAGAGCAGACAAACACAGACTCAGAGGGAAATAGTTAGATGATTGAAAATGTACAAAGTGGGTCAAAACTGAAGTCGATCACATTTCATGTTTGAAGCGGATAAAAAGAATCTGTTTCTTTTCTTTGCTGCACTTTGTTTGTGCAGCAATAGATGTAATCGTCTTAATAAGTGTTGAAACCAGTTTGTTCCTGATGGGAGGCGCTGACCTCAAGATGGCTGCTGGTGTGTAACAGCGGCAAAGTTTTAATCATTTAAGAGGATTGATGTTACATACCTTTGTGGAGGGATTGTACTCTTTCAACAGCAAAGTAATAGACACACACAAACTTCACTGGGAACAAAATGTATGTTTGCACTTCAGCAGAGGAGGGAGGGTGTGAACCAGGAATCCTTTCCCAGACTGTTAAAAGAACAAATGAGAAACAATATAAAAATATCAATGGGATGGTTAATATAGTATCTTGTCTTTAAAATCAAACTTTAAATCGTAATTCACATCACAGGTTCCTGGTGAAATATGAAAGGAAAATCAGAAAATTGAGTTGCATTTAAAAGAAGAAGAAGAAGAAGAAAAGTCAATAAGATCAGTGGTAATAGAGGGAACATGATGTTTCCCCACAATTTGGAAGAAATACACCATCAAATTCAATGTGTTTGTAAAAGACTGGAAGACGTTGTCGACAACATGCAAACATACAAATATATGTAAATGACAGTTGCAGCGTGATCAAGTCAGAAAGTAAAATGTTCTCCGTGTTTTCTTTATAAATATTTTGAGTGCTTCGTGATTTATAATCCCAATTTTTCATCCATGAAGATTATTCGCCATTTCTTTACTCCTGTTAAACTTTCACTGCACTACATTTACCAAACAGCTTTTCAGTTACTTTGTTTGTATCTTACTTCACAGTGTAAATGTGATATAGAGAGTATGATGGGCGTAATCTAATTGATCTACAATCATCAAATCAACAATTAAATGTGTCTATTGTTGTAGATGAATTTCCCTGATATGTGTGTAATAGTAATGAAGTCAAATCATAACACAGTTCATACCAGTATTCAAATACTGCTGTGTCAGTGTGATTAGATTTTAATGCTATGACTCCTTTGGCTTTATGTTATAATACAGTGCTTTTTTACGACAACTCAAACTCATACTGGAGTAATTAACACGGTTCCCAGTGTAAATTTTCCACTGAAGTGGGAACAGTTTCCAGACTGACTGAATTAACCAGTGTCAGCAGGTTCTGTCTCTGTTCTGTCTCTGAGTGAATCCCTGTGGTAAATCTGATTTTGCCTCCGAGCCAAAGACTTCCTCACTTACTCTGAACCAAACACACTGAATTAAGACTGATGTTTATTCATTTACAGAAGTGATGAGGTTTGTCAATGAACATACAACACTCTGCAAAAGGATGAATGGCCACACTGCTACTGTTTCACATATAATACCTTTCTGCATAATTGTTGATCTCCTAATTACGATGCTGACAACATGATATGCTGCACACACATACTCTTCTATTCTGACAGTATCAGGTAATAACAGAGAACTGCTATAAATAGACAATGTCATATAGGTGTTGTTAGTGGCCAGGAAAGATGTTATGAAACCACTGTTCATCCACAAACCTCCAAGAGGCTCGTCTCCCTGACCAGATTAATCAGATAGACCACATTCTTGTGGCTGTGACATGTCTCCTTGGCTAAAACGCCCCCTCCACCCACCTATGAAAGCCACTTCATTAGTTTCCCAAGCCTCTTTCTTTCTTTTTTTTCATTTCCTCTATGTAAATCTGTCTGACACATGCCTGTGATTCTGCTTTACTTTACTTCTTGGAATAACTCTGCTGCCTTTGTTTTCATGTCATGAAGCCTGAAGGGTCTGAGCCTCTTGTCTGCTCTAATCTGACACAGTGAAGCCACAGTAGACAGAGCTATAGGAGGGAGGGGGGTCGTATCTGTGGAGACTGGGGTGAAACTGTGCCGCATCAGCACATATGGGAACATATGCACAAGAACCAAACCCAACAGGTTTGCTCTACATTTCACTGTCACCTTCAGACTGTTTGTCTTGTTTTATCGTTGGTCTGTCTTTGTTGAATTTATATGGTTCAATACATTAGAGGAGCTGTTTCTTGCGGCCACATGCTGAGCACACTGTGTTAGATGTGTAGGTGTGTTGCACAATGAAAATGCAACAGTTTAACAGTTTCGCTGTTTTTCTGTTTTATGCGGAACATTCTTACATGATAAAAGCATCTCTCATCTCTTTGTATGTGCGGGGACAGACAGATGAAAATCCAAGTTGCTGTGTGTCTCATTCCAAAACTACATTGTTATTTACTACTTTGTACATCTGTTCATTTGATTTCACCTTCAAATAATGAAACTCCCATGTGACTGTAGGAATCTTCAACCTAAATATTTATTTAAGTTGTGATGGGAAATAAAAATGGTCTTTTTTCATGTTTCATTCACATTCACATTTGTAAAACTACAACTGATTAAAACCAAGATCCAAACCACACGCAGTTAAATCTTTGGGTATCACTGCTTTAACATAAAAAGTTCATCGTCAATCGGTTGAAGCAGAATCAGAATCAAAACACACTGATACAAAAACAGTGTTTATTCATTCGAAGACATTTTTAACAATGTCTGTACACTGTTAAAGCTGCAAGGACACCACACATCTGAAGATTAAATGCTTTGCTCAAAGGCACTGCATCGGTATCTGTTGGCACTTCTGTTGTTGCATAAAACATCAAATATAAGCGTTGCTCCAATAAAACAAGAATAGCTCCATTGAAAACAGTTAACCTCGTGAACACTGGCAGAAAAAAAATCCATTGCAGATCTGCTTTGTCGGTGATGTGTCATACTTTTATCACAGAACAACACATTTTAGAACAATCATAAACAATCCTGCAGAGTTAGATACATAAATACTTTTATCAACTGGGCATCAAGTGCTTCTGTCCCTGTTTGTCAAAGTCATTTGGTCTCCCACAAACCACTTGGCCAAATAAGGTGCCTGATTAATGTGAAAAGAAAAGTGACATGGACTAGGAATTTATCCAAGGATGTTTATTTTTTTTATCCAAGGATAATGATTTTTTCAAGTTAGACAAAATCCTCCAGCATCGTCCACGTATGATGTCAGATATTTGATACAGTGTGCCAAAAGAAGCCACTGCAGAGACGACTCAGAGGTGTTGTAATGACTCACATTAGAGCCGACCTTTGGTTAAAAGCTAATATTAGAGGATGTGACCAAACACGTTCAGCAGAGACAGCACGTCCAAATCCAAAAAGCAGTTGAAGCACAAGATAATCTGTCACTTCACAGTTGATTGAAGCCACAAAAGTGAAGGCTTGTTTTCTATTTTAATACACTTTAAATCACACAAGAAAACATGGATGGATGCTCAGACTTTAAGCTTCAAGAAATGACATGCTGTGCTGTGATGATATACCCTCTACATTATACATTATATATCATAAATTACACATTATACAAAAGCCCTCTTAGGAAGCCTTCAGTGAACCCTGAGAACATCACCATAGGTTAGTCTACATTGTGTTAAGTTCGTATTTGAATGTGTTTGCTCTGAATGATTGTGTCTTGTGAGCTTCTGTGTTTATCTGCAGAGATCAGCATGTGAACATGTTACGTGTTACACAATGTTCAGTCTGTTCAGGCACGTTTTCACTGTATGTGAGTAACATGGGAGATGGTCCGCTCAGCTGCACATGCCTATAGGGCAGTGAGGAGGCCGAGGGTTTAGTTGGACCGCTGCTGCGTTTCCTCAGCAGTAAGTAGACAGCATTTACTAATTCGCTCCCAGAGTGTCTACCTGTAAAGATTCAAGTGTCACAGCAGTAAGGAAATGAACACACAGACCTGTATGCAGGGAGGAAGCTGCTGCACCAACAGGAAAACACACCGCTGTTCTCAGATCAGTGTCTGTTACACATTGTTCCCTTTGTTGGACCTCAGTCGCTCTCCTGAGGATGAGGTCCCACAACATGAGATCCTGGAGCACCAACATGTTGATACACGTTAACATGTAGATACATGTTAATACACGTTGATACTCGTCAACATATGTTGACATGTTAATCACGTTGATTGTCCACATTCTTATTTTTGGAATACAATATGTTTAACGAGCTATTACCACATAGCCAACATTAACATTAAACATTTTCTTTCCAGTTTTAGTATCAAACTTCGTCACTACAGTGTTCACTGTGCTGAGCCCCACTCTCAGAGGACACATTATAACCTCTTATATACACTTTGATGGCTGAAGTTCTTGGTCATCCTTACACCTTTAATCTATAGTCTCACATCTATTTACCCAGCGACCAACGGGGCAATGATGATTGTAAGTCCTGTCCTTTGTGAAGCTTTGGTCTGTTGTTTGGTACTACACTTGGATAGTGTACAGTCTGTAGACAACTTTTGCTGTGTGATGATTCTTAATTAATTTTTCACAATAAATAAGACATGATACTCACACAGTTCAAATATATAGTCAGAGGTTGTACTTTCTGCTCCACCAGTTCCTTAATAGATGATTATTGTTTTACAGTGCAGTTTCTCTTGCTCCTATTAATTTGCTCTGTCTTTTTCAGTTTTGTCTGAGAATTGCCACTTTCTATTTGCTTTCCGCAGAAATGTTTTTCATTGAGCTCATCTTCAGGCCACGTACACTCGACTCTCTCACAAAAAATATAAAGTGTATTTGTTCATGCGCAGAGCAGTGCACACAGAGGCAGGAGGCATGTTAACAAAGCCCCAGGCTTCATCTCTTAGTCAAATAGTGTCACCAAATATGATACTGTCATAATGTGCATTGCAGTCATTTGCTGAACATTTAGACAAGAAAACTTTTACCTGTATGTCAACAGAGAACCAAACCTGAAAACACCATCTTGTGTAGTTTGCTTGTAATTTCTGAATGTTATTGATTATTATTCTCAGACTTCACTCCTGTGTTTGTGCTTTACACGCTAAACTGAGCTGCCACTGCACATCAGACTCTCTGTGACTCCTCTGCACTTTAAAACCAGCACAGCCTGCAGAGTTCAGTTGCTCATGCATGACTAAGACGAGTTATGCAATTAAACAAAAACAGCCATTGATTTCTATCTTATCTAGCCTATTTTAACAGAAGCTAATACATTGGATTTTGATTACCTAATCCAGTCTATCTTTCCTGTGATATGAGTCAATGTGTCACTGCTTTCTTATTCAACACTTTAGAAAATGAGTTTATGTAACACAGACTTTTATCATCAACATAATGAGGAGTTTTGGATTCCCTGGTGGTCCAAGGACCAGTCTGGTAATTAAACCAAAAATGCTGCTGATGTTGCCTCAGTGGAAAGATGCTTGTATGTCAGCAGCATCCAGCTTCTCATCCAACTACAAAGATAAGCATTTTTTTAAAAATGAGCTCCCCTGCAGGTGCACATGAAAGAGTTAACAAGGCTGAAAAGAGGCAAAAATATTTCTAATCTCTCTTATTTAGACTTTCGGTACATTCCTGAGAGCCTGAAGTGAGATTTACCAGAGGAGGTAGAATCAGTCCTCAACACCTCAACCTGCGTCTGTGAACTGGATTCATCTGAAAGCACAAGTCGCCCATTCATTACCAGCTGTTAATAGCATACACATATGCACTCATGTCCACACATACTTACCTCACAGCAAACCATGTGTATTGACAAGTATGTTGTGACATCAAAGATGGAAAGTGGTTCAGCAGGATATGGAGGGAAGATCACAGGTCACAGATCACACTTTCTTCCACATTCATGTGATCTTTAACACATTTTAGGTGAATTCTGGCCCATCCAACCAGTCCTAATCCTCCCTGATAAGATAAAAAGAAGAAGCTCTCCTGTTTCATGTTGTTTATATGTCTTGTTTTATTGCACAGTACATTTCTCAGCAGTGCAGAGGAGCAGAAATGAACTGAACTGAAATGACCTTTCTATCCAAAGACTTCACTCCAACATATCATCCCACACTAGGGTGTACTGTGGCGCATGTTGTGCAGCTGGGAAAACATACGCACATAAACACACACACCCACGCGCACACACACACACACACGATGCTCTGGATTACCCAATGAACACACACCTCAGCTGGCTGTAGTGTTCCATGGTACAGGATTACATATTACAAAACAAACCTGAGTTCAGTGTCTGCTGATAGAGGAAGGATGCAGTGCAGCTGACCCGCAACAGCAGTAAAGTGTTTTTCCACTTCCCTTCCTATCACACTGCGCCATAGTAGTATAGGTTAATGATTGATACGTTACACAGGACAATCAATAGGCTCATGGACCCGCTTGTCTTGTGACTGGAAAATCCTATTCCCACAGACCTGTTGGAGAGGAGGCCACGCTGCACCGTCTCAAAGGGACTCGGCTCAGATAAGGACTTTTCTGCGGCAGGTGGCTGTGATGCTCAGTCCAAGCAGCGCATTGTGAAACCCCTTCAGCCAGTGATTTGTATGCAGGCTGGGCTGATGCCAGTGACAGCTTGGCTGGGTCAGGCCAAGACCAGCCAGACAGGCTCTCCATTAGACCTGCCACTCAGCCCAGTGCTGAACACTGTGTGCTTTTCCTTTGCCCTCGCGCTGCATCGATCTGCAGCGACAGACACACACAGTCAAAGCAATGAAGGTGAAGGAAGCATCGGTGACTGCTGTCACATCTAACAGGCCTGAACCTAAGCTGTACTGTTGGCTCCACACATCACAACTTCACATCAATGCACCGTCTCCTCCTAAGTAAAGATGATGAAACTGAACAGGTGACTTTGCTGGGCACTCAGCTGCGACCAGTCTGTGATTAACGCAGAGCTGCTGTGACTCCGAGAGAAGAGGCCGTTCAGTCCAACAAGAACAGCGGTGGCGACATGATCACAGATAAGAGGCTGTTGGGAGCTGGACACAGTCAGAGAGTGGAAATGTGCCTGTGTAAAGGTGCTGAGATAAGAGTAATGTTATGTAACTGTAGAAAGTCACAGCATCATGACCTCAACTGGCATAAATAACCACAAGCACAGGCAGACAAGAAAACACCAGTGTTTATGTGCAAACATACAATTAGTGATTCACTGACTCACACATAGGTAATTAACAGGGAACAGCTCTGATACACAAAACGCAGACAAAAGCAGTTATGAAATATGTGTTGATAATGATGACACCTGGATGTCCTTGATTTTATTTGAAACCCAAATATTATGAGTAATAAGAGCTACACTAAAAGGAGTGAGAGGACAGAGGTGTTTTATTTCCACACATCTAGATAACAGATATTATCCACAGCCTTTATAGTGTATCATATCAATCTGTCTGTTCTCAGTGTAATTATCAGTTTTATGATCAACCACTCAGCTTCTCCTGGACTTTTTCCATCCAGTGGTAGACAACAGAACAGCTTCAGTGACCTTGTTTTATAATCTTTATGGTTTTACTGTCATAACTTAAGAAGAAGTAATAAAGTTTCCACAGAAGTGAATCATCAGACTTTGTGACTTAGAAGCACATATTCTTTGGTTCAGATTCATTAAATCATTTAAAGACTTTAAGTTTTTTTTATTGTTTCACATTTGTTTCACGTCTTGCAAACTCTTACTCAAAACAATGGAAGCTATTTTTTTTCTTAGTAAAACTTGACACCAAAGCCAATTTTACACCAAGCTGTGAATCATGGCTCTGGTTGTGAGTTAAAACGCTCTGTCAGAGCGACCTGAACCAGCTGAGCAGCTTTCAGCTGAGATGTTTGTTATTCTGGTTTAAAGCTTCAGAATCCAGAGCAAGTGATCCTCTTACATCACCATCAAATAATTTATGTGTGACGCCACAGAATTAATCAAACACAACAATACACACAATAACACACACAATAATACACACAATGTAGCCACTACATTGTTTAATCTGTTCTGTTTTATTCATTCAATCAGTTTCTCAGTCTAGTCTTTTTATCGAATGTGCCAAAAACAAGAGCAACAGGGTTACATCACACACACACACACACACACACACACACACACACACACATAGGAGCCCTGTAGGTTTTCGGATGCTCCACAGATGGTGAAAGGACAGAAAAGCAAAGGCAGATGGTTGTTTCCTCTCGTCTTGTTTTTCCTGTTTCCTGCTGTGATGCAAGTTAAGGTTAGAGCTGCAGACAGGGTTGAAGTTCAGAGTTGGGGACAAAACTCAAATTGGACTTAGAGTTAGGATCAGAATTAGGATCAGGGTTATAGTCTAGGGTTAGAGCTAGGGTTGGAGGTTAGGTTGTGGGGTTACACTTACAGTTGCAGTTGGAGTTAGGATCAGGGTTGGAGTTGGGGTTAAATCCGTAGACAGACATAGATCTGCAGTTTTGCTGACGTGGAGTCAGTTTAGTGTAAAGTAGCAGCTTTTCTGCTTTTAACCTCTTATTTTCTATGAACAGACTTTTTGTAGTTTCCTTCCTTTAAGTTCAAAGTCCTGCATCTTTCTGTGATTTCTAATGATGATTTCCAAAGTGATTAATGCATCCATCTAACATCTACTTTTTACATTCATGCAACTGATCAACCACTCAACCATTCACCTCCTCGGGCTGCACACCTGAAGCTAAATCATCACACTGTATGTCACCATGTAAAGAGAAACTCAGGGTGATTCCAGGCCAGTGGTGGTTGCACTATTGTGTATTATGTAATCACACTGTCAGGCCCCACTAACACGCTCCCCTCAAAGTAAATGGTTTAAACAGCTGAATGAGATCCCATCTGTCCTGGACACAGCCGTAATTGTCGTTTCAAACTGCCAACGGATTTTGTTTTCTTTATACACTAATCTGGCCTGACGTTTGAGCAGCAATGCGTGGACAACCTTGGCATTGACACAGGAAAAGTAGAAACAACGTGGAACAGAAATCAGTGAGATGAAACATCTACGACACTGTGGTTAATCTGTGCGAGGGGCAGCCCAAAGGTTTGACGTTCAGCAGAGTAGCAATCGTGCATGATCCTGACAGTTATCACCTCCTCAGCACATCGACCCCAACACATGTTGTTACATAAACAAGTTTGAACCTGAAGTACAGGCGCAACCACAGAGGGAAAATGAACCGTCTGTGTGTCGGCCTCTTTCACAACGCTGTGAAATACCGCACGAACAGGGTGTGTGGTTAACAGCTCTGAGTGTCGCACACTGAAATCAACCAGGCCAAGAATGTAGACCTCGTCCCAGTGACTCGGTTATATAACATACACTCAACATGTGAACAATTACTTTATGTTGTGTGATGGTCACTCGTTGAACTAATGATCATGAGGTGTCTGTGATTAATTCATTTATGGTGTTTGTTAACCGAGTCCAGCACAAACATGCACATGCTCTGGTTTTTGAATTGATTCAACTGGTCATTGAATTGCATTAATTTCTTGGAGACCCTATAAGATGCAAATTGTTGCTACCACTTGCCTAACCTTTTTCTCTCCCTAACCTTAACCAAACCTTGGATTATAGTTTCACCTTAAAATTTATATTTTTACATTATGGGGACCTCCTTTTTGTTTGCATGAGGAAGACAAGTGAGTGTGTAAACAGATTTAAGTTCCCACACTGTAGGGACTATCTAGACCACACATACACAAACACACACACACAGAGGTATTTTGATAATACTCTGCTGGTCTCTGCAGATGGTGGTTTAAATATCAAACATGCAGACACGCACATGTCTCCTCACAGTCAAAGTGTTGGTCTAAGACGCCTGTGACCTGCAGGTAAAGATGGCGGATGAGGAGGTGGCAGATGCCCTGTGAGCCTGACAGGAGAGATGTGGGTTACAGGAGTAAAACAGGCAACTATCTTCTCTGGAATTTGAACAACCACAGGCTGACAAACCTCCTGGTGATAGGGACCATTACACAGAGCAATAAAACTCAAAGGAGCCTGAACACACTCACATAAAAAGCTCATGTTGTATTGACGTGTTGCCAGCTCTGTTTCTGCACAACAGTAAACTGACGACTGTCGAACTGCTGGAAATACATGATGCACATGACAGAGACATCTGTCTCTCGTTGGACTGTGATGGCGTCGGACTGTGATGGCGTTCCCTCTGACACTGACAGTCTGAGCCATGCAGCCAACAGGCTCCGCCCCCTCTGACTGGGTCTATATAAACTGTGTGAAACTCCTCCTCACAGCAGAAACACATGGAGCAGGATCACACAGCAGCCAACGTCTGAGGACTTGTACTGGACGTACTGGAAAATACTGGGACATACCGGGACACATTGGGACATACTGGGATACTCTGGGATACTCTGGACCCATCATTTGCTGACACACTGGACTGACCCTGATTCTTCTGAATGGACTGTTTCACTGTGCGATGTTGCCACCGTCTCAGCAGGATTTCAGACTCAGTAAGTGACGAGAGGATTTAATTTAGCCTGTGGGGAGTAGATACGACTGTGATGATGTCTGTGTTTTAACAACATAAAGAACAAACAGCTGATATGTTGCTGTGCAGGAATAAGGTCGGAGCAGATTCACAACATGAGTTTACCTTCATTCATTTGTTGTCAACTAAAAACCATTTGTGACAATGTTGACGTCGTTTGCGATCACGCAGAAAGTTACGGTCACAGAAAGTTACAGTCACACAGCAATTGTCAGTAACTGTACGAACACTGTGATGTTCTTCAGGCTAGAGACAGAGCCTGAAACACAGGAATCAATCAGAGTTTTACCCTGTGACCTGCACTGATTCAGTTTATGTAGACACAGTGATATCAGCTTCTTAATCATTAATGCAGATTCGTGAGATCAGTCAGTCGTATGATAAGTCAGAGGTCGAGCAGTTACATCAGAGATAATGTCTCTAACTTTTGATCTGACTCTCTGTGACTCGTCTGGGATGTGAAGGATGTGAAGGATGCTGCTGTGAACTGGTTGGTGGCTCAGCTGTAGGACATGATGTCCAGTGTCTTCTCAAAATAATCAGGCACACAGATGACAGTCTAAACTCTGACCTTAGCAGAGGAGGAATCAACAGTGTCATATAAACAACTAAAACTGATCTTAGCACTGAAAACTGACCTGAATATGTCAGCTTTAACCTGAGAAAGATTTAAATCTAATTAGATATTAAATCACTTTACATCGTTAGATGTCAAATAACTTTACACCTTCAGATATTAAATCACTGTTCATCTTTAGATATGACATAACTTTATCTCAGATGCAGGTGCAGACCTATATTCTCTGTCGCAGTCAGTCCTGTTTCCATCCTGAGCAGCATCTGCATTCACTGTTCTCACACTGGTCTCACATGGTCTGCGGATGCTGATGTAGCTGCTGCGGCTGTGATGCTGCTGCTGCCGCCCCCGTCCCTCCCTCCATCACCCACAACCTCCACACACAGAGAAACACCGTGCTGCTACCGCAGTCTGATGGAGAACAGCTCGAATATGATCTGATCTGATCTGGTCTGAGGGCGGAGGCTGAAGCACCGAAGCACCACATGGACTTTTATAAACCCGCAATGACCGAGCTGCTTCTCGTTCCTCTCACCGACTAACGCTACACAGAACACATCAGTCTGCGAGTGCGAAAACTAACGGAACAAATCGAAAACAAATCGTTGAATGACCCAGAAAGCAACACCAACAGCTTGTTTGCAAAGAAGAGGCGAAATCAGAAACAGTGTCTGGCATAAAATTTTATCAATCAGTCAATCAATCTATCAATGACTGAAGGTGCGTGGATGAAAGTGGCCTAAGGAAACATGGATACAACTGAGGTTGTTGTCGGAGGAACATGAGATAAAAACGGGAGGGAGAGAGACCGAGGGGGAGATTTTGCAGCTGAATTCTGCTTTAAATTCCATAATAATTGTGTCAATGTTTCATTGATAATTGTAACACT
Organism: Polydactylus sextarius; assembly: GCA_016801845.1. Lineage (NCBI taxonomy): Eukaryota > Metazoa > Chordata > Actinopteri > Polynemidae > Polydactylus > Polydactylus sextarius. The sequence goes on from CM028906.1 coordinate 18,186,814, forward strand.
TCATATTTACACGTCACACGCGGCGCGTTCACGCTGCTGTTATCATTCCCATCAGAACCGTGAACGCGATTTGAATCTGCCGCTGTCACGTGATCTGCGTCTTCACACATCTTTTGAATGACTGTTGCTGCCTTCATGCGCTGCTCGGAGTTCTGACCTTTAATGGTTGCAACAGCCGCGTGCTCGGATTCATTTCATAAATGTTCATTACGACATGTAACTTACTCTGTGATTCTCTGTGATTTAATCACACGTTTCACCGTCACTTCAAAACTAGTTACTACGGTTGAAAGTATGTAGCCTTTGTGTTTGTATTACATTTTAGAACAAACAAAGACATTGGGATTGAATTGGGACCAACTTTTATCACGATAACAACGTAAAAAGCACATTTTAAAGTAATATCAAACAAAGTACATAACAGATCAAACTAAATGTATAGTATATAAAGCCTAATGAACATGAGTGGCGATTAGATTGTTTAAGATGTTATTAGTTGAATAATGAATAAATGAACGAATCACTGAATGAATAATTCATTCATCATGAAACGACGATCCCTCAGAGACACTGGAAGTTACATGGTCAGTGAAAGCATCTACATTCCCGTCAGTCATTGAAGGCAGCCCCGTGACGTCACACTGCCTCCAGTAGCTCCGCCCCTCTTTAATGGCAATTGCAACAGATCCGCAGAGCTCCGGCAGCGACGCGTCGTCAAACCTTCTCCGGGTTTGATCTTACACAAGGCAGGCTAATGCGACGAACAAGGACTGTAAGTAATTTATTATACGTCGATATATGTCACTGTTCTTTACATTACACATCGTTTCACCGTAGATTAACAGCGGTTTTCCGCGGTTTAACCGTCGTCGGCTTTGTTGCTGCGGAGCCGTACCACGTCGTCAGAAGCTTCCGCCAACAACGGCCCTTTGTTTGTCCCGTCGGCGCCTTTCTCTCTTAAGGGACGTTTTATTTTTTAAAAATCAATCACTGTGTTTGACATGTGTGTTTTCCACATATGTCGTGGTTTGTTTGTTTTACGGTGTAAGCTGGTTTTGTTGTCAAACTAGGCCGACGGGGCTCCGTCTGTTGCCGCTTCGCTTCCATTTCTGATTTTTCCGCCGGTGGCAAACCATAAACAGGCGAAATGAAATTAATGTGACACAGAATAGACGTTGTTTTCCTCTGTAGTTTGTAACAGATACACAGCCTTGTTTGTATTTATGTCGGTGCGAGTTTGTGGCGGTTATCCGTCGGTTTCGGTCGACACCGAGCAGCCGGACTAGTGAACGCCGGGCGGGGGAGGGGTCAGTCCCCGTCATGTCGGCTTCTGTGTCCGGAGCCGGAAGAGACGGAGCTGCCGCTTCCTGCTGCGAACCACCGGACTTTACTCTGTTTATCTTTACATTTATAGACGAATAGATGTGTTTGCTTTATATTTATTGTTGCTCTCTGTGTCTTTCAGGTTATATCCAAGTAAAATGGAGGATAGTTTTGACTGCGACTGTGGCGAGCTGGAGCCGCCTGATCACTGATCATTTACTGTGACTTTCAGCCTCATTATTTCAGTTTAAACACCAGGAGACTTGACGGGAAAATTCAAATAAATATTAAAAAGAGGAAAAAAAAAGAAAACAAGGTGCATTAGGCATATTTCATGACACTGCTCAGGACCAGTCATACACTGAATGTATCTGCACTGTGAGGATGCAACTACATGCTTTTATAGTTTAAAACAGTCTCAGTGCTTTTTAATTATTAGTTCATTCCATTAAATCTGTAAACACTAGTCTACACACAACAGGTAAACATATCCACCCAGCTGGAGGTTTAGTTTCATCAAGATGAAGACAGAAGTTGAGTCCACGTTGGTGCCCTGTGTGTGACGGTGACGTCTGGTCGGGGTCAGCAGCCTCTGACGTCTTACATTTGGACTTTAAACAGGCCAGAGACCAAACATTACAGATAGTTCAGGCCCTGAAACGACGTCATGGCAGAGAAGTTTGAGTCGTTGATGAACATCCATGGCTTCGACCTGGGCTCTCGCTACATGGACTTGAAGCCGCTGGGATATGGAGGAAATGGCCTCGTCTTCTCAGCCGTCGACACCGACTGCGACAAGCGTGTGGCGGTGAAGAAAATTATCTTGACCGACCCGCAGAGTGTGAAACACGCCTTGAGGGAAATCAAGATCATCAGACGCCTCGACCATGACAACATCGTCAAGGTGAGTCTAGGGGTCGACTCAACACAAAATAACGTCCATTTAAAATGTTTCATTTTTTGACAACATCTATTTATTCCCACCAGGTGTTTGAGACCCTGGGTCCTAATGGCCGCCGGCTGACGGAGGACGTGGTGTCGCTGACGGAGGTGAACTCGGTCTACATTGTGCAGGAGTACATGGACACAGACCTGTGTCAGCTGCTGGAGCGGGGCCTCTTGTCTGAGGGTCATGCCAGGCTCTTCATGTACCAGCTCCTCAGGGGCCTCAAGTACATCCACTCTGCCAATGTGCTGCACCGCGACCTCAAGCCAGCGAACCTGTTTGTCAACACAGAGGATCTGGTCCTGAAGATCGGAGACTTTGGACTGGCACGCATCATGGACCCCCACTACTCTCACAAGGTAGGAATCTGGTGCTAAAGGACCATGATCAGTGATGATTTATGGAGTTGGTGATAAATGGTTAAAGCTGCAGGTTTCAGGGAGCACAGATGATTGTTTGTTGCTCTGACAGTGTTTGTGTTATTGCTCGGTAATGCGACGTCCCCAGAGTGACGCAGTCTCTCAGCAGGAAGTGGTTTCTCCTCTCAAGAGAAGTGAAGCTGTGGAAAATACGACAATGGGAACTATTTCTGTTTAAAATGTGTGCAGTTAGAAGTAAATAGGTCTAAATGTAAATATTGAAGCGTGTGTGTCTTGTTGTGGTTTAACCGAAGATGTCCCACATTCCCAGGTGAACAGGGACGGCAAATATTTTACTCTAAGTAGTGTGTCATCCAGTGTGACAGTGTTGTCCCAGGTGAAGAGAGTCAGGATTATGTGGTGAAATGTCCTTAAATCCATGAACCATATGTTGAACCCCATCTCCCCCCATCAGTCTTATGTTCACACGTGTCTCAGATTAGTTGTTAGTATCTCACGTGACGTGATCCTCAGACTGGCTCTACCTCCTTCACATCTCTCACACTTGTTTACCACAACTGTTCATTTTCAGTTCGTCACATGTATTTCCCCGCATTAGTCATGCTGGGTGGAGACGATGAGTCTGCAACAGGAAGGAGACGGTTGTAGCTGACGTGAAGAGAGAGTTGGAGCTCTCCTCCCGTCATCTTCGCTGTGTTCAGTGTTAATGACCACGTTTAACATGTTTTTACCATGTGGGCTCATTTCCTTCATATCAGCAGTTTTTCCTGCCGAGGAAGCCTGGCGTTTCAATCAGATGTTGTGACTATAACAGACTTGTCTCCTTTTACAGCAGCGTTGCTGTGTTTTGTCTTCACAGTAGTAAAGTGTTGGAGAAACTGATGTGTAATGAATTGATGGTGTGTGTGGTTTAAAGATGGCTGCGGGACATAAAATGTCAGTGATGTCACAGAGTTCAGCTGCAGCAGCTGCTTGTCCTCCATGTTATTTCAATCACGTTGTTTCTAAATAAAGCGTCAGTGAACCAGTGAACCTCAGTTTGACCAACGTCGTTTTCACACTCATAGCTGGTCACAAGATTCTACTGTTTCCACCGTCTATTTCTCACCTGATTCTATTGTTTCCACTATCTCTACTGTCTGTCTATTGAGTCTATTGTCTCTAGTGTTTCTACTCTCTCTGTCTCTATTGTTTCTACTGCATCGTCTCTACTGTTTCTACTGTCTGTCTCTTATGTCTCTGTTCCTATTGTCTACTGCTTCTGTCTCTACTGTCTCTGTTCCTACTGTTTCTACTGTCTCTGTTACTCTGGTTAATTAACATATTTTCCCTTCAGGCTGAAAGTTGTCTCTGTTTCAGTCCAACTCTCAGTGGCTCAGGATCAAGAATGACAAGAATTCACGTGCACTCGTCCAACTTAACTCTATCTTAAGCTCCAGCTCTGTCGCTGTTTGTTTCTCAGCTCTTTGTTTCTTGCAGCCTCACATGAAGCTGATCACAGCCTGTTTTCATTTAAATTCTTCTGCTCTACAACGGGAGGAAATAAAGTTCTTCTCCTGTTCTTAAATGACACTGGCTGTGAACTCTTCAAACAGGTTAAGTCTATGTTTATCACAGACTTTGTGTGGTTATTAGATGAGATTCATCTTTCTGTCTGCTTCAAAAGTTAAAGAAGCATTTCTCTTTAAATGAAGACAAGTTAGAAACACAACAACATGAACTTCAGTGTCTGAGGAGCTGCAGACGTTTAACAGTTTAATGTTATAAGGCAGCTCGCTCTCTCTCACACGCACACGTTTGACCTAGATATTCAGCCAGTAAGAGGCCACTTTGCAGCTCAGAGTCATTTTGATTAATTTCTCTTATTTTCGACAGGAACAATCCTGCAGCAGTGATGTTGATGTTTATCTGACAGTGGAACAAGTGTTTTGTTCCAGTGAAGCAGCTTCTATTTATAGCGTTGGATTATCCGTGAAGTGATTCAGTGGTGTGTAGGCGAATGCAAACGAAACCCGAATTCAGTGTCTTTATGGTGGAGTTGTAGTTGAACCCACTGTTTGAGGCTGTTGGAGTCTGAATGTCAGCAGTTTAATCTGCAGCTTAGTTGTTCAGACCGTTTTGACAAGCTGCTGCTTTAATGTCTCAATGACTCATATTGACTTTAGAGAATCGGTGAAAGTCAGATGGAGCTGAAACTCATCTACCTCATCAAACACGAACACAACGACCAACACTCATATCACATCATCACCACATTCAAAGGTCTGTTTTCTGGTCATTTTAACCACGAGGTGCAACCTGCTGCTTGATCAGCCTCCGTATGAGCTGTTGCTCACCTGATGGAGATGTGTGTGTCTATAGTTTACAGACACACGCTCAGTGTCTGCAGCTAAATTAGGGCAGAAACAGGAGCTGAGCTCAGTGGTGACCATGTAGGTCTCACCACAAACTACTGCAGGCGACGGTGTTGTTTTACTGCCTCCCCTCCCCCAACACACACACACGCACACACAGGTCTGTCAGGTTACTTTGAACACAGATTGGTGTCACCGTGCGTCACTGTGTTGGGATTATCCTTCACTCTCAGATGAACAGAGCAGATCAGACACGTGCAGCTTTGTCAGCGGTCTGTCTTCTCACCGTGTTGACGTGACCAGAGTCAACGAGTTGTTGAACTAGGACATTGAACTGAAACTATGCAGCAGTTTGTTCTGTGTCTCGTGTCAGCACAGAAAGTTATTCACATGAATCATTTGCTGATCAAAGAACAGAGTGTGAAACGTGAATGAACACGGATCACACATGTTCACACTGGACGTATCTGTGTGGTTGACCTCTAAACCATGATGTTGACCTCCTTGTTGTCGTCCTCCTCAGGGCCATCTCTCTGAAGGGCTGGTCACCAAGTGGTACAGGTCTCCTCGCCTGCTGCTTTCGCCCAACAACTACACCAAAGCCATCGACATGTGGGCGGCCGGCTGCATCTTTGCAGAGATGCTCACAGGGAAAACTCTCTTTGCAGGTAAACGTTTGTGACGTGTTATTTACTGTAACAGTCGTACAGAGACAGAGCAGGTCAGATGTTGGTCTGTGTTCAGGATGCAGTCTGTAAATCCAGCTGCTGTTTGATGAGATAAACACAAGAAAACAACATCCATTTTGTCATGATTCAAACAGCAGTGGAAGGTTTGGATTAATGTGGAAGATGTGTTTTGATTTTAAGTGTCTGTTGTTGATAACTGGAGTTGTTAAACCTGTTTGTGGTCCTGGTCTTAGGAGCTCATGAACTGGAGCAGATGCAGCTGATCCTTGAGTCCATCCCCGTCCTGCGTGAGGAGGACAGACAGGAGCTGCACAGCGTCATCCCCGTCTTCATCCGCAGCGACATGTCCAAGCCTCACACGCCTCTGGCTAAAATGCTGCCAGGTGTCAGCCCTCAGGGTGAGCACCACTCGTCATCTGATCTGCTCATCAGTGAACGCAGATCAAACACGCTTCAGGGTTAAAACATCTCACTGTCTCTCTGCAGCTCTGGATTTCCTGGAGAAGATCCTGACCTTTAACCCCATGGATCGTCTGACGGCTGAGGAGGCACTTGCCCACCCCTACATGTCGGACTATTCCTTCCCATTGGACGAACCCATCTCTCTGCACCCGTTCCACATCGAGGATGAAGTGGATGATATTCTGCTCATGGACCAGAGCCACAGTCACACCTGGGACAGGTCAGTTCACCTCTTTTCTACATACAAACTTAACTTAAACATGAAAAAACATTAGACTTTAGACGTGTTAAGAGCTGCTATTTGAACTTCAAACATTTTCATCATCACCAGGTATCATGAAAGCCAACTGTCAGAGGCTGACTGGCACCTGCACAGCACTCACGACCCAGAGGAAGTTCAGGTTGACCCGAGGGCGCTCAGCGACGTAACGGACGAGGAGGAGGTGCAGGTGTGTGTGACTTTTGACGTAGCTGTGTATCCTGAATGTGACGATCCATGGCTCAGGTTGATGAGGTAACGTTGTCTGTTTGCAGGTGGATCCTCGTAAATATGCCGACGGAGATCGGGAGAAGTTCCTGGACGAGCCGTCCTTCGACTACTCCGGCATCTTCCCGGCCGAGCGGTCCTGGCAAGACGACCACCACGAGAATAAATACTGTGACCTGCAGTGTAGCCACACCTGTAACTACAAGGCCGTGTCGCCCTCCTACCTGGACAACCTCATCTGGAGAGACAGCGAAGTCAACCACTATTATGAACCCAAGCTCATCATCGACCTCTCCAACTGGAAGGAGCAGCAGAGCAAGGAGAAGGCTGACCGCAAGGCCAAGAGCAAGTGTGAGAAGAACGGGCTGGTGAAGGCGCAGATGGCGCTGCAGGAAGCGGAAAAGAGTCCGGGGGAGAAGGACCGTGAGCAGGAGAAACACCAGACAGAGAAGCCCCTGAGTCCCCAGAGCCAAGGCTTCGACTTCGACTCCTTCATCGCCAGCACCATCAAACTGAGCCTGCAGCCAGAGCCCTGCCAGGAGGTGGCGCTGCTCAGCGACGTGGGCCTCCTGAACGAGCTCAACTCCTCTGTGTCCCAGCTCGACGCTCCGCGCTCCAGCTCCATGTCCAAGTCCATAAGTCAGGAGAAAGAGGAGAAGTGCCTGGTGAACCTTGCACAGTTGGGCGGGGGAGGCTTCGCCGTGGTCGGGGGGGAGAGCGTGTGGCCCGCCCAACCCTGGGAGAGTTTCGGCTGCGGGGAGAGAGTCGGGGAGAGTGACTGCCTGATCGACGAGGCGTGCTGGGACATTCGCAAAGAGGAGCAGAAGGAGAGCACTTACACCAGCTACCTGGACCGCCTGTTCAGCCGCAAGGAGGAGGTGGCGGCGGAGACGGCGGCCGACCCGGAGGCGGAGTCGTCGGACGTGAGAGAGCCGGACGCCGGCTTCCTCGGCAGGAACACGGAGATCGTGCTCAACATGCAGCTGGACTCTCTGGCTCTGCCCGGCTTCGACGGCGCCGACGACCTGCCTCTGAAATCCATCCAGGCCTCGCTCACGCCCTGCGCCGTCAAATGTTCACCGCAGATCGCACACAAGACGTACAGCAGCATCTTCAAACACCTGAATTAAACAAACATCCTCCCTCAGTGCAAAGTTCTGTTTTTATGTTTTTTAATAATATGGTATATTGTACTTGAATCATTTCATACCTTTTTTATTATGGTTACTTTTAATGATTTTTTTTTAGTTTGTTTTTTAAGAGGCGATTTATTCTGTTGAAAGAGTTTTGGTCATCACTCTGAGCCTTGATCACCAGGCCTTCATAGATTAATGTCGTCATGGCTAAACTGTCGCTGGCACACTGAAGTACTGTAGCTGAGGGGGAGGACGGGGGAGAAGAGAGGGGAGGACAGACAGGGAAGGAAGGAGGCAGGAGACGAGTCTGGCTGTTTGAGTTTGGCATGAAGAAGGAAAGTGGACGCGGACGGTTCAAGTGCTTTCACAGCCTCTGCTGGAGGAGATTCACGACAGACAGGGGTGTCCTTTTTTTTTTTTTTTAATTTAGTCTTTTTCTGACTTTCTATCATTTTCCCCAAAGAAAGCTTCCTTTCATACTGTAAATCTGACACATGATGCCAGCAACCATTATCGTAGGCGTTAATGTAAATGTGTTATCTACCTCAAGGTAACAGCCGCGAGAGACACTCGAAGCCGCACTAGTGCTTTACACACATGACCATCGTCATACATGAAATGAAGTGGTCGCGTAGATGAAATCGGTCTCACTTTAAAGCATTTAACATAGTGAGGTGTTTCAGTAATCATTATTTATTTCTAGCAGATGTGCGATATTTATTTTATCAAAATGTGTTATTTCAATGTGATTATTGAAGATTGAGGAGTTGGACAGACTTCCATTTTCATTTCAGCACTATATGGGCGTGTAAGTGTTCCTTAGTTTTACGGTAGGATGCAGATTCATCTTATGTTTGAAAAGAAGTCGAGGCTTTCCACTTTCCATCAACACTGTTCGATTGGATCATTCTTTCTGTTCATTTTGTTTTGTTTTTTTTTTTATTTATAGGTGCGTTCTGGTTTAGTGGAAAACTTCTCTATGGTTTCAAGAAGCGCCTAAAGTCTTAATTTTTTATCTAAAAAAAAAAAAAAAACCAATGCGTGCATGGAAGCAAGAGAAAGGTACATTAAAGTAAAGTTATGGTGAGTATAATGTACATCAGTTTTAATTGTATGTTTTTTGTTAAATTTCTATGTACTTTTCCAGGCAAGCATGATGAATTAGGTTAAGGTGTAGCATGTAGAACACGTATGGACTTTTTTTTTTTTGGTAATCATTTGTTCCCCTGTTCTACAAAATATCTCCAAATAAAAATTACTGGCAAAGACTTTTGTGTGTGTGTCTTTTCTACAGACTACAGAACTCAGTGGTGTTTTAGACATTTTCATTTTTTACCTCTGACATCCTTGTCGTTCGGAGGAAAACGTGCTGATCACAGTGTTGACACCTGCAGACTCGCTTTTACTTTCTGATGCTATGACTCAGCAGCTGAACGTCACAGGTTCCCACTGATTTTTCAGGTTAAAGCTACGGATCAACAGCGTCACACGAGAAAACAACGTTGTTCTGTCAGTGACTCTTTTCTCTGTCCGTTGTCTCAGACACAGAAACTTATGTTGTATCTCCGCATTTCTCTGAAGCGCGAGACGACAGCTGTTATCTGGACGACGACTTTTTTAAAAACATCAAAAAATGTTGTTGAAAATATCCAAAACACGTCGGAGTTAGGTAGATGCTCTCCATCCAGCTGTTTCCTTGATGCTTCATAAATCCACAGATGTGTTTTTTATTTGAACTGATGACAGATGAAACAAACAGTCGCTTCCTTTACACACAATAACGACACAAATTTCATATTGTTTCCACATTGTCAGTCATGTGATATGTGTCAGTCCACTCTGGACTTTTTAAACAAAAGACAAAGCGCTTCCCTTTGAGCTGATGCTCTTTTTGTGTCCTCCAAAGCACCTGGTTTTTACTGGGCCTCACATGAGGCTCTGGTTTGTGTCTGACGCTCACTTGCATGTTGGCAGCAAATGTCTGTGTGAAGTTATATGGACGTGTTCCCCGGGTCAATAACATGTCAAACACCTGATAGACTTAATTTAACTAATTCATTTCTCACTTCACTAATGCTTATAGATGTCATACATGTTATACATATTCATGGTCTGTTTTTGTACTTTTACTAATATTACACACTTCCTTTTTTTTTTTTTTTTTTTCTTTTTTTTTTTTACAATTTATAGCAGGATCATATTTTAGCTTCGTGGTTCACGTCATCAACATGTGTGCAACAAGTTCAGGTGCGTCAGTCTCCGACTATTTGAAAATAAAAGATATGAGACAAACTTCAAGATGTAAAATGTGACAAAATAAAGGTAAAACAGCCTCACAGTTGGATATTAATACAATTCAACTGTAATTAAATATCTAAGTTTAATCCTTTGATAAATAATTACTAATAATTCTTAAGGTGATTGCAAAGTAACTTCAGCTCAGTAAATGTTTATGTTTCAACTGTTTCCTTTAATCTTGTTAAACCTGGTCACAGAATGTAAATTTCCTTATTGATAAGTGTTTGAGTGAAACCAGTTGAGAACTGTTTATTCTGAGGTGGTTCCAGACGATGGTTACAGGAGGAAGAGAAACTGTTGGAGCTGCTCTCACTTTAATCAGCTGCAGCTGGATGTGGTGTTTTTCGCTGCTGTTATTTCCTGCTGAGAGAAACTAGGCCAGTTCTGTTGTTTTTTTCTGTTCTCCTGGTAACAACAACCTCAGTGATTAAACCCCGATGGAAAACTCCTGAACCTGATCTGAGCCCAGTGTCTAACCATTAATTATAATGTGTCAAACTCAGTGTTTTTACTGGTTTCAGTCTTGGCACCTGAAACCAACGTGTCCAACGTGTCCAACGTGTCCCTGATGCAGCTTCCTCTGTCTCTCGGTCTTTCTGTTCTTCCCTAAAGAAAGACACAGACAGACAAGCAACAGTATGTTGAATCTATATTGTATCTTTTATGTTGTGTGTTGTTTGAATGTGACCTGCTGAGGTCACAGCTAAGTCCATGTGGAGACAAAGCAGGAGCCTCCAGCAGCATCATGGCTCCTCAGTGTCAGACTCTGGCTCCATATTCAGTCCGAGCTGTGTAGACTGGAGCTAAAGTTAGAAATCAGAGTCGTTATAAATAGATGTGAGCTGTCGGAGATCTGCAGGTCTGAGCTTTAAAACTGCTGCAGAAGTTACAGAGGACAGAGCTCAGCATCATTTTAAGTCACAAATCCAGTAACACTGAGTTCAACTCAAGCGCCAAGGATGAGAAAATCTCTGCAGCTTTGGATGAACTTCAGGATGGATCGTTTTTTCAAATCTGATTAAAAACCACATTCACATCCCCATGTGATGATTGACACTGACACTGAGCAGCAGTATCACTGAGTCTCTAGAAGATATGAGGAGCCTCTGAAGAGACTCAGCCATCACCACAGAGAATTATTGGACTTTAATTATATAAAAAAAATAAAATGAAATAAATAATAATAATACATTGTGTGTGTGTTAATATAATTCCTTTGTTTCTGTGAATAATTCAAAAAGAAAAAATGATTCTGTGAAAGTGACACAAAATATCATCTGATAGTTAACTGCAAAAACTAAAATACTTTGTTCAAGTTGTTTGACTAATTAAATATAATTAATGGAATATGATTAGTTTCCCCACTCAAAAAAAAAAATCCTAAATGTATTCATATTAATGATTCATATTCAGTGTCCTTGTGACAGAGCAAGTCACAAGGACTGTTCATTTTACATTTTGTTTGGTTTTACTGTGCATGCCAGTTATTACGTCATAAAAAAACAGTGAACTGAATTAAACTGCTGTTTTCTGCTCAGTGCACAGCAACCTCAACAGCAACCTCAACATGTGACATTTTATTTTGGAAACCTTAAATTCAGACCAGTTTTAGCTTCTGAGGCTAAAAGGAGGATTCAGACCAAATCAGGAGAAAATAAGAGTCACTGAGATTCAGTTATTGAGTCACATGACGAGTTTTGGCCTTTTGTCTGAAGAGCTGCATGTTTCCTCTTGATGTTTCACAATGCTTGGTGTTGTTGCAGGCGTAAGTTGTTTTAATAATAAAACATGATAAAAGTCAATGTCAAATGTCAATTTTGCCAGATCGGCAGCAGAAGTGAAGACCAAAGTGTTTCTCTTCAACACAAACCTGTGTCTGTTGGTTACTGAAGTTTATTAACCACAAACAGACTCTGTGAACCTGAAACATGAGTATGTATCATCGATCACAAGAAGTTTCACCATCAGTGTCAGAATCATGTTTTCAGAGGAAATACACAAAGATAGACAGGCGTATGTTTCACATGAGACGTGACATGAAATATAATCAGCAGCTTTGTGTTTTCTTGTTCGGTGCGTGGTGGCGTAAACAGCCTCTTCACAGTGAAGCTCGTCCTGCAGCAAATGTTCTGTAAATGAACAGGCTTTGTTCAGAGGAGCAAACAGCAGCACGGGCCACACTTCAGAGTAGGAGAAGTCCTTTGATATTAATGGATTTACGTATTTTGAGCCTGAAAGTGGATTTGATTTATGCAACAATTACCAGAGGTCTCGAGATCACAGTGCGATTCTTCTCAGGGTTGAAGGAGGAGGAGTTAGGGCAGGTTGTGACACATTCAGCATCCTCACTGTTTGTTCAAACCCTCAGTTAATCTCACTCATGATGAACAGAAATACACAAATGGAGACTCAAACTTTTAGGTTAATCTGTTTACTATGAACAGGTGATACAGGATCACAGGTAAAATGGCAGGTGAATTTCATACTGAATGGGAACGTTGTGAAATGATTGTTGGTCTGTTTGTGAGTATTAAAGGATTTATGTTAAATTTTAAACCTGCAGATGTTTAACTGGAACATGAGATAAGATGAAATCTGATCAGATGGAGACATGTCCTGACTGCATGTGGAGCGTTGCTCATAATTAGATTATTAGGATTGTAAACTGAGCCTTCAGTGACTGTTTGTTGATGGTTTACTGACACTCACTCCTTCTGATTTATTATTAATGGAGGGTGGCAGTTTTTAACGACTTACCCAACGGTTGTGACCAATGTGCTGATGGTTTATTACTCTCGAGTTTCACTGATTGATGAACAACATGTTTGTCTCAGCTGCTTCCACAGACTGAACCTGCAGTTCTTGGGCTGAAGTCAGGTGATAAATCTGGATGAGAGCGTGATGAACGTGATGTTTTCCTTCCTCTGCTGTTGTGCCTCTGAGCAAGACACACTGTGGCTGACAGACTGCGATCAGACTGTTTGCACTGGACAGCTGCTGACTCTGCAAACAGAAGCTGCATGAACAAGGAAACTGAACGTCAGCTGCTCATTTACATGAGATGTTTCATTTGTTAAAACCTGCTGACGATCAGTTCTGATATGTAACTTATAGTTACTGAATATAAACTTGTATCTCTCTGAGACACAGGTTTATTTTACATAACAGTTTGTGTCACACTAGCAGCAACTGATTTTTATTTATTTATTTTTTATAAAAGGATTCACTGTTAATAGACCAAATGATAGTTCTGCTGCAAATATAAAAGCAACCACACGTTTGATTTAAGAGTGATGGGTCTATATTTACTCACACTTAATTCACAGATTGTGTTTTGAGTCATATCCAGTATCAGTTCCCAATCTTTACTGCAGGACATTTCTGTTCTCTGTCAGACTTCACTGATCCAACAACAATGTGTACCAACACAGAACAGACCATTCAGTACAAACTGCACACGTGACACAAAAAATCTGATCTGTTACCTTTGGCCTGGACCTGCACTGAGAACAGGTCCTCGCTGCTGCACTAGTGTCTCCTGCTGGTCGGTCTAAACATTTAGAAACCAGGACAGGAGGGTGGAGGAAAATAAACTAAAAACAGTGACAGAAATATGATTTCAGAAGTTAAAAAAAAAGGATGCTGATGTGCATCTTAATGATCTCAGATAATGAAGCAAACTAAATGTTGACTCAAACTATGAAGTTGCATGAAGAAGGCAAAAACATCTCCATTCAAGCTGTTATGTTTGCAGGTTGCCAGGTCGCTGTTGTGTGGTTGCAGTGAATCCCTGGTGATTTACTCAAACAGGAAATTCTCACGAGTGTTAGTGTTTCACCTGAGACTCACCTGCGTTAACAGCACAGTCTCTTAGAGAAGAGAGAAGCTCTGCATTACACGTTCATCTCCTTTTGTCAAACTGAACTGCAGCCAGGGATAAATTTGGTTTATCTCTGGTTTCAGATCAGATGATTCTGTTGAGGCCTTCACTGCTTTGAGATGATGTTTCCTTGGACCAAATAGAGAAACTGAAGATGAAGGCGAAGGCTTTGTTGGTGCAGGAGTGCACATGGACGTCAGAGGAGTGCCACCCAGTGGACGACCTGCAGAGAGATGCTCCGAGAGAGAGTCTCTGTTTGCCAAATATCTTCAGGTCCAAAAAAGTCAAACCGCTGTCGAGGACTCAGAGCAGCTTCAGTCACCAGGTTTACTACTCGAGCAGAGAGCTGGTGATGGAGGTGCTGGACAGAGGTGCCATCCGGGAGCTAGTCAGAAGAGCTGGCAGCCTGAAGGCAGGAATTTCCCGTCCGTCCCACAGTCACAGTAAAGACCAGAGCACAGATCTGTCTGAGGAAGAGTATGTCGAGGCACTGACATGGATCTCTATAGTCCTGCAGAGCGGTCTGTCAGCAGGACACGACTGCAGCCTCAGCTCTGATCTCACATTAAAGCTGGATGGATGGCAGGCAGTCCTGAAGAGAAACAGCTTCCAGAACAACGTCCTCTCTCTGACTAGACTGGATGATGAAGAAAAGCTGGAAGTCCTCTCTGCTTTCTGTTGCCACGTAGGCAGACGCTACCCAGCATTATACACTCCAGGTCCAAATCTGGCTGTGAAGAAATACCGACTGTCCTTCCAGGAGAGTCCCTGCCCTCTACAACTCGCCCTCCTTTGTGACTTGAGCTCAGGGTTCATCTGCAACATGTATCTGTACAGCACAGAGCAACTCCAGAGGCGCAGTAGGAAACCTGTGGTTGAACAAGTGGTCGAACTCCTGTTGAGACCTTTCTGCAGCAGCAGACACCTGGTGCAGCTGGACTGTTCAGCCTGGATGGAGGGTGGACTCACAGATCTCTGCTCCAGCTTTGGGGTCAATATTAATTTTGTTCCCAGTTTCAAAAGACGAGCCACCGATCCGGCCTCATCTCCACCTCAGCGTCCACCAACAACTGACCTTGCCCACCTGCAAGGCTGGACCGGCCCTGCTCTGCTCGCTCCGTCAGACCCCAGAGGATCAGAGCTGGATGTGTTCCTCCCAGGCCTCTGGGTGGCACTACATGTGATCTGCATCAATACGTTCATTCTGCACTCGATGCAGAGTCAGAGCTGCGTCCACCTGACACAGTTCACCAGGACTCTGGCGTCTCAGCTGGTGACAGACGGCAGCGTCACTGTGCCGCCGCTGCCTCGGCTGAACAGCAGCTTGTACCACGACACAAGTTCAACTGATCCTGAACAAAGGTTGGTGTTTCAGCATCAGGTTAACAACTAAAATGAAAAAGGTGCAGATTTAATATCATTCAGAAACATTTGATCTCTAACATTTGTTTCTGTTTTACATCAACACTCACTGAAAAATGTCGCAGAACAAGATTCACTCGAAAGCTGTTGATTTGTCTGATCAACAACCAGAAATATAATGATGAATATTTAATGATAAGTGAACTTTTCATCACTGTAATTATTTTCTGTTGATGAACTGAACTATTTAGCAACAGTACTAGTCAGCAACAGTACTGATGGTGTGCACAGGAATCAGAGCTGGTTTACGTTCTGCTTCCTCAGGTCTGAATCTTTACGCTGTGGTCAAATGATGGAAACACTGAGGCTGCAGCGGCTGAACACACCTGGAGTGTGTGGGTTGAATAACTCTGGAAACTCCTGCTACTTGAATGCTGCGCTGCAGTGTCTGTGCTCCACTGTTCCTCTGGTGGAGCATCTCCTCAGTCAGGACAATCGCAGGGCACTGGCAAGGTGAAGAAACCTGCTGCTCCCTTTTAGTCAAATTTAACTGCTGGTTCAACATCTGTTTAGACATTTAATATCTGTTGATGCAGGTGCCGCATGGCTGAGGTGTTTGTCCGCCTACTGGAGCAGATGTGGCTGGGCAGCCGCTCCAGGTGTACCCCAGTGGAGGCCAGGTCAGTGCTGAGCTCCATCCTTCCTCAGTTCGACAACTACTCCCAGCACGACGCCCAGGAGCTGTTGCTCTTCCTGCTCAACGCTCTGCATGACAACCTCAAAAAGGTGGAGTGTCCTTCATCTGCTCAGTCACTACAATTTGGGCTGTGGCTTCACAAACAATGAATCTGTGTCTGTGTGTTTGAAAAGGTTGCAAAGCGTCAGATTCGTTCCTCAGTGCAACAGTTGAGACAAAACCAAAACTGCTCCACAGCAGCAGGAGAATCTACGATCATCTCACATCTGTTTGAGGGTCAACTGAGCTACATGACCCTGTGCATGCACTGCAGCCTGAAGGCTCACAGCAAGCAGCCCTTCACTGTGCTGTCGCTTCCTATTCCAAAAGGCAACAAATGCTCCATTCAGGTACATTTATAACCGACCGTTGTAAAGGAACAGACTGTTCCTTTGCTATCTTGTCATAAAGGAACTGGTGTTGTAAAAGAACAGTCTGGTTGTAGAGATCCTTTACACCCAGACTGTTCCTTTACAACCAGATTGTTCCTTCACAGTAACCATTTCCTTTACAAGACAGCACACATCATATGTTAACATCCTTCAGTTCTGTCTCTCGTTCTCTGTTGTGGACCAGGATTGCTTGTCGCTGTTCTTTGAGCAGTCAGTCCTAAGTGGAGCAGATCAGATGATGTGTTCAGTCTGTGACCTGAGAAGAGAAACTGCAGTTCTGACCTGTTTGGACAAACCACCTGAGATCCTGATGCTGCACCTGAAACGGTGGGTGGAAGATGTTAAGATGTTCATCATAGGAAAGAATGAACGACTTAGACTCAGATCTTTAAACATCACGTCACCTGAGCTGCAGTTTGATTGTCAGTGACCTAGAAAACAATAGTTGACAGTTATAATCGGTTGAATTGATCGTTTTATATGTGATAGCTGCTAATAAAACGTGAGGCGTCAGTCTCATTAAAACCAGACGGTTCATCAAAACAATGAGCGACGCTCAGGTCTTAACCACTGAGTAATGTCTTCTGTGTAAAAAAGTTTTTATTGACAAATAATGATATATTCTGGCAGAGCCTTCAGTCTGCACTAACACCAATTATGTTTCTTATGAAAATCTGCAAATTGGTGAAAACTAAAACACCTTGAGATCATTGTTGTTCATGTTCCCTGCAGGTTTGGCTGTAAAGGGAAGAACCAGGTGAAACTGAGGACAAATGTCGTGTTTCCAATGAAGCTCGATCTCACTCCGTTTCTCTCCAGCTCAGCGCAGAGCGACTTGTACTCATCGTATCGTCTCTACGCTGTTGTGGTGAGAAAATGTCTAAAAGCATATAATAAGAATAATAATAAGAAGAGTAAAATGTTTTTAAGCTGCAGGTTTGATGGACGTGAATTCAACAGGGAACAGCTGGTTTCTTCAAACTGAGAAGTGTAGATACACATTTGTTAAATATGCAGATGTGATATTACTTATGTCACAATACAGTAACTATACTAACTATAACTAACTGGCTCAGTCCTTTATTCTTTCTGGATTCTGATCTCTTCACATATAACATCACTAACATTTTTAATAAAATCTGTCTCCTGCTGCAGAACCACATCGGTCACCTGAACACGGGTCACTACACAGCGCTGTGCCACAGCGCTCTGACCCAGAGCTGGTACTGCTTTGACGACTCGGCCGTCACCGAGGTTCAGGACAGATTCATTCAGTCTCCAAACGCGTATCTGCTGCTCTACAGCCGAAGGCCTTTTCAAAAGCCACAGATTCAGGGACTGTGACTTCCAAAACTTCAGGGAACTTCAGCTCCACATCTGAACAACAACATCTGAGGAGCCTGTTCTACTACAATGACTCAAATATAAATATAATTATTTTACATTCTCCTCTGACGTGTGTTGCTACTGATACTAATAAACTTCACACAGTCATTGTTACAACAACAACAACACACACAAACAGTCATTTGAAGCAGTTTAATAAATAGTCATATGAGTTGTTTAGGGTTAATATAATCATTATATCTGAAACAAAATGTTTTAGAGCATTTAAGAAATAAAATCAACATGTACAAGTAAAAAGAAAACAGATTATGATCTCATGCGAGGCGTTAAAACCAGTCAGAAAGCAGACGGTCAAGTCGTGCCACCGCACATCTCTGGTCCGTTCACAAGTCAGTCGGTCGTTTAGTCAGTCGTTGAGTCCTTCAGGCAGCATTAATTGACACCAACACTCTCATATCAGTGAATAAGGTCAGTTTGTCGTCTTCATATTCTTCTGGGTCGTTACTAATTTCACAGAAACAAAATAATCAGGTTGAAATTCAGCGTCCTCATACTGAGCGAAGATGATGCCAACTTATCCCAATAATATTTCCTCTAAATAGTTTTTGTCTTTGACTATAATCATGTAAAGAGTTAAGTATGTTTAAACAGAATAAACTCTACAACAGACTTTATAGAAGCGGGCTGATGTTTCTGGACCCATTTAGATCTGAGCATTGGTGGTTTAGAAGCATTCGCTGTTAATGCCTGCTGTTTATCAATGATTTCTACAGAAACAACTCAAATCAATTGCATATCGTGTAAATGCGAGAAGGTGGTTAATATGAACAAGCAACATCTCAGTTCCCTCTTTAAGAGGAAAAACTCATCACGTCATCTTATTGACTCCATCAGAAGTTAAACCCTAAAACTGCATGAATATGAATATGATGCTACTTTCAAGAAACATGATAAGAATTTGGTCACTTAACAGAAATTCACCTTGCCCTCAAGTATTTACAAGTTTGAATGTGCAACATCAGCATTGGTATGTTTGTACATGCCATCTAACCGTTAACCTGGAGGACAGACTGCGTCCTCACTGCAACACCACTAGATGACCAGTAATGTGAAAAGACAGCATGTGTTAACAGCTATAGCGTCCTCTAGTGGCTGAAGCTTTGCACAGTGTTCCTTCACCGTCCTCCGCACTGGATCAGACGGATGTCGGCCGCTCGCTCCACTCGTCCTCGCGTGAGCGCGACCAGTTAATCAGGTCCTCATAGCTTTGAAAAGAAAATCAGAAACAACCTGTTGGTTTGAGCAGCACTGCTCTAGTGTAGTGTTTCCTCTGCAGGTCCACAGCTCCATCACAGGGTGGAGTAAAACAGGATGTAGGCTGCCGAGGACTTGACGGAGGAGGTGGAGATTTCAGACACTTCGTGGTCATCAAACTTATACCAGCGTTGTTTGAGGGCGTTCTTACAGTATGCTGTGTAATGGCCGCCATCTAAGCCTCCATAATGGTTCTGGTAGAAGAGAAGAAGAAGGTTAAAACTCAACCTAACAGACAATTATTTGTTTTTGTTTTTATTTTTTAAATCCCTGGTCATTCCTGGTCAACACTTGTCTGACTCGTTTAATTTATCAAAGGACTGATTCATTCAAATAACGTTTTCTCATTGTTCTTTATATAAAACTGAATCCACTTCACTCACAGAGACTCCGTAGAGACTGTATCTCTTCAGGGTCTGTTTGGGTCCGATCACATACTGAGCGAGGTCCAGACTGTCAAGAGGGAAGTCCACAGACGTCTGCAGCTTCTGTTTCCATCTTCCTTCATAGGAGAATCTGTGGACATGAAAACCAATAAGGAAATAACAGTAAACACTTGACCAGTGAACATGCTGTAACAGATGTGTTTAAAATAGTTCACTGACCGTTTTAGATGCACTAGGAGAATCGGTGGGACTTTCCAGATCTCCAGTTTCTTGGTGGAGTCTCTGTGGGCTTTGCAGTGTCTGCAGAAAACCTTGTTGTTGTCGGTGAGCCGCTCTTCTTTGGAGAACAGCCTCAGACAGTCCTGCAGGGGAGCCAGCGAATGCTTCAGTCTCACAGAGTCACTTAAAGTGACACATCACAGATAAAACTAAATAAATTGAAAACCATCACAGACCTGCAGGGAGCATTTGCTGGTGGAGGCCAGAGGCAGCGACAGGTACATGAACGTCTCAAAGGTCCGTGACTTGCGGTGGCAGGTCTGACACTGCACGGTTGACTTGAACTGACCCTGGAACAGCGCAACAATGATGGACTCGTTCAACAGCTTGTGTTTACTCCAGGCCACGTCAGCCGCCGACTGATCGTCCAGATGGTCGTTTTCTTCCTCCTTGTACCGCTTCCTGTTGTCCGCCTGACAACACAGGTGGAAAAACAAAAACGTGATGAAACACAGGAACAACTGCAGCTTCACGTGCTAACAAAGCTCCCTTCATTAATAAATAAACCTAATTATACATAAATAACTGTAACACTACAACGAGCACCGGATCAACCACAGGCTCAGATTTAAGAAACAAACTTCAGAGCCACTGAATCTGTCTCACTTTCATTATCATGCAGTTCAGTTCACTCAGTATAAAAGGCAGGAAGATATGAGGCTAATTAATATCTCATTAATTAGTGTGATTGAATTGTCAGTCTGCAGAGACAGTGACGGGGGCTCGTCTGATGGCAGACAGGTCTGAACATCACACAACAGGACGTGATGAGATGGAGTCATGAGAGATGCACGACATCGCCCTGATTAACTCCTCGTCCCGTAGATACGAAACACAAACCGGTTGATTAAAACTCGACCTCAGCGTCTGCTGTCGGTTCTCCGTCTTTAATCATCAGGTGAGTTTAAAAATAAGAATCATTTTTTATTTGATTC
Source organism: Polydactylus sextarius (assembly GCA_016801845.1). NCBI lineage: Eukaryota > Metazoa > Chordata > Actinopteri > Polynemidae > Polydactylus > Polydactylus sextarius. The sequence goes on from CM028906.1 coordinate 18,207,520, forward strand.
ACTCAGTCCGTTCTCCATTAAAATGCACATGAAGCCAGTCAAAGTGGCTACAGGCAATGAAGCATGTCTCAGGTTCACATGCACAGAGGATCTGACAGATGCAGACAAACCACACTCACATTTCAGTTACTTACTCTCTAATTTGCCGTCAAAATGAAACCCGGTGAAAAAAAAAAAAAAAAAAAAAAAAAAACAGAAAAAAAGAAAATGATAAAAGACTAAACTTCTGTTGTAAACAGGAAAATGTGCAACAACATACAGGACGAGTGTTAGAGAGCTGTGGTTGAAATGAATAATTAAACATTTCCAGCATAAAGATGTAAAAGTTTTGTTTCTTTTTCCTCAAAGCAGAAATTGCTCTTGAAATTATGTTAAATATTGCAGGGATCACACGTGTGCTACCTTGTTGAGGTCCTCGTGGAGCCCGTCCATGAGGAACAGCAGCAGCTCCTGTGAGTCCTGCTGGTCGTAGCCGGCGAACTGATCGTTGATTTTGCCAATGGTGATTTTAAAATCCCGCGGGCTGATGCAGCGGTAGAGTCCGCCCCACAAGGCCTTCATGATCACACCAAACTCCTCAGCCACCTCCCCTTTGTGACCCAGGATGTTGTACCTACAGACAGACACATCACAGACACACGTTCAACGTTTCCCCTCAAACCTGATCCTGCTTAGACAGTAAAACTTAAGGACTCTGACCTGTTGATGTCGTCCATGTAGTAGTTGTTGTTAAAGTAATCAGCCAAAGCCGGAGTGTTACACAGACACTGCAGGATAGAGTTCATGTAGCACGTGTTTCCAAGGTTACGAAGTCCAGTCAGCGATGCACCCATACCTCCAAACGTAGGATTCAGGTTACGAATCTTAGCGGCTGAAGGACGAACGATCTCCACTTTAGGGTAAACTTTAGCAGTGGTAGGTCTGAAACAGGGAGACAGAGGTGAGACCAGAGCAGAGGCACCATCCACCGGGAAATAGATCAGTTACTATGCTGGAATGAAGAAAAGCAGCAACATGTGTAAAACACGTCTCACTTGGTTTCTCTGTTGATGGTGGGTATGACAGCAGCAGTGGACGGGGCCGTGGCCTTCTTCTGGGCCTCCTCTCTCAGGTCCTGGCTGATATCAGGGGACGAGTACGACCGTTTCAGCTTTGACTGCTCCCGCTCGCGATCACGATTAGTGTCCGGCTCGGCCGCTCGCGGTGGCTTCTGTTTGTTTGTGGGAGGTGTGGAGGGTGGAGTCTGAGGGACCGTGACCTCAGGAGGGTACAGGTGCACACGGTTGGTTGGGGAGTGGTAATATCTGTAGGTTCCCGTCACTGTGTCCAGGAACTACCAGAACAATAAGACACAGTAGTTAAGTTATTGAAACAAAAACCTTCCAGCTGTTTGGTCTGAACTCGGGTGGAAACGTGTCGTACCTTCATCCATCCGTCGGGGAGACCTGGGATGCTGCGACCCATCTCCTCGCTCCTCGCTCTCGTCAGCGGCTCCCTCTGTTGACCAAACACAACCACTTCACTTCACATAACGATAAGATCATTATCTGAGCATTTCACACGCAGGGCGAAGGGAACGATGCTTATTTAACTGTGACGAGGAAAAGACTCAGCACTGACACGGTGAACTCAGTGTTTTCTTCATATTAAACAAAGCAAAGTCTTAAATATGAAACAACTGTGTATGAGAGTCGTCTTTACTCTGTAACATTAATAATTATTCACTGAGAAAATAAAACTTCTGACACTGTAAATATTAAAGTAAAGATAAGTAAAGAATCTGCCACTTCATCATATCAGACTGATTGTGCATTTATACTGCTTTTCTCATCTACAGTAAGACAACACATGCTGTGATGTGATGTGATGTTGTTTACCTTGATTTCGTTGACAATGTTGTTGGGAGCAGGTGAATCCAGCGACATGCTCTTTGAGGGCGTGTCAGAGCTCTGCTCCTTCCCTCTCCTGTCCTTCTCCTCCCATGCCTTGTTGTCCTCCTTCTCTTCTGCCTTCTGCCTTTCCAGTCTCTTCTTCTCTTGTCTCATCTCTTCTTCTTCCCTCCTCCTCTTCTCACTTTCCTCTCTTTCTCTTTGCTCCTTCTCTTTCTGCTCCTTCTCCCGCCTCTCCTCCTCTAAGCGGCGCTCCTGCATTCGTTTCTCCTGCTCCTGCTTCGCCTTCTCCATCACTGCGGCCGCCTCTGAGTGAATCTGACTCTGTTCTTCTTTGGACAACGTGGAGTTGGGTGTGAAGTTGGGTTTGACGGTGCGGTCGGGAATGACCGGGCCATTCTGGGTGGAGTCCTTCGCTGAACCGTTCTGACTGGACTTTGGTTCGTCTGACACTCGAACTGAGGGTTTCTTGGCACGGTCAAACTTAGGAAGGGAACAAAAAGATGCAACACAACATTACCACAACGTAACAACAGTACCTCCGCCTTGGAGGCACAGGGCAGAACTTATCTTAGATTAGAACTTATCAGATAACCTTCTGCAATGATTGCAGGCTCTTTGGTGGAGCTCTGCTCTTAATGAACTTCCGAATTTGCAAAGTGACATGAAGAAAAAAAAGTGCATTTGCAAGATTTTCAAGAGCATTTTACTGGTCGGAAAACCTGGCTTTCCAGATTCATCCAGAAGAATCACACCCCTGATTGAGACACAGGTTGTAGTCTGTAACGTTTTGTGTACGAGCAGTATTCAGGCTGATACCTGGGGGAAGGTCTTGACTGTTGTTCCTGCTGCAGGACCCTTCTTACTGAGATCTGAGTTTAGAGAAACATTGACGGGAGAGTCGACAGTATCTGGCAATATGTCTCTGACCATGGAGGTTTTGGATGTGGGAGGGTCGGCTGGTGTCACCCCGTTTACCATCACAGGAACTGAAGGCTCCTGAGGCTCAGGTACGACCACAGGCTGAGGCTGTGGGGGGGTGGGAGGCTTGGGTTCCTCTAGGGAGGGGTAGCTGAAGTTCACTGGAAAATACATCAAATAATAATAAACCTCAATAAATTCAAAATCAGTCAAATCTTCGAACAACATTAATATTCTAGTTACATGGGGATGGATAATAAAAGATAGAAACATTAAGAGATAAAACTGGAAACTGAGTGTTTGGAGGAAGAGAGGAGGGCGTCACAGTGACAGTGACACTCACGCTGAGGGAGGGTGTTGATGATGTTCTGTCTGGGCGGCCGAACTTTAGCGTTGGTTGTGAACATCGGGTAAAACAGCAGCCAGTTCTCGTAGCCGCCCTCCAGCACTAGCGGCTCGCTGCGTAGGATGGTGATGCTGTCCCACTGACGACACCACAGACATGTTGTTGTAATTACTACATTATGTCAGATATAATATCATTACACATTTATCAAATCTATTAGATATCTGACACACAGTCACCTTGAACAGGGCGTCTTTTAGGCTCCGCAGCGTCGTGCCCAGAGCGAGGTCCGACATGGTGCTGAACCAGTCGAGAAGCACGATGTAGTCCACACAACCGCGTCGCCTCCACTGCTCTTTGGACTCACCCGGCAGCTTCGTCTCAATCTGGGTCACAGTGATTCTGAAATGTCATAAAAATACTTTCATAAGACACTTGTTCATTCATGGTTAACGACACAAACAGATAAATGTAATGTTCCAGCTGCGGTGACATGAGACCTCACCCGGGGCTGATGGATTCCTCTGGTACACTGATGCAGCTCTGAGCTGGAACATGCATGTGCGATTCCTCAAAGTCTGTGTGGCTGCGAGCGTCCATAATAATTAATGTGATGGACTGATCCTTCATCATTTGGAAAAGTTTCTCAGCCGTGATCCCGCCAGCTGGAGCTGCAGCTACACAGAAACAAAACTCAATGAACACGTGACAGAAAACTGTGGAAACAATCTCCAAAATAACATAAAATAAAAGCAGCAGGTGTCTCAGTTTAAAGTGTCAATTCTCTTTGGTTTAATTTATCACACTTCATTGATTTTATTAAATTACCTTTAGAGTTTGAAATCTTCACCTCACTCTCTCCTTTAACCTGAAATGGAAATGAAAACATTAATATATATATTTCTGCATTGTTGCTGGTGTTAAAACTGTGGGAATTCAAAATAAAGTATAAATAAAATAAAACCAAACTTGATGATGCATGTGATCATGTCTGACTGGAGGAGAAAAGGCCTTTTCATATAAATACACTATAAATGTTTCACTGGAAACTGCAGCTTAAACATCAACTTACTTGTTGAGGGTGAAATGAATTCATGACCGTTTAACTTCACTAAAGTCTTTAATATATTAACAACGCCTCAGTGTGAAAACCATCACAGTCATTGTACTCATCTTAAACTCAATTCACACCAGAACGTGTTATCAACACGAACATAAGGTGAGTTTTAAGTGTCTAATTCATGTGAATATTTGACTCGGTTACTCTTTATTTCTACCTTTTTATTATCTTTCTTGTTTCCCGAAGACACTTTTGGAGAAACTCGTCCTGCGTCTTTCACCGTTATTTCCTCCCTTCTTTTCTTCTCTTCTTGTAGCTCTTTCTCCTCAAGTTTTTTCCGAACCTCAACTTCCTCATACCTGTTTAGAGATGTAAAGATTAACCGAGTACTCGTTGCATAAGTATGCTGTGACATTACATGCTACATGCAAATGTTTTTTAACCTGAGTTTAAGGCTTTCAGAGAGTTTCTCAGCTTCTTCAATGGCTTTCTTAAAGCTGGTGGTTCCAAGCATCGTCATGTAATAATCCTTTGAACATTGAAGCAGAAAACAAGTCTTCACATTAGAAACATTACACCATTATTTCAATAATAACTTGAAATAAAGTTCATTAACTGTACCGGTTGCTGCTTAAACTCCGGCCTTTTCTTGATGATGTCGTACACCGTTAAATACTTCATGTACAACACATATGCTTTCTCCTCATCTCTGTCCAGACGACATTCCTCCGCCGCCTTGAATATTTTGCAGGCACTTTGAACATAGCTGTGACACATACATTAAATAACAATGATTGAGTTGTAAAGGGATTTTTGTTGACGTTGTTAACCAACAGTAAAATAATCAGCAACTGTTTTGAACAACTAGAATTTTTTCCAGACATTTTGGAGCAAAACCGATGAAAATGACCAGAAATGTTTTGTATCATCAACTCCTCAGATAATGACTAACAGATGTTGATAGATCCAGATGTGGTGTCGTTTCTTACTTCCTGGTGCTTGTCTTGTCAGGTTTGATCTCCGCCTTCTTGTTCAGGTCTCCCAGAGACGTGGACAGATACAGCTCTTTGACCCCGGTGGACACTGCAGGCATCTTGTTCACTGATTTTCTCTGGACATCTCTGGAATAAATCTGTTGACGGTAAACACGTAGTCACCGACACAGACCTGCTGTTGTGTAACGTTAGCATTAGCTTAGCAGCTACTGTTTCGCTCCAGTTGAGGAATTAACGAGGGGTTTTCACTGATCGCTATCCGTTAAACTGAGCGTGATACAACCAAAATAATTAAATGTTAAGTTAAAAAAAAACATGACATTGCGACGATCAAGTTGTTTTAGCTGAGTGGTTCTCGCTGTTAGCGCGTTAGCAAACATTGTTAGCTGTGGGTGAAGCTGTCGCAGGTGTCAACACGAACATCAGACAGTTACTGTATGAACTTAAATCCGTTGAGCTGAAGTTAAATCGAGCAGCTTATAAAACAATAAATGTTCACAAACACCGAGAAGTTAATTCAACGTTAACTTCGCTTTTTAGCCGTGTAGCTACAGATGCTAACAGGTTAGCATCTGAACTCACGCAGTTAATGTTAGCTACTGTAGCTCAGTTACGGCTACAACCACATACACCAGCACAGAGATCTGCTCCACAAATAATTTCAGTCAGCCATAGAAGCTGTTTGATAAAATAACATAGACTCAGATAAAATACCTTCCTCGGATCCGCTGTTTTCACTTCAGCTACTTTTTTGACAGCTGCTTCCTGATTTTTGTTTCCCCTTTTTCTTCTTCTACTTCTTCTTCTTTAACTGCAGCTGACATCGTTAAAGCTGCATTACCGCCACCTGCTGGAGACAACGTCACACTGCATGTCTCCGCTCAGTGTCCAGGAAATAATTTTATGATCCAACTCAAAGATAATCTGAGGATTAAAACTAAATTAGACTCTGCTCCCGGTTTCAAACTGTTTTACTAATGTTAAACAACAACCAGCGGTATCATTAAAGTTTTCTGGGAGTTTCGAAGGTTTATTTCCAGCAGTGAAATGATAAAAACACAACAGTAAACTGATCATATTTCAAGTATTACTATTTGAGAACCACTGTGTGAGTTCAGTGAGGCACTGATGTAAAGTGATATGTGTTTGTTTTTTAAAAATCATTTTTTCTAAATCAGACATTTACAATCTACTGATTCTGTGGAACAGTGTGAAAGTCTCAATGACAAATTAAATCATTTGTTTGTATGAAACACACTTATCAGCATCCACGTACATAGACACTATGAAGCTGCTCAGTACAACCAACCTGATGTGACTACTACAGATGGAGCAGATGAGGCTTAAAAAGGAGACTATGATTGGAGGTTTGCCCCAAAACAAGCAAATATTAACCAACTGTAAAAGTCCACAGCCTTCACCTCGACCTTTGCACAGCAGGAATCATATTGCAGCGACTGAGAAAGGAGCTCGACCACAGAACATCTGGAATCCATTAACCAGGATGTTTACCAGACAAAGACACAGAGCTGCTCCATAGCACTGAGATATAACTGAGTGATGATCTACAAATGATTCGTATTGACTCTCACATCAATGTGGTCATCGCTTTCAGACTATATCACCTGTCCACTTTGTAAATCATTAATATTGTCTCTTAATCTAAAGTGATAATGTATTAAAGGTGCATCATGACCTACAACCAACATTTTGCTTTTTTCACCTCAGACTTTTTCATCTGCAGTCGGTTTCTTTTCTCTCCTATTCCTCTTTGTTTTTGACGTTTGACTTAAAATGATAGAAACCCAATGTTTTCTTTGTGAGATGCTGATGTGATATTGATATTCTCAGCTTATTGGAATAAAAAGCATCAGATCTTTCACGAAGCACTTTGACTTTGATGTCACGAAGCTTCAATTGCACAATTATGGTCCAAACTACTTTCATCAGGCTCGGACCAGACGTCACAAGGACATGAGTGAGGAGCACAATGGTCACAGTGTCCCAGAAATAACACTTATTTATGCATGAGAACACACACACACACACACACACACACACACACACACACACACACACACACACACACACACACACACACACACACACACACACACACATGCACACACACACACACACACACACACACACTACTGTTTCCAGCCTTTAGTTTGATCAAAAGTGTTTGTAGCAGTTCAGATTCAAAGAACTTGTACATTTGCACAGATAATTGTTCAAATAATGTTTTATAGATATCAAATATACTGTCTCTGTTTTAAAATGTTTAACAGCAAACTTGGCCTTCAACCAAACCAAAGCAACAGTTTGTTAAAAATGCAGTTTCGACGAGAAACACAGGTTTCACCTGAAGCAGATAAATATCCTCTAGTGCGTTATTAGTTTTAGTGAATCAACACATTTGAGTCATTGCCTCTCATCTTCATCAGCTTCATGTTTGAATTGTGGTTAGATTTGCTTCTGACCACTGGTTTGTCCAAAGAACCATGTGGAGAACAATGCAGAGTAAAGAGCTCAGTGTGTGAACAGTCCAGGTGCTGCTTGAGCTTTTGTCAGAGTTTAAAAAGGCAGAGACAAGCTGTAACATACAAGTGTTTGCCTTCGTCATCCTATTACCTTTGACTGTTTGTGCATTCATTGTTCATTTTTTAGCAATGTCCCCTACACTTTACCCTTTCTGTTTGTTTGTCAGGAATCCAATACAAATACTGATCCACAGTCAGCATCTATGATGAAAAGAGAAGAGGAAATAACAGTGACATCGGCCTTCGGATGTTTCTGCTGTTGAACGAACTGAAATCAGTCAAATTAGTTCTCAAAAATAAATAAATAAATAAATTTCAGTCAAAGAAATGAAGATACGTTTGAATTAACCACCATCTGGCACCTGTGGAAGAAGCACTAATTTACTTTCTAAAAATACTCCATTAAAAGAAAAATAAATGAGCTCAAATTTGTAATAATTATAAATGTTTCTTTAATATCCAAAGTTTTGAATCAAAGTATTAAAAAGGTTGGTATATTCATCTTGTAAGTATATCTTTTACAGTTTTAACTACTTATTTTACAAGGTAGAGATAAAGTTCTGCCACAAATCTGGATGACTTTTCTTTAATATTTGCCTTTTTTGCCTCCTGTATTATTTTATACTCCAGTTCAGTATCTCATTGAGTTTATCTAGTTACAAAAATCCTCCCTTCAGCAAAACTACAAACAAGCCACAGCTACAACAGTAAAGTGCATCAGAAGTCTGTTTAACAGTCAGAAAAATCAACTCTCACTCTATCAGAAGAGCTCTGTGTTTTATTACCCATCACTGGTTTTGAATTGAAAATAGATTTGATCGATTTTGATCCTGCACCTCTAATAATTATAGATAGATAAAAACTGCTGCCAATGTGTTGGAAAACACACTGATGCAATCACACAATCAAATGCAAATAGATCTTAATGTCACTGAGATATGAATTAATAAACTATTAAAACCAGAGGAGGGTAAATATTTGGTACAAATGAGTGATGAGCATGTGAGCAACTCTCTCTTGATTCACATGCGTCACCAGTTGAGGGTGTGGTTCTTACAACAGGGTCTATATAGATGTGGATCTCGGCTGAAAACACAAAGCATCACTGCAGCCACCAATTGCACACAACAACTAAACTCAAACAGCTCGACGTAAAAAACAATGCAGGCTGAGGAATACAACCGCAGAGGTAACATGAGCTCCGCTTCACTGCACTGACTCTGTTTCTACTGAAGTTTAATGAACAATTTTAACATTAACAGAAATAATTCAGCATCACTGCAGCTGTGATAATGTTTTTTTGATCAGGTAAGGAGCTGGTCGACTACATCACACAGTACCTGGGCTCCATCAGGGAGAGGAGGGTGATTCCAGATGTGAAACCAGGTTACATGAAGGAGCTTCTCCCTGATTCTGCGCCCACAGAGCCAGAGGCCTGGGAGAACATCTTTAACGACATCGAGAGAGTCATCATGCCCGGAGTAAGTTCTAGTCGTCACCTGTCAACACGCCAACCAAGTCAAACTGTGACAACGGAGCAACTATATCCCACCTTTCTCCTTCCCAGGTGGTTCACTGGCAGAGCCCTCACATGCATGCCTACTACCCCAGCCTGACCTCCTGGCCCTCTATGCTCGGGGACATGCTCGCTGATGCCATCAACTGTGTTGGATTCACCTGGGTAAGTGCACAACTCCCATTTTTTCTTCACTACATTTCCTGTAACACAAAGACATCGTGATGAATGTTCTTGTCTGTGCTGGTTTTATTCAGGCTTCTAGTCCAGCTTGTACAGAGCTGGAAATGAATGTGATGGATTGGTTGTGCAAAGCACTGGGGCTGCCTTCCTTCTTCCTACATCACCATCCTGACAGCAGAGGAGGAGGAATACTGCAGGTTCATGGTTACTGCATCCGTTCACCGTTGTAATAAACTCTGTGGTAACTGAGAGTTTATCATTATCATTGTTTCCTTCCTGTTAGAGCACTGTCAGTGAGAGTACACTGGTGGCTCTACTCGCAGCCAGGAAAGACAAAATCTTGCAGCTGCGTGCCGAGCTTGACCAGGACGTGGACGACTCGGCCCTGAATTCAAGACTGGTGGCCTACGCTTCAGATCAGGTCACTGTCACTACTTCTTGTGCAACGATATTGTGAAATAAACTGATAAACTTATTATCATTTGATGTAATTATAGGCTCATTCCTCCGTGGAAAAGGCAGGTCTGATCTCACTGGTGAAGATCAGGTTTCTGCCAACGGATGAGCAGTTGTCTCTGAGAGGAGACGTGTTAAAACAAGCCATACAAGAGGACAGGAGAAGGGGACTAGTCCCCTTCATGGTAAGTATCTGACAATGAAGGCAACATTTGCCCTGAGAAGTACTTACTGGTTCCACGTTGATGTATCAGTAATATTAGTAATAATCTAATACTGTAACACAGCAATATATTAGTCTAAATGACTGATATATTGTTGTGTTACAGTATTAATTATAGTGCAAAACCACCTTTCATCTTTAAGTTATTTTGAATTTGAATTCTTCTGACACCACTGCAAAGAGCTAAATGTTTCAACAAAACAAAAATGTCAAATCTTTTGTTTCTGTACCATTCAGCTGTGTGCAACTTTGGGAACTACTGGAGTGTGTGCCTTCGACAAACTGTCTGAACTGGGACCAGTGTGTATGTCTGTAATTTTACTTGTGTGTACAGTCAAACATCATGTGGTTCCACTGATATATGTTGTCAATACAGAAGTTGCACTGAAATATCTTTGTTTTCTGTCTTTATAGGTGCAGAAGAAGGACTGTGGCTCCATGTCGATGCTGCCTATGCTGGATCAGCCTACTTTTGTCCTGAGCTCCGCTGGTCACTCGAGGGCATTGACTTCGCTCACTCTTTTGTCTTTAACCCTTCCAAGTGGATGATGGTTCACTTTGACTGCACAGCTTTCTGGTCAGTAAAAACATTAAACTTTGCCTCACCTCTGTAGAGAAAATATTAGACGTAGGTCTGAAATCAAAAACCAGTAAATCAATAGTTTAAATGAAAGGTGCTTGTTGGATGGTGATACTTTTGAACTTTTTTCCTCAGGGTAAAGGATAAATATAAGCTCCAACAAACCTTCAGTGTTGATCCTGTTTATCTCAGACATGAAAACTCACAGGCAGCCACTGACTTTATGGTATGATATGAAATTAAACATTCAGCTATTGTAGTGGTTAATAGTTTCATCTGATAACAGTGATGACAGCACATTTTTCTGTTGTGCAGCACTGGCAGATTCCCCTGAGCCGACGTTTTCGTTCTCTCAAACTCTGGTTTGTGCTGCGGTCCTTCGGCCTGACAAACCTTCAGGCTCATATCAGACACGTAAGTGACATTCAGTTGTCTTTGTGCAAATTATCATTGGGGGAAAATCCAATATCATCATATTCACAACCAACAGTATTGAATCTGTTTTAAATGTTCACAATTTCCCATGTGTATCTAAATATTTTTTGTGTTGATTTCAGGGGGTTGAGATGGCAAAGCTTTTAGAGTCTCACATACGAAGTGACCCAAACTTTGAGGTTCCTGCAGAGAGGCACCTCGGCCTTGTGGTCTTCTGCCTGAAAGTATGTAGCACAAACTACTGAGCTGTCTGAGCAATAAACAATAAAAATGTTCTCCTAAAAGTGTTTCTTATCTCTTGTTAAGCAACATGCTATTCACAGGCTAATCATTGTTGAAACATTCAAACTTCCCACTCACACCTCGTTCAAAGGTGAGCTACTTGAATGAGGTTGATTGGTGTTATCAAGCACAGGTGAAGGACAGAGTGATATCATAAAAGGAACTGAAACCTTCACCTGATTTGGATTTGTTTGGAGGTTTTGAGTTTGTCGTTCTGCAAATTTGTTCATGAATATTTCTGTTCCTAGGGAGGAAACGCTTTAACCCAGGAGCTGCTGAGGAGACTGACCCGCTCAGGCACCATGTACCTCATCCCTGCTGACATTCACACCAAGCGTATTATCCGTTTCACAGTGACCTCACAGTTCACCACTGCAGATGACATCCTCAAGGACTGGGCCATCATCTCAAAAATGGCTTCTGCTCTTGTGGCTGAGATGCAGGCTCTGAATAACGCAGACCAACCAAAGTCAGAGGAAGATGAGGTGGTAGGAGCTGAGGAGAACCGAGACCCAGACTCAGACACCAGGTCTGATGAGAATCCTGCATCCAGGCTGGACAAAGCTCAGGTGGAGCTGTGGATCGACAAAGCCTGGAACCGATCGAGGAGACCCATGCGCTCTCTTAGCTGCAACAGCGAGCCTCTGCCTTACACTTACATCGGGCCACTGTCTGGCTACGACTTTGACATGAGGCCTGGTTTTAAAGATGCTGCAGGTGCCCTTGCAACGACAACAGGACCCAGTCCAATGTTTAAGATCACAGAGATGCCTTCAAACCTTCTGGGTAAACAGGTCCTGAAGAAGCTGACTAAGTTCTACAGCGTACCCAGCTTCTGCAACCAGTGGGTGCAATGTGGGCGACACCAACTGTGCTGCCCCCTGAAGGTTTCACAGGCAGCTCAGAAACACTTGTCCTCCTCCTGCCGGAGAATGAACTGCATGTCTTCTTCGCCGATAGCCAACACAGCCCCCTCTCCTACACCACTGGAAACTGCTGCTACACCCAAACTCCTGTAATGATCTTGAAGAGCAGCATACAGTAGCTCAAACACAAACATTAATTTACAGATGATTAAAATTAAATGATTTACTACTGCATTGGCTGTGTTGGTGCTGAGCCAGTAGATCACAATCTACTATGTCAGTGATTTGGGGTCACTTTTCACATTTAAAATCACGTTTTTCAAATCTTTTTATTAAAAAGTCTTTCACACATCATTTCACAGGAGGTACAGAAGCTCATGAAATGTGCTGAATATTGTTTAGTAGGATTATTTGGTATCCTGTATCAGCTAAAACCTGAAAAATCAGATGTATTGTTTGAAATTGATAATAATGATAATAATAAACACTGAACTCAGAATTCAGAGTCTGATTCTTCCCTCTGTGATGGAGTCAAATATCTCCTGAGTCATTGGTACGTAGCCTTTACTGTCGTCCAGGAAGAACAAGGGCTCGGTGATGACGGCAGGATTGAAACCCTCCTCTGCCAACTTCACCTTCATTTGCTTAAACGTCCCAGTCACTGCCAGTGCATCCTGCCCAAGCAAAAAAAAAGTCCCTGGTTATATTATTTTTGCATTCATTTTCATCTTAATATGTCATCACCTGGCAAGTAAATCCGCCAGGGTTTGGTTTACCTGTATGCGGATGAAGCGTGGTCTTGCGTAGCTGGGGAGGTAGGTCTTCACATGCTGATACGTCGCTTTGCCGTCAAAGTCCTTGTTTTCCTTAAGCTTCAGTGCTGCCATTCCAATTCTTCCTTCGTGTCCTAATCAGACAAGGACAAAGTAGCTAGAGGAAATATCTCAGGAAATATCTCAGGATGTGCTTTGTAATCTAATTATTACCTGGCACCTTCACACCATAAACGTTAGCCTCCTCGATGCAGTCAACCATGAGCAAATGGTCGGACACTTCGGTAGTTGCCACATTTTCTCCTTTCCACCTGTGTGGGATGAGAACACAAACATGCATAACTTAGCTGCAATATTCTCAGTTTTGTTGTTGTGAAATCTAAGATTCTGAGAGCTAAGATTACATAACCTAAAGACTGTTAATATTACCAAATTCATGTTAAAATTCAGTTTCCACCAACAAAATTGGTTTTATTTACTTACTAACAGACATTAAAAATCAAATGTAGCCTGATAAACAACTAAACAACTCTGCAAAAGCCTGTGTGGCTGCAGGTTTTATTCAGATCTCAGTCTTCAGACAGTAGATTAGCTACCCTGTGCTCTTGACTGGTTGGTACAAAAACCTGCAGCCACACGACCCTTTGTGGAATAGTCTGGACATAACTGGATTAACCTTTGTAGCTTCTTTGCAGATAAAACCAGAAGAGAAGCTACAATTTTTAACATTTCAACATTTAACATTTTTCAGTATCAGGTTTTGTTCATCAAACACAAGCACAGTTTCCATGTCAGCACCTCCCATGTCTTCATTATATGCTAAGCTGGTAAAACTAGTTTGGTTTGTTTCATCTACAGACCTAAAAGTGTCTCCAATTCGGTCCTGGAAGAAAACAAATCCATCGTTGTCTATCCTTAGAAGGTCACCGCTGTTGAAGTAGAGGTCTCCCTTCACGAACACATCTCTCAGCTTCTTCTTCTCTGTCTGCTGGTTGTTACTGGCATAGCCGCTGAAAGGTGTCCTCTCGCTGATCTTTGCCACCAACAGGCCGGTCTCTCCTGCAGGCAAAAGCATCGACAGATCATGTGTCAGTGACAGATAAAGACCAAAAAGGGGGAGATTTATGGAGGAGACTGACTCACCTCTGGGGACCTCAATGCAAAACCCTTTGGAGTTTTTGACTGGTTCTTCTTTCTCTGTGTCGTACCTGATGAGGGCATAGGGATTTCCCATCTGAAAAACAGAGTAAACATTACACTTCAGAATCAAACGCTCTGTACACAACTAAAACATCTAAAATCATTTTGTCTCCCTTTTTCACCTTGTGTAGAAAATGCTCTTTGCCAATTGCTCCAATTTTCCCAACATAGTTGACAAAGCCAACATTTCCTTCTGTTGCTCCGTAGCATTCACAGATACGAATGTCTCCGAATCGCTGCAGGAAGTCAGCCCAAGTGTCGGTCCTTATCCCGTTACCCAAAGCCAATCGGACTTTATGGTCTCTGTCACTGTCTCTCTATAAAACAGTGAAGGAGAGGTGAGACAGATGTTAGCTTCCTACGCTAGTTCATTTAAAAGTTCATTTAAAAACATGAGACTTGTTGCATAGTTAACAACATGCTGTTAATATCACGTGTGATGTTATACTGAAGGTTACCTTTGGTGTATTGCAGAGGTAGCGCATTATTTCTCCTATGTACTGAATGATCGTCACGTTGTACTTTCTACAGTCATTCCAGAAGTTAGAGGCTGAGAATTTACGTCTTAAAACAACAGTGATGCCTGAAAATGAAGAGTTGCAGATTTCAGCCCCTGTGGTCTCACACTCAAACAGCAGTATTGTTAACTTAGGAACTGCAGGACTGAAATACAAACAGTGAAAATCAGAGCCAAAGTGACTGTTACTTAAGGTCATACACTTTTAATAAACTCAGTTAGTTTACCCTTAAATGAACTCAATGTTGTCATCAAGATACAGACATATAATGCATTTGTACTTTTTCTATATTACCTTTATCTATGGCTCCACAAAGTCCCATCAAAAAACCTGCGCTGTGGTAAAGAGGCAGATATATGTAGATGATATCGTCTGAGCGCACACCGGCAATAGACTGAAGGAAAGATGCCATCAACAGCCTCTCGTGGTTAATTACAGCTGCCTTGGGAAGCCCTGAGAGATAAGACTGCTGTGAAAATCTGATGCAACGTGATGCCACCTTACTCAAGGCCTGCATGTTAGAAATGTAAATGCAGATTGCAGAAATGCAGAAATGAAGGT
The DNA here is from genome assembly GCA_016801845.1 of Polydactylus sextarius. Lineage (NCBI taxonomy): Eukaryota > Metazoa > Chordata > Actinopteri > Polynemidae > Polydactylus > Polydactylus sextarius. The sequence goes on from CM028906.1 coordinate 18,222,867, forward strand.
CAGATAATCCTGTCAGGTTACCTGTGGTCCCTGAAGTATAGATGTACAATGCAGGACTCTTAATGTTTATTTTGGCCCTCAGATGAGGAGACAGCAGCTGATCTGAGGCCTGCTGAATTTTGTCAGAGAGGCTTTCAATGCCTTTCACATCACAGTTCTCACTGAGGATAAACACACGGACGTCCTGCTCCAACAAAGTGGGCAATACCTCCTCAACTGCCTCACGCAAGTCTGTAAGTGAAAACAGCTGGTGAAAAGGCTTCGATAACGTTGATGCAGTGACGATAAAACAGCAAAACCAGAAATGCAAACTACAAAACCAGGCTCATTGCAGATACATCAACTTTGTTGTGGTTTGTTTTGGAATATATGAGAAATCAGATTATCTTGTTATTAGACTTTAAAAACTCCGGATATGATGTGTGCAAATCTAAAATTAAAACATTCACACTGTGCAGAGAACAAATGCACAAGAAAACACTGAAAACATTGATCGTTTAATAAAGAAACAGGTTTATTCCTGTTGACTAAGCTGGCACCATGCCTTTATCTGCAGAGGATTACGTCTCTGAACCTGACGTTCACTTTCTAACCACAGTGAGGACGCAGCTCACCGGCTCCGGCGACCAGGACCTTGGCTTCACAGCAGGAGAAGCAGTGCAGCAAAGACTTGGACCTGATGTTGTAGTTGAGTAATGAGGCAGTACAACCCAGTTTGGCCAATGCGAGCCAGATCCACACAAAATGCGGCTCGTTGCCCAAGAACATAGCCACCGTGTCTCCTTCCTTCAGCCCGGCGCACGCCGACAGAGCTCTGGCCGCTTTGTTGCTTTCTATATCAGCTTGACTGTAGGTGTAGGAAATATCCTCGAACACCACAAACTTCTTATTAGGATGTTTAGCCACTTTGTCCAAAAAACAGTCCAGGATACTGTAAAACGGCTTCCCATTCTTGATTTTGGACATACGTACGCCAATTTGGAGGGCTGTCAATGCGTAACTCACATCATGTAGTAAATAAGGATTTCTGGCGTAAAGCAACAACGGCAGCAGAACCAAACCCGCGAGGATGGTACACAGGATGTACGCTAACATGGTCAGGAGGAAAGTTAGACTCCAGAGAGGTTTTGTGGTCAGGAGGAACTTGACAAGAGTCCTGAACAATAAGTCCTGGATTCACCGCTCAGCTGCACATGCTCACATATCCTCTTCAGCTCACTCGCGAACTTTGAACAAACTTTCTCTCTATACTCCCTATGCTGTGAAGCTTATTGTTGGGAGGGGAGGACTCTACTTATTTATACTGCGCAATACCTACAGTGATTACAAAATCTGCTCTTGTGTAATTTAGGAGTAAAATAAAGAGCACAATATCTTGTTGTATCATATACATAATCGTTTATAAAAGTTTGTTATAGATTCTAAGGAACAAACTACAACAAAACAAATTAAAAACAGATTCAAATGTTTCTAGTTGTTTCTAGTTGTCAGTAGTTTCAAGTTGTCTTCTGATGAGGAAATCGTGTGACATAATAAAGTAATGAAATCAAATGTATATAGGACAAGGTTTTTAAATAAAATATTGTGAAAACCATGTATGTAGACTATAGGATGATACAATGTTTATTAGTAATTACACAGTAACAATAAGGGTGTTATCACCATTTTCCCAGACAACTGAGCATTGAATTCATGGGCACTGTCCTACCTCTGCCAACAATTAACATATCACCTACTTTTTTTTTTTATTGTTTTGCTGCTCATCCTCTCTTGGACAGGAACCAGAAAACAAAACAAGTTCAATAAAGCATCTATCTTTTTAATCATTCAAGTTTTGGGGTGGTGTTGCAGAAATAGTGTCAATGTCAGAACATAATAAACATATAAAGGTCGGGTGTATTTCCAGCTTTCATAGTTCAGTTAAAGGATTTTTCAGTTGCTTTGGACTGGACTTCTTCCTCTGTCCAGCTCCTCTGGGATGAACTGGATCGCAGGATGTGAACCAGCTGCCTATATTTCTCTGGCAGCTGTTCCTGCAATTAATTATTAGGGTATAAAATGTCCACCAATCACATATGAATGTTTTATACAATAACTTGTGCGTTTGTCTCCACCTTGGGGATTTTCAACGTCTGAACACATTTAGTACACACAAGTAAAATGTGAGCACACACACAGAGACTACCTCATGTCCTCCACAAAAATTAAAAAGTATGTCAATCATTACCTTGGGAAGAGAACATCTAGTAGCCTCTGTCTTTAAGTTTCTACCCAAAACTGCTTGACTGAATATAGTAAAAGCAGCTATCCTCACACGGGACACTGTCGTCATGCTGTAAAAGTACAGCTCATATCATCACGTATATATATATATGAATATATGACATTTTTCAGATTTCTTTAGTCCCTGAGAGCTGGTTAGCGAGCAACGACTGCCTGCTCATAATTTCATGTTTCCTGATAAGATGGAGGAGTAGATCTGAGCTGTCAGTGGTATGTAGCTCTTCTCCTTGTCGTCGAGGATGTAAAGAGGGTCCCGGATATGTCCCGGGTCAAAACTCTCCTCCACTAACTTAATTTTCATCTGCTTGAAAGTCCCGGTCACCTCCACGTTACTCTGGGTTGAAGGATAAGTACAACAGTTTTACTCAGCTACAGAATTCAAACATCACACTCAACACATGCTGCAAAAATTACCTGGATCCTTATAAAGCGAGGTCTGGCATATGATGGCAAGTAGCTGACCACATGCTTATACATTGAGCATCCATCAAACTGGGCGTCTTCCTTCACAGTAACAGCTGCCATTCCAACTCGTCCCTCGTGCCCTGCATTGCAAAACAAAAGTACAAATAGCTGAAGCTGTTGTGCACCATGATTTGCCATCATATGATTGCAGAGGTGGGAAAGTCCAGCTTCAGAAAGTAAAAGTCCTGCTACATTCCTGCTCCAACCATTCACATGAACCCTCTGGTTCTAATTAGCACAACTCTTCAGACAGGTATATCAGCTGATAAGTGAGATTACCTGTGTTAAGTGCACAGGTAGCACCAAAAAACATGGCAGGACTGGACAAAGCTGGACATTCCCAGCTCTGTATGATTGCTCTTTTTAAAGACACTGTGAAGTAGAAAGAGGAAATGAGCATCACCTGGTACTTGGATTCCATAAACGTTGGCTTCTTTAAGACAATTGCTGATCATCAGGATGTCAGACACCTCGGTTGTGGCCACGTTTTCACCTTTCCACCTGTGAGTCCAAACAGGTTATAACTTAATATCAGCCATTTTACCTGAGACACAAGTACAAAAACATACAGTTTCCTCTATTTGCCCACTAAACAGTCATGGCTAAGCAACAAATTCAAGGTTATTTAGAAAATCTGTGCAGAACATGTAGAAAAAAATGCATTTAATAGAAATGTCTAAAAGTTATGAGTGATGGTGCTTCCTATTATCATGTCTGTGAAAATTCTTCAGTTTTGATAGTTTTTGTAGAAAATGTGCTGGAAAACAGTTGTGGACTTCAACAGTGAGAGGCTTTCCATGAACGTATAAGGAAACACAAAAGCACATTTGATTTTTTATTTGATCAGTTTGGAGAATTTTTGTTATCATTCTAAAAAAAGTATCAGGACTAGTCATAAACCTGAAACTGCAACACAAATAATCAACTCTTTCTATGTTGTGCTTTTCACCTTTAACGGTAAAAAGTCTGTGACTTTCGATGTTATTTAAGTGCAAAACTTGTAGTTTCTGTGTGCAGTTTGTGTAACATTTCCCTCCTTATCTTTTTTCTCTTGGTGCTCCAGCTTCCTGTCACAGTCAGACATGCAGGTTAGGTGAATAAATTTTCCCCTAAGTGAGTATGTTTGTTTTCCTCTGTATGTACCTGACCCTCACCCAAAATCAGCTGGGATTGGCTCCAGTGAACCTCACACGATGGAAGAAATGGATAAATGGAATATGTCTGACACTGTGGTGTAAACTTACAAAAAAAAAAAAAAAAAAGCTTCAAATTAAAATATGTTGCACAGGATTTTTGTACCTAAACGTGTCACCAACACGATCCTGAAAATAAATGAAGTTGTCCTTATCGATCCTCATCAAGTCTCCGCTGTTAAAGTAAAGATCTCCTTTCTTGAGAACATTTCGGAGTCTTTTCCTCTCTGTTTGCTCTTCATTCTGGGCGTAGCCGACAAAAGGAGCAATGTCTGTGATCTTTGACACCAGCAGTCCCGCCTCGCCTTAAAAAAGAAAAAAATGAAAAAATGGACAATATACTACAACACAATGAGCACAGAAATCTGCACAAGAGAGAACAAAATTTATTCACCTTTGGGCGACTCAACACAGAGGCCGTTAGCGCCTCGAATTGGTTCATCTCGCTCTGTGTCATATTTGATGAGAGTGTAGGGAAACATTTTCTACAGGAGGAAGCAAAGACATCAGTAATGTGATGTGAATCTTTAGACCAACAGAACAAACTGCTGTTTGCATTCAATAATGGTGAAAAGGTGATCTTTCCAAAAAAAAAAAAAAAAAAAAAGACTTTGAACTGAACTCAGTGAGGAAGACGTCAGCAGCTGTTCTGTGATTCGCCGTGAGATGTCGCTAGAAGCTCAGATAAGAGCAAGTTTTGACTCACAACCCTAATAAATACAAATCTAGAGAAAATTTCACACTGTAAACAGAAACAAATTGTGTTCTTTTGTTTTTGGATGACCTCGTGCTTACCCGATGTAAAAAGTTGACACGTCCGATAGCTCCGATTTTCCCCGCATAGTTGAGAAATCCCACATTCCCCTCAGTGGAGGCGTAAAACTCTCTGACCTCAATGTTTCCAAAGCGACTGAGAAACTCTCTCCATACGTCTGCTCTGATACCGTTGCCGATGGCCAGTCTTACTTTATGCTCCTTGTCATTTTCTCTCTGCATTTTCAAATGAAAATACAACACATTTTGCATATTAGAGACAGAATTCGATACCTAAATAAATAGTCAAGATGCTGCAATTATTTATCTGTAAAAACCCTGTGGTGATGGGAGACAAAAAACACGTGCACATGTAAAGAGTCATAATAATAAACACATATAAACTCATAATAAACACATATCAATCTTCTAATTAGGCCTTTAATTAGAATTAGACACCTTTGATTAGACACCACACAGTGAAGCAGTGTTATGTCACTTCTGCGTGACATAAAAATACTAATCTGTCTAAAAACCATACAAATACTCTATAAGAAATACCTCTCACTGTATTGAATGTGACTGTAAGATTACATACTAGTACAAGGAGATTTTGCTGCCAAGTTACTTGATATGGTCTTCCTAAGTAAAGGCCACCATCTATTCCTAGAGGTGACCAGATACAGACAAACCACCTCCTCTGACTGGTACAGGGTCACGCAGTAAATTGAGACTGAAATTCATGTGATGCAATTAGATACTCTGAATGGCCATACATGTAGAGAAAATGTTTACAGTCCTCCTTAAATTCAGCACACATATTATTTCAAAAAAAACCTAAAAGTATGATCCATCCTAATACTTTGAATATTTTTATACCAGCAACTGAGATTTATGCTTCCACCATGTTTCATGGTGTTCAGACCCCTACAACAGATAATGACGCAGGAGCCTGAAACATGATAGTTGAGATTTAACATTTTCTATTTTGGTGAGCCAGCTGTGCAGCTCCGTGGGAATGTACAGATTTGGAAAGTTAGCTCTGACTTGATCCGTCTCAGCGGCAGCTTGCTGCAGCCGGTTCGCTCTGCAGCTGTCCTGACGAGGCTCTGCGACAACTGCACAATCCAGAGATACAAGCAGAACTTGTTTAAGTTGAAATATTTCTTCTAATTAAAATTAAATTGGTGCTCAATTAACTGATAAGGGTTATAAAACTGGGCTGTCGATACTTTAGACCAGAATTTTTTATATATGAGCACTGGGGACAAAACACAATGGGCACTTCACAAACACTGTGACTAAGTGTGACTTGTCACACTTGGTCCCTTTCAGCCTTTAAAGCGAACTCAGATTGATAACTGAGCATTTCTGGCCCATATGTAAACACTCTAAGCGCACTAAGGCCCCTCCCGAGGTAGTCTGAGTACAGTTTGCCTAAACTGCACATTGTGTACACAAAGCACTGCGGGTCCTCTCCGCCTTCTTTGCACAGTTTTATGCAGGAACAGTTTCTGATAAGGGCGATGTGGGCTGTGGTCCAGGCCGGCATTGTGGGAGGGGCGGCATGGGCAAAAAAAGTTGTTTTTTTTGTTTGTTTGTTTGTTTTGTTTTTTCATGTGAGTGCCCATGCCGGCCCAACAACGTGCCAGAGCATTTTTTAATGCACCAATCGGTTTTCTAATGCCCATTTGCGGCAGCGGGACAAGTGGGCACCGTCAGTTTGGTGCAGGTTTGTAGGGGGAAGGGATTCAGCAGCTATAGGCATGCATCTAATAGTGCAACTAATACCTAAGTGAATCACACCAGTAACTGCTTCCAAATAAAAGACCTTTTATCCACAATATTGTGAATCCAAGCCTATGAAGTCACAATTAATTTTTCCTGGGTTGTGTAAGAAAAAAACCAGAAAAAAAACGTACAAAATGAATCTGATATGGTTCTGGCAGACACACACACACACACACACACACACACACACACACACACACATAAACTCAGAATGCCAAGCAGTGAATGTCTGAGAGCTCTCCAGAAGCAAGTGTGAACGGAAAGAGGACTGAGACCCCACCACAGCTTACATGGACCAGAAAGAGAACCCAGTCCTCGTTAACAAACACAACGACAGTCGACAAACACAAAAACAGTCCTCGTTTGTGAACACAAACGGAACTGAGTCTGTTTTCTGTTGGTCTGCTTTTTGGGGACAGAATTCTGTTAGTTTAAAGGCGACCAAGTGTGAAAACATCCTAAAACTACAGTTACATACATCTTATTTTATAGTCCAGTCCAGTATGAGTATAATCCACTTAGAATAATGGCCATATCTAGTCATGTTGGCATAGGTCACGTTAAGGTCCTGCTGGTCTTAAAACTTTGCCCCTGGTTTGGATTTCAGTCAAGAGTCAGCTGCTGCTTCTTGACACCACAAAAGGGAAGAAATAAAGGTAAAACTGGAATAACTGACACTTAGTAGAATAAAAATGCTAAAAAAAAAGAAAAGAAAAATCAGTACCAGCAGTTTAAAACAGTTACACAGTTTATTGCTGTTAGTCTTGAAAATCCTTTATCTGCAAAGCATTGGTCCTACTTAAGTAATACTACAACCACCTGGTGTGTTTAGTTTTTAGTTTTGCAGCAGTTACTGAACATCATTATCAGATCAGTTTACCTTTGGCGTGTTGCAGAGGTAACGCATCACTTCTCCGATGTACTGGATGACTGTCACACTGTATTTCCTGCAGTCGTCCCAAAACTGAGAGGCAGAAAACTTTCTCTTCAGAATAATAGTTGACCCTTCAAAATAAAAAAAGCAAAAAAGGGATTTTAATGTATTGTTTTTTTTAAATTATTAAAGAACACATTTCTGTGTATCATCCAAGTTATATCTACATCCCATCTATGTTTTCACTTCACTGGGGTAAAGATGAATTACTGTACTTTATGCAAAATGTGAATACTGCAGTATTCAGCAGTATTCAATTTTATACCATTCAACTGCATTCACTGCAAATAAGATTGAGACTGTTGACAGCAGAGCAGGAAATGTCCTGATATGTGTGAATAGCTCAGGTCCCTAACGCCGACATATTACAGCAGTGTGAACTTTACCCTATTTTACCAGAAGCATTCAGAGAGTGGAGGTAATCTGGTGCTGTTAAACCTGGCCCTGTTCACATTTCTCATTCATAGTGACAAAAGGCTCTTTCTCTTAGTTCATTAGGGGCAAGAAAACCAGAGGAAGAGGGAGAAGCATGCACTTCTCTTTTGTGCCCACATCTGTTAAAACATTTAGCAAAGGCACCCTGATATTTACACTGTGTCAGACTCTTATAAAAGCTTTGTGACAGGGAACCATCCTCACATACCTGCATCTTCACATGCCACAGCTGGCGTGTAAACACATTATACTGACCTCCAGCGCAAGTGATATGTTCAAGTGATCCCTTCGGGATCAAATAAAAGCACTTGTTGAAATCAACTCTGGACTCAAACAGAGGAAAAACATGCACATTTTTCGTTTATTTAACAAAACCTGAAATGTACATCCAGGTCTTAGCCACTACTGCATCATCTCACCTGTCTCAATGGAGCCAATAAAGCCTATGAGAAATCCAGCCGTGTGGTACAGGGGCAGGTTAACGTAGATGACATCACTTGGCCTCACACCGTTTGATGATAAAACAGCCAGAGCTGTTAAGAGACGGTTCTGATTGACCACAGCCGCCTTCGGGAGACCTGAGATACAGCAAACAGTGCAAAATAAAAAATAGGGTTTGTGATCTGTTGTTGTAGGTTCAGGTCATCACATGTATGTATGAATCACTGAATTGAGTACCACCTAAATCCAGAAGACAGTTTCACTGGCTACAGTTTTTTTTTAAAATGTATTTTCTTTAATTATCCATCCTACTTAAAATAGTATCTAATTCCCCATAAGGCAGCAAACAATTAAAGACTTACTGAGAATCCCATATTTGCGGTTCCCTCTGTATCCAAAGAGATTTGTCTTTTTGTATTGTATTGTTTCTGTGTGCTCGAAAATGAGATGGTGCATCTCAAGGGGCTTATCTCAGTAAATAAATTCTGTACAAATTCTGTATATGGCACTATACCTGTAGTCCCAGAGGTGTAAATATAAACTGCAGGACTTTTGAAAGTGACATGTGATCTGAGGGATCGAGGGAGCGGTTCGTCTGAAGCTTCGTCCACTTTGTCAGAGAAGCTCTGGATTCCTGGTGTGTCGCAGTGTTTGGTCATCAGGAGGACGGTGACGCCCTGCTCCATCAACGGGGGCAGCACATCCTCCACGGCGTCCTTCAGCTCTACAGAGGAACATACAACACAGTCCTAAGTATCTAATAACTAACTATCCTAACACTGGTAGAGAAATATGAACCTTGACAGACAATGCAAGAATGTTTAAAGCTGCAAGGAACCAAGTTAAATCCTATAAACTCCAGGACAATGACTGAGAATCACGTGTATGATTAGTGAACTGTGGCCAAAAGTTCATTAAACTGCGCTACACAGACACACTGTTTGCATCATATTGTTACAACCTGTTTCAGTTGAGATGAGATACATGAGACTTGTGAAACATCCAACTATTGACCTGAACAAAAAAGAGGAATCTATATATTTCCACACATCTTTACATTTTAATCTTCAATCAATTATAAAGCAAGTTTAGATCAATATTAAAACTCACATTTTTAAAACTCACATATTGACAGATGAGACAAGCTTTTTAGTTTGTCATCATCATTTATAAGAAGCTCATGGCCCATAATATCATGTTGGAGTCAAGATAAATATACTCAGACCTTTACATCTTTTAGGAAACAAACTGCAATGTAACTTAATTTAAACAGCAAAAATACCTTCTATAAAATTATCATAACAGCAGCTTGAAGCTTTGGGTCTGCTACTTGTTAAACTGATGGTTTAAAATCACTACACGGTGACAGTGAGCAGCTCGTTGTAGAGTCATTAAGACACTGCTGTGTACCTGAGGCTACCACCAGCACTTTGGCCCCAGAGCAGCCGAAACAGTGCAGCAGAGACTTGGAGCGGATGTTGTGATTGAGAAGGGCCGCGGGGGAACCCAACTTCGCCAACGCCAGCCAGGTGAACATGAGAGCGGGTTCATTCCCCATGAAAAGCGCAACGGTGCCTCCAGCTTCATAACCGGGCTGAGCCTGAAGCGCGTTGGCGATTTTATTGCTGGTTTTATCCGCGCAGCTGTACGTGTATCTGTCACCTTCAAATACAATGAACAGTTTGTCGGGATGCGCCGCGGTTTGCTCCAAGAAACGATCCAACACAAAGAAGAAAGGTCTCCTTCTCCGCCTGGATACGAACCGCACCAAAATCCGTAGCAGATCCCAAAAATACAGAACATCTATCCACAGATAGGGGAAAAAAGTTCTGAGAGTGAACGGTATGGTGAGGATAATCGCTAAAATCACCGAAATAATGAACATCTCCATCCTACTTTCTTGTTAAAAAAAAGCCCCAGTTCCTGCTGCAAAATGGGGAATGTGGCTTTCGGGGATTTTGTTCAGTTGGGCGGAGCATTTTCTCAAAAGTAAGTTAAGTCTATTGAAGAGATTTTTGTGTTTGAACTTCAAAACTGCAGATTTACAGCAGCAGCCTCACGTGTTTTAGATCTGAACTGTTACGCGAGGATATACGAAATAAATCCTCATCAGACTTTATTTGATCAAAAGCGAATTTAGAAGAAGAAAAACCTGAATGAATTAACTATTACATCCGTAATAACATCACAGTCAGGATGACTGAGGTGAAGCAGGGGGTCAGGGTCAGCTGGGAGAGGCTGTTAAGGTTTCATATGTAAACAACTCTGAAGCCTGTCCAGAGTCATTTGGTGCAGTAAGTGGACAAAAATAGCATTTCAAACCTCTGTGATCATTACTAGTCCTACAGTAAAATGAGCTGGTGTTACTTCCTTATACACAAATAATGTGTCAGACATAAAAAGATCAACCGTCCTCTCTTTAACCCACATCTCTTAATGTTAATACCAGAATGAAGAATGATTATAAGCAACACTGAACCACACAGTCACAGAGGCACAAACATATTTTTCCACATACAAATAGAAATCATCTTGTGGAGCATTTTGCACAGTAAAGTTTAAACTAATTCTGTCCACGTCTTTTTTTCTTTTCTTACTTTCTGTTCTTTTTTGTTTTCTTTGCTTTTGTCTTTTATAAATAATTGTCCTTATTTAGTTATATTTTTATTCTAATATAATTTATTTTGAATGTTTTTTTTTTCACTTAGTTTACATATTAATTCTGTTGTACAGTTAATATTTTAATATGTAGTTAATATGCAGAGTTAACATGTAGAATAAAAGTCAGGTCATAAATCCAGGTGTTACAGCAGCTTAATACAGAGGCAGAGTCTTTTTTAGTGTTCAAGGATTTTAATCTATTCTTTGCATTTTTTAATGACATTTTTTGGAAACCTGAGAAGTTCAGACAGTAAAATGCGTCTTTGATTACAGCAGCTCCACTGTCCTGAATCACACTGGTAAGTTTCTGAGGAAACCTTTGGATTTAAATTTGATAACTTTGGATTTCTTCATGCAGACTCTACTCCTCGACCATAATCCCTCACCGTGCACCATCCCATCACACCTTGCTCACCATACCAACATGCAGAGGTCAACGGGTTTTGGGTGAAAACCTCCAACCCCCCATTGATCTCCTACCTATGGGCACGTCCTACAGGTACAGGGACGCATTGGTGGGAACAGGGACACCTGGGCCTGAGCATGAATAAGCAGCTGGAAGTTTACATCACCACCTGGTGGCAAACAGGTGCAACTGTGGGGACCATTAGCTGCTTTGTGAGGGTCAAAATTAAGGCCCATTTAGGCTCTACCCAGGATACGCACACGGAGACGGACGGAGCCTTTCGTCCGCCATTACGTGCGTAATTTGGTTCGTTTTCAGGGAGATTAGTGATCCGTAGCAGTACGCAGCAAACGGAGTAATACCACCGGAAACCGTCGGGGCAGTGTTGCGCAGTATAGCTCAGGTGCGACCAGCGCGAGGAACAAGGAAGAAGACATCCCTGTCCATATGCGCAATTTATTTAACAGCCGCACACACCACCGCCGTCTACAGCGCCACCTCGTTTTATCTCCATGTGCGCTAATGTGCGCAGTGGTCTCCTTCACCGTCGCCATGTTTGTTAATGTCTGAAACTTATGTCGGTGTTCGGAGCTCCGCGCTGCCCTCTAGTGGATACATTGTTAAAAACCATAGCAACATGAAATACGCAATTCACGTACTTATTTGCGTAGGTAAATTTTGAAGGAGTTTGAAGAGTCCTTGTTTGTCACAGTCTTTGAGCAGCTGTCTGAAAACATACAATAACGGACCGTTGCTAGGTAGCTATGTCAGACCGTTGCTATGTATATCAGACCGCTGACGATAAAAATGAACTTTTCGCTACTGATTCATGTCTTCATATCACCCCGCAAGTAGTCCCCTCACTTATCGCAAAAAAACAAAAATCGTTGCTAAGCACCATCAGCTGATCCGATTTTTGTTTTGCATTCATCGGCAAAATGAACGACGGAAACAGCAATGGAAAAGACGTCAAAATTAACATCCCCAAAAAAGTCCCGTTCTCACTGTCACACTTTACTATTAACGGCAAGTTCAGTCCAGTTCAACAGTAACTATAAATAGGTTGCGTGATCTGTCGTTCCCTCAAATAAATTTATATCTGTCAGTTAGGGGACTGTTTTTGTCGCGGAAGCTATTATTTACCGTTATCAATAAAATGACCATGAAACAAAAACAATAATAAAAACGTGTTGTTGGCGTTGTATTGATATCTTAAATAGGTAGCCGTGTAATAAGCGGGATAACGCTCTGTGAGGCGGTGAATATCGTGAATCGTGGGTCTTGAATCACTCCGCGCGGAACGATATCCCTTACGAATCACGGTCATCGGTCTCTTAATGTATTTGTCATTTCAACGCGCTACGTCAGACAGACGTCATCACACAAAGTGCGGTCCGCTGGCACCGGTGTTCTGACAAAACGTCCTACCGGAGGCTGAATTAACAGATGTATCTGTTGATCTGTGCTACTGCGCTTTCAGTTTTTTTTTTTGCTGTCACAGATTGTTTTAAAAAGGTATTTAAATTACGATCACGTGTCAAAAACCACGCAAGTTCTGATAAAAAAAAATGTTTCAGATTGTGCTTCTACATTAATATGAGCAGCTAAGACGTTCTAACAATTAAAATTACTCCATCAGAATATACTTCTACATAGATGTATCAGTCAAAGAAAGTGTCCGGGTGTATGTATATGTTTGGTAGGACGCATCTGTTGCCACATGCGCCACATCAGCCGCAAGTATTGACGTTTTTGTGTTGTGCGCGTGCTCAATGGGCGTCGGTAGAACGTTTCGTCAGGTAGGAATGTGAGAACACCGGTGCCTGTTTCTGACTTAAATCTTAATTAAAAAATAACTGCTGAGGCAGAGTCTGTCATCTAAAGTGATACACGTAGTTCATCACGAAAACGGCTTTGCAAGTTCTCAGGTGAAGACACTTTGAATGATTGAAGTCTGGTGAGTGAATGACAGTGGTTCTCTGGTTATCTCGCTGGTTATCTGTTGAACTGGTTTTTCCCACCAGCTGGAGGTGGGACATGTCCTCCTCCGTCACCTGAGACCTCCACCTGAGGTGAGAAGATGGCATCAATCATTCCTCCTCTGGACCTTTCACACCTCAATTTACACACCGATGTCAACATTGTTCAGGTCCTAATGCTGATGAACTGCTACAGGAAGTTTTACTCGCGGATTTTTTTCGGTTAAAAGTATGTTGTAACGCGCGTTACTGAGAAATGTAATGAGTATATAATATAATACAATATATACACTTTATCGGTAATACCTTACATTACAGCGTTGTAATATATTATCGTAATTACATTACCTTTGTAACGCGTTTATACGATACAAACAATGGGATCGAGCATCTTTTTACTTCATGCAGATTAGAGACTCGAACACAATCTGCAGGTTTCCATCGTCGAGCCAGGCCCGGGCAGGGTGACTTGGAGACTACCTGCTGCAAGTGCTCGATGCTGTCAGACTCACACCAGATCATCACGGTGCAATTCTCTCTGGATTAGGCCTAACCCTCGACCCGACCCCTGCCTGTGAAAACGTCACCAATGCCTCCGTGTTATTTAAATGAAAATCGAAAAAAAAAAAAAACAAACACCAAAAACATCCGCGGTTTAGGCGAGGCCAGAAAATCCGGGGTCAGTAGTCCTGGGGCCACACCAGTTAAAACCCGCAACCGACGATGTGAATGAAAGTAGCCCCAGATCGCCTCTGTTAGCCCGGTACGGTGGGATGGCGGCTCCTTGGGAGCCCGAGAGGCCGGGAGCTGAAGGCATCCTCAGTTACATATCCTTTGAACCTTGGGCATCAGCCAGAGATTATTTTAGAGGGCGAGGAAATATCAGCGGTCACCGAGGTCTTTGGGTTGTGAAACTCTTGTGAGCACAGTCCAGAGAAACATGTGGTGACACAATATGCACAAGGTTATCTATCACTTTGATTAGCAATTCTCGTCAGCCTTTTGCTGTTGCTGTTAGACAAGTTCAGTAAGAAGTGATGTCAGTCTTAGTAATTGTACTGAAATCAAAACATTCAAATGAGCAGGAAATACAGGAAGTAAATTATGACATGAAGCTTTATTATTTTCCTTTTATATAAAGTTTACCAGCGAATTTGTGTACTATTTTGTAATTGTGTTATATTTGTAATTTTGTGTAATATTGATTATCTTATTGATTCTTAATTAAATGAATGTTTAAAAATCATCACCAATGAACAGAATATGAAGCCTCAGTTTATTCAGCCTTTATATTTTGTAGCCTATATGCAACGTCAACATGTCTTTCATATTTTAAATATTTCTGGGAAATAATTGCATTTGCTCTGATTATTATTATTTATTTATTTATTTTAAATTTTGTAAGTCTCAGTTGTAGACCAAGGACATCAATTCTCAGATAAATGTTCGGATCTTCTCCTTGGAAACTTTTAACGCTCGTAGCCTCGATGATAAGAATTTGCTGGCGTCAGGAGATTGTGTTTCAGACTCACTTCTTTCCTTCTGTCACGTTGCCCCACTACAGACGTGACCAATAGTCAGAGAGACACGTAGCCCCGCTGCTATAAAGTTGGCCCGAGAGCTGAGGCGACTTCATTCATGAGCAAACTGAGAGCGGGATCCTGCGCTGCCGTTTGGTTTCACTGACACTCACTATTACATTGGACAATGCTGCGAGTCAGGTGTCTGAGAGGAGGTAGCAGGGGGGCCGAAGCTGCCCATCTGATCGGAGCCATGGTTGGTATTATGGTGGTTTCATATCTTTATTTTACTTTTAGGAAAAGTTTTTTTTTAAAGCACAATTCAGTCAAGGTGAATAAAGAAATATGCTGGACATTTTCTTCACTATGCTTCATCTAAATTACTGCGATCAGAGTTAACTTATTCAATATTTACGAAAAAAAAAAAAAATCAAAATCTATCGGACTGTTTGGGTTTTAATAATCCCAAACATTTTAAGCACTGATTATAAATCTCGTCCACATTCTGGTGTGTTTATGTTCGTTGCAGTTTGGCTGTGAGTGACAGTGAACAGCTGTTTGGCACAGATGCGTCCAGACTGAGCGCATATCTGCCAGAAACGAGTTGCGTCTTATAACACGTGTACTTTGGCACACAACCAATCTGTGTTTTCTCATTTATCTGAGGTCACTGCGTTTATGTGATCCGTTTGCCAAATCATTTATTTGAATACGACACTTTTAATTTCACCATATCTGGCACCAAAAATAAAGTTAAAACTCATGCAACAATATAACAGTGGTATTTGCACACAGCTGCTGTCTGCAGACACAGATTGTTTATGTGTATTTACTTTTTTCTTTTGAATCTAAGAATTGTTATATTTGATATAAAATTATTCTCACTTTCTTATTTCACTGTTTCAGAACAAAACTGAAGAAAAAAAAAAGTCATGATCCATTTTTCCCCTCCTTAGCTCGGCCGGGCGGTGACTGGATGGGTGCAGAGAGCTTTCCAAAGCACTTCAAGTGCAGCAGCTGCACAGTCACAGAGAGCAGTTGACGATGAGCATGTTACTGAGCCCCTGCAACAGGAGTGTCCTGTCTGCAGCTACAATGAATGGGACCCTCTGGAGGAGGTGATTGTGGGTCGTGCTGAAAACGCCCATGTGCCTCCCTTCACTGTGGAAGTGAAAGTAAGCTGTGATATCAAAGTGACTCATCTGAGATCATGTGCAGATTAATTCATCGCCATCAGCAGTTTAATTGCATGACGTCATGTACAAACTTCTCAACAGGCTAACACATATGAGAAGTATTGGCCCTTCTACCAGAAGTATGGTGGCCAGTCTTTTCCTGCGGACCACTTGAAAAAAGCTGTTGCTGAAATTGAAGAAATGTGCAATATTCTGAAACATGAGGGCGTCGTAGTGAGGAGGCCAGAACCCATTGACTGGTCCCAGGAGTATAAAACCCCAGACTTCACATCATCAGGTAAAAAAAAGCTGAAAAGCACTTGTACTCAATGATTATTAACAGTGAGTAAATGAAATATGGTAAACTACATATGAAAAATACTTTAATAACAAACATGAATAACAATGGTTCAATAGTATAATCCTTTAAAAATAAAACACATGTGTATTCAAGTTAACGTTTGTATCTAAAACTTTATCAGTAGTTGAATATTTTTAATGTGATGCTTTTTTGTCTCACACATTAATCTGAGTTAGAACAGAGTTCATGCAGAACATCGTACTTTATGAAATATTGACTGTTTTGCAGGCATGTACGCTGCCATGCCCAGAGACATCCTCATGGTTGTGGGGAATGAAATTATCGAGGCTCCTATGGCCTGGAGAGCTCGCTTCTTTGAGTATCGGGCCTACAGACCTTTGATCAAGGAGTACTTCAGTAAAGGTGCTAAATGGACCACTGCTCCTAAACCCACTATGGCCGATGAGCTGTATGATCAGGTGAGGCCTTTGTCTGCCGAGATACCGGGATGTTAATGTGTGACAAAAAGCTTCACCTCACAGTGTGAATCATTGTTTCTTGCCGTCTTCAGGACTATCCCATCCGCACGGTGGAGGACAGACACAAACTGGCTGCCCAAGGGAAGTTTGTGACCACGGAGCATGAACCATGCTTTGATGCTGCTGATTTCATTCGAGCTGGGAGGGACCTTTTCGTCCAGAGGAGTCAGGTATAAAGATCCCTCGCTGTTATACAACAGACTGTTGCTGAAATGTCAAGAGTGCAGAGCAGAATGATTAGACAGAATAAAATGATTCATCATCTTTTCACTGAAAATCTAAAACACATACATTAATGATACTGTAGTGCAGCTGAATTTTAGAGTTTGAAGCAAACAATATACAGCATGTGTAACTTTATTATTTTTTTTTTAACAGGTTACAAACTTCATGGGAATTGAATGGATGCGTCGTCATCTGGCTCCAGAATATAAAATCCACATAATCTCATTCAAGGATCCCAACCCCATGCACATTGATGCCACTTTCAACATCATTGGGCCGGGACTGGTGCTGTCTAACCCTGATCGCCCATGTCGCCAGGTACTTCAAAGCAGCCCAGTGCTGCCCCCTTGTGGCATGGTACATTATGTCATGTTGATAGCACCTCATGTTCACTGCTCTCTTGTCTTTGACCACAGATTGACATGTTCATCAAGGCTGGTTGGACGATTGTGAAACCCCCGACCCCTCTGATTCCTGACGGTGCGCACTGAAAGTGAAACCTCTGTGATTCTAGGAGAATGTTTTGAAATCTTTTGAAAATCAGAAATCACACATTTCTGTCTCTCTGGTGCAGACCACCCACTGTGGATGTCCTCCAAATGGTTGTCAATGAACGTCCTGATGTTGGATGAGAAGCGTGTTATGGTTGATGCCAACGAATCCACCATTCAGAAAATGTTTGAGAGCCTCGGTGAGTTCATAGAAATTGTTGATCAGTTCACCTCTGAGGAAAACGAGGCCTTCATCCTTTGTATTAATGATGACAAATATGTTTTTGTTGCAGGTATCAAGACCATAAAGGTAAACATTCGTCATGCCAACTCCCTGGGTGGTGGCTTCCACTGCTGGACAACCGATGTCCGCCGCCGTGGTACCCTGCAGTCCTACTTCCACTAGCCTTGCCAGAAATAGGCAGTTTTTATTGAGCTTTGAAAATTAAAGCCTCAGTCCAGATCTGAAATCTACCACAATTTAATGAAGGGACAAGCTTCTAAATTTTAAATCTTATCTCAAAAAGTGCGTACATTTGAAATGTGTATGTTTAGGGTGTCACCTGCGACTTGAAGTCTTAAGACCTTAATGAAACAAATATATAATGATAATCTCGTCATGACAGGTGACAAGTCTTTTTTTCTGGATTGGGTGTTAATGTCCTAAATGAACATGTATGAATTGTTTTTGGATTTGACACTGCTGTGCATCACAGTGCCTTTGCCAACAGCTTTATTCAGATATACAGTATTTACGCTCAATAGTAAGGAATAAATATCATTATACTTCAGTCAATAATCTCAATATTAACTGCATTTCTGGCCTGGCTATTGTGAATCTGAAGTCCTAGTGGCTAAAACATCTGAAAAGTCACAACTTTGAGGACAAGGTACAATTTGGTATGTGAATGTCATCGAATAGGGCACAGAAGGAGAGAAGCCTCCTCCTCATGTAAACTCAGACACCATAATTCTATCTTTTTCCAAAGTATTTTTTATTTAAATAAATGTATAAAAGTTATTACGTAGGTCATTG
This sequence comes from Polydactylus sextarius, assembly GCA_016801845.1. Lineage (NCBI taxonomy): Eukaryota > Metazoa > Chordata > Actinopteri > Polynemidae > Polydactylus > Polydactylus sextarius. The sequence continues at coordinate 18,241,495 of CM028906.1, forward strand.
AACAATTATAATTTCTTATCGCTAGTATATTATTTTGTAAAGATTTTAATTGATTGAACAGACAAAGTTCTATTTATATTTTTCATACTCTTTATTGGATTTCCCAACAATTAGTGTTTTTATATATTTAGGTAAAAAGTGAGCGGTCCATATCAGACATTGTATACCTTTTGCCTCTGCTGTTTTCTCCTATTGCAAATCTGGGCCAGTTATATGCTACTAGTCATTCTCACTGAAATGCTTAGCTGCTTCCGTGTGCAAAGCAAAATGCCTGAAGAGTGGACAACATTTTGTTGAGAAAATGGATGTATTATGATTCCTTTGCTGCATATACAGTTGGATGTATGTGTTTTCCTCTTGAAATGTGCCTTGAGATTTATTTTTGAAAGAATGAATTCGAGGGAAGTTGGGGCTCAGCAGAGGAACACAAGCGATATTTTGTATCATGCAACATTATTAAATGTAATTGAAACAGACCTGTGTGTTGTTTTTGCCTGTTTTGTGTTTTCATGTATTATTTGTGATATTTAACATTTTCATATTTGTGATTTACTGGTTTAAAGATAAAGTCCTGCAAGCAACATTTTACTAAAGTTCATTTTACTTAATTTTACTTAAGTTCTTACTTAAGTACAAGAATATTATGTACCAAATGTACTGACAAGAAAGTAGAAGTTGAAACTATAAAGTAATATTACATAATAGTAAATGCTATTGTAACAGCAGCATTTGAATCAATAAGTTGCAGTTTTGAACTTTTGGACTTTTATTGAAACTGAAAAGTAACTTGGAACCAAATGGAATAATAAAAAGTAAAATATTTCCCTGTGAAGTCTGCAGGATTATCAGTTTACTTCTAACCATAAAGCGGAAAGGTTTGAGTCAAATATGATTCAAAGGTCATCATTGCAGCACATACAGTGAGTGTATACACTGATATTACACTTGCTGTAACACATTCATATCAGTGAACATTAATCTGACTGATGTGTCACTGGGAAAAAGATCACACCATATAGTGCCATGTCATAAAGTTATATAAAGTCATTGTGTAGTTAAGTAAACCAGACTAATACAAACAAATGTTTTTAAAGGTAAGTTCTGAGTGAACAGTTTGTGTCAGTTTGATTATTTTCAGTTGATTAAAGTGTTGATTTTTTAAAATTTATGTTTAAACTTCACTTCATCTGTGTTTGAGGTCAAAAGTCATCAAGTGACGTGTGAAATGAAGTGTTACATTAAGTAAAAATGCTGCTACGCTCTGATTTATATCTAGTAATAAAACACAAGGTAAATAATGGAAATAAAAACATAAATACCTTTTACTTGGTTGATCGTCTGCACTGTTATCTCTCTGCTGTCTAACCTGCTACACAGCATCTGTTTTGGACAAAAAAGATTTTCATCATTTTTTTGCATTTCATTTCTACAGCAACATACTGTAACATACTGTAACATATATGACTTAGTGCAGTTTACAGTAGATTCATTTATAGTGTTGTGTAGTTTAGAACTAAAAGCTAAGCCTCAATACGTTAATGCTTAAAGTCTTTACTAAATAAAGCCACAATTATTGACATAACAGACTGACTGATCAATATAATGATCTGTTGTCTGATATGAGCTGTAATTTTCACCATCCTGAAAAAGGTCTGCACTGTGCTGCTATCTAGTGGTTAAGGTTAAACACAGCACCCTGACGTTTGTCGAATTATTAAACTAAACTATAAAACTGCTCGTTAATTGTTTGCATTGGAAACCCAGTGATGATTTAAACATGATGATGTGTTTGATTGTGTGTATTTACATGTAAGCGCAGTAGCTTCGTGTTTTCATTGTGATGAAAACTTAATGTAACATCATTATGAAAATATCAGCCCATCAGTGCATCATTTCATGGTTTAAATCTGATCCTGATTTTACAGAAAAAAACACAAAGCCTTGTTTTTCAGTTTGGAGTCAGGATGCTTCTGCTTTACTCTGCTGCGGCCAGAGACTCTTCATGACCTGCTGTTGAGTAAAAACCTTCTTTACTCTTTGATGATTTGTTATTTCTTTCTCACTGTAGCTTCTCGTGCAGTGTGACTGAAGTTGAACCCTGACAGAGCTTTGATGTGTTACGATTTGTGACACTTTGATTTATGAGGATTGATCTCATTGTGTTATGTTCTTAAAAAAATGACGTTTTTCCTCATTCTAAGTGACCTCTGCCTTACCCGACAGTGACTGTGTCTGACTTGTCTGGGACTGAGAAGTTTGCTTCCAGCAGACACATCCTGACTATGTGTGGCTGTTTGACATTCGGCTCAAGCATGCTGCCTATTTAACCGCTTCACCTTTGACACAATGCAGCTTGAATCAAGCGGCGCAGAGCGAATGCTGTGGCTGCAGCTGAGGCCTGTGACGAGGCCTGTGGTTGTTCCAGGGGTGATAAATTATATCCAGGATCAAACTATAGATTAAAAGGTACCATGTGTTGGGATCAGTTAACTTGCAGCCAAGTCTCTTCACAGCTGCTGAATTGTGCCTCAATTTTTCCAGAGTGAAACTAGTTTTTTTTTACAGATGCATCACTTGTTTGTGCAGCTGCCTAATTGTGCAACGCTGCAGCTGCCGCAACAACTGTCTTCAAACAGGAGAATTGAAATCAGGTAACGATCAGGCTTCAGTGTCTACAGGAAAGTGGCCGCTGTCTGCTTGGACTGTGACTTTATAGATCTGAACAGTTGAGTGAATCCACAGGCTCAAAACTCTGACGTGGACATTCAGAGGAAACAAACAATGTTGATTTTTCATCTAAACTCTGCAGATGTAGAAGCATCTACAACGTACAGTTATTTCACTTAGCAGTAGCAGTAAAACTAAATGTATGAGGTTTTTGTGTCAACAGTTGTGTAACTTATTGTCCAGCAGCTGTGATTGAATATCTAACACCATCACCCTCACAAACAAATTAAAATTTGGCATCTTCTTACTGGAAATTGTGAACAAGCGACGGTGGAATAGTAAACTGGTGCTTTCTACTGTTTTACCTGCATAGAAACAGTGTATTTTCCATTTAAATTGGTAACAAACAAGGCTTTCCAATGCTGCAATGTCTTGCACAGAAATCTTTCCATGAGGTTTAAACTCAGCAAACCTTATTAACCATACATCTGTATTTACTCTACCAGTGTCAGTTGATGCCATAATGTAATAAAACTTTTTTTCTGTGTATTGTCTAACTGCAGCGACTGTTCATACACTGGACATCAGACTGAAAAACAGCACATGATTTTAATGATTTGTATCCAATTACATGTTTATTTTACAAATGTGTTCATGAGAAAATAAAACACTTGATGCAAGACACAAAAAGATATTATAAAGAAAGATATTCTCAGAATAAAACTAGAATGTGACATGAGTCAAACTATGTTAAACCACTGACACAAACTTACTTTCATTATTCTCAACACAATACTATTTATCAATTCTACAGAAGTAACTTCACATGTTCCTTCAAATATTTGAGTCCCAGAAAGTTGTGTAATGTTTGATTTGGTGGAGTTCATTAAAACATTTATGACACTGAACAACGTGTCACTGTGAACATGAAGGATCCTGGATTCAACCTTGTCAACGAGGCTTCAAGCACATTTTACTTTAAAACTCTGGACGTTTTGTCCTTTAACTTGTCTGCTGTAACCTGAATTACAGTTTTACCCTGAATCACAGCCAACAACTGTGAGAGGAACAAAGATACTACAAGCACAATGTGTGCAGACAATATACGATACAGCAGCGACTGCAGGTTGGTGAAAAACTGTTTAGGTTTTCTATGTTGTGTCTGGACGTCAGACACTCACAAAGAGATGATGAGAGTTGGAGTCTGTTAGTTTACAACAGCACCTGCTAGTAAACTATAACAGTAATAAAATGTCCAGTGTCCCAGAACAACAGAAACCATCTTATAAATCTCATCATCATCTTATCAAACACCTTAAAATTGTACACTCTTCTTACGGAAGGAGTCCAGCTCGCTATTTTTATTTCAGACTCTAAAAAAGCACTGAAAAGCTACTCACTGACTGCCTCCTGACGGAAATATTTCACAAAACAAGAAGGAAATATTTAGTGAAAAGCTTCAGTCATCGTCATGATAATCATCACATAATATCAGCTCTAATATTTGTTTAAACTACAAACATTCAGACCTGTCACGTCTCATTATAATGTAATAATAATAATAATAATCATAAGTGAAAGTTAAAAAACTTCTGAGTGATATAAACCAACACGAACTGTTTAAAGAGCTGAAGAATGCAGCGGCACAAAGTACAGCGATAATAAGCGATGAACAAACACATAAATGACAGAAGTGTAAATAAAGCGGCAGTGAACATGTCACTGTGAGTGATGCAGTTTATACAAACCTGAGCAGTAACTGTCATTAAACTGCTGCCATCATGTTTCTGACAGATTTACTCAACTCTTACATCCTCCTGTTATGCTTGTGTTCTTTTTTTTTTTTTTTAAAGCAACAAACTGTTACGATCGACAGTGAATTTAAACCGAGGACGGTTGTTCACCTTCATGATTAGTTAAAGCTACGAACAGAAATGATGACACGATACTGATCATACCACACTGACTCAGTCTGTGATGAGACCGGTTGAGTTTTATACTTTTCACTGAAATGATCAGTCACTTCTGCATCTTTCAGCCTGTTGAAGCTTTAATGTTGAGATTCATCATCTTCAGAGGAAACACTCGTCAGCGCTATGTGGCACACAGTGGGAAACCACCACTTTTACACATGAAGGTCAGATGTTGTGAGGAGCTCCTCTGTCCCTGTGAAGTTTTGGTTAAACTGATCCAACTGTATTCTCATTAATGATCCACATCACATCAGCTCTGCTTGTTTATACGGACTCAAACAGAGTCGACACAACGAGGCTCTGCTGTTATTTAACCTGAGGACACAGACGTGACGTCCTGCCTCTGGATGTTTCAGACATGATGAGTGTTTATACTTTACATAAATCAGATGCCGCTGCTGTGAAACAGACATTATAGAGAAAAAAACTGCATCTGCATCATTACATGTATTTCTTTACCTGCTCCAAGTCTGTTAGTTTCATGGAGGAGCAGCATTGTCGACACAGAAATCTGATAACATATGATAAGGCTCTATGATAACCAACGACATAAGTCATCCTCTGATCACATACTGTTACTAGACAAAGGAAAATGTTCAACAGGAAACTCTAAAAATTTCAGTTTTGATCTAATGAAACATCAGTGACTCAAAATAAAACTGAAAATGATGACCATGGACGAACGTAAACATCGTTTACTGTTTCACATTAAACTACAGACTCCTCAGGGTTCAGTTCAGTGAAGCTGTTTTGTTGACAGTTCAGTGTCCCCAAATATGGTCATATGATATAATATAATATGATATGATATGATATGATATGATATGATATGATATGATATGATATGAAAACCATGAACTACTTTGACCCTGCAATTTTTACAACACTTGGTATAATGTATTAAACAACAAACAAACAAATGCAGCTTCAATGTTCAACCCAAACACAGCTCTGGGATCAGACTTAGTGACAAACATTTCTACTTTAATTTAAATATCAGACAATGAATTTAAAACCTGCTTGACGTCATCACGTTTCCAAACGTTATATAATCTGAATTATAATTAACTCATAACTTCAACATAGTTATCTCTGATCACTTTTTTTCCCCTCAAATTATTTTAAATAATTCCTCGACACAGATATTTTTGTATAAATTTCAACAGGTGAGTGTCAGTTGTTTCTCCAGATTGTTTCACAGTGAATCTTCACAAATGACACTGATTCATTACAACAAACTGATCAGACCCTCTGACCCGCATCACCTGCAGCTCACCTGCACATCTCCGTCGTCCCGCGAGCCTTTTCTCTCCCGTTCAAATTTCCCACGGAAAGCTTGGCCACGCCCCCTGGCCCGGGCGCGGCTGTGATTGGCCGTTGGCTGCTGCTTTGCATTGACGTCAGTAAAGGCTGGAGGTCAACCCTTGCGGTGCTTTTATTGGAAACGTCAAGCTCCGCTGAAGAATTGAAGGGCAAAGCCAGACAAGGCAGAAAAGACAAACATCAGCTCTGCGGTTTGTTCCGTCGGTTCCGCCGCTTCTCCCGCCGTCCCCGGTCCCGGATCCCGGACTGACGGACACGGTCCGTTTCTCTTTTTTTCCCTTTTTTTTTTCTTTTTCTTTTTTTTTTTTTTTTTAATTTCCCGTGTCTCGTTCCTCGTCTTCTCCCGGTGTCTCCACCGATTCAGCTCCACATCCTTTTCTCCTCCACCGGACACGAACCGCCGAATACCGGAGAAGCGGAGCACCGGAGCACCGGAGCCCGGCGCCGGGGTCGGAGCTCTCCTCCCGGGCGGATCCGTCCGAGCCGGCGGCGGATGAAGGCTGCATGGAGCCCGGAGGAGCCGAGCACCGGGAGGTTTTCCTGCGGAGGCTGCTCCACGGACGGAGGACAGGACGTCATGTCTGACTGACGATGACCGGGACCGGAGCGACTCTCACCGCCGGTTTGTGGCCCGTGTCCTGATCCGAGGTGGCGGGGCGGACTCACTCTCACAGCGGGGACACACACAGCGTCGGACGGCTCCGGGCCGAGCAGCTCAGCGCCAAACACCGACTCATGAACCGGATCCAACCGCTGCATGACGCCGCCGGGAGGCACCGAGGCCTGCAGGATCACGGTGATGTGGTACGGAAACGGACACACGGAGGAATAACGGAGAAATAACGGAGCACCGCGGCTGTGATTAACGAGCTCCAATTAAGTTCATGTGAAAACTAGAGGGAGGAAACGGCTTCCTGCTCCGGTTGATTCATGCCCGGTGTTGGAGCCCGGACACCGGAGCTGCGGCCTAAATCACTCGTTATATTTCAGACATGAAACGTTGGTGAACAGATACAGTCAGTGGAAACAAACAGGCTGAAGTGGGTTGAAGCATGGGCTGTGCTTCAAGTATCCACATCTCTGATAGGGTGGTGTACCACAGTGGAAAAGAGTCCGAGGATTCCCACTCACCCCAGCAGACCAACACCACTCAGCATCCAGGAAATCCTGCCCCGGGACTGGCCCTGAAAGCCCCGGGCTGCAAGGTGAGGCCTCCGTCTTCACTCACATATACATATATACACACATATATACATATACACATCACACTCATATATACGTAAAAAAATATACATCTACTGAAACTATGTATGTACGTGTGTGTGTATGTATGTGTGTGTGTGTACTGTAACAACCATCTAAATCATATGACAGTCATATCTGCAATAGCAATCCAGGAGAATAAGTATGTGAACGTTCAGAACATCAGGCCTCATGCAGTCTGGTCCCAACAAGAGGGTCAAAGGTCACAGGTCAAATGTCACTGACCTGATGCTGCCCAGGTTTATTCAAGACAAACGATGATGGAAGTGGAGGAGGTGAAGTTCTGAGGCTGCAACACTCACCTTTCACCTGTGGCAGGTTCACGCACACACACACACACACACACACACACAGTGTAGTGAACACACAATAACAAAGAGTTTCCTTCAGTGTTACATCATCACAGAGGAAACAGTGTAACAGTCTGAGTGCGCGTGTGTGTGGGTCACACTTTATCACACAGGATGAAAGAGCTGCTGCTGGTTCTGATCAGGACTCAGTTACTATGAAGTATTTCTTGTGTGTTTTATCAGTTTGTAAGAAATCAGACACAGTTGCAGATAGTTACATTTACAGTTACAGCTAGTGATAAAACCAGAGGAACTGAACTGTGGAGCTGCAAACACATCACAACATGTGTGTGTGTGTCATCCTGTGCCAGTGTGACTGTGGTTACTCGTCATGCTGGCTTACATCAGAAGCCACTCCCCCTTGTTAACGCCCCCTGTGCCTATGATTGAATTAGTCCCTGATTGGTCCAAATCCGCATCAGCTGGAGACGGTTAATCCGTCTTTTGTCAGGTGCTGTCTTAACATCTTTTGAGGTTAGCATCCTGGTGGGCGGGACTTAAATTTGCTGTCATGTAAAGAAACATCATTGTTGATGAAAATAGTTAAATTCACTTAATTTAGAACTGTCTGTGACATACAGTCATATTCAACTGTCAAACGTCTTACTGCTTCTCTGTCTGATGTGATTATATATTTAATATCTGCAGCTTTTGGTTGCGTTGGTGATTTTTGTGACTATTTTTAGACAAGATGAGGGAACGTTGGCGGATTAATCAGATAAAACTGAAAATAATCATGAATTATAATCATTATCATTAGTTGGACATTAGCTCAACATCATCTGAGATGGTTTGTATTTGTCATTGGCTTCCTTTTTTACTTTGTGTGTATATGTGTGTGTATGCAGGATCACTATGATATCTCCGCAGTGTAACAGAAAAGTGCACATGTTTCATGACAACCTGAGCTTAGTAAATGTAGAAATGTCAGAGCGACATGTATGTGAGAATCATTCAACACAAGTTTGGGAGATGTGAGTCTTTGTCAAGGGTACATTACCATCTGGGCTGCTCTGCTGGTGATAAGGCTCAAGTACAAGGTCCTGTGTGTGTGTGTGTGTGTGTGTGTGTGTGTGTGTCCTCACAGACACAGAAAGGCCTCAGCCAAACACAACAGCATTTATCTGGCCTTGACTTTTCCAGGCTGATTTGCCTCCACTCAAAGGAAATTAAGGAGCTGAGGAGACGCAGCCTCGGTTTTACCATTTACTCTCACTGTAAATGGAAACGGCATCATGCTGCTGCTTTGACATACGTGTTGTTGCTGCTGTGTTGGCCACCCTCAGTAAAACTGAAACAGAGTGTTCGCTAACTGTTGCTGCAGAAACACTCAACCTGAGCAGCTGTGTGTGTGTGTGTGTGTAGAGAGAGAGAGAGAGAGTATGTGTGAGTGTGTGTGTGAGTGTGTTTAGTCTAAGTAGAGAGTCATTGGGTAATTTATTCCAGAGGAGGGTAAAGGCTTCATGGTGATGAATTAATCCACTGTGCTTTTCCTGCCGAGCTCAGAGCAGCAGACTGATATTGGATTTTTTTCTCATCAGATTTTCTGAGCTGCTCTTCTTCTTCTTCTTCTTTCAGGTTCGTGGTAAAATGTGCTAACGTTGTATTTACATGTTATTTCCCGCAGCCAGTTCAGTGCTAAGTGTTCAGCATCTCCAACGCTTGATGTCATGACACCAAAGTCTTCAGCACTGACGGCGTTAATCCTTGTGTAGAAATCAAATTAGGATAATATAATAAATCCCTTTGTCACCTTTGAGTGTAGATACAGTGGGTCTGTTCATCTTCGAGGTGTCAGTTGGCTACATGTGCTCATGAAACAGAACCTCCCATTGTTTTAGAAATAGTCTTAAGAAATAAGGCCACATTCAAAGCCTGTTGTGCTCCAGGTTAAGAATTTAATATCATAAGGTCAGCATGTGATGGCTTCATGAGATTATGGAAACGGTATTCTTCCAAAACAAGGCGCTACAAGTGTTTACTCTGCTGCTGTGTTCTGTATGAGGAGGCACAGGAATGTAGACGAGAGCTCAGGTCCACGTTTGTCTGCAGCGTCGTGGTCGTCATGATGCAGCTTCCTGCTCCGTGCGACCGTCAGACCTCGACTGGAAAGTACCAGTGTGAGGCCAAGTGGACAGCGAGGTGAAAATTTATAGACGGTGGATTTTATAAAGAACAGGTCAGATCTGTAAAAACTGCCCCTGAAAACTCAGAGAATCCAATTGTGACGAATCTGACAGCTTGTGTGTCTGTTAATTTTGGCAAACGTAAAAACTCACTGAACTTTATAGTATATTGTATTTTTGTAGCTGTTTCCAGTCATTATATGTTGCTGAGCTGCTGCTGTAGCTTCATACCTCACATGAGTCATATTGTTCTTGTCGTCTGAGTCTTGGCAGGAAACCAACGCGGCGCTTCCCAACATTTCAGACTATTCCTGAAAGGCCGAGTCAAAGTCCAAAGACAATCTAATGTGTGGTTTCACTCAGATTTGTTCTATATATTCAAGTTTCTTTGCCACGTTTCCAATTATGTCTCTGACTCTTCAGCCTTTGGCACACTGTTCAAACCTCTTTCTGTTCAGTGCTACTGTCACAGCCTCCTGCCGTTTCATATTTTACATCTATTTTCATGTGAACGCAGCCTGCAGATACTTCACTTATTCACGTATCTTTATATGAAGATCTGTCAAGTTTTTAATCCTTAACTTCAGAGCTTTATAAAACGGATCCTACTGAGCAGCGTTGTTCATCAGAGTCTCAGTGTCATGTTGGAGTCCACAGTTGTGATTTCATGATTGTGAACGACTGTGTACAATACACCGAGCAGCCAAGCTAACAGCCATGTTATCAGCTAAGCTAACAGCCATGCTAACAGTGCCTGGACCTTCCTTTCACGCTGTGTTTCTCTGTGTTTGTTCTCTGTAGACAAAGATTTACAAAACACCAATGTTTGTTAGATTTAGCTCTAAAACATAAACCTGTGAATGTTTCACTGCAGTGTTTGGTTGATCTTTCTTCTCAGAACCATGTAGCAGGGTGAGCGTTAGCCTCACTGGATTAAAGTGAACACGGCTACAGCTGATTGGTCGTAGTAAAAACTTGTTAAAGCAGCAATGACGATCTTTGTCCTCTTCAGATGGTCACAGCTACGATCCTGTCTCATGTACATATTAAAAAAATTAATGAAAGTGATTCACATTAATCACATGACGCACATGTGAGACACTGAACGTGACGTTCAGACATTAAACCTTTAAATGCGAGTTCATATTCACATTCAATTAAATCATTTTCAGTTTTTACAGATGACAGCAGTGGAAGTTCATTGTTTATCAGTTTGTAAATGTAAAGAGGTGTCAGTATTTCTATCAACAGGTTAAAGATAAAACTGAAGTTATTGATCACTGTCTGTGAGTTTAAATAGAGGCAGAAACTTCACAGTCCTTTCCCTTTGAAAACCATTCATTGGTGTGTTGAATTGTCCAGAAGGAAAATTCACATTGAAATGTTTTGATTTAACTTTTTTATTTAAACTTTCATTTAAACGTCATAGAAAATTAAAAATCTCCTGTTCAACATTTCATAGACCTGAATCATGAGCTTCATTAAATGTTTCAGTGCAGTCAGTTCAGAGTAATTAAACCTATTCCTCACATGAACGTTCAGTTTCTAAAATTTAATGACATCGCATTTGTTGAATAAAGCAGGAAGATCTGTGTCGATCACGTCTGTGTGTTTACAGACTTCCAGGAATGTGTGTGTTACCACGCTGTCATCAAATCCCTGCTGCTTGTCCAGCGACTGCAGTGTGTGTTTAAATAGAGCAAAGCGTGTGTGAGCCAAGACTTGGCCGCCGCCGCAGCGCCCTGATCCTCAGGCAACGCTGACATCACTGCTCCTGTTTTAGCAGGTGAAGAGGAGGGGGAGTCTAGCGATTAGCCAGTGCCGCCCCAGCCATCTGAGGAGCACACACACACACACACACATGCGCGTGCGCACATACACACACACACTCCTCAGAACTGCTTCTGATATTTTATAAAACAGAGGCGGAGCCTCACAGAGCGGTGCATTGAGCCGGGCACTGTGGACACAATGGGAGTGTTGCTAAAGCTAATCCTTTGTGTGTGTCACAGGGTCGGAGGTTATTAAGATTGATTAACATAGTTCAGTTGTATGTGGAGCTAGAAATACACTGACTGTGGACCAGTGATCCCAGTTTGTTGTTATTGTGGCTGCACTGAGGAGAAGGAGAGTTGATGCAGAGCAATTGCTCCTGCTGAGATAACGGTCTGTTCACTGGACCAGGCAGCTGTTCTTCTGCACCTGACCTTTGACCTCACCTGGAGTGAAACGACTCTGATGGTGTAATGTTGGAGAGAAATTTGCAGCTTTTACAGTTGGACTGAAAACAACTTTATTATTTATCATCTTTGTTTCTGTACAGTTTAACTGGAATGAAAATATGTGTGCGTTAATGAAGTGAAGTTGTTTGTTATGTTACAGTGTCACAGTGTAATAGTCACAGTGGTGATGAAAACACTGGTGTTGCGGGAGGAAGAGGAGGCCAAGAGGAGGTCTTAGTGAGGGGCGTCTCTCAGCCTTTTAAAGCTGATTGTCAAGGTCTTACAGGGATTTCTTGGTAATCTGGATAAAGACAGAAATACCTTGAAGGTGAACGTTGGAGAAAGTGATCAGCCTCTTATAGATTTGTCTCTTTAATTAATTTACAGATGCAGAGGACATCGACCACATTTCTGGTGTAAAGAGATTACTTCACAAGGATTACTTTACAGGGATTACTCTAATGATAACTCTTCATTATTACATACGTTACAAAACTGAAAGGTGAAAGGTTGAAGGTATTTAAAAAGCAGGGAAAGTTCCAGAAAGACAGTGTTGCATTATGGGAAATGTAGGACCTCGTCTTGTTTTGGATCAATATTTTAGTGTGTTGTTAAACAGTTTTCACACTTGCTGCTGTTTCTCAACATCAGGCTCAGAAAGTTTAACAACGCTCTGCTCTCGTGCCTCAGAACGCCATCTCTGACCTCACCGCTCGGCTGGTGGAGGAACTCCTCCAGTGCCTCCAGTGCCTTACTCCCAGTGACGCACACATCATGTGAATGCTCATGTCAATGAGAACACTCAGGGCAAAGAGGTCTCTGTTGTCAGATGTGTACAAACAAACGAAACACATGTTATTTCACTGTACATGTCTAGGACGTACCGGAGCAGACTGGAGCACTAATGCTCAGTCCAAGTCTTCACAGTCCAATTGTTTACAGTCTGATTTTTTTACAGTCCGAGTCTTTACAGTCTGGTTGTTCACAGTCTGAATCTTTACAGTCCAATTGTTTACAGCCTTATTTTTCTGGGTCTGAAGTGAAAGACATCAAACTGAAGGTTTAAATCTGAGGCAACGTGAGAAACGGGGTCAGGATGAAGTAACTGTAACTGTAACTGATCCATTTTCTGCAAACTCTGTATTTTTAAACTGTGGACGTCATTGAAGGACATTAGGGACGAAATTTAGGACAAGTTCTGTGTGTGTGTGTGCTTGCGTGTGCGCGTGCACATGTGTTTCCTGGTATCTGGTGGTAGCAGAGATGTCAGTGCAGACAGAATAAAGGTCGTCAGGGCGTTCTCTCTATGAAACACAATAAATGTGTGTGTGTGTGTGTGTAGTTTCAGACTTGACTGAGTACAAACTGCTGTGTTTGAGCGTCACAAATACCTCCACCTTCCGTAACAACTGTACACATCATTTCATGCTGAATGTTTTTCTGTGGCCGCATAAAGAGACACAGTCTGGTCAGTTACATTTATACTGAAGTGATAAACTGAGACTCAGTGAGAACAGGATCCACTGTCATTTTAATCCTGATCTTTATAAAAAGAGAGAAACATTGTGAGCAGAAGAACTTTCTAATCAGACGTGACATCCTGGTCACAACAGTGTGTGATGTTTGCATGTGATGACTAGTGACGTAATGTGATATGAAGCGGGAACGTGTTGATTCTCTGCAGACTATTGGTTTATCTCTGGGTTGAGTTGGAGAAAATATCCATGACAAGTGTTCATGTGTCGCCTGGTGTAGACATAGATGAGATCTTCATACATCTTTGTGTTCATTCATGTTGGCAGGGTATTGGGTGTTGTTTCAGGGTGTTTGTGTCTCTCTCTGTTATGGACGAATCAGAGACGTGTTGGACACAGAGACGTGGTTAGTTTATCGTCTGAACTGAAATCACCAGCGTCTCTGTGATAAAACATGTGGAGCAGCTGGTTATTTCTCTAAATGGATGAACGGCAGTTACATTAACACAGAAGATGAAGGTTTGATTTATTAGTTTATAACAAGCTGCTCCACAGAAAGACACAGTGAATCACGGTGATGGTTTGTTCGTTTCTGTTCAGTCATGATGAAGTGTGTGATTCCTGCGGAGATAAAGTCATTTATGTATTCATTTACACAGGTCCCGTAATAAACTGCATCTCTGGACCAAAATAAGATTTTTATTATTCAGAGATTTTCACAGTTGTTTATTATTTTAAACTAATTTCTCACGTGATCATCATGTTGTCAACAGTTTGACCAGACATTTTTTCTGGACTCTGATTTCTTTGCTCGTTGACTCATCCAGGTGGTCTCAGGTCAGATTCCCTGTGTCGTCAGTGCTTCCAGTGCAGGTGAAGAGTCACATGAAAGTGACTGGTTGCAGCAACTCAGCGTGAGCTGCAGCTGATGTGTCGCCGTCCGCCCGTCTGTCTGTCTGGTACACGCTGTGCAGCCACACCTGTGACTCTGCCCTTAATCACAACTAATGAAGAACATTGATTCATCTCCATTTGATTCACACTTGTAGATGGGAACACACTCACACACATGTGCAAACGCACACGTTCGCCACAAGCTGAATGAGCAGCTCTGACTTCTTGTGAGGAGGAAACGCTGATGTGTGACGCTGCTGTGTCAGCTCTGAATATAATCCAGTGTTTAGCCACCTGTGGAGGAGAGTGAGGAGGAGGAGCAGCAGCAGGAAAAAGAGGAGAAGGAGAAGTAGGAGCTAGAGGAGGAGGTGGAGAAGGAGGAGGATTAGGAAGAAAGACAAGTAGGAGGAGGAGGAGGGAAGAAGAACAGGAGAAGGAGGGGGAACTGTGTGACCAGACGTGCACGTTGAGTGCGAGCAGAGCAGATATCCCAAGATTCCCTGCTTCCTGGTCACAGCTCTGGAGGAAGCTGTTTACTCTTTCTATCTGTCAGTGCTGACGTCGGCCCAACGAACAATGTCATCCAATTTCCTGTTTTTCACTTTAGTGGAAAGCCACTCTACCAGTGTGCACGGAGTGTGCGTGTGTTTGTGTGTGTGTGTGTGAGACAGAGAAGCTTGTGGGCTGCAGGAGGAGGAGCAGATGTATAGGCCGGATGCTCTGGGAGCAGGATGCAGGGTCACAGCAGCTTCACTATGTAAATACATTTGGTGAATTGAATGTGGGAGCTGCAGCTCGTTCTCAATGACTGTGATGCCTGGCGGCTCCGAAGACGTCACAGGAGCCTAAATCACATGTGTGGTCACGTGACCTCAGCTTGGAAACTGTCATCTGAACGGCAGGAGAGGAATGTTTAGTTGTTTTAACAAAAGTTTGTATTACAGCTGTAGTTAACTCGGACTCGAACCTTGTAGGTTTCACCACAAACACTGATCCTTCATAAAATCACTGATCCACATTAAATGACAACATGTTTGTCGCAGACCCAGCGTCAGCAGCATCCTGACGTCACATTAACATGACTCCTCACAGATACAGATGCATAGATATACACATATGTAGATACAGTGGTACACATACATACACACACACACATATATATATATACACACAAGCTGAACTGGGAAACCTGATCATTGCCTGAGACCTTTCTTCGGCATCATCCAGCCGCTCACACATCCTCCTAACAACATATATATACAGTGGTGTGAAAAAGTGTTTGCCTCCTTCCTGATTTCTTATTTTTTTTTTGCATGTTTGTCATACTTAAATGTTCCAGATCATCAAACAAATTTAAATATTAGTCAAAGACAACACAAGTGAACACAAAATGCAGTTTTTAAATAAAGGTTTTTATTATTAAGGAGAAAAAAATCCAAACCTACATGGCTTGTGTGAAAAAGTGATTGCCCCCCCTTGTTAAAACATAACTTAACTGTGGTTTATCACACCTGAGTTCAGTTTCTCTTGCCACACCCAGGTCTGATTACTGCCACACCTGTTCTCAGTCAAGAAATCACTGAAATAAGACCTGCCAGACAAAGTGAAGTAGACCGAAAGATCCTCAAGAGCTAGACATCATGCCGAGATCTAAAGAAATTCAGGAGCAAATGAGAAAGAAAGTAATTGAGATCTATCAGTCTGGAAAAGGTTATAAAGCCATTTCTAAAGCTTTGGGACTCCAGCGAACCACAGTGAGAGCCATTATCCACAAATGATGAAAACATGGTACAGTGGTAAACCTTCCCAGGAGTGGCCGGCCATCCAAAATTACCCCAAGAGCGCAGCGGCGACTAATCCAAGAGGTCACAAAAGACCCCACAACAACATCCAAAGAACTGCAGGCCTCACTTGCCTCAGTTCAGGTCAGTGTTCATGACTCCACTGTAAGAAAGACACTGGGCTAAAACGGCCTGCGTGGCAGAGTTCCAAGACAAACACCACTGCTAAACAAAAAGAACATTAGGGGTTGTCTCAGTTTTGCCAGAAAATATTGTGATGATCCCCAAGACCTTTGGGAAAATACTCTATGTTCTGATGAGACAAAAGTTGAACTTTCTGGAAGGTGTGTGTCCCATTACATCCGGTGTAAAAGTTACGCCACATTTCAGATAAAAAGATACCACCGGTAAAATATGGTGGTGGTGGTGTGATGGTCTGGGGCTGTTTTGCTGCTACAGAACCTGGAAGACTTGCTGTGATAAATGGAACCATGAATTCTGCCGTCTACCGAAAAATCCTGTAGAGTGTCCGGCCGTCTGTTCGTGACCTCAAGCTGAAACGAACTTGGGTTCTGCAGCAGAACAATGACCCAAAACCAGCAAGTCCACCTCTGAATGGCTGAAGAAAAACTAAATGAAGACTTTGGAGAGGCCTAGTCAAAGTCCTGACCTGAATCCTATTGAGATGCTGTGGCATGACCTTAAAAAGGCGGTTCATGCTGGAAAACCCTCCAGTGAGTGGGCCAGAATTCATCCTCAGTGCTGTAAGAGACTCATTGCAAGTTATCGCAAACACTTGGTTGCAGTTGTTGCTGCTAACAGTGGCCCAACCAGTTGTTAGGTTTAGGGGGCAATCACTTTTTCACACAGGCCATGTGGGTTTGGATTTTTTTCTCCCTTAATAATAAATCTTCATTTAAAAACTGCTTTTTGTGTTCACTTGTGTTGTCTTTCACTAATATTTAAATTTGTTTGATCTCAAACATTTAAGTATGACAAACATGCAAAAAATAAGAAAATCAGGAAGGAGGCAAACACTTTTTCACACCACTGTATATATATGTTGTTAGGAGGATGTGTGAGCGGCTGGATGATGCCAAAGAAAGGTCTCAGACAATGATCAGGTTTCCCAGTTCAGCTTGTGTTTATTGTGCTAAATCATCATAACAGCAACTCAGACAGTGAGACAGAGCATCAAGGTAGATCCGACCAGCAACACAGACGCATCTAATCCCTTTATAAACCCTCCCCACACTTTTGTGAACCTTCCCCGTGCTTGTGATTCATTTTTTTAGGCTAGAAATTGCTTATTTTACCGCAAAAATGATTAAAATCCAAACAAATAAAAATGCCTCTAGGCTGCAGGATACTGCGATATAATGAAGACTCCTGTGATGTAAATTTACATATATTAGCCACAAAAAAGCACAATGTATCGAAACCACGAGAGGTGTGCGACATGGTGAGGGATCACTGTATTTCCATAAACATATAAACATGTGACTAAATATAAACATATGACTGTGTGTCTGATGCTCAGTGAAGCTGCAGCTCCAATGTGTTGTTCAACTTGTGACTAATGTTTTAGACTAAATCTGAATAAATAATAATAATATACTGAATAGTTGTATATTTTAGTCCAGCCAAATTATTGGAAACACATATAGACTCATTTGGCAGTTTATTAGGAACACGGTGCAGTAAATACTAGTTGTGATGTTGATCTGAGATAGAGGCCGTTCTGTGTCCTGCTGCTGAACAGTAATAGTAATGACCACCTTTATTTGAACTATTTAGACATTAAAAACACTCTCTGTTTAATAATGATAATAATGATTGCAGTGTCATTTAATGTTCTCCATTATAAAGTTGGTAAGCAGCTGATTACCTCAACCTCTGCAGCTGCTTAGACGACAGGGAAACCGTTCCAGTGAGTAAAGTTTAAAAAAAAAAAAAAAAAAAACTGCGTTTTCCTGCTGCACGTTCTCTCAACTCTGCTCTGTGATGTTCTGATGAAGCTGAGGCCTCGTGTACAGGCTGGTACAGGGAGGGGGTCAGGGGGGTGATGTCGGCGTACAGTTAGTTTGCTCCGCTCGCTGCTGCTCGGCCGACATCACTCACTTCCCCTGCTTTGTTTGCCTCTGGTCCCGAGCCAGCACCATGTTTGTGGGATGCAAATGTTGGAATGATTCACTCAAGTGTGTGTGTGTGTCTGTGTGTGTGTGTGAGCGCGCGTGTGCGTGTTTGTGTGCGTGAGTGTGACCTCAGCAGGTTGAAGCTACTGGTTGTGAGGTGGCTGTGTTCAGCCGCCGTCGTCTGTAGAGGACAGAAAGTTTTGTTTCACGTCCACTGAAAATAAACGTGTTAGATCAAAAGCCATAAATCTGAGGCCTGAGTGATTCACCGTGACACACGTGGCTGACACAAACACCAGGTCCTGTTCAGCTTGTTGAAGCTGCAGTGTGTCTCCATATGTTATACACACACACACACACACACACACACACACACACAGGCGGTCATGCGACCAGCTCCTCGTGTGTGAGAAGGATCAGATGATCACAGCAGCTCATCATCGTTCTGATGCTGAGGCACATTGTTTGTCTCAGCGTCGACGTGACGTCAGTTCGGCTCCAAACCATAATCAGTTTTTTCCTCTTTGTTGTTTGAAAAGCAGCAGTGATTCAGTGCAGCAGCTCTGACATTCCTGCCTGTTCCCTCTCACATGTGTAGATTGTTTACAGAGAAGAGGAATCTGCAGGGATGGCGGTCCACAAGGGGCTGGCTGCTGTGGTTACTAACCCTTGAGCTTGGCTACATTTAGCAGGAAAGAAACTAAATTATTTGCAGACAGAAAAGAGTAAACTCATATAGAGAAAGTGTAATGAGTTAAAAAACCTAAGTGTGTTGAACCAGTTTTCACAGATTTGTTAAAACAACACAAGCGCTGATACAGACAGAAAACCTGTGACGGAGGATTTTATTCATGTCAAACATGTTACAAATATTACAGATGTTGATCCACTGATCAATCAACTACAAGTCTGATATTTATCATAGTACTGGACTGTAGTTGTATATGTACGTGTGGTTTGTTTTAATGTTTGTATACTTGATAAACTTTGTGTCTCTCAACAGAAGCAGCTTGATCACATTAAGCCTCATGTTCAGAGAATCACTGACGTTTGTGTTGATGTGTTTCCACAGTGTAGTAACTTTTCTACATGAAGGAAACAACGAGCTGCAGTGATGATTCATGTCTGAACTAATCGTTGTTCTTCTTATCTTTCAGACCACATTAACAGAGGTGCAATTTGGACCAATGAAGCTATTTAAAGACCCACTTCAGGTATCGTACAACAAAGTGACTAAATGCATTAAGACACAGAACAACAGAGCTGAAATGTTTGCGGGAGCTGAAGTCGTGTGACTGTCAATATTTGGAAGCATTTTTCTGGGATTAGTGTTTGAAAACGTCACTGTGGTTTTGTTTGCAGTCAGAACTAATCTGCAGTTTCTCAGAGGAACCACACCTCGCTGTTAGATTAGACCCAAACAGTCACAGGCAAACAGTCAAAGACGACCACACGACTATTAATGGATGTATTGTGTGAGATGTAGCCTTGAGTCGTCACAGCAACAAGGCCAAACATTTCTGACGAGAACATACCATAATGAACAGTGTGTATGATGGAGCACAGAGGATCCATGGAGCTGCTGGTCAATGGCTCATTATACAGTTTGTTCCTGAGTCGTTGCTGCTGTAAAGACGCTTAGATACACAGAGGAATATTCAGGAATATACAGGGAAAATATTCAGGGAAAAAATATTCAGGGATATTTAGGAATTTGAAAAGTGCTCTGATAGTGTGAATAGAATAGAATGTTTAACTTAACAGAAAAATAAATAAATAGTTTATATTAAAAAAGAAAAGGTGCAGAGTCTCCAGAGATGAGGAGGAAGCCATGTGGGTGCGATGTTTGCAGCTGGGACATGACAGAGTTCACTGCGCTTCGTCTCTCCTTAATAAACATTGCGATCACCACGTCCTTCCTCTTCCTGGTCTCATTACACCCCCCCTCCGTCCACTGACGGGTCTCAGTGAGACACATGATGCTGCTCTGTAGGCTGGTCAGCACCATGACTTCTTCATCGTATGGGGAGAGATCGTACATTCCCCATGGTTACAGACGATATCGATGGTTTGTACCGTCTTTTCTTCTCACGGCACTAAAGTCCTACTCTGCATCCACTTCTCCTCCACCTTGACTCCTCTGGGATCTGGTGACTTTTGTCGGGTCGTATCTTTGAGCAGCACAGTGTCATCAGCCTATCACTGGAAAAATAATAGAGCAACGGCTCAACGGGTCTCTGGTTGTCATAGTCAAAAACATAAAACAGGCAAAAAAAGAACATGAGGAAAAAAGCCGTTCTGATAAAAACGAGAAACGGTTTTTTTTAAAATGTTAAAAAGTTTAGGTAAAAAGAGGAAAAGGGGGAAAAAAGCCAGTTTGACAGCAGTCAAACTAGCTGCCACTCACGTGGCGCCATGACAACAACAAATTAACAGTGTGTGTGAAATCACAGATTCTGTTTCACTGTTTCTGACTCTTTTACTTTCTGCTACTTCAGTTTGAACAGTTTGAGGAAAATGGCACAGTCTCAGTTTCTTCAAACTGTTTTTGTCACTATCAGCTGATCCTATCAGCACCTTCTCCTCCCTTCTGTTCATCCTCCTCTGCTCCTCCTCTTCTCTGCTGCTCCTCCTCCTTTCTCTCCTTTCTCCTCCTCCTCCTCCTTCTCCTCCTCCTCTTCTTTCTCCTCCTCACCCTCTCCTCTCCTCTGTGAACATTGACTTTTCCTCCAATGTCCTGATGTTTAATTCTGACTTTATCCTGAGAAAACAAACATTGCAGCTGCTCAGTGTTCATGTGTCGTAGACTCTTGTAGTGAAACATGTTTCATATAAAAGCAACATGTTTCTGCTTCAGAAGCTGCGTCTTCAGTAAAAGTCTGTTCCCTCATTGTGAGTAGGACAGTGGCTCTTTTCTCTGTGTCCCAACTCAATGTTACAGGTGTGATGCAAACTGAAATGTGCAGAACAAACTTTCTGTTCTTTACGTTCGGTCGCTTCCTGCCAATGTCTGGTGCTGACGTCTGTTTCAGAGTGACTCATGAATCTGCTCTCAGTGCAGCGCTGCTCTTGGAGTTTGGCCCAAATCTCTGCTCCAGTATTTACGCAACTGAGGGTTTGTATGAAAGTCTGGCAGAGCGAGCAGCAAACAGTGGGAGGGACCGTCGTCACCGTCAAGGCCACCTCAGCTAATTTTGTCATAGATCACGACAGTGCACAATAAAACCTGTGACACACCCGAGTCCACAGCAAGGACAATCAATCAGGCGCCTGAGGTCACGCTGCCGGCAAGCGGCTTGATGGACACACGGTGACGACGCGATGATGACGCGATGATGACGTGATGATGACGTGATGACGACATTGAAACACTGAAGCTCTATTGAGTTTTTTCTCTGATGCTGAAGCTCAGGGCGGAGTCACATCACCCCTGATTAGTTTTGTCATTTTAACTGCTCGGGTCAGTGGCACAGCTCTGATGTTGCACTGTGACTCTTTATACACCAGTCATGTTATTAATGCTCCAAATATAAAAACAACATTCAGTCTTTAATATTCTTACGGCTCATTTATTAGTTACTGCTTCCTCTGAGACATTTGTTTGTAAAATGTCGAGGTGGCTTGTTCTCATTTGATTAATGAATTGATCAACAATAAAAATAAATGTGAATCACAGGATTCACAATTTTGATATTAACAAATTCATAACAGTTTTACTGTTATGGTCACACGTTGTTGTTCCCTTCTGTGTTATTTTTGCACTTCATTCAGTTAAAACTCACTGTTGGTGTTTTAAAAAGATCAGTGATATCAACAGTTGCTCAGCTGTTGTCTTTCTGTTTGCAGGTACTTTTAGTTTTTGCCAAAGAGGACAGTCAGAGTAATGGCTTCTGCTGGGCTTGTGAAAAAGCCAACTTCAGGTGCAGCGTGGCACGAACACCTGAGTCGGCTCTCGAATGTTTCTTGGAGAAACATCACGACCTCGTCATCATCGACCACAGACATTCCAGACACTTTGATGCTGAAGCTCTGTGCCGGTGAGAAAATGTCCATGTTTCATGTTTTATGTTTAAGTGTTTCACTCTCATGTGTCAAGAAACTTTTCACCATCAACACTCGGCCACATGAACTGATTTAACTGTTTGTTATAAAAGTTCAATTGTTTGTTCAGGTCATTTAATTTCTCAGCTTTCAGCTATTTATATACTTTTATTATATTATTCATCTGTTTGATGAATAAAGTTAAATGTTTCAGTGACTTTAAAGTCAACAACATAATGTGGACCATATGATGTGATAGATCTAATTGTGTCGCCTTCGTCCATGTGTGACGTTACATGTGTGACGGTGGTAAACTACTAGCTGTCGACTCGTCGGCCTCCATCATGAGTCATGTCACTTAGAAACGAACGCTGCCCGTTCGTCTCTATCTTTAGCTTCGGCCCAAACCAAAAGCACATTTACAAACATTCGTGTGCCCTGCCCAGCGTGTATGTTAACCCTATTCATTTTGGCCAATCCATATGTTGAGTGCACACGCAGCAGCTCAGATGGGAACTAAAGGGCCTTTATGAGCAGCGGCTGGTGAAACCACAGGCGGATGAGTGGCCCTGTACACTGCATTCTTTCAGAGCTGCTTGGCCGAGCTCGGCCTGCCTGCGAGAATCGGAGCGTGAAAAAATGAAAAATACATTGATTTGATGCCACAAGCTTTTCCAGCCTGCTCACCGGCTAAAAGGGCTCTTCTGTTTACATCCAGGTCAATTAGAGCGGTCAACTCTTCAGAAAACACTGTGATAGTCGCCGTTGTGAAGAGGTACGTCCCTCTGCCTCCATGTCTTTTTAGTCGCAGTCTGTCACGTGATGTGAACATCAAAGTGTTGACTTGTTTTCTTGTTTCAAGGCCCGACAGAGAAGAAGCGTCCGTGATGCCGCTGATCAACGCCGGCTTCAATCGGGTGAGAGCCTGTGTCTGATTTGATATTAATGTGAGATGATGTGATGTACCTGTGATGTCTGACCTGCTTTGCATTGACCTCTGACCCTCAGAGATACGTGGAGAACGCCAACATGATGGCGTGTTACAATGAGCTGCTGCAGCTGGAGCACGGAGAAGTGCGGGCACAGTTCAAACTGAGGTGAGTGCTTTTGCTGCTACAGATTATAATGTCTGTTTACAGACTGTAGAGTGAAATAAAGCTGATCGCTGTTTATTTAACACAACGCATCTCTTCACCTGCATCAGGGCTGGAAACGCCATCTTCACTGCTCTGGAACAAAGTCAAGATGCCATCGAGATCACATCCGAGGATCAAGTCATTCAAGTGGGTTTCACACTCTGATACTGGAAGTTATTTATGGTGGTGAACAGCTGATGCCTCCTCTTTGTTCTCTTCATCCTTGAAAGTCCTTTTGTCATCATCAAAGCTCTTCAGTCAAGTTTTCACGTTAAATGTGTTTGTTGACGTCAAAGTGTCTTGTTTATATTTTGTAAGTTCATTTGAACTATGTCTAAGCTCGACCTTATGAAGACATACCGTCTCATCCACAGTACGTGAACCCGGCCTACGAGTCCATCATGGGCTACCAACACGGCGAGCTCATAGGGAAGGAAATTATAGAAGTGCCTAAAAGTGAGAAGAATAAACCTGATCTCCTTGAAACGATAAACTCCTGCATACGGAAAGGAAAGGTAATCTGCACTCATTTCATCATGACATTATCAAATCATGACATCACCAACACTCTCAGACTGACTTATAGATGTTCACGGCAGCTTTAGCTGATAAACAGTTAAACAAGCATCGTCCTGTTCACGTCGTATTTGACATTTTGGCTCCTGAACAGCAGATTTCTGCATCTGTCTTTTGTTTCTGTGCACACATGGATGCACGTGCACATTCATGCATGTTCATCCATGTGTGCGCTGGGTCTGCGCCGCCGGTGTCCGGCCACTCTGTTTCATGTGAATAAGAGCAATGGCTCACGGCTGCGCTGTAATCTCACTACACAGAGAGCGAAGGTCAGTCCTGGACAGCGAGCAGCAGGACACTGCTTTTCAAGCTGTAGCAGCGTTGGTGGTGGTGGGGGGACATGAAACAGACTTCAGGAGTGGATCCCCACGCCACCAAAGCAACTCTCTGAAAAACTGCACATTTCATCACCTGACGTTTGCCACAAAATCGCCGTCCAATCTGAACACACATCTAAGGTTATTAATTATGATGAATGTTTAATAAAAAGTGTTCCTGTCGCAGGAGTGGCAGGGGATTTATTACGCCAAAAAGAAGAACGGAGACAGCATTCAGCAAAATGTGAAGATCACACCTGTGATGGGACAGGGAGGGTGAGCAAACACATCTCATTGTGACTGAACTGCAATGGATCAGTGTGTTTTTCCTGCTCAAAAAAATGACTTCTTATCTTTACAGAAAAATTAGACACTATGTGTCTATCAACAGGCCTTTAAATGATAATAATAAGGTGAGCTGTGCTTCCATTCAGCTGATTTAGTACAGAGGATCTTTGTGTCTGTGAATCACTCAGCTCTTCCTCTTCTCTTCATGTAGAGTGACAAACCCAGCGAACGAGTTCAGGCAGAGTCTCAGACAGGTAAGATCGTCCTGATGATGATCAGGTGTTAATCCTGATCCCCTGATCTGTACAGTAACGTTATAACTCAAAGTGTGGGATCAGGACACAGTGCTGGTTTTAACTGTCTGTTTGTAGACTCCATATATTCGTTGGATGTTAAAACCATATTAGAAATCGTCACATTAAAGAACCTGAGCTTTGTAAACGTTCTCTTTAATTTATGACTCAGGTTTTAGAAAGAGACTGAGAAATATTTTCACAGAAGTGAGTGTCTGTGTCTTTTGTTGATCTTGAAAAAGTCCAGACTTTTTCTTTCCTCTGAACTGGATGATTGTTGCTGTGTAGTGGAGTCAACTGTCAAATCAACTGATTTCAACCTGCAGTGACTGAGCTCCTCTCAGACAAATAATGTGGGTTCGTAACTGTTCACCAGCTCATTGTGGAGAAGTGAAGGACGTCTATGGTTTTACAGCAGTTTTACAGAGTATTCCACAGTAACTTTTTATACCAGACTCCAAACACTGATTATGTGTCTACAATTTTAGTAAAACCAACATAACCTTTCTTACTTTTCTCTGGACTTTCAGAGTAACTAATGTCACATCACATTTTATTGTTGATAAACTCCAACACTTAAAATGTGATGGTCTTTATCTTCAACTAATGGTATGATGATGATCATTTTTAATGGCCTTAAATAATAAGAATGTAGATCAACACAAGTCTTATCCTTTACAATTCTACTTCTCATATCTACGATCTTCTGTTATGTTGTTTGACCAAACAACATCTGTTTTTCTCCACGTACTAAAGTATCTCCAGTAAGTTGTCGCGTGTTTTTTTCTGTTGACGTGTCAATGTGTTTGTATGTTTGCGTGTTAATGGGTTTACATGATATTTCATGTGTTAATGTGTGTGTTTGCCTGTTTGTGTGTTAATTTGTTGGTGTGTTTGTGTGTTGACGTGTTTCTCCTGTCGACGTGTTTGTATGTTTATGTGTTGGCGTGTTTGTGTGTTAACGTGAGGTGTTGTCTTTCCCTAGACATCCAATCCAGTAAGCACAAGGACCGAAGGAAAGGCTCTCTGGACGTCAGATCCACGACGTCTCGGGGGAGCGATGGTGAGAGTGAAAGGACAAATGATGGAAAATCGTATGAGATGTCCCAGTTGTCTGTTTGCATCAAGTGTTGATTGGACACAAACGAACTCATTAGAAAGGAGTTGGACAACATAGGTGTTATGAGTTGCTGTTCAGTAAAATGTGTGTTGTTTTCAGGGAGCTCGCAGCGACGACACTCCTCCATGGCTCGTATCCACTCCATGACGATCGAGGCTCCGATCACTAAGGTGGGTTCACTCCTCACATCAGCCTCCATCACATGATGAGCTCTTTGTTCTGATGCTCTCATCTCATGACTCAACCCTTAGTTATAATATCGCCACAACCACCATGAGGTTTTCTTGTACAACTACACACACCGTATCGGGAGGAGATGGGCTGATAAAACACATTTCATGCACAAGATGGGAAAAAAGCATGTTAGACCAGAATGACCTGCTGTTTCAGTGGTTTATGCAGTTTACAGCCTGGATGGTCGGAAACAGAGAAAGTCCCCGGGGATGGGTCATATGACACACTGCAGTTCCTCTCCTTGTATCATTTGACTGTGGAGTCAGTCCCTGTAGGCGTTATCCTCCCACAATAAACCTCTGATAGAGCTGCTGCCGTTGGTGTTTGTGTGGAGGAGAGTTAGGTGAAACACATGTTAGCTGACCTCGCCATAGGAGCCTGATGTCACAGTCTCTGTAACCTCCACCTTCACGTCCTGAGTCAACATATCAGTATATGTTTCACACACTGGGTCTATCACAGTTTTATAACTTTAGACATTTTAACAGTCAGGTTAAAGACAAATCGTCATCAAAGCTTTTATCACTTTGTGTAAAGAAATCATTTAACAGTTTGTCCAACTCTCAGCAAAATGTAACAAAACATCACAGTGTTTCATCTCTGTCCATTTATGGACCTGAAGAAGATAGTTTGATCAGAGTCCAAACACTGGAAACTAAACTTCACACATCTGTATTCACTTTATTTTTTAATATAAACGTGTATATAAATATTAGATGAATGGAAAGATGGACAAATTGATAAATGGATGGAGACTTTATGTCATTCAGACTCAACACACAGGACAGGACTGTTTTGTTCTAACTTTGCTGTTTTTATTGCTTATGTAAAGCACTTTGTGCTGCATATTTTGTACAGAAAATACAATACAAATCAAGATTGATTGACAGTTCAGAACAAGATTGTGAGTTGTGCACCAAATTTTGACATCATTAATATCATTCTTCTTAATACTTATTTTTATTTCAACATGCAGGTGATCAACATCATCAATGCGGCACAGGAGAGCAGCCCGATGCCTGTGGCTGAGGCCTTGGACCGGGTTCTGGAGATCCTGAGGACCACAGAGCTGTACTCACCTCAACTGGGCACCAAGGAAGAGGACCCCCACACCAACGACCTGGTGGGGGGGTTGATGACGGTGAGTGGCTGCTTTTAGACCACAAGGGGTCGATAAGTGTGAAAACACCCAAACTGCTTCCTTCCGCCACAAATGAATCAACTCCTGTGTGATAAGACACATCAGAGCGATTGCAGGATTCCTCAGTGATAACACGCGTGTCTACGTGAAGCATGTGCTGTGACATCATGTGATCATGTGTTGAATGAGTTTGTGCTCGTAGCTAAAGACAAAGATCCACAGACAGTGAAGCACAGAGCACACACAGTGCCAAGTTGGCAGTCTTGGCAACAGCCCCAGAGGAAGTGTTAGATTGTCCTTTGTGCTCCTGTAGGCTGGAGAGGAAAGCCCTCCCCACTCCCCTCCCTCCCCTCTTTCCCCCTCCCTCCCTGCACACACTCACACTCACATGAACCTCTTCCTCTCAGCTCCGCAGGCCTGGAAACATCCTGTTCTCTGGATCAGATGAATAAACGTGGCTTCACTTGTACATGTGCTGTGGACGGAGTCACACCGAGTTCTGCCCCGGGAACATTTGTTCTGTGGCAGATAAAGACTCATGAAACCAGGGTTTAGATGGTTGTTTGTGTCTGGTTTATGAACAGCCTGGTGGGATTAGTGCTTGTCTTTGTTGGTGAAGATACGACCATTAACGTAGAGAGAAGGTGTAAGGAGGAGAGAGGAGGTGTAACGTACAGAGAAGAGGTTTAATGTAGAAAGGAGGTGTAATGTAGAGAGGAGGTGTAACATAAAGAGGAGATATAACATAGAGAGGGGTTGTAACAAGGAGAAAGGAAGTTAAATGTAGGAAGGAGGTGTAACAAAGAGGAGAGAGGAATAATGTAGAGAGGAAGTGTAACATAAAGAGGAGATATGACAGAGAGAGAGGACTTGTAACAAGGAGAAAGGAAGTTAGATGTAATAAGGAGGTGTAACAAAGAGGAGAGAGGAGACGTAACAGAGAGGTGGTGCATGAGGAGGAGAGTAGCTGTAATGTAGAGGGGGTATAATGAGGAGAGAAGAGGTGTAACAGAGAGGAGGTGTAATGAGAAGGTATAACGAGGAGAGAGGAGGTGTAACGGAGAGGAGGTGTAATGAGAAGGTATAACGAGGAGAGAGGAGGTGTAACGGAGAGGAGGTGTAATGAGGAGGAGAGAGGAGGTGTCGTCCTTCAGTCCGTTCTCGGCAGACAGATATAAATAGCCAGTGTGTACAGAGGCAGCTCCACCATGAGACAATGCTGAGGTCAAAGATGAATTGAGCTCTTCTTCCTTTTTCACTGGTGAAGTAAACATTTCACTGAGACACACACCCATGAACTGACTGCTGCTAAACACACACTGATGATCAGTGTTTTATTTCTTTTATTTTAGTATTGAACATATTTATATATGACATCAGCCTGAGGACACAGGCTGGCACCACTACCAGACCTGAATAATATTTAAGAGATTTGATTAATATTTTTTTTCCATCTCTGATGTTGTTAGCTGCAGCGCTAATGTGGCTACAAACAGTTGATCATCTTTTCTTTCTGGTTCTTCATCTCTAACAACTGTTTGATCATATGACTGATGTGTTTCTACCACATGTAACAGCCAAAGACAAATGATTATAACATGGACAGTGACACTATGTTACAGCTCTTTAACGTGATGATCGTTTTTAACGGTTTCGTTTACTGTTTGTTTCAGAAAAAATAAAATGACACGTCGACATAGTACATCCTCTAAAGTATCATGTCAGAAAGGAAACGGGTGAAATCTCGCCTGTTGTTTCTACAGTTTTGATGTTGAACAGATCCAGTCACTCACACGGTAAACGATAAACACGGCGTGATTATTTTCTGTGTTGAAGATTTCAGACCATTGATAGGATTAAACACACAGATATACACACACACCAGCCTGTGACCCAATACTTCGCTTTTATTCTGAAGGTGCAGTTATTGATGATGCTTATTTGTTTTTCCAAAGTGTTTTTTTGTCACTGATTGTTTCTGTCTCTCGTTCACAGGATGGTTTACGCAGATTGTCAGGAAACGAATACATTTTCTCCACAAAGCGTGAGTGGACATAAACAGAATATTATGATGATGATGATGGTTTTTCCTGCAGTTCATCCTCAGATGATGAACATTAACTCCGTCCTCTGCTCACAGAGCCTCACCACATCCCCAGTCACCTGACGACTCCTCTGTCGTTGAACGACATCCCACCTCACATCGCTCAGACCATGGAGAACGAAGACTCCTGGGAATTTGACATCTTCAACCTGGAGGCTGCAACCATGAAACGGTGAGGCGGCAACCGAGCAGCCAGAGGGACCGAGTGTGTTCAGAGTTTTATTAACAAGGCTCAATCCTCTGCAGGCCTCTCACCTACCTGGGTCTGAAGATCTTCTCTCGCTTCGGCGTCTGTGAGTTCCTCAACTGTCCAGAGGCGACGCTGCGATCGTGGCTGCAAGTGATCGAAGCCAACTACCACTCCACTAACTCCTACCACAACTCGTCTCACGCTGCCGACGTCCTGCACGCCACCGCCTACTTCCTCTGCAAGGAGAGGGTCAAGGTAATGTCAATGATTAATTACAATGGGCTGAAAGAGATGAGCCGTCTGTCAGATAGGTGGACAAACATTTTTTGGCAGCTGCTTAATAACAGATTCACTGATTTATTTTACAATAGAAAATATTATATCATATATATGGTTATATTTTAAAAAATCTTTGTTTTTTTTGGTTTTTAGATAAAACACCATCACTTTGGTCATTTTTCTGATGTTTAAAATGAGAAAATAATCAGCACATTGATCCACTATATTAATAATTGTTGCAGTTTTTATTAACTTTCAGCAGATCAGCTTTTGAAACAAGCCTGGAGTCATGCAGCTATTATTTAAGTTTTATGTATTGTGTTTGATTTAAAAAAAAAAAAAAAAAAGTGTGTCCACATGTTGAACGTGTTGTCTTCTTTACGAGCTGCTTGTTGTGTCCTGGTCTAAACGGTTCAGTCACTGAGGTGCAGCCTGTTGTAGCTTCGTGTTTCAGCTCAGTCTTCACTCAGGTGTCGTGGCCCAACTGTGTCAGTGGTTCAGTGGTTGAGAACTAAGCCGATTACAGCCTCAGTCTATTTCTGATCTGTCATTGGCTCAGTCACTGATGTGTGAAGTTACATCACTGGGGTTTTAATGAATTCCTGGAACTTTACAGACAGATTTTTATTTCAGATGTAATGACAAATTCATGTATTGCTCAGTTTTATTCTTATTGTAACATTTTATTATTTAGTTTGTGAATAAATAAATTAGTGTTTAACAGTTTCTTCCACATCAGATAAAGAGATTTGTTCAGTGAATTGAAAGTTGCAGTTTTCTCCTGATCTGTTTTGTCTTTGTATCTTTATGTGGCTGATGTACAAAACACAGAGACATTAGAAATATTAACATTTTATCAAGTTATCCAGTAACATTGAGAGAAAGTGTCTTTTAAATGGTGCTGAACTCAACATTTCACCAGTTTGATGGTGAAGCAGAAAGTAGCAGAAAGTTACATCAGTTCAACAGTTCAAACATCATGTTTCTATGTCTCTTCTGTCGCTTGCACCAACAGCAAAGTCTGGATCCCATCGACGAGGTGGCCGCCCTGATCGCTGCTACCGTGCACGACGTGGACCACCCTGGACGCACCAACAGCTTCCTGTGCAACGCCGGCAGCGAGCTCGCCATCCTCTACAATGACACGGCCGTGCTGGAGAGTCATCACGCCGCTCTGGCCTTTCAGATCACAACGAGAGACGACAAGTGCAACATCTTTAAGAACATTGAACGGTAGGAGATTCACCACAGAGTAACAGTGAGGATCAAGTGATAGAAGTCAGGATCTGCTGCAGCTCAGCAGTGTTTACTGTGTCAGTTTGTAAGTTTATAAAAGAAACCTGATCAGTTTGGACAAAGATCTGACGTCATAGAATCAAACGAATGAATCAGTTTGACTCTTGGCTGAAAATATAATGAGCATATTTTCATTTGGTGCTGAATGATTTATCTAATTTGACAAATAACTGACTTATTTTTACAACAGCATTTAATTCGATTTATTGAATGATTTCTTTAGTCATGTTTGCTCAACAACAGTCCAAACTCATTCGCTTTACTGTCACGTGAGAAACCAACTGAGTCACATGTTTTGTAAAGTCAGTTTCATTAGATAAAGGATATAGATATCATTTGTATCACTGTGTCAGACTGATACTTGTCCATTAATGTATTGAAATCGTTATAAATGTAGTTGTTGACGCAGATCAGCTGAGGGTCTAAACAGGGGAGCAGCTCAGTCTGTACATTTGCCAATGAAAGCAGTAAGTGTGTGTTGACAGTGGTGTGGTTGTAATGTGATGTGAGTCCTGGAGCAGAGTCGCTCACATGTGCTGGTCCTCAGAGGCAGAAAGTGAACAAAGCCTCCATTCATGGCGGCTGTCATCGAGTCCGAGGAGGAAACTGTTCACACGGCTCATCTCACTGCCTCCTCTCTCTAGGAACGAGTATCGGACACTCCGGCAGGCCATCATCGACATGGTGCTGGCGACAGAGATGACCAAACACTTTGAACACGTCAACAAGTTTGTGAACAGCATCAACAAACCTCTGGCTGCTCTGGAGGAGAATGGGGTGAGATTTCAAATAAAAAAGCTTTCATGTTGTTGCTTCATACGTGTAGAGGAAGTTTTAGTAGTTTTTTTTTTTTTTTTTTTATCTGAATAGATAAACAGATCATCGTTGTGTCAGAACAGGAACAGATTTTATTTAAACACAACTGTATAATGGTTGTAGTTAGAGTCTCAGTTTGTGAACAGATGTGACGGAGGCTCGTGGCCTGTTGCTGCCTTCGCTCAGAGAATTTTACAACTCGGTAACATCTTTCTCGTCTCTGTAAGGAATTCACTACACACACATTTAAAGCTGGTGTCGCCTTTTAAAGCCACAGAAATGATGCCACTGCATTTTACCCTTTACACTTTACACTTTAGTGGTAGCAGTTGGTTCAGACACTCAATGAGTTTAGTTTAAATTTTAAAACAAAACTAAAGTTTAGATAATAAAATAAATCACAAACTTTGGTATTTGATGTCAGAGCAGGAAACGTCTGCATCTGTCCTTCTGTCCTTCTGTCTGTGACTTTAATGAGTCGCGGGTGAATCATGTGACACAGGAAACACGCTGTCCTTTAACATGTAACACTCCTCTTCAAGTGAAAACCTTTCCAGTGAAAGTGCTGTCATACTTTTATCTTTTATCTTTGTTTTGTGCACAGACACAGTTTCTTTGTGTTGATGTTAATTTTTTTTTTTTTTTTTTAGGGAAACAATGATGAGGAATCGGTAAAAAGCATCCTGACGTCTCCTGAGAATCGTATCCTCGTCAAACGCATGTTGATCAAGTGCGCAGACATCTCCAACCCGTGTCGGCCACAGGAACTGTGCATTGAGTGGGCGGGACGAATCTCAGAGGAATATTTTGCACAGGTGATGATTGATGAAATGGGTTTAGCTGCTGCTGAGTTCCATGTGTTTATGTGTGTTTCATGTATTTTCAGTTGTAGATATTATAATTTTAGATTGCTTGAAGATTGCTCTTTTCACATTTACGTCTCTATTTTAAGAGAATACCCTTTTTTTTTCTAATACGTCGTATTGTTTTCACCCACCTTCCATAGCACAATGACAATAAAGACTATTCTGTTCTTTAACAACTTCTTCTGCTTCATCTTCTGCTGCAGACGGATGAGGAGAAGAGACAAGGTCTGCCTGTCGTTATGCCTGTGTTTGACAGAAACACGTGTAGCATCCCAAAGTCCCAGATCTCCTTCATAGACTACTTCATCACGGACATGTTTGATGCCTGGGACGGTAAGACGGAGATTCATCTAGAATGAATAATATATGAAACATCTTATTGGTGTGTGACAGAAAACACAAAAGAATTATGTGTTACACAGAACATATATACTTGTAGGTATATGTATATGCATATATGCATAAATGTGTATGTGTGTGTGTATATATCTATATGTATATGTGTATATGTAAATATATTGCTCTTTATTTCTTTTTTATATAAACTATTTTTTATTTTCTGTTAATCTACTTTTCATGATTTGTTTATTAATATATATATATCCCTGTCCTTGTTCCTCACGTTATTAATGACAGTAAAACCTGACAGACTGGGTCGTCCACTAATCGGAAGGTTGGCGGTTTGATTCCCGAACCTCCAGTCCACGTGTCAAAGTACTCTGAGTGGTCTACAAATGACTACAGAAGCTGTAGTGTAAAACATTAACCATTGAATAGACTCAGTCTAATGTGTTGTGTCTCCTCAGCGTTCGCCGACCTCCCCAACCTCATGCAGCACTTGGACAACAACTTCAAGTACTGGAAAGGTCTGGACGAGAGGAAGCTGCATAGCCTGCGGCCGCCGCCAGAGTAGCTGCACCTCCTCGTCTTCACTCCTGCTTCTGTAGCACGCAGAGCGCCAACATGTCCGTCGATAGAAGGACTTCCTGACGGCATGTAGCAGCGGTGGCGCCCTCAGACTGTGATGAACGGACACAATCGGCCTGGAACAAACTCGTCTGCTGCGTCAGAGACTGATCGAGCTCCGCCCCCTCATCTCAGCTGGAGAGTTAAAACTGTTTACTGCATGAGGAGCAGAGGGGGCGTGATCTGTCCGTGACCTTTGACCTCCGTCCCTGTGCTCGCAGCAGGACCTCCTGCCCCCGCCGTGGTTGTAAACATGACTGACACTGTGAGGACGGCGCTGTCTTTACTTCAGGACACTGCTGAGAGACAAACACCTCAACATCATCATCAGATGGAAACAAACACACATGTTCCTTTTCTTAGATGTTCCATATTTTCTATATGAAATTCATCAATGAATTAGTTGATATATAAATAAGAACAAATGAAAACGAGAGAAAAGCCAAAGCGGATGAAGACAAATAAACACTAACTCTCAAATTGACATTTATTCTTCATATGAAGCATAAACATTAAACATTTTATTTTCGTATCAGAAACAGAAACAGTTTGAATGAACTTTTGTATTTGCACTGTAAAAATATTAGAGACTCAGAGACTCGACCAGGAAACAGAGTCCAACAATAAGCTGTTACATCAGGAGGAGTGTGTGTGTGTGTGTGTGTTATTGTATGTTTGTGCTTGCGTAAGTGTGTTACTCAGTATGTATGTGTTTGTATGTTTGTCTCTGGTTTGTGTGTGCGTGCGCGCCTTAGTGTTTGTTACTCAGTATGCATGTGTCTGTGTGTGTGTGTGTCTGTGTGTGTGTGTCTATGTGTGTGTGTGTATGTGTGTGTGTGTATGTGTGCGCGCATGTGCGGCTCCTGGTTTGATGCTGTAACTCGACATTTGAAAACAGCAGAAAATATGTGAAAACATTTTGGACTTGAAATTTTTCTCCCAGAAATTTTTGTATGTGGTTTATCCTACTGAGAATCTGCCTTATTTTATACAATATTTATACAGTTCATCCCACTGTGCACCTGACACGGACATCTGGACTTTTTATTATCACATAGTCAGAAGCTTATGTTCAACTAAATCTCAATATTTTTATAGACAATGAATTTTACACTGGATTTACAGCAAATGAGATCAGCCATTCTCTCTATCACAATATATCTGTGTACTACAGAGTACAACAGAATACATCTGTGTATATCTGAGTATATATCAGATTACATCAGACGTACGTTGTGCGTGGTCAAACTGAGGTGAATGGTGACGATGTGGATGCAGATTGTCGATCACTGTCTAGACGCCTCCTTCGTCTCCTCGACTTTTGTTGATTTCTGATCAAACGTGTTTCTGTTCGGCCACTTGTCCAACATCCTGATGCACAGACCCAGGGAACAGTTTTTTTTCAAGGTTGGTTTCAGATTAGGATACTAATATATGTTAAAGATTGTTGCTTATTAAGAATATTTCCTCTTTCAACAGTATATAAATGCCATAACAGCTGAGCAGATGATGGTTGATGAGATGTATTGACCATGGTTATCTTTGTTTCTCTCTTATGACAGAATTGTACTCAATCAGGGGATTTGTTTGTTCCTTCTGATTCACATCTTGGTCTGAAGGCACGGAAAGAAATTTAGAAAATATTCAATGAAAAATAAAATCATGTCAAATATAACTTTGCAGCCTTTTTCCTACAGCGATTTAGTCTCACTTTTTATTAGTCGACAATACATCTCATAGTTATGTTGAATCTTGTATTTCAGTCTGAGTTCTAAGAAATAACAAATCACTATAAGTTTTAAGTTTAAGATGCATCTCAAACCAGACTGACTGTGACTGTGGCTCATCAGTGTCCACTCAGGTAAAAATTATCATTTAAAGTTATTAATCATTTAGTTCAGGTTTGGAGACTTTGGAGAAAAAAGGGTTTAGTGTATTACAAAAGAACATTTATGGTCAGATTATCAGTAGTTTCTCATAAACAGAACAAAACAGAAATTGTTTTAAAAAATAGTTTTACTGTTTTTTTTTTTTTTTTTTTTTTTACAGCAACATCCTTATTTTATCTGTTATTGACAATTTATATCAACCTGATGAAACTGGACTTTATGTTACTTACATCTTAAAGTTAATTTATTAAATTAAATCAACTCTTGTATGAAATTAAACTTTAAATAAAATTTAAATCCTGTCCTACTAATATCTATTGATTTACAACACTGGGTCACGTGACGTGGAAACAGCTTCCGTTTGTCGTAGTCCCACTTTGCGACAGACGTCACACTTTCCGACAGTCGTCAGCAGCAGTCGACGGCGCCGCAGACACCGATGGCTGCGGTCCCCCGCCAGCTTCACCAGGAACTGTTGTGATTAAACCTTAGACTCACTAGAGGTGATATGTCTTCGGGAATGACTGGTCAAACGCCGTAAGTGTCCGTTTAGTTCTTTAGTGGGAAATTAACTTGTTAACTTTGATAACAAGACACGAATTAGCCATGCTAACGCTAGCAGTAGCAGCTAGCATACATGCTAGCGGCCTACTAATGATCGTTAGCTTAATGACTGCTTTTTATTTGTTTTGTTTGTTACGCTTTAAAATCAGAGTCAGAAAATGTGACTGTGTCTCATCTAAACAGTAAAATACTTGATTCCTGAAAGTCTTAAAAGAGCAAATTGGAAATATGAACTTCTTAAACAGGACCATAACTTCCTCAGTGAGCTACCACAACGTTAGCTGCAAGCTAACTTTGCCGGCTAAATTTGGTTCAGCTAAGAAAAAAAAACATCTAATGTTAATTTGGAACAAAGTTCAGACAGTGTCGTTAAGTTCATCGTATGGCAAATGGCTTAATAGTAAAATTCTTAATAACATAGAGTTTTAAAGGTAACAGTCAAGCTTTTATGTAGTAAACAGCTGCTTAAAGAAGCTAATTGCAGCCTATAACATTACTACAGCCAGTTTAAGTATTTATCAAGTGTTTATTATTAAAGTTAGTATCAAGTGTTTTCCTTATGTCAGGAGGACCTTGAGTCTTGATGCATCTTATTTCTTGTTAAATTGTGTATGAGACAAATGTTCATGTAACATTTAGTGTTTTTGTTCGTGTCTATTTCCTTCAGGTGCCTGAACAGCCGCTGGGACCAACCAGCTCAGACGAACCAGAGGCAGCAGAGCAGCACCGACAACACAGCTCATCCTGTCTCTTTGTCCGGGGTCGTCAGCTCTGCTGCTTCACATGGCGTCGGTTCTCAACCTCAGCCAATAGGAGAACATGCAGCTCCTCAGGGGGGAGGAGTTGAAATGGCTGCGGCCATGGCTGCCAAAATAAACGCCATGTTGATGGCCAAAGGGAAACTGTTGACGCCACCCCCGCTACTCGCCAAGGTGAAGATGGTGAAGACAAACTGTAGCTACTCATGTTTGTTTTGATTATTCAGACTCAAGGTTCGTTGTGTTTCAGACCCCCCCGATTGTCCCAGTGCCAGTGGCCACAGAGGAGACGGTGGTGACGGAGGTGGACATCAACGACGTACCGTTGAACTGCAGAGACCTTCTGACTAAAGGCAAAACACAGGAGGAGGTGAGTGGATGGTGTCATATTTGACAAGACGAAGCATTTTAATAAACATCTAACATCAGCCCCCCACTTCATCCAGATCAGACAGTTCAGTGGAGCAGTCGTTACAACAAAGGGTCATTACATGACTGAGACAGAAAAAGGAAAAGGAGGGTAAGTGTAAAAATAATAGTTATTGATCAGAGTTATTAAAGTGTCACATTACTCACTGTTCTTCCTTTGTTTTCTTGTTTAGACAAAGACCTCTATATTTACATGTCCAGGGAAAAACTCAAGAGCAGGTCAACAGTAAGTATCAGCTTTTTAAATTTATGAATATCATTCTCATTAATGTTCTAGTTGTCTCTGTTTAAGGTCCGAATGTCTCTGATGTCCATTTTGACTGTTGTGCCCATCAGAGGCGGTGATGAGGATAAAGGAGATCATCTCTGAGGATGTGTTGAGAGCGTCAGCAGCGTCAGGAGGACAACAGCTTCCTGTGATGCCTCCACTCACACTTTATCCTCAACCTCCTCGACCTGTCGTCCCTCCTCCAGTGCCACGGACGCCCAATGCTACTGCAGCACCAACACCGGGTCATCGACCTGCAGCTCCACATTCAGGGGTAGGCAGACATCATGTCTCTAGGTTATTTAATGTTGTTTGCAGTGGCTGTTCAGTATTGTTCAGTATATTCACTTTATTTATGTACAGCCCTTTTAATCAGTTGAGGATAAATGTTTGTTGTTCTTTGCTGCTCATTGTGTAAGAGTGAGGATTTCACAAATGGAGGTAAAGAAAGTGAGGCAAGTGAAGACAATGTTGCCTTCATTGATACCCACCTCCCAAATTAAACAGCAGAGAGAACATCTGTGGTCTACAGGGAAAAGACATGGATTACTGCATCTGCTCACAAAGCTGCTCCTCCACTTAAAAACACACTTTACATTTCAACAAACAACCAATAATAAGAGTCCAGTTTTCTTCTTTCTCAGAGTTTTGTACACACAAAGATTTTTGTGGGTCTGGATCAGGCGCTGCCTTCATTTAACGTGAATGAAAAGGTCGAAGGTCCTGGAGGTTCGTACCTGAGTCACATCCAGACGGAGACGGGGGCCAGAGTTTTCCTCAGAGGAAAAGGTTCAGGATACATCGAACAAGCCTCAAAACGAGAGTCGTTTGAGCCTCTTTACGTTTACATCAGGTACATTCATCTGAAATACTCATGTTTAACTGCCTGGTCGCTTAAATCCTCCTGTGAGGAAACTGATAAATTGTCTCCTGCTCAGACCTTGTATATGTTATGTTATATCTGCTTCACATGCTGTTCAACTTAATCATCGGTTTGGTTCAGTTGTTATCGAAGTGACTTTAATAACCCACATGGTGACTTCACTACATGAAGAAACTCATTATTTGAACATATTTGTAATTGAGATAAAGTTTTACATTAAGTATTAGAGTTAAGCTCTCTGATGCTCCATCTTTGACCTGTTAACCTGTTAACTGTTGCAGTCACCCAAACGCAGCTGGACTGGAGGCAGCGAAGAAACTCACTGAGTCTCTGCTGGAAACTGTAAGTTCACAACATTGTTTTGAGTTTGTATGAATTTGTTGCAGAAACGAATGGAGGTAAAAGAAAGTGAAACTATTGAGGAGTATAGTTTTCACTGATACTCCCCTCCGACACTAAACGGTAGCGTGAACCACCTGATCTCCAGACATAGGTTGTGAGTGCTCTGCACCTACCCACAGTGCATCAGTTTAAACTGAGTGAAGCCATATGGTTGTTCCTGCAGCTCATCACATGTTTTTCTCTGTGCAGGTGAGAGCTGAACATGCTCGGATGGTGTCGATGTACACGGCCACAGGATCAACACAACGTGAGTATCTGAAGTTTAACTCATTTGATGTTATTGTTCTGTGAAGTCTATAAAGGCTCAACGATCCATAGGTTGAAATAGTCACAACAACGTGTTATTGATCCGTGTGATTCGTGCTATTAACTCCAAACTCTATACTGTCATTTCAGCATACGCTGCACATGGATACCCACCTAATAGCAATTACTCTAGCCAGGGGTCCTGGTATAACTACCCAGCAAATGGTTATGCTGGCGGCTATGCAGCGTATCCAGGAGACCGTGGTTATTGGAGTAATGCAAACGGTCCCTCAAGTCTTTCTAACATGTCGACAAACCCTCCATCTTCTCAGGCAATGGTTCAGTATCCGGTGTGTCCTAGGAAACCGCATCCTTATCTCGTCCAGGTAGCAATCATATTCTTCCGTAACTGAGAGTTTGTTTTGTTGCTGCTGCAGCATCACTGTTCATGTTGTTTCTGATCTGATAAAGGAACCAGGAAGCAACGAGACGCTGGAGTCTGAAGGATGTTTAACTTCCTCCTCCGACGCAGGAAGCCCCAAACGCCACTTCCATAAGGCTGCAAAGGACGAGCAGGTCAGAGGAGGAGATGCACCTTCGTCAGTTTGTGTTTTACTGATGACAAAGCAATAGTCGTCACACATCACACACAGTTCCACTGATCAGTCTCAGACGTCTCATGTTAAAGTGTGACTTACATCAATGTTTCACCATCAAATTGTCATTTAACACTAACAAAGCTGAGCAGTGTCACTGTCTGAAAACAGACTCAACACTGATCATATGAAAATTCACCAGATCAACAATGAACAGGCAGAGCTGCAGCTTCCGACTGTCATCACACGCCAGCTTTAAAACTTTAACCTTTGAAATATTAAACATGTAAACCTGACAGAAAAGTTTCTGCTGCTAAATCACGTTGGTTCCTCTGGACACCGTTGTCCAATATGAAGTAGATTCTTCTTGAGCCTCCTGACAGAAATGTAGCAGCAGCAGCAAAAAGTAAAAGGACAGTGTTGAATTAATGTCGTAACAGCTGAGAATCCGTCTCTAGTGACAGAAAGTTACTAAATCAAATTGAAAATAGGACAACAATCTGATCTTGTTGAAGAATAAAAACTAGTGACGTGTCCCATTTTCTGTTATGTTGTTATGATTTTTTTTCTTTTAAAAGCTAAATTGTTTCATTGTCCTCAGAGGTCCAGTCGTTCTCCAGAGTCCGCTGCTCTTGAGGAGTCACTTCCTCTTTCCAGTGTTGCAGAGGAAAAATCTGTAGAAAGGTTGGTGAATCTCTTTGTTGTTGTTTGTAAATGTGTGGTTTGTTTCTGGTTGTTTGTAGTTTGTGAATGGATTGTGTATTGACACTGTCGTTTCTCTCAGGATCCTGATGCCTCCGCCGCCAACACCGCTCTTTGTGGCTCCTGCACCCGTCGCTCGTAAACGGCCGAGAGACACGGCGTCCGACGAATCGGCGGTTGTTCCCAGCGGCCCCGCGGCTGTGGGTATGAATCTCTTTACTTTACAACAATCAGAGCGAACGATGCATGAAATGGCGTCTCCCCCCGTGGAGGAGTAGCGGAGCAGAGGGGGAGGACAAGGAGACCTGTGTGACTCCCTCCGCTGGTTGAACCCACTAACATGCTCTTCTTGTATATGTTTCTTGTCTTTCCCTTGTTTTCTGTCTCCACATGTCCTGGACCTTCCTGTCATGGATGCACTGTCTGCCGGCGGCTGTGGATCAAACCAAACCTCCAATAACACGGGGCTCCTCTCTGTTTTTCTCTGTTCTGTTTCTCTTTGTCTCCATGTTGTTGTTGTTCCCTCAGGTGTCGAACGTGACGACAACGTGCAGGAGAAGAAGAGTAGAGTTGATGAAGATGAAGCATCAGGACTCGTTCCCTACGGAGGCGACTCCTCCGATGAAGAGGAGGAGAGGACGCGCAGCAGTAAGACAGATCACTCTTAGCCCTGCCCCCCCCGTCATGACGCTGTCAGACAGGTCATCAACGCAGCGTTCAGACCACACTAAAGCAAAAATCCACCGGAGAAACAAAACACTGTTTTATCACGTTTGACCCATTTTCTATAAAGAACAGGTTAAAATGAGATGACCCTTTATTCTAAGATAAACCTTTAGTCCACAGTGGAGAAATTCAGGTTTAATGAGGTTGAACAAAATGTTTTGGTTCAAAACAAGTGATAATAGGTTTAACCTTTGTCTTTAATATTTAATTCAAACTCACGTGTTTCCTCTCTAAAGATACAATCATGACCATCGACAGGTCATGATCAATGTTATGATCGTATCTTTAACCATCAGTCACTGGTCACATAATTAGTCCAGTTTCCCGCAGCAGCAGGTTGCGGTTTCATTTCATCATCAGCTTTTCTTCTTTCATCAGTCTTGTGAGGGAACCACTCTGTTTCTCTGATTACACATGAAAAACTACTGGTCTGTGTGTGTGTCTGTTTGTACATGAACGTCAGTGTCGTGTAAAACACATTACACACATTCACAAGTGAGTTTCAGGCTCCAGACACAGAAACAGACTCGACGTGTAAAGATGGAGAACTGCAGATGAGATTTTACTCGGACATAATGACTCAGAGAGAAATGAGACGCGATGTTTGACATGAAGCTGCAGAGTCGCATCATCATCAACCTGTTATTATCAGGTGACGTCTCAGTAACGTTAAAAACATCATCAGGTCCTGAGATCAGAGTTTTTCTGGACTGAAGGACCAGGGTTTTTATTTTGTTTCTATGATCCTCACACAGGATCTAACTGATTAGTTCAGGTTGAGTTAATCGTTGACAACCACCTCCATGATAAATGTGCATGTATTCAACCTGTCAACACATTTGTAGCCACGTTGACTGTAATGTCATGTGGTTAAATGTCTTTCACGTGTTTTCAGACGCATCAGAGTGGATTTTCCTTTTCTTTCCTTTCCAAGACTTGTCTTTATCGTCTATGGGTCAAACTGACTCAGTGTCAGTTTAAATCTCCTCAAACACATTAACACACGCGTGCAACAGTCATCATCAGTAGAAATATGTGTTTGGTGGATTTTTCCTTTAAAATGTTCATACAAATGTAAAACAAGATTTTTCTCCTTAAACCTTTTATTTTGACTCTTTTGTTAATTTGTTTCCTCTGCTGCCGTTACTGATGCTAAAAGTACATATTGTAAAATTCACTGAGACTTTTTCTTATCTTGGAAAATAGTGTCTGCCTGTTCCCATGGAATATTATAATAAAACCACTGAAAACTGACTCAACACGTGTTGATACTGCTTTTCACAGGGACACGTTTCACCACAGTTTAATAAACGTTATAATGAGCGGTGAGTGAGTGAGTCATGTAAGCGTGAACTGAGGTGCCTCCATGTTGTTGTGCACCGTCAGCGCTCCAGGGTTTTCCAGGCTGAAACACGGTTGAACATACGTGTGGAAGTTACAGTAAAAGGTGTGCAGGTGTTGTTCCAGGTCCACGTTGAAGAAGGACAGAGTCCCTGAGTCGTAGTCCAGGGACACGCCGATCCTCACAGGGTTCACTGTGATCCTCAGGTCGGGGCTGCAGCCGCCGTGCAGGAACTCATATTTATGTCTGAACAACAAAAAAAGGTTTGAGCGTTCTGCTCTGTCGAGACTCAGTGAAGATGATTAAATGTGTTGAATCACAGAAAAAACACAGTCACAGTTTCTGAACCTTTGAAATGATTTGATAAATAGTAACAATTCAAGCTGGTCCAATAACAGTTGCCATGGCAACCACACATCCTTAAATAAGATACTGAGATTCACTGTGCAGATGTGGATCCATATCATCGTATTTAAAATACATCATTATTTTTGAAATTCCTGTGACATATCTGTGTTACTATTTCTGTCCATGTTCCACCTCCTATTGCTCCTTCATAAACATTCAAATGGTGCTAGTCACCTAGCACCAGGCATATCACGGCAAGTAGCCAAGAAAAAGATGATGAGGATATTTATTTGCCTCTTGGGAATAAATCAGCAGTGTGGAAGGATTTTGCATTTCAGAGAAAACAAAATGCAGTACGATGTAAAATAGTCAGGAAACATGACCAACCTGTCCAGGAACCTAAAGAACAAGCACGACACCGCTGCGTTAATGTGTCCGATACCTACTCAAGGTCAGGACTCAAGGTCTTTCTGGACCCAGGACCTTCTTGCTGTGAGGGAACAGCACTAACCCCTGTGCCACTGTGCTGCCCCAACAACACAATGTCTATTTTTATTCTTTTTATTTAAACAGAATATATTGTTTTTCATTGGGTATCTGGTATCATATTATAGTTGTTTTTTGTGAGTTGATATTAACTGATTTTGTTAAATGGATATATGAAACCTCCTTATATCCATCTCAGGCCCCTGAATCAAATTAAATCCAAATTGTATCGTGACAGACTTTGTGATATAGGCAAATATCGTATTGTTGTTCAAAGAACTGATATATCATTATCATGATATTGTGATCAAGCTTATAATTTACACCCTTATCTGTTACCTGGACGGACTGAGGATGTGCCTCATGCACCAGGATGTGTTGTTGGCTCCAAGGTACGAGTTTCTGTCCGTGTCCTCGTACGCCACCCCGACCCTGAACTCCGTTGTGTCGTCCACCTCCACCTCCCAGTAATGACGACCACGTACGGGGACAAGGTCCCCGAGGGCGGCGACACACCTGAACACACACATTTATGGTCAAATAGAGATGGCTCCATAAATGCAGCCATCATGTACCAGTGTGTACTACACTGTGTACTGGTATATACTGGTGTGTCGTCCACCTGGTGAAGGTGTCGTCCAAGGCCATAGCGCTGAGCGGCGGCTCCTCGTCTCCATAAAACATGGTGAATCCGTCCTCAGAGAAGGACAGACAGGGATGGGCCGACTCTTCCAGCAAGTAAAAAAACGTACCTAAACAGGTGAAAAACTGTTTACAGGATGTTTACTGAAGAAGAAGTTTTATTCCACAGTTTAACAGTACAGGAGGATTTTACTGTGGTTGTTATTTTATGAGATTTCATCAAAAAAACAGAAATCATCATAAAACCATTGTGACTAAACCAGCAAAATATAAAGAGATCAGATATTTTCACATGTATCTGATACAAACAATCAAGTTATACAAGTACAATAATATAATACAAATTATATGTTATATAATTTATGTTATATTATATCAAATATAATAAACAGACTTCAGTTTTCTGATGCTTTTGAACTCATCGTGTTTCTAACAATAAAGTGTCTGTGATGATGCGTTTCACCTGTGGTGTCGACAGTGATGACATCACTGGCGTCGCTGGGCCCGCCCACGTTGACCGCCCTCACAGAGATGAGGTAACGGCGTCCACTCTGCAGCTGCAGGAGACACTGACAGCTGGGTACAGCCACCACCGACCTGTGGGAGAAGCAACGCTGAGACGTCACTTCCTCTGTGTACGGTCTATGTTTATTCTCAGTGTTGTAAAACTGATAAACATCTGGACACATTTTTGATTTTGGACAAAAACTTTGTGATGAAACTGACTTGAATCTGAACGTGACGACAGCTAC
This sequence comes from Polydactylus sextarius, assembly GCA_016801845.1. Lineage (NCBI taxonomy): Eukaryota > Metazoa > Chordata > Actinopteri > Polynemidae > Polydactylus > Polydactylus sextarius. Next base: position 18,286,400 of record CM028906.1, read on the forward strand.
AGCTGAACATGACGGAGCTGCAGTGAATGTGACGACAGGGCTGCAGCTGAACGAGAAAGAACTGCAGCCAATGCTGCTGCAGCAGCTGAAGCTAAGAATAGATTTTCTAGGACACAGTGTCTCTGACCACGAGGCCTGAAAATCACAGGCACCAACATGAGCTGTTGTTTGTGAGTTGGAGCAGACGCATCATTAACTAACGGGAAACTATAAACCTGCACATGTAGATGGTTTCTGGTTTCTGTCTGTGTTTGTCTGTTGACTGCAGGAGAAAGTTAATATGTGAGGTCGTACTCTGTGATGCTGCTCTCCGCTCCGTCTGCTGTCGTCTCTCTGAGCTCCACCGTGTACGAGTCGACAGGGTTGGTGTTTCCCGACTCCCAGCGGATCAGAGCGGCGTCCGGGCAGCTGCTGCACTCCCTCTGCTTCATGAGTGGAGGCGCTGGCACTGTGGACATTTACTCGTTAACACTGATCAAAAGGTGTGCTTTTATCAGAATGATGCAGTTAAAGCTGGTCACCTGTCATGTATAAAGCCTTCTCACTGGCCGGGCTTATGCCTGTGGTGTTGGTAGCTGTCACCCACAGTTCATACTGAGCGTTGGGCAGCAGATCAGTCACCATGCAATGAGTCTCCTTCACTTTCACCTTATTCACTGGAAATCACAGATTCTCTCATCAGCAGGAACAAGTTCATGTTATGATGATATATATATAAATATATATAATGTTATGATAAATGTTACGTACCGTGTGGTGAGCTGCCACCGTCACCGATCGCGTCCTCCAGGACCGGCCTGTAGTAGAGCTCGTAGTACTCCACCGTGTCATCAGAGAAAAGACTCCAACAAACTCGCAGCGACGTCTGAGAGGCAGAGTTTGGAGTCTGAGGGTTGATGACTGGAGCCGATGGAGCTGTTTGTTCATCAGACAGAAACTGTGTTAACACAGTTTGATCTGAGGTGAAGAATCGACATCAGCAGCTGAAGGTTTTTATCTGAAACTTATTTCTGATCAGATGGAAACGAAAAGCAGCTGATTGAGAAGATACCTCATCATCTTTACTAACATCTGATCTTTAACACACAGTCTTAACATGTAGTATTAACATGTAGTACGCTAGTTAATGGTCTGATCAAACACAGACTGATGCCAGGAGACTGATGAGGAAACACATCAGACCTGGAACCACGTTGATTGAATCCATTATGGTTTTCACGTCTGACATGTCGGTGAGCGGCGTGTTGAACTCCAGATGTGTGGACAGCGTCAGGTCCATGTCGGCTTTGGAAAACTCTTCGATCCTGGAAAATAAATCATACACAAAAAAAAACATCTGGATACAGATTTTACATGAAGTTTGTGTCACGAATCTGGATCAGTTGAAATGTTTTAATCAATCACTCAACTGAGCTCAATGTAAAAGCTCAGTTTTTGTTTTTTTTTCTAATGTATTGATATGAACTCAATGCAGTCATAAATTCACTCTGACTCTCACAGTGTGTTAGTGAAACTGCAGGAGAAACACCTGGAAACATCTGCCTGATCTAACACACGAACAGTCAAAGCTTCACAAAGTTCAGAAACAAACGAAGTGAAACAGAACAGAACAACATCAAACTGCAGTTGATCATCAGTCAACACTCGGTGTCAAACATGGTTCATACTCACTGAGCAGCTGCATATTCACCTTTTAATGGTGGGAACAACTGCCTGTCAACAAAGGTCAAAGGTCAGCTGATCACCTCAGTTTTTCCTATATCATGACAGTGAATCACTGGTTCATCACATGCAGCTGAACAGTGAGAAGACGATCGACACCTTGAGGAACAGCCTCTTGTCCCGTCGCCGGTAAATCTCCTGCGCCGCTTCGATCAGCTCTTTGGAGGCGTCGAGCGCTTGGCCGCAGCTCAGCAGCTGCTTGTAAAGACTCTCCAGCTTCGCCTTCTTCTCCTCCTCCAGCGCTGCCGCCCGCTCATCGTAACGCTGCGACAGCGTCTGCAGGACGTCGTTGTAATGTTGCTCCAGGTTCTGCTCCTGACGACCAAAGTTCTCCTGCACAGTCCGATAAGATTAGGTTCGATTCTTCAGTTACAAATATAAAATATTAAACACTGTCAAGTTCAATAAAACAAACAACTTTTCAAACACTTTCAGTCATAAAATAATAAATCAGTGTTTTCACCTCCACAGTGAGAAAGATTTCCTCCAGGTGACCTGCAAAGTTTTCCATCTCAGCCACTTTTCCCTGCAGTTTGTTCCTCGTCGTCACAATTTCACTCTGAAAAACACAAGTCACATTTACATCTTGTTATTGATTCAGTGAGTCTGTGATGGAGACGACTCCATCTCCTGGGAAACACTCGGATTTAACATTAACGTGAAGTATTTCATGTTCTTTTTAATCAGCAGAAGGCAAATATGAAACATTTCACACATGAAGAGTAAATCAGTGATGTTGTGTCCCACCTCACTCCCTCCGTCTTTAAACACATCATCATCATCGTGTCCGTCTTCAGCCCCGGTGGGCGAGGGGGAGCTGCCCTCGTAGGCCTCGAACTGCAGAGACTCACCGGTGTCGACAGAAAACCTCTGGAAGGACGAAACACCTCGGGTCGTCCGTCCTTGTCCTCGTCCTCGGTCTGAGGACATGACGCTCAACTCCTGATGCTGCTCAGCTTCTTCTGAGATCACGTCCAGTCTGAATCCTCGGGCCTCACACTGATCCATCAGGACGAGGCTGTAGAGTCAATCAGTGATCAATATGTTCTTGATACAGGATCAATGACAAATAATAATAATAATAACAATAATATAACTAATCATAACTGTAATAGTATTTAAAATATATGAGTAACAGGACAGAAAGTAGAAGTATGTACGTCAAACAAGTCAAGTCAAACATTATAAAAAATCAAACATAAGCAGCACAAAGAAAAAACTGTTAGTTAAGTTATTATCAAAAAACAAAACAAAAACAAAACATCAGCTGATAGAAACTGAAACTACCTGGATGATTCAGAGTCAGGCTTGTTGAAACGGACGCAGCAGTGTGAAGAGAAGAAAGTAACAGTACTAGACTGATCAGAGACCAGTCTATTCAGTCAGTTCAGTGTGTTACTGACTGTCCAGTTCTTCCTTCAGCAGCAGCTGAGACAGAAATAACTGAGTGTCAGATGTCAGAGGCCTGAAGCACCACAGACTTAGTTAGAGAATATTAATTATTAATAATAATAATGAGTGAATAAAAACATATTTATATATTTAAAAACACATTTAAGCGCCATTTTCATCAGTCACAGAAACTTTAAAAACTCTGAAACAATCAATTTGTTTATAACTTTTAACACTCAGAGCTGGAAATCCCCAACCACGTGACCCACAGATCGAAGGTCAACATCATGTGACGTTCATAAATCCTCGGACATTTGAAATATTTTCTTCTTTCTTTTTTATTACAGATATCAGCTGTTTAATGCCCTCGTCTCCACCATCAGTATCAGAGTCAATGCAGACAGAAAGCTGATGATTATATTTTTTCATTTTAATGTTTATGAGTGTCAGAGGTTTGTTACAGAAATAAAATAACAGTTTCCTGTTTATCTGAAGAAGTTTTAAGGGGAGAAACGTTGCGCTGTAAAAAAAAAAAAAAACAAAACAAAACAAAATATGTTTTATCTTTACTTTTTCTAGCTAAATAATGAACACAATAAATAAACTGAGCTAAACTGCGTGTAAGTGTTTAACGTCTTAACGTGACGGCAAAGTCTTTTATTTTCGGCTTCACTCGGTAATTATCGTGTTTCCGATGATCTTCAGGTTCTTGAACGCAACTGACGTCACATAGATGGCGGACGGTGTAAACACCGACTCACCGTTACCGTCTCGGACCCACCGGAGCCGTGACACCCGTGACACGACCCGGTGAAGATGAGCAGTACCGACAGCCTGGACGGCTGGGTCGCCGTCAGAAGCGACTTGTTTGAGGAACCGGAGCCGTTCAAGCTACGGTTCATCGTCCAGTGGAGCGTCATCGAGCGGAAGTTCGCCGTCACCTGCCACAACCGGACACTACAGCGGCGGCAGCGCCGAGCCGGAGACACCGGAGAAACTGGAGATGCCGGTACCGGGGAGTTGCCGCTGAGCTGGGCCGGTCTGTTCTCCGTTACCGACCTGCGGCTCGTCCACCAGCAGCTTACCGGAGTGGCGGACGATCTCGAGGCCTGTTTCCCGGATTTATCGCAGTTTGAGGAGGCGAACATTTGGGACCTGCTGCTCAGCCGTAGGTCGGTACCGGAGGACGAGGATGGGGACCGGGACCTGGACGCTCCGTGCCGGAAGTTGGAATCATACCTGTGCACTGCTGTTGACGTTTGCGGTCGGAAGATCGTGTTGGACACGTTGTTCTCTCAGGATGAACGAGATGTGGAGGAGTATTTTGAAAACCTGCAGGAGTTTAGGAAGAAGACGATGCAGGACCAGATGGACCGGGCCAAAGGTCACATGAGACAGGTGAGGCTGGGGGGCGGGGCTTAGCGACGCTCAGGTGAGAGGGTTGTTTTCATAATTAGTCTCAGCAACAGGGACTCTAAAATACTGTTAAAACACAAAACAACTTTCTGTTTGTTGTTGTTGGTGTTACAGGTGAAACAACAGAAACAGTGATTCAGCAAATCTCTTGGAGAAATACCAACACACTGCAGTTTCAAACGAAATGAAACAGATTCAAACAAAGATTCAAACATAAAATCATGATGAACAAACTGGAAAATTCTTCTCCTCTTCCATCCCATCGATCTCTCCTCCCTCTCTGTAACAATATCAGTGTTAGATTGTGACTGATGTACATGTATGTTATTGATCCCTCCAGGGAAATGGTTGATTGATCAAACTTCCTGAGGTAAAACAATCTTCATATCAAACAGTGTTTTAAAATCTTCCTCCTTCAGTCTGGTCCTGGGAGTTTTATTGTGAAAAGACAAACATCAGCTGTTTTTAATCTGACTGAATCAGTTTCAGTGAATCAGATTAAAGTGTTTGTTTTGAGATTTAACACTGATGTTTACTGATGTTGTTGTGTTGTGTCCAACCAGCTGTTACAGAGTCACATGAGCGTGGACGGGATGGTCGCCCTGCTTGGTATCTACGAGGCAGAGGATGAGGCGTATCAGGACCTGGTTACCGTGGCCACCACCTTCTTCCAGTACCTGCTGCAGCCGTTCAGGGACATGAGGGAGCTGGCTTGTCTCTGCAGGCTGGAGATCCTGGTAACAGACACCATGTCCTGTTTCATCACTGAGTCACAGCTGAACTTTGTCTGAGATTCACTTGTCAATGTTTTCTCTGAGCAGAAAACTCTGGAGTTTGAAGACTTAGGTCCTAAAAGAATCGCTGCTCTGGAGAAGGAGGCTGAGGACTGGAGGACGAAGGCCGAGGACGCCGTCGCCTCCATCCAGGACGTCACCGTGTCCTACTTCGCTCAGACGTCGAAGGCTCTGGCTGGTAAAAGTCTCAGAGTTTGATTGTTTAGTTTAATGTGGTAACAAATCAGACACATCAGAGTTTTATGTCATTTATCAGGACACAGGCAAGAAAACTGAAGAGAAATTAATGAAAAACAATGATATTTTAATATTTAGACAGTGAATAATCATATTATGAGCAGCCATCTTTCTTTGGGGCATTTTGGCTTCACTTTTTAACATATAGAGAAAAAAAATCATTATTAACCAAATCTGTGTTCAAATTGATGTAGTGGACAAATCACACGATATGATCACATGACGGGATGTGGACTTGCTTCAGTCTCTGTTCAACTGTGCAGGTATGTTGAAGCAGATGGAGGAGGACAAGCGTCGTTTTGGAGCGGCGGCGTGGGCAGCGGCGGTGCCGCGACTGGAGAAGCTGCGTTTCCTGTTGGCCAAAGAAACGCTGCAGCACATGAGGGCAATGGACATGTGTCTGGAGCGTAAGAAGAGCTGCATCAGAGGGAAGGTGAGGACGGGAAGCTGCTGTGAATCTTTACAGACGAGAAGACAAACGTCTGAGTTGCTTCATGCTGCTGAAACGAGACGATCAACTTCACTCTGACAGAGTCACAAATTTACATTTAATCTGTCGTGTTTGAATATAATCCAGATTTCATTCAGTATTTCAGTATGTGACTTACTTACTTACCTAATATTAAACCCAACAGCTGATGTTTCTGTTTCATCTCACAAATATCAGGTTGGTTTGGTTTAAAATCTGATGTTTATAACAAACTGTGACAAAATCAGTAAGAAAGATTAAATTTTCACATGGGTCAGATTGTTTCTGTTCTTTGTTTGATCATGTTTCAGTTCTCAGTTTGTCTCTGAGCAGAAACAGTTTTGGGAAATTTAAAAAAAACCCATCTAAATTACATCTGAGCACATGTTACAGTCACCAGACACTGACTCCATGTGTCCTCCTGCAGCTCTCTAGCCTGTCAGACCAGGTTCATGTCCAGGTCCAGAGATCTGATCCCAGGTCTGCATGTGACAACGTCCAGCAGCAGGAAACCGTGGATCAGCTGGAGCTGCAGTTTTATGAAACACAGCTGGAGCTTTATGACACCAAGTTTGAGATCCTGAAGAACGAGGAGCAGCTGCTGGTGGCTCAGATCGACGCTGTGCGGCGGCAGATTAAAGGTACAAACATCTGGATCACTGACAGATGTGAAAGTCACGGTGATAATATTTCCGTTAGAGGGAAATCAAAACATCTGAACATTTCGGTGCAGAATAATAACAAGGATTAAACCTGCATCAAAGTCAAACATCCTGACGACTGATCATTTTTGCTCCAGGATGTTATTTATTATTTTATATTTGTTTATGATGCATGTGAAGGTGCAGATGGACCTCTAGGGAACCTCCCTAAACGATCAATAAAGTTTCTATCTATTTTACTCATTTACTGATACATAAACTGAAGAGAGGAGATAGTTTTCACCTGTTGCTGAACAGTGTCTGAGTTTTATAAAGATCAACTCATTGTAACAACGTGGCTGCTGATGGTGTGTGTGTGTGTGTGTGTGTGTGTGTGTGTGTGTGTGTGTGTGTGTGTGTGTGTGTGTGTGTGTGTGTGTGTGTGTGTGTGTGTGTGTGTGTGTGTGTGTGTGTGTGCGTGTGCGTGTGCGTGTGCGTGTGCGTGTGTGTGTGCGCGTGTGTGTACTCAGTTTTTCTTTGGGGAACATTTAGTTCATGTAAATATTTCACTAATTGATTCTGTTGGGACCGCTGTTTGTTCTAGCAGTGTGTGAGTGAAGTAAAGCAGCTGAGATCTTGTGGATTAAGTCATTTAATTTAAATAAAATGATCAGTGATAAAAGACATTACTAATAAAACTGATTAGGTTTCTTATGAATCAAATATTTTATGTTCATATTTCTGCAGAAACCTCAGTGAAATCCTGTCTGTAATGAAACTGACTGTGTTATTGTTACAGATTCTTTATTATTAAACCTGAGTCACTGTGCTCTGCGTCTGTATCAACCATCAGGTTTACAACAGAAACAGAAACAGAAAGTGAACGTGTGCAGGATCATTAGTGTGATGGATGTGTTGGTGTTTCAGAGCTGAAGGACGAGGTGGTTTACTACGACGTGTGCGAGGACCCGGAGGAGCTGCAGAGCATCGTCCAACAGGGAGACTCGGCCGCTGTCAGACTCCTCAACAAACGTCTGCAAACTCTGGAGGCAAAGAGAGGAACCATCTGCTCACGGAGAGCATATCTACGCAACAAGAAGGTGTGTGAACATCATCGACACTAATGGGTTTAGACCAGTCTGATGAATTAAAACTGATTTTTACTCTTTACAAACTTTTACAAATACTGATCTGTAATCGACTGGAAGTAACAAGGAGCTTTTTCTTCTTCATCTGCTCTACTGATGATTGTATGGTTTTATTTTTGGAAAATATAGAAAGTTTGGTGCAGTTTGTCAGAGTAAAATAAAAAACATCAGAACAAAATGAGAATATTTAATCGTCTGTGCTGTCTGTCAACTGTAACTGTGAGTTTTAATGTTTCTGATAATGTTCTGATATAATATTACTGTTTGATTGTTTTATAATATTTTAAAGTGATATTTTATATACATATATTTTTAAACCATATTTAATAATGTTCTTCCAGGATCAGTGTGTCGATGCCCGTGAGCAGAAGCAGCTTGCGGCCAAACAAACCTCCATCGTCTTCAGCCAGCACCATCAGGTCCACCTGGTAGGTCAACGCAGAAAAGAGTGAAACCGTTTGTAACAGCTTGTAACTGTTTTTAACAGTTTGTAACTATTTATAATGGTTTGTAACAGTTTGTATCTTTGTGTGTCTGTAGAAACGAGAGAGGAGGAAGGAGGAGGAGCAGAGGAGGAAACAGTGGGTTGACCAGGAGAGAGAGAAAACGCTCAGCAGACTCAGATCCTTCAGAGAGGTCAGGACACACCCACTGGCGGGGTTCTGCGTTTATGTCTCCCACCCAGTGACACACACACACACACACACACATTCAGCTTCTCCCGTTATTGATTCACCTCAGAGTCAAAGTTCAGTCATTAACTGATCAACAGACTCTGAAGCTTTAAACTGATATTAAATAAACAGTTTAAAGCATTACATTTTAGGTCAGTCAGCCAGTTAGTTAGTCATTTAGTTAGTTAAAGAGTTAATTAGTCTGTTAGTTACTTATCCAGTTAGATAATTAGTTAGTCAGTCAATTAAATAGTCAGTTAGTTATAATCAGTCAGTTCAGTCTTTCGTGTCTCAGCTTCTCTTAACTCTGACTCTGTTTTCTTCTTGTCTGTCTCTAGAAACGTCAGGGTCAGTACGTCCTGAAAACCCCTCAGTCCAGGATGTCTCCCACATCCCTCACCCCAACCTCCCTCTCTCAGCCTCTGTCCATCATCAGCTTCGGCCCCCCTCCCCCCTCTGACGGACATCCCCCCTCCATCCGTCCTGCTGCCAGATGCAAAAGAGTCTCTAAGAAACAGCAGCAGAAAGATGTCCCCATCCACATCTATGCTGCGCCTCCTCCTCCAACAGCTACAACTACAGCTGCTGCACCTCCTCCTCCTCCCCCACCTCCTCCACCCCTTCTGCCTCCCCCTTCTCTACCTCCTCCTCCTCCCCCTGTACCTCCTCCATCTGCTCAGACTTCCTGTGACGATGCTCCGATGGCGCTCAGTGAGAAGGAGGATCCACCGTTTCCTGCCAAGAACACATTGACTCAGAACACAGGTGTGTGTGTGTGTGTGTGTGTGCGTGCACGTGTGCGCGTGCGTGCAAGGGATTGTGTGTGTGTAATTGAGTGATGTGTGTGTGTGTGTGTGTCAGAGGACCCTTGTCCCTCCTGCTGATGCTCTCAGTAATGTCTGATGCGACTTTGGTCAGAACATAGTGAACATGTCGAACATGTTTATGTTTCCTCTGATGCTCTGATGTTAACTCTGATCTCAGTCGCTGATGATGCTGTATCACTCCCGTCTGAGTGGAAAATGTCTCTGAATCTCAGTGTCTCTGTTTGTGTCTCTGTAGGGACGATGGACGAGGTGTTGGCTTCGCTGCAGCGTGGACACACTCAGCTTCGAAAGGTCCCGCCCCCCAGGATGGCGCCACCTGCTGAGGACCCGAGGAGCAACCTGATGTCTGCCATTCGTCAGGGAGTCACACTGAGGAAGGTGAGAGGATGTCACATTAAGACTGATGAGTATATATATATATATATATATATATATATATATATATATTATATCTGAAAAATGTTGAAAAAACACAGTGCGCAAAAATATTTTTTACACCGTGGACCCAGTCGTCAGTGTTAGAACAGAACAGAACAATATGTTCTAGAACAGACTTATGCCATTTTCTTTTCCTGCAGTAAAATGTGTCACTGTTGATGTTTCAGCTTCATGTTCATGTGACTGAAACAGATCAGACTTTATTACTACATCTATAGGCGTGTGTGTGTGTATTTTATTAAAAACTCAGCTAATTTACCTGCAACACTCAAAGGACAAAGTGATTGATCCCCTTGTTGATTTTTTTATATATATATATATATATATATATATATCAGTATGTACTGTATGTGTTCAACTGTCTTGACATTGCAGGTGGTTGCCGTTCGTGCCGACACCTCGACCTCTGGAGACAACGAGCTTGAGCGCAGCATCAAAGCCGCCATGATGAGGATGAAGAAGGTGGCGGCCGACTCTGATGAAGAGGATAGAGAGGAAGAGACGCAGAGTGGAGACTGGGACAGCTGAGCATACACACACATATATATACACAGATAGATACAGATATATATGCAGATATATTCCCAGATGCAGCCATTGTGTTTATCTGGTTTGTCCAGATTCTGTTGCTGCCAAATTTTCAGCTTCGTCTCTGATGAGAAGATTCTTCTTTCTTCATATTTGTCTTTTAAAATGTTGAAATTCATCTGATACTGCTCAGTGGGGATTTGTTGAGATTGATTTACAGAAACATGTTGATCTCAGTGTTTGGACGATGAAACGTCTAAGGACGTTTAGTGACAGAGACGACGTCACACAAAGTCTGAACTTTGCTTCTTCTTCTGAATGTAACTAAATCTGAACAATGTTTAAAGTCACTTCACAACAACAAGGGCTCCAACAAACCATGTAATAGTTTTACATTTGATTACTGTCAATAATATGTTCTGTTTGATTTTATTTGTGCGATTTAATTTCTTCCTCTGATGCTGAATGAAGAGACGCAGTTTGATGCTGAGGACACGTCGCTATAGTTTAGAGAGAATGTTTGACCTTTGACCCTGTGAGTGAGCGCCGCACTGACCTGAACGTCTCAGACGTGAACACATAGAACGTGATGATCTGATACGTTTGTTCTGTTTATTGAATTAAATGAAGATCATGAAGCTGAGTATTTGTCATTTGTTTTTGTTTTTTTTGATGCTTTGAGTTTTGATCAAACCAAGTGCCGCGTCGTCTACAGTTAGGGTTAGTCCCCGAGTCGCTGAGCCGATGATGATGTCACACCTGTGTCCTGCAGCTCAGACGTCCTGGTCAGTGGCGTCTGAGAGTGACGCCGCCAGTGGAGGAAACACCTTCAACATCACCATCATCATCAGTGTGTGTGTGTGGAGTCACATCCAGGTGGATCTCACACACGATTGAGCCTCAATATGAAAATCGTAGCCCATCTCCATGGCAACAAGCGGTGTGGCTTCAAATGCCGCCCACTCAGCTACAACCAGAGACACAGAGATGCTGCTGATACGACTGGATCATCTTCATCGTCAATGTGTTGGTCACTTTTCATTTCACTGATTATTCACTGTTGAATAAAATGATCCAGATCCAACAAACAGTTACAAAGTCTAAGCAGCAGGTTTGTGACTGAACGTTTCATCCTCAGACACAGAAAACTGCTGCAGATCATCACTTTATTACTGGAAGAAATTAGAAGAGAAAAGAAAAGACCAAAGACAGAATTTATCTGTTCATCAACTGGTTGTTTGAATCACTCTGAATCACAAAATGTTTCATATTTCATTAGGGATCATTTTCACCAGCAAAACTTTCTGAGTTTCTGTTTTATTATTTAATAATAGAATATATTTAAGATCTTTGGATATTAAATTCATATCTTTGTTGTTGGGACAAAATGAGACATTTCAAAAACATAAGAGACACCTGGAGGAGGAACAACCGATGACTTCATCAGTAGTTATGACTAATAGTAATAATAATAATAGTGATAATAATAACCATCTGTCGTCCTCTTGAGGGTCATCTTCTCTTGTTGATTCTGAAACTGCTCATTTATTTTCTCTGAAGATGAAAACTATAGTCTCGGCTGATTGGCTGAGAGGCGGCAGGTGACTGAATCCAAACATCCATCATCCTGGTATTTATACCAACAGCAGTGGGAATAAGTTACAGCAACGTGAGCTCTGATCCTCAGATCTGCATCATCTTCTTCTTAATCAGGATCCAGTTTCAGTATCATTTTCAGATGCAGGTTGAGGTCTCAGATTATAAACTGATTGGATCTAAAGTCTGATTATACACTGAACATCACTGAGCTCCAGCTGTTTCAGACATAAAACACACACACACCATCTGTGTTGTAATGAAACTAAACTTTACCAATCGTCAGTTCTATGGTACAATATTGAACAGGAGGAGTTGGTTCAAACAAAGGAAACAATTGATCATATGAATCATGAAGTTCGACAGAAATAAACAGATGAAAATCCGCGTTAGAAAACCTGCGATACTTTGTTTATTTCACGTTGTTGTGAATGTCGATGTTAAACCTTCAGGAGATTAAATAAATCAGAAACAAACCGATGATGTGACGTTTCGGTGAAAAGGAAAGTCACATGATTCACCAACAAGCACCAAAACCCCGACACCATCACCTCAATGGACACTGGAGAGGGAAGCACATCAGCAGACACACACACACAGATCTACACACAGACACACACACACTGTCCTACAGTCTAACACAACTCGCTCCGCTGTCATCGTCACGTCCGATGTTGGTGAAGGAAACAGAATCAGATGAACAGAGTCAAAGTGATTGTTTGTTCGTATTATTACGGCGACGTCGTCACGTGGCCGGTTCTCCTCACTAGGTTCACACTCACCTGGAGGCACTTTGTCTGTGTTTTGTCTATGTGCATATAAACTAACGAGTACAAAGTGAAACACACCTGAGAGAGACGAGCGCGGAGCAGGATCAGGTCTAAGGATTAACACCGATTATTACTGAGTGAAGCTGAGACAGTAACAGTCTGTAGTTTTAGCCCTTAGAGTCTCCTCCTCTGCAGAGACGCTGCAGGAAAACACGCGGACATGATCGAAACCCTCCACCAGCGTTAAAAGACCCGAACCAGAGAAACAGAGAAGAAGCTCAAAGTGTGACTGTTGATTTAGAGTCTGAGGCCGATGAACACGAGGCCTCTGTTCGTCCGTCTGTCAGTCCTGTTTATCTCCGTGGTGGGGTTGACCTCTGACCCTCCAACTCTCTGACCTCAGTTATCCACTCCCAGCTTGGACAGACCCTGTCTAAACTCATGCAGCTCGTCAATCTTTCCATCCAAAATATCCATGAACTTCTTGAGCTCTCCTTTCATGTGGCCTTGCTTCTGTCGGCTGTCGTCGATATCGAGCTGCAGACCACCGATCCTTCCCTCCAGCTCCTTGTTCTTCGTCTCCGCCGTCTGTGGACAAACACATCACATGATGATGACACAACCGTTGGTCGCGTTTCTTTCGCTTTCAGCTATTAGGAAACAGATAAAAGTGGATGAACTCGACTTTTAACAGCAACAACATTTAACAACAACAGTTCAGCAGAAGAAGCTGTTTTTACATGGAGCAAGAAAAATGATGTCGTCTGAGTGTTGAGGTAGTCCAGAGGAGACGAGTGATGTGTTCATGCCACAGATGCCAGTGAAGGGAGGGGTTTAAAATAGACAAGCTAAATGTGACTGTTGGTCCAGCTGACGCCTGAAACCTGAGCAACACAAGGGGGTCGACTTTAAATAGAGCAGCACTGACCGCAGACACAGGTGGAGCCACACAGTTTTTTAAAGTGGAAAACTGTACGAATGTCAAAGTCTGACCTGGTTTTAAACTTTATAAAAAAAAAAAAAAAAAAAAACACAAAGCTTGTCCCTGTAGATCAGATCAGAGGAATCAGAAGAATTCCATGGTCTGAGCTGCTCCTCAGTTTTTACAAGCACTACATAAACTCTGTCACGGTCACTGGTTCAGCTGAACATAGACGAACAAACAGCAGCCGAGCTGAAGAACGTCAGGAACGTCACTGTTGGTTTTATTGTGTTGCTGCTGGGCCTGGAAGCAGCATGTGGTTGGATGAGTGTCGCTGGGCGTCGCTGTGACAGTCACAGTCACAATCAGTGTTCAGGTTTAGCCATAAACACTCATCCTAGTCCTGCCTGCCACTTCTGGTTCTACAGTCTGATGTCACTCATCCTCCAACAACAGGCTCTTTGTTTCATTGACAGAGCTGATTGGTGTGAATCTAAAGTGTTGAAGGATTGAAGCCAACGTCAGACTCTCACGCCCGACTTCACGTCACCAACACGCCCTCAGAGGCAGTCACTAAAAGGGTTAGAGAGTTTCAACTGTTTGTCACAACAACAGATGAAACCTGCTTCACACAGGAGCTAATGAACCGTGAAGAGCTGAAGAGGTTTTAAAAGACACAGTGACCCTCAGGCCTCTGTAGGACCTGCACTCAACATACAGAGGCCTGATGTGTTCGTGACACGTGATTTAAGTTGTGTCATCAGGCCTCAGGCTGAAGAACCGAACTTGTCCTCTCAAAGAGCCTCGTCTCCTTCGTCCTCACGTGTCTCTGAGCTGCAGCTTTATTTTCTTGTTGTTTCTGTGTGAACGAACCTGCAGTTTGGAGGTGATGCTCTCGCACTCGGCCATGAGCTGAGGGATGATCTCCGCCTGCTTCCTCAGGTTCTCCAGCTCCTGAAGGAAACAAGAAATCACATCAGATGCTTCTGATTCTGAAGATTAACAACATGAACTGAAGGTATCAATATAATGAACAGAGACAGAAGCAGTGGGTTTCTGTAGTTCTCATGTTACATTAAACATCTCATCACTGCTTGTCTAGTTGCAGCATCATTTATCACATTCGCTGTTTCCAAACAGGTAAAAACTGTAATAACTGTGTGAGCGCTTTTGCAGCTGCAGCAGCTCTGTTCTTCATAATTCATAGACATGTTTTAATCTGAGTTGAGTCAGTTGAGTCAGGTCAAGTGTTTGTGTGGACGAGTCTCTGATCTGTATCTGTTGTGTTGGTGGTTCTACAGTCAGGATCTTCAGCACCGTGGACACGATGCTTCGTCTCCTGAATGTTGTTGAGCTGCGAGCAGCTTCCTTCTGCTGCTGTGTCAGATTCACTGCAGATTCACTTTCTATTAATACTCAGGATGCCAGGTGCTATAGCATCACACACAGTTTACCTCAGGGACTGAAGAAGGGCTGCAAGGAGCTCCAATACATACACGTGAAACTGTTCATGGATGAACCAATGACTGATTTCAGTTCAGATTATTTATTGTAATCAAACATATCAGACGTTTGTTTGCATCTGTTCCTCTGATGAGTCATTATCTGTTATCAGTGATCAATAATCAATGATTATTAAAGTCATGAGACGTCAATAAGACAGTCTGACTGTAAATGAAGCTGTGGACACAAAGTCTGTCATGATGTTTCAGAATCAGAATCAAAATCAGGATCAAGGAACAAGGAATTTGTTCTGGCGTTTGGTATAATACAGTAACATAAGAAAAATAGATTTAAATTAAATTTGAAATTAAATCAAATAAAAATAACATAACATTTGTAGACCAATAAAAACACCAGCAAACACTGAGGAAATAAACAGCACAGAGAAGCAGAAAGTCAACTGAGGAGGAAAGAGTGAAGGTCTAAGTTTATCTGGTGAAAATGATGAGAAGGAAGAGGTGGAAGAAGAGAGGGAGGAGGAGGAGGGAGAGAAAGACGAGGAAAAAGAGGATGAGGAGAAGGAGGAGGAGGAAGAGGAGGAGCAGAGTTGACCTGGAAACCTCAGTGATGAAGAGTTTGAGCTGCTGCATCATGTTGTCGTCTCACCTGTTCTTTGTCCTGCAGCTCCGTCTCCAGCTCCTGAACTCGAAGAGTCAGCTGAGCGTTTTTCTGTTTCTCCTGATTCGCTTCGTTACACTGAGCCTCGAGTTCAGCGATCTGAGGACAGACATGTCATCATCATCATCATCATCATCATCATTGTGTGCATGTACAAGTCCTTCACATAAAACATTGTAGAAACAGCATCTTGTAGTACAGACTGTAATCACAACAGCAGCAGCAGCAGCAGGACACATCAGCTGCAGTTACACCCACACTGATTATGAAACCGAAATGAGTCTATTTATAGTGAACACAGCTCAGACTGGTGCAGGAACACGCTCAGACTGAACAGCTCTGTGAAATCTTAGGGTTACACTTAGTGTTAGAGACGAACTGGTTTCAAAGGAAACACTAGTGTCTTTAAGGGATTAATGTTAATGTTAGAGATGAACTGGTGTCTATGAGGAGTTGGAGTTAGTGATGGTCCTTCAGCTACTCTGATAACTTCAGCGTACCTTGATCCTGAGCTCAGTAGTTAGTGTTAGTGTTCATGTCAGTGTTAGTCTTATCACTGTACCTTGGTCCTGAGCGCGTCGCTCTCGTCCTTGCAGGCACTCAACTCTTTCTTCCAACTCTCCACGTTGGCTGACGACTCCTGCAGAGCGTCGACGAGCCGAGCGTTGTTATCTCTCAGCGTCTGCAGCTCCGTCTCCCACTTCTTAGCGTTGGTGTTGCTGTCACGTCCATGACGAGAGTTAATTAATGGATCGAGGTGTTAAAATATCCGAGGCTGTGGCTCATTGACACATGATGTTACACATTCCTGTAAGCTTCTCTCATCACATGAACTCAGACCTGAACAACAGCTTCCTGCAGTTTACTACAGCATCAGCTGTTTCACCGTTGTCACATACAGTGAATCAGTGAAGGCATGAACCATGTTACAGACTGAACATGTGCAGGTTTAACAAACTGTCTGTCGTTAACAATTATGTTGTTAGAGTTTCCATCGTCTCTAATGTCCTCATCATATTTTTAGAATCACAGGCAGTTTATATAGTTTAATTAGTTTCATTGATTGAACTGGTCAATAAAAAACACATCAATGTTGTTTGTGTAAAAATAAGTATTATAATAATTTATAGCAGTCAGAGCATCTTCTTCACAGATGTGAAGAGAAAAAGTTCACATTTTATTGTTAGTTTCAGGGAAACATCATTATTCTGAATCACATCAGTTTGTTTTAGTTTAATTAATTTCAACCACTGGTTTAATAAAACACAGTGAGACATGCTCCACTTGTGCAGATGTTCATCTAATTATTCCTCAGTTTGTGTGAATCTGATGAACTGAACTGGTCTTTTCTCCTCAGGGCTTCACACATCTGCTGTTACCATCCAGCACCAACTCTGATTAAACTGCTGTTTCACTGTGACTCTGATTGAAACTACAGTTCATATAAAGGACAGATAACTGCAGACTGATCATGTTTCTTACAGACAATAAGACCAGAAGAACGAAACTGTGTTGACATAATGAGGCGTGATCTGGATTACAACATTGACTATTACACCACTGATGTGACTCAGTAAACTGAAAAGTGTTTGTTTGTGAAGCGTAAATGTGTCTGTGGATCCACTTGTTAAATAATCGGAATATTACCTTTGTTCGACGGCGCTCTTCAGACGCTCATTCTCGCTTTTCAGCAGAGCAGCTTCTGGACCCACGTGGGAGATTTTCTCGTCATCTGTGCCGTTGATGGTTGACGCCTGGTTGGTAGACGGTGTCTCTCGTTCAGAATCCTGACAAGACACAGAGACCAGATCAGAGCAGGTCGGTTGGGGTCGACTCTGAATGACCTGGACGCGTCATCGCTGGCAGCAGAGAAGATGAACTGTTGCCAACGGTGATCAGTGTGATATCATGTGATATGTGATGAGTCCTTCGTCTGCCGTGAGGCCACGTTCTGAACCTGACACTGCAGCCGCTTTCACTTCATTTTATACCACTTTGTGTTCTCCTCCTTTATTTAATCTGAGCTGCTGTGTGTGTCAGGTAGGACATGATCAAACCTTCATCACATGTTTTCTGTTCTGTGATCTGATCTGTTTCATTTCTCTGCAGTTTTCCTGTGAAGAACCCGAATGACCTCAGAGAAAAAGGTGTGTGACTGTCAGTGTCGCCATGGTTTACCTGCGAGTGATTACTCAGAGTCTCCACCTTCTCCTGAGACTTGTCTCTCGCTAGTTTGGCAGCTTCTTTCACCTCCTGAAACTTCTCAGCAAACTGAAAACATCAGAGACGAGGAGGATCAGTAATGTGACACAGTGATGAGTCATGGCAGTGTGACTCATGTTCAACTGATCGGCGAAATAACAAACTCTGAATCAGAGACGTTCCTTTAAATCTTTTGATCTTCAATTAATAATCAACAATCACATGAGTTTCAGCTTCTCTGATCTTTGTGACTGTGACACTACATGGTGACATTTCTCACCTTGGTCAGCTGCTGCTCGGAGGCGAAGCCCAGTCCGAACACAGTGTTTGCTCTGCTGTCGGCCCATTGACCGAACTTCTGCGATGTCTTAGTGAAGGTCATGTTGGGAGTGATGGTGCTGTTGATGATCACCTGTGGACATAAAACAGCTCATTTTAAAATCAGTCTCATCTTATTGGATGTCGAACTAACATCAGTTTATGTGACATGTCTCGTTCTGCTGGACGATAGAGAAGCAGCGTCTCTCGTCACGAACAGTCACATTGATTTAACAGATGACAAAGCATTGTTGTAGCCATTTTCACAGCAAAACACTGAAAGAGTAAAACCCTGTCAGTCTACCACTGAACAAACAACAAGTTCAGATACAGTTGAATCTCAATCAAATATAATCTATAAAGATTTTGTAACTTCCCCTGTGTGGAGCTGTGGTTCTTCACAGCAGCTGAAATAAAACTGGAGCCTGATGAGTCACAGACCCAGGTTGTATGTTCCCACAGATAAACACAGGTTTATACTTTATATGAATTATTTGTTTGGCTCTTTTAATTCACCAGCTGCAGAAGAAACAGCTGATTATATAAAACATAGGCTGCAGTGTTGAGCAGTGACCCACTAACCTCTAAGTGATCAGATTACAGTCTCCATATTTACTGCAGGACTCGTTCACCTGCTGCAGCGACGCAGTAAATCACTTTAGTCTAAAACGAGAACGTGAAGCTCAGTCTGATCTGTTCACCACTGTCTCACTGTAGATACAACCTCTTTAAACAGCACAGTGACTAACAATTAAGAAACAATAGAGGACAGTTTAATCACAGCGCAGCCTCGTTTCATAGCAACACGTCCTGACAGACTCGTGTCCTTTTCTACGCCTCCACCATCTCCTCCATCTTTTCACTGGCTCAGGCCTTAAAATACTTTTACTTCAGTTTCCATCAGTTCTGGACACACAGCAGCTGAGCTAACAAACAGCACATCAGCAGCTAATCAAGGCGTTTGGTCTCATGTCTACACGCTGCTAACGATGCTAACGAGGAGAACAGTTTCACAGTGGAACCGTAAAGATGATGGCTGAGTTTATCAGTGTGTCTCTGATATGATCATTAATCATTCAACTCTTCAAAACAACAGTGACCCGACCCAACAACTGTAACACGTCTCATCTGTGAGTGAATATTTAACACGTTTATCACAACAATCATTAAAGTTTGATCTTCTCTGTGAACGGGAGAGGAGAACTGAGGGGAAAATAGAGAAACTGAAAAGACCAGAACAAAGTAAACAGATGGTAAATTATCAAATCAAAAGGTTTTATCTTCCTTTGAATCTTTAAAACTTCACATTCAATGTAATATTAAAATGAAGCAGCACATGAACCTGAACTGTTGGGTTTAACAACAGATGACTGTATTTACAGTAAAACCTTGGTGAAGCTGCTTCTTCAATGAAATGAGGTAAAAGATCATGAACATCACTGATCTTGTGATCACACACAAGATCTTGACTGATCAACCTGAGGATTCATGTCACAACTGATGATGTTTCCCCTTTAATATTATTTCATGTTAAACCATAATGAAACATTTCTGATTCACTCGTTAAATATAAAACTTTGATCAGCTGCGACTATTCATGTCGAATGTGAATAGTTGCAGTTGTTTGCTTCTGTAAAGTGACAGAAATAAACATAATGTTACATTATAAACAGTTTATTTGACATTCGTAACTGAACTTTTAAAATTTAGACTGTTGGTTTGTAAAAGGATCATTTGTTACTATTTACTGACGATTATAACAGTTCTATCTGTGTAGATATACAGATAATGATATGTTCCAGTGTTATTGATCATTATTAATCATTACTGATCATAATTCTTGACTGCCGGCCTGTATCCATATGTGCCATGTTGAAGTGTGACTCCAGTTGAGTGGGTGGTTGTGATAGCGGGTGATGGATGGCGGAGTGATGGTGATGTGATGATGGTATGATGGCAGTGTGACGGAGGACGGCAGTATAATGGTGGAGTGACGCTGGCAGCTGAGTGTTGCTGAGCTGGGTCTTGGTCTATGGATCAGGTGACAGAGGAGGAGCAGAGACCGACAGTCTGAGAGTCAGTCACAGACTTACAAACATGATTATGTGTCAGCAGCGTGAAGAGAATCTGCACAGTCAGTGACTTCGGTCGGAGCAGTGCATCATGGGAGAGGGAATGAGGAGCGTGAAGCGAATACCAGGACGTTTTTTTTAAGATCAACTTTAAATATCTTTAACTTAAACTTAGACTTTAACTGGTGCCTCCAGTTCACACACAGGACTAAAACTTAAACGAACCAACAAACTATAGTACTCATTATAATGAAACATGAAAGTTCATTTTAAAAAGCTACATCCATCTTTTTACAGATTTACAGTCTGTCCAGCAGAGGAAAGTGCATATTTAAATATCAGACTGTTGTTACTGTGTCTCCCACATATATCCATGTGTTTCTTTTTCCTCTGTCTGATCCTATAGGATCCTAAGTGAAATCTATGATGTGTCCATGTTCTGGCTATAAACACAGAGACTCCTGTCACTGTGACTTTGGCGGGAACCAGGATCCTGATCAGATGAACCATCTTGTTTAATGTGTAAGAGCTGAACTCAGTCTCTGTGCTCAGGAAACTCAGCTGCTCCTCCTTGCTCCACTCACTACCCAAACGTTCCAGTACAACCAGCACAACCAGCCTTTCTGCTGATGCCACATAGTCCATCTGACCCTTGACTAACCTTGACCTCATCACGAGCCAGAAATTCTCCCTGACCAAAGGCAGTGATCCTCCTCTGTCTGTCACACAAACATGTCCAGTCCAGTGAACGTCATCCAAAATGTTTCAGTTCAGCTTCAACAAACATAACCACATCATCTGCAAACCGCAGACTGTCCTCTGAGCTGCATCTTAAAAACCATGAAATCACAGACAGATGAGTCATGAGGCAGAGATGTGAGGTGTGATGTGGATGAAGAAATGTGTGAATATTTCCCGAGCGTCTGTCTGCAGCTTCTCTGGCCCCCTGAAAAACAACAGTGGAGGTAATGAAGCCGCAGTCACATCAGTCAAAGCCTTTTTCCATCTGTCAATAAACTGATAAAAATCTACTGACTTATATAATAAACTAACCCTAGTGCTTCCTGTGATCACTGTAGCTGCAGCCTGATATAAAAGTTTGACATTAAATTCAATTATTTGTCATAGATGAGCTCCTGCAGGCTGAACATGAACTAACTATGACGCACGTCCCAGTTATAAAACAAACTAAGTGAATCTGCTGAACTGGAAACTACTTTTATTAGAGGATTTCAGACGTCTACAAAGAGTCCAGTTGTCCTCAATTCACCTGAGTTTGGATGTTAAGTTGTTGAAGTTGTCGCCTCCACACATCGCCCTCTGTTATCTGAAGTTATTGCAGATAAACTCAGACTTTTGCAGTGAGAACAATTATCAGACCGAATGAATATGAGCCTCATTAATGGAACCAAATCTTATGTAAATCACATTCATGTTATTAGTGTTCAGTGACATGCTATTCCACTGCTACTAATCTGAATTTCCTGATGTTGCAGCCTCACATTAACTCACATCTCAACTGATACACATTTCCTCTGGGACCTAATCAACAAACTGACTTTCACCCAGACTCCAACTATAAAACGTTACAGATTGAGAACCGAAGGACAAAACACTTGTCTTCAGTCATTTCACAGTGGAGATAATTATTCTTCATGGTGGAAATAAAACTGAGACACATTGAGAAGCTTCCTGGTTTTATACTCAGGTTTATATTTATCAAGGTGATGAAAACACAGGAAACGTGGCTCTGTGGTAGATTGACTTATTTACATTTAACCAGTTAAAATAGAGCAAGAATCACATTTAACAAGCTCTTTAAAGATAAATTTGAATTCTTATTCTTGGCAGAAATGAGTGTTTCACCACAACAGCGCATGACCCTGAATATAAAAGTGGATTCTGACTACGAGTGAATATTAAGTAATAAATATAAAATAGTAAAAAACAAAGAAGAATATGAGCTGTTCCTCACATGTAACAAGTGGATGTAAGCTGATGATCTGTCTGTTCACAGACACAGACTCTCCTTCTCACAGACCAGTCTCTCTCTGACAGCTGGAGAACAAACTATGAACTAGATTCAACATTTATTTCAAATAAATAAAAATTTTCCTACTTTCAGTCTCTTTGCTCAAACGCCTCGACCAACTGGAACCAATTGGAGCTGAAATCAACCTGAACCCAGCAGGAACCATCAGGAACCAGCTCCATGTGAACTGAAAGAAATTCCTCCTCACACACTGTGACACAAAGTGTTTTGTTGCTGAAGGTCACAGAGGAGAGAACAGACCAAGACCTGACCATATGAAGGAAAACGGCTGAAATCATGTACATTTGTCCTCTCAGTTCATAGAGAAGGAAACTGCTGCTTTGGCGAGATAAAAACATGGAACCAGACTCGGTCCATCTGCAGTGATCAGTGATTATTGATCAGTGATACTGGATCAGTTCTCACTCTGTCAGAGCTCCAGATCCATAAATTCAGTCTGATGACACAACTGATAAGAATCAGTTTCTTTGGAGAGAAAACAGTGACTCGACTAAACAAAAATGAACTCAACATTTCATTGCTAACAAGTAAAGATGGTTTCCACTCACAAACCCTACACATACTCTCTCTCACACACACACACACACACACACACTGTGCCTCTGCAGGTAATCTCCATGGTTTCAGATGGTGTGTGACAGAGGGAAACACTGTCACTGTCATAACTCACTGTGTTTTACACAGAGGAGACTCATCACCATGGAAACACATCATCTACTGTTTCAGCTGCTGCAGAGAAAAGATGTGAAATAGAAACAGACTCAGAGTCTGTTACCACAGATTTAATCTGCACATGTTCATGTTGTGGAAAGTAGAAACTGTCTCTGCTCCACATCCTTCAGCTTTCATTAATGTTGATGACAGTAATTACACACTAATTACACACAATGGAGTCAAACTGCAGTTCAACAGGTCACGGGCTGCTCTCGTTAATCAGGAAACATTTGTTGATGTTTGCTCTGATTTCAACCACAATGAGAACAGTTCTTGTAAAACTCAGGTCTGTGTCTGGCTCAGTGGTTGAGTAGATGCTGTGTGACCACAGACTGAGTGTGTTTGTGTCAATCTGTCTGAATATTAATCTGCACATGATGTTTGGTTTATACATGTTAATGAACACAGCACACGATCACAACATGTACAGTGTTTCAGTTTAAATTGTGTGGGAGAAATAAACTATTGTTCTTAAGTAAATTACAGTAGGTTACACACAGACACACAGACACCAACCTTGGTCCCATCGACGCTGATGATGCGATAGCTGTTGCGTGTGCTGTCATAGAAGTAGGACACGGTGACCGCCTGTTTACTGGCTGGGACCCAGTTCTTCTTGGTGGTGGGGTCGATCTGGAAGACGTGAGCCCTGGTGGTGTAGATCGGCTGCTCCCTGCAGAGCAGACCACAACATCAGACCGTCACATGAGCATTGTTGTTAGTTGGGCCCACAATGTTTAACTACATGGATCAATGATACACAGTTCCTCATCAGCCTCTGTAACATTACAGCTCCACTGAGGATGAAACTTGCTCATCATCAGAATCAAAACCATCAACACATCAGCAGGTGACAGGACACACACACACACACACGCGTCAGTGTGAACACCGATATGTGTGTGCTATTTCCCCTGTGCATCCGATATATTAAACACATTCATGGTGTAACACAAAAGGAGATTCTGTGTCTCATTAAACACATGAAGTGTCTAGAGAATCACTGTCATTATGTTTAAAGAAAAAGAAGTGAGTCAGACTCAGCAGTGACGTGTCAGACACCAACAGTGATCACTGATCACAACCAGCTTTAATGTTTCAGACATGGTCCAGTATCATCATCACATTATACATCACATTAAACATCACATTTCATTGCAGATTACAAGAAGAATAAACAACATAAGACTGAAAACGCCACATATTTTTTTTAATAAAACTCCACATATCCAGATGAAACACTGCCTGATCCTGTGCAACATATTCTGTTTAACACATTTAAATATATATCATATGTGTGTGTGTGTGTGTGTGTATTCTCCGTTTAGATTCATTAACAATAATTAGTGCTCTGTATTTACTCACTATGACAGATTCAACATAAAAAGCCATGTTTCCATGTTTCTAGATCTATGTTTACATGCACCGCTTTAAACCGATTATAGGCCGAATTGGATTCAAAATACCGGATTCAGTTTGATCCGACTGAAATTTATATATATATATATATATATATAGTGTATCGCCCCCTACTGTTCTGGCAGTGAGTTATTTAAACATGCTTGAAGTGATGTGTGAGGAATCTGAGTAATTGCTTTGGGCCATGCAAACGCAGATGGAAGGTGATGCCATGTAAACGGCTCTTTGACCCAATTGAGTTCAGTCCGATTGAGGAAAAAAAAATGTGTGAACACACTCAGTGTCTCATTGTTCTGAAATCAAACTTAAGTGAAAACATCTGAGACTCTCACTTATACTGTTACACTTCTGGAAAAAAGTTTCTATTCGACTTATGATCTCATCTTTGATGCAGTTTAACATTTACCTGGTTTAAATGTTCAGCCACTGACATCTGTTTGTGTCTGTATTTAATGCATCAACAGTCAATGACTGGTTCATAACAAACTCACCATCCTTGTGTTTACAGCCACAACTGGAGTGAAAACCTGTTGTCTCACAAGTGACAGTGACAATCGCCTGAAGAGTGAAAATAACACAGAGACCGAAGAGTTCACTGTGACTGACACCGAGTTCACAGGTCTGAGAAATAAAACCATGAAAATCTGATTATTATCCACCAGGAAGTCTGAAGATATGATAACTACATGTGTTGAAAATGATCTCTAACAATGTCTTTAAACTTTGTTTAAACATTAATTAGTGCTGAAACTAAAAGAGCAAGACGATTTAATACAACTGTATTTTTACATACATCAGTGAATCCATTGAAATTGATTGTTTCCATATGCATTAGATCAGCAGCAGTGAAACATGTTCACACATCATGTTTACACCGTTTCAGACTCATTCTCATTAACCCTATGAAATCTATTTATGTTTTCTCCCTGTTTATTATCAGACACAAAAGACTAAGATACCAGGAAGCAAAGCTACAGACACGCAAAGCTATAATGACAGAGACACAGAGCTATAGCTACACATAAATGTGTGCTGAAGCCGAAAAACAAATTTCATGCCGTAGTGTTTGTAAACAGGCTGCAGAGATTTACAGCAGCTGGTTACAGAGAAAAGAGGATCAGATCAGCACTGATTTAACGTTTGACTGGGATGGTCCAGTGAAAACAGAGACAGAGACAGACATGTCATCAGTTATCGTGTCGTCAGCAGCAGATTGATGAGCTAATAAAGATTTAACTTTTATCATGAAAAGACAAATAAATTCAACGTCACTCAGTACTCATCTGCTGTAGGGACAACATCCATTATACTGATCACACACAATCTTACACACACACACACACACACACACACACACAGAAAGAGACAGATAAACA
The DNA here is from genome assembly GCA_016801845.1 of Polydactylus sextarius. NCBI lineage: Eukaryota > Metazoa > Chordata > Actinopteri > Polynemidae > Polydactylus > Polydactylus sextarius. The sequence goes on from CM028906.1 coordinate 18,312,249, forward strand.
CAGACACACACTCTGTCTGACCTTTGCAGCAGCTCACAGAGGCAGCACAAAAAAAAATAAAAGGCCACTGCTGACACATGATGCTCCCTGTCTGTCTGTCTCTCTCTCTCTCACACACACACATCTGGTTGTGCCACATAAAAACCATTAACTGATTGATTTTACTGAATAAAAACTGGACCACAGTCGTTCGTGTCCTGACTACTCTGCGAGCCCATCTGCTGTTTTCAATTATTCACAGGTGTGTTTCTGTGTGTGTCTGGGGGTGGGGGCACAATGCGACACACACACACACACACACACACACACACACACACACACACACACACACACACACACACACACACACACACACACACACACACACACACACACACACACACACACACACACACACACACACACTTCAGGCTCCAACACACTGATGATGCAGCGAATGAATAAATGAAAACACAGATCTGCTGACGAGTTGAACTGAGTCGAAGTGAAACTCTGACTCTTGCATGGATATAAATATGAGGGAAGAGAAATCACATCAGCAGCAGTGACATGATGAGATGATGATGAGATGAGATGAGAGATGTTTGACTACGCTGCTGCTCTTGTTCCCTGACATGCTGTAAATGTGCAACCTCCTACGATCCGCAGAAAAAACAAAACTGAAGGATGGAGGATCATCATCCTGCTGGAGAAGTTCACCTGCTGCTGGATGAAGACATATTAACAGCAGGGTGGATGTGGTTGTAGCTTCTGAGCTGCTCCACCTGCAGCATACAGACTGGTTTTTCCACATTCCTCAACCTGAACCTGAGTCCAGTCCCAGTCCAGACCCAGGACAATCTGTCCTCAGTGACAATCACACCAACACTGCAGCAGTTCAGTCAAACACTGAGGCCTGAAGTCTCTGTTAAACAGGATTTGTAGCCAGTTTAACAGAGAGTATGATCAGCCTCAGGTACAAGCACAGCGGCATTCTTCACGTTCCCACAGTCTCAATGTAACGTCACTAATCCAGATCCTGCAGCTGCAACAACATAGCAGCACGTGTCACTACACATATAACGGTGTGTCCAAGATATTTCAATAAAACACAGTTAAACACGTTCACAGGTTTTCTTCTGCAGCATCGTGAAACTGTGATAAAACTCTGTATATAGTGACACCAGAAAATGTAGTTTATTTGCTCAGTTTCTCAGACACAACAATGAAACGAGGTGTGCTGTTGTCAGCAGCAGCTGAAAGTGACGACAGAGAACAAAGCAGCTTTGTTATGGACGTTCACTAATCACAACCAAATACAGATTCCTGCTATAATCACACCACTTTCTTTAATCCATATTCTGATTGTAATACAATGATTAAAGTCATTAATGCAGCTGGTGTTTGTCGTATGAGTGTGTATGTGAAGCTGTGATGTAACGTCATGATGAGCAGCTTCACATATGAAGCTGCTGATTCTCCTGTTAACGACTGTGGTTAATGTTAATGGAGGATGTGAATCTGAGACCAGACACTCGTATCTGGGTCACATGGTTTAGGTCATGTGAGTCTGGTGACGTAGAAACAAACAAAATGTGTTGTGGCACTGAGATGAACTGTTTTACTACACAGTTTAACAACCTGAATAATAACGAGCTCTTCTCGTGCGTAACATGATGACAATGAAGCTCAACGTCATGTTTCCGACTCTGAACTGATAATTAGAGATAATGAGAGTCAGCAGAGTTTTATCTGTGTCAATGAGCAAAGAAGAAACAGCTCCAGGGATCATCACCACCACCACCTGGGCTTTAGGGTCATTAACACGTTACTGTGTTAATGATGTCACAGGTGAGAGGAGGCTGAGCCTGCAGCTGCTGCAGGAAGTAACGGTGTGTATCAGCTGCAGACTGAGGCAGGTTCATACTGACATATTGTTTCAACTGTACAGTTATTTAGTATGAAGGTTTTAACTTATGTTACTGCATCAAACTGATGTTACAGATGTTATTACGCTGTATCGAATACACATAACGTTTTACTGACCAGTGAGTCGCATTAAAGCTCATGAATGAAATCACCGTCTTACCTTATTAACATGTTTATGCAGTGATCAACAGAGATGAATTTCATTTTCACGGCTGTGGGGTGATTAAATGTATTCATTCAGATTAAATATTTCACAGAAAGGTTATGATAAATATAATCTTAATTTGACTAATCATTTAATTAAAGACTGAGATGTCTTAAACCTCCTTTTTCCTGGAGCCACTGGACTAAAATAATTACTAGATTCATTAATTAAGGTAATGATCAGCTGCTGTTTAATGTGGTGATTGTTCTGTAAATCAAACATGATTCATGTTTTATCAGTGATTATGGAAGATGACGGTGTGTGGTCATGTGATGAGGCAGCGGTCCAGGCTCTGACGGAGGCCGCCGCAGGTTTCCCTCCACCACAGCGAGGCGTCAGGACGCAGAGCGTCAGAGAGCGTCTGTGCTGCAGCAGATGGACTCGCACAACTCAACCATCTGCTGAGGACACGTCCAATCCACTGCCATTTACCCATGATGCACCTCTACACACAGATCAGGCAGGCAAAAGACACTCGGTCACATGTCACTCAGACTAATCAATGAGCTTTAAACTGCTGCTCTCTGACCAAACACAGATTATCATCCACCATGAGCTGCCGCTTTAAATAGCAGCTGATTTTGTGTGTGTGTGTGTAGTTTGAAGAGGCTTTCAGTAAACTGAGCTTCATCTGAGAAACAACCTACAAACATCATCGCCATCACTTTCTGACCTGCTGGTCATAGTTTTTCTTAATCCAATAATCTGGAATTACAGATTAACTACTCACCGATAATAATGATCATAATAAATATGTAGAGAACTGTGGTTCATGAATCATCTGGAAATGACGTGATCAACAAGAAATGTGTTAAGTTACAGTTAAAACAGCTGATAGGAAGAGACAGGATAAATACTCAGTGTTAATGTGTGTGAATTACAGTTAATCTATAACTCCATTTAGGAGCCAAGTGTTTCAGGGACAAAGGGGCAGCTGAACCTGCCGCTAATGATCTATGTTCACTCACACACACACACACACACACTCACTGTGTCTCTTATCTACAGTAATCAGTGAGGACAGGACATGTTGCATCATCGTGTTTCAGTTCAAATGTTTCAGATGCTTCGAGTTGTTTCACAGATTTCAGGCTTTAGTTGTTTCATCTGAAAACTTTAGAAACTCAGTTTCCAATAGATGTCACAGTCAAACACCAACATCTGGGAGAAAAACTAAACAATGATCTGTTTGTAACGAGACACACAATGAACAAAGTTCCCTGTTCAGACGACTCAAACCGACACGAACAAAAAAAAACCTGATGCAGCCATTAGCCTATTAGCTCTGCTGTGTTTACTGAACCACAGCAATAAACACAACTGATCATAACATCGTGTTACAAACATGTTGGACAATGTCGGCATACTGTAACTGTACAGAGGTTACCAGAGACAATTAACATTGTCAACACAATTAACAGCCAGACTGGACAAAAAAAAAATCATCCACCAACATCAGACATCCACACAGAGGACCAGTGGACAGTGAGGACAGATCTGGGATCTGTGGTCCCAGTGTCCAATCAGGTTTTCCCTTAAGTTCTCTAGAGTCACTTTCATGTAAACTCTGTCCTGGACTGCCTCCGACTGTGAGCCAGTGTGTGTATCCTGAGCTCGTCCAGTTCCTCAGAGTTTCAGTGTAACATCAGCTCATCCACTAAACAAAGACACTCATGTTACAAAAGAAACAGAGACCTCCTCTGAGGATATTACCGCGCCACAGACGGTAAACAGACGTTTGTTGTTGGATGAACATTTAAATACTCATGTCTATGAACTTTTAACCTTTGCACAAAATGCCAAACGTCTGCTGCCTCTAGATTATCAGATTATGTGACTTTATTTCAGTAAAAAGTCACTTGTGTTTGCACAGTCACTGAAAAAAACCCTGATTATAACCAATTCATAATCTGTTGATTCAAGCTATGTGTCTCAAATAATTAATCATCAACTATTTAAAACCATTAAATCATTAATAGTTTATTAAACTCTTTCAACTGAAACATTTAATAAAGTTCCTGTTTGTTCCTCCATGATAAATAAATTAAATGTTTGTGGGTTTAACCAATGAACATTAAAAAAGAAGCTTTGATGGGAACAAGTGAAAGAAAATAAAAAGATAAAAACTCTGAGACTGGACAGTGGCTGTTGTCTGATCCAGATTTAGGCGAATGAAACTACAGGTGAACACTGAGACAGAGAGTTGGACAAACAGGACACATCTCTGTGAGTGAGCTGCTGCCAAGACTGGATGGACCACCGCCGCCATGATACCATGCTGCTGCTGCCATGCTACTACTGGGACAGTCTCACGTCTCATGACAACACACCAGCACGCCGTCTCGCTCTCAGTTTCAAACCTGCTGAGCGACTCTGACTCTACAGGATCAGGTCAGGACAGTCTGACTGGTTCTTATACCCTATAACACATCTAGAGCTCTTCATTTCTCAACATTATTCACACTGTTCCTCATATTACATCCATTCATGTTTCCATATTTAACTCATTATAAAGTTTCTATGAATTATTTGCAGACAATAAACGCCACAGAAACATAAAGTTCAGAGAGAAAATTGGAGTCTGCAGATGTGAGAACAGAACTGATTATATAACACAGAGAAACACGGAGGCAAAATAATGTGTTGTACCTGTAAACACACACACACACACACAGACACAAACACACACACAATCAGTGGGCTGTGTTGACTCTGACACCTTCATATCTCAACCCACAAACACTGAGACACAAAGAAGATTCAAGGACAAGTCAGATAGAAATATAGAAAAAATAAAATGTAGAAAACATTTACATTTATATATATATTCATAAAGGTGACATGGAGCGTCTTCACAGAAACCTACTTATGTTTCTCTCTCTCACACACAGTCAAATGATGATATAATAGTAAATAAATTTGTTTCCGTCTCAAACCTGCTGTGGTACAGTGATAATATTAATATCAATCTCGTGTTGATCGCGGTCTGACAGGTGACTGTTAATATTGATCATATATTGATTGATCAGTGATCAGGTGGCAGTGATCACACTCACCCCATCTCCGCGGACTTCACCAACTCCTCCTCGGTATAAAATATTTTCCAGTTCCCGGTGGTTTCCCGGTAAATGTAGTTGAGTCTCCGGACTTTGACCGATGAGACGGTGAGTTCGGTCCCGGGAGGCGGCTCCGAGTGGTGGCTGAAACGTGAGCTTCTCCCGGTGAAGTGCGCGGCTCGTCGGGTTCTTTCCTACACCGGATATCGGTTACACCGGGTAACCGATAATTTAACTTTAACTTTTAATTTTCGCCGGTTTGTTATATCGGTTGTCGGGCGCGGCAGCTGCTCCTGCCCGGTGCTCCGTCCTCCGACAGTCGGCGCTGATGAATGAAGTTACGGTGAACCGGAGCCTCGCTCCCTCCCCACGGATCCAGTTTCACGGACTGAAGCGGAGCAGCGACACGGAGCGGCCTCCACCTGCCGGAGCCTCCCACTCATTAACGACACGGACCGGGAACAGTTACCACCAACCCCGGGGATTAATTACCCCTGACACTGGGGATCAATTATCTCCATTTTTCACGTTCAGAAAAAAAACGACCAATAACGACAATTTTATGAATTAAAGTGAACTTACATGTTTGATGTTCGCAGCAGTTTGTTCTTTGTCCTTAAATTAAACTAAATGCACAAATGATGTTTATCGCAGCAGCTTTGACTCAAGCTGTTTTTAACCGTTTCCGTTTTTACCCGTTAACCGGTTTTTAAACTACAGGTAAATGACGTCAATCAGCGGCAGGTGCGCCCGGCCCGGAACCATCAGAATAGTTCGTTATTCCGGGGGGAAGTTTATCAGTGACGGACCGGAGCTGAGTGACAGAGCTGCGCCTTCACGTTGAAACAGGTCAGAAATGTAATTGTAACAATTAACTCTATGGTTAGTGGTTAAAGACATTATCGTTTAAACGTTTGTATGTTGCTTTTAACATTGTCTGTGTTTTAAATGACGTTTGTTTACGTCGACACAAGGCCGGTTCTTATTGGTCTGCTGGAGGAAGCAGCGTCAACAACATGATCGACATTAAACATAAAAAATAAAAAACAACACATATGTGTGTGTGTTTATCTCCGTAGGATGGCGGAGAAAACGGATACTCTGCAGCTCTACGAGCAGATGTTCAAACACAGGTTCACAGCAGAGGACGAGGAATATCAGAAGTACCGGGAACGGCCCGCCGACCCGCCGCCCATTGTGGAGGACTGGAGGGGCCGAGGGGCCGGGAACCCGCGGGGCCGGGATCACAGGTGATATAAAATTACCTTTATCTGAGATCTGTCACATGTTTACATGACGCTTTGGAACATGGTTTTAATTATTCTGGCTCTGACACAAAAATGTAACCACAGCTATTTTACAGCTATTTTTTATTTAATTTCTCCTTTTTACGTGATGCGAATAATGAAAAGTCCGTGTGTAAACAGACTGTATACAACCTGTAGCTTCTGTTACATCATAACCAGTTTATCACTTTGTCCACTAACCTGATACATCATCATCATTAAAGGAGGAATCATTTCTTTAAATGAGACCAGATCAGAGAAACACAGTGACAGTCATAGGACCAAATCATAAAAACATTTATCTGAAAGTTCTTTACATTATAGAGCGTAAAGAGCTTGGAAATGTGGAAATGTTGGAGAAATCCAACATTTCTTTTGACATTGGTGGAAGAACTCCCTGTCAACTCACCATCATGTGATGTTTTAATTAACATGTTGTTGTTGACTGATGTTTAATCATCCTCTGTCTCTGAAGGCACCAGGACCGACGTGGATACAGAGGTCATGGGTGGGGAGGAGGTCGAGGCTGGAGGGGGGATCGTGATCAACAGCACTGGCGGGACCGGGATCAGTACCGGGACAGGGAGAGGCACTGGGACCGGGACCGGGATCGTGATAGAGACCGGGATCGCGATCGGGAACGGCACTGGAACAGAGACAGAGACCAAAGCCGGGACCAGGACAGAGACTGTCACTGGGACCGGGACAGGGACAGAGACTGGGGTCATGGCAGTGGGTCTCAGTCGGGTCCTCTAGGATCCAACCAGGGACAGAGCTCATACCAGAGACCACAACCGGATCGGTACTGAGCTCAGAGTGAATCTCTCAGGTGTCGTCATGTTCAGTCTTTATTTTAATTTACAGTTGTATCATTTACTTTAATGTTCTGTGACATGTTTATTTCTGTTTCTCATCATCATCACAGTCTCATGAGGAAGAACTGAGCCACGTGTCCTTGTAACAACCTACTACTCATCATTGTAAAAGTGTCACTGCTGCAGGATCATACAGAGAAGAGAGAATAAAAAATTAAGTAAATTGACTTATCTTCAGTTAAACATCTAACTTGGGGGTTAACTGGTCAAATCTCAACAAGCTGCAAAAACACAGTTTTATATTTAATTTAAAAACCATTGTAGCAAACACTCTAATGGGAGTTCTGACATTTTCTTCTCGCTCAGACTTTTGATCACCATCACTGAGTCTTCTCTTTCAAATTCTTTGGTTTCATGTTGTTTATTGAAGATATTTTTCTCTGACTGTCACAGAACTGAGACATTGTGTTTGGGTGGTTAAGGTTTGGTATGTTATGAATTGTGCAGCTCAGTATTGTTACACACAGTGAATCTGAATTATCAGAGAGATCTATTTGTAATGCTGGTTTATTTTTCTGCCTCACATTGATTCATAATTATAACTGAACTGTCAATAAATGTGTATTTTCCTAGCAGGTAGTCTCTGTGTCGTGACATTACAGAAGGTTCAAGTTTTAATAAAGATGATCTTTGATAAAGATGTCAGACAGAGTTAGTGATAGTGTCACACTAACATCAAGTTTTACTGGGGTTTCAACCTACATTAATGTTTTTATATGAGCCTTGTTAAAGAGCTGGTATCAGACATGTGACAACATTAAATACAGTGTCATTATAAAATCTGTTCTCAGGTTCACTCTGTCATGGCAGGAACAGTTGCATTGCTTTCATTATAAACACTGAGCTACTGAGTCAATGAGTCTCAGTGTTGAAGCATCAATAGGAGATAAACATTTAACTGATGTTTCTGTCTCTTCAGTCTGATGATCTTATGTTCAACATGTAGATTATTGTTGATTCATCATTGTTTGTGATCAGGTTGAAAGGTTCCGTGTCTCTGCTGATCACTGATCTGAATCCTCTCTACTTTAAAAGCTGTTGAAGTCTAAATAAAGGAATAATTTCCTTGAAGATTCTTGTTTAAAACTCTTGTCTGTTGTGTCAGTGTCTCATCACTGACAACTGTCACTGTCGTCCTGCGTGAAACAGTAAAGACTGTTCACAGTGAATGAGGCTACAAGCAAAGTTAACACAGAGCAGCAGCAGTGAAATATTTATGTGCATCATTAACACAGTGTTGCTACATGTGTGAGTCCACTGACAGCAGATCGGTTCATAAAGAGTGGACACAATAACACAGCTTAGTGTTTTATCAGAGCTGCTCTGTCACTTTTCTATTTGTGGCTGCAGAAAGACGTTAACACCTCATTTGGACTTCAGCAGTGTAATCAGCTGTGATGATAAAGGCTGAAGTGGAGGGGGTGGGGGGGACGGGGGGTGTTGCTGAAACTGGCACTCAGCAGGGAAGATACCATCAGCTCTGTAATCAGTTCACATCAGAGTCTGACCAGAAACTACATGGAGAGACATTAGGACAAAAATCTCTGAATTGGATTCAACTTTAAACTGGAAGAAATGATTTATAATAGTTTATAATAGCTTGTGGTATTTAGTTCAGTTAATATTTAGATTATTATCTTTATTGTCTGGAGCTGGACCTCATCTCTGTTCCTGTGCTCTGCCTGTGATGATGAGAGTTGACAGCGTTGTAGACTCTGTGCTCGAGGCCATGAACTCATCCACTGTGATCATAACTCTGAGTGAACACACAAATAAAGCAGTGCAGCCTCCCCATCACACATACACACACTCAAACAGCACAGCCCTGCAGCGCTCAGCGACCTACATGTGGCACTGAGGTTGGCCCCGCCCCCTGCATCATGTGACTGGCCTCCAGCTCTGGAAGGTGCAAACACATCTGAACAGTCACCTCATCACTTGAACATACACACACGTAGATAAGGGCTAAAGTCAGGAACATGAACAGACCCCAGTCAGTTCTGCTGCAGGTTTCATGACTTCCTGTTTCCTGATCTGGATGTTAACGACGGAGACACCCAGGTTGTCTCTGAGGGGAACTAGTTAGTGTGATTATATCTGCTCTGATCTCCACTGTGACATGTGGACGACTGCAGGACAGAGGCGGACACATCCTCTGTGAGAGGACAAATAGCAAGCAGCTTTGTATCATATATTATGACAGTATAATATTACAATGAAGCAGATTAATTAAAAGTAGAGAAGAAATATCAGAACGTGTGAGATGTACAGATACTTGTTCTGCAAAAGATGATCTGTTATTATATATAACATCAGATTGTTAATGGTCATGTTTTACTGCCACAGCTGACCTGTAACTCTATGTTTTATTTTCATGTTTGTTCCTTTGATTTTTCTGCAGAGACAGACAGAAACAGACACCGCTCACTCAACTTCTTCTTTGTGAATGATGTGAAAACATCTCAGCCTTTCTGGTTTTGTTTCATGGATACTATTTGTTTCTTCCTCATGTGTTAAATCCAGTCTGTAATTAGTTAATTAGACATGAGGATAACAAGTGTCCTGCAGTGCGCCTCACTCTTTCTGCATATTAATGAAAGTCACAATAAAGCGACTCAGGCTACATTTTCTATTGAAGACAAACATGAACTGACTGAACATTACCGACTCTTTGTGTCTTTCACTGCTGAAGAAAAGAGGAACACTATAAATAGACACAATGAACCAGCAGGAACAGACCTGTTTACTGATGATATTTAGTTAATAATATAATTATACAGTTATTATACAGTTAATGAGGCTGAGTCTCATTTAGCTGCCTCAAGTCTAGGACCAACTGAGCCACTTAGATAACAAAAGGAAATATGTAGAGTCCAAAGAAAAGAAAACATCAGGTTTGATAAAAGTAAAATAATTCATGTTATTTTATTTATTCTATGTTAGAAAGCAGAGGCAGCACACAACTTAATAAGCAACAACAACAATTTGTGTATTATATGTTAGTTTGCACTTTCATTAAAAATGATTAGATTAATAATTATATCAATTCAAATGGAAAAACTAATAATTTTTTAAATCACTAATAAACAGATACAAGCAAGTGATTTGATATAAAATATGAACGTGATGTCTGTATGTTTTCTTTGTGACTATAACCAATATGTCCCTTCATTGTCCACCAGCACAACTGAGACAATTTGAGACAAACTGTGAAGAAGTTGTGAAGAAGTTGTGATTTGTACGATGATTTGAACAATGGTGACGTTCTTCATCTGAAGTTGCTGATCTGAGCTTCACTTCGCTTCACAGACAAGACAGATACTAAAGAACAGTCGACAGCAGAGAGAACAACCCTCACCACACCGAGCTTTATATATGGACTTCATCATTTAAATACACATTACATAACTCCACCAGCTGGACAGACGATGTGTCATGTTAACTGTCTGTATGAATATTAAATAAAGACAGCTGAGATTAATCACACCCAGTCCAGAATTCACTTTATCAAGGATGTCTTTTTCTAAAATACATTGAATTGATATACTAATTAATCAGACTCAAAGGAGAAAAGACTGACACCTTTAATTAGCTGCAATCCAACATTTAAGAGGAAGTGGTGTAAAGCTACAGACAATATTGTGTCTCTGATCATGTCGTTGTTGTGTTTCTGTTCATGTCTCTGATCATGTCGTTGCTTTGTATTTCTTCATGTCATTGCTGTTCTCTGTTCATGTCGTGTGGTGGGAGGTGAAATCAGCCTCATGCTGTTGTTCTTGTTCAGTCTCCTCGCTGTGAGTGGGCAGTCAGGTCCCTGTGACTCACCTCAGGCTCTGATGGCTCGTCACTGCCCACTCACAGCGTCTGCAGCACGTTATGTAATTAAACTGCTCCTCAGCTCTGCAGCTTCACTACAACAACAGGGAACATCCTACATCTACAAGAAATTATTTCACAACCTTTTCATTATTTACAACATTTAACTGTTTGTGAGAAGTAGCTAACTACACAGAGTACGCTGAATAGTGCAGAGTAAATATGCAGCAACCTGGATTTAAGTATTTTCATAGTTTAGAAACTTAAACATATAAACTAACAAATCTAAAATTTATGGTTATGATGTAATAACTAGTCACTGTTATAGTGAATATGTTTATACATAATTAAACCACAGTGAACAGGAATAACTCACACATCATCTTTCCTGTTTTTACTGATTAATTTAATAATATTAAACTATTTTTACTGCTGCTGAATATTCATAACAGTTCTTACCATGTTTTGTACTTTTATTATAATATAAAGTATATTTAATTTACTTTTATCAATACTCCAAGTATTTCGTGTTTTCACAATGTAATAGTGCGACTTTTTTTCTTTAAACTTACTAATAACAAATAATACAAATGTTATTTTAATACTTCAGTATATATTCTGAAATATTCTAGTGATACTCTACTTTTTTCTATTGTAGTTATATGTTATTTTCAGATTATGATTTGACATGAATCAAATATCAAACCAAAAAAAGTCTAAAATTTGTACAAATGTCTCCTGATTCAGCTACAACTGAAATATTAACGTGTTTGTATTAATTCTTTTATCTAAGAATCTAAATGTTTCTTCCACCACTGAACAACTTATCATCGACTCCAGTTCATGTCTTCCTCAGATTGTTTTTTAATAATTTAAGACCTGACGAGAACAATAAATAAATGTTTGTGCAGCAGGAACTGTTTTTAGGTTTTGGCCTCCTGATCATTTGTCTCTCAATAAAAACTGACATCTCTCTGAATGTGTAGCGACATCTGGTGGCAGAAACGCTTATGACATTAACTACACATCATACATCATAACATTATAGAAAAACTTTCAAATAGAGAAACTTTGTTGTGTTTAATCAAATCAAAGATGCTCACTTTGGAAAAAAAAAACACATTTTATTGACAAAAAGCTAAAAATCAACATTTTACTCATTGTTTTTTTTTTTAACTTTCCATATTAAGTGCTAATCAAACATGAAGTTACACAATGAACCACTGACAGTTACACAACAAAAGATCTGATACAGTGAAACAAAAACAGCTGCTGATAAATGACAGAGAAACAGTGCCCAATAAAAAAATAAGCAAGTATTATACTGTTGATAAATCGATAAACAAAGAGACAAAAATAGAATGAAACCAACGGCAGCTGTCTGACACACACACACACACACACATGCACACACACACACATCAGTGTTTAAATCAGTTACACTGATGATTCTGATGAACTGCTGATGAAGGGTTTATTTCCACCATATCCACACACACACACACCCACACACACAAAGTCTCACACACGCACGCGCACACAGTCTCTATTCCCATGGCTCGGGAGGCACCGCATATCTGTGTCAGTGTATCTGTAGCTTTGTATCTGCGTCTAGTGTCCAGTCTTCAGTCTGAGATGTTGCTAGTCTTTATGTTCAGATGTAGTAGATGATGATGTTCAGGTGTAGTATATGATGTTCAGATATAGTAGCTGATGATATTCAGGTGTAGCAGATGATGACGTTCAGGTGTAGTAGATGATCTCTGGTATCTGTCCGTCTTCCACTGATGTACCGTTGTTGTTTCCTGGTGAGCTAAAGAACAGAAACGTGGTCTTGGTCCCCGTCGCTGATTCCTGTGTCACTTTCTTCAGTCCCTTTGTGCCGTAATGTGAGTCTGAGCCCTGAGCGGTGACAGTAAATTACAGCTGTTTAATCACAGTAACAACAGACTCACTTACTCTGAGGAAACAGCAGCGTCACTGACCTTTAACGTGGCACAGGCAGTGTAGTTGACGTTAGGCAGGATTTCCACCGGCTCTTTGAACATCACTCTGAACGTGTTGGCGGTGCCATCGCAGCTGAAGCCTGTGTCATTCTGACCCAGTGTGATGCGTTTCTCACTCTCTATGATCTACACACAGAGATGGTACATGATTCACTCTACAAACAAATACAATAGTGTTCTAACACAAAGCATAGAGCTGTGAAGTCCTGTACAGGTTTTTGTGCTCAGTTAAAATCTTGGTGTTAATGAAACAGAACAGTGGAGACAAGATGCACATAAAGTTGGGGACTTCAGACAAAAATAGTGTCAACTGGAAAACATCAGACATTTCGAGCGATGACAAGTCTTTAAAGTTCCTCAAATCTTTACAACAAGTATTAACTGTGTGTTTTCACTGTCTGACATTTGACTGGAGTTTTTTAATGATGTCATCTTGTTATTTTTACTGAACTCTCAGCTGGAGAATGAGCTTTATCTTGATGAACCAGTTTAAAATGTTTGTGTAAATGTTGATGATCAGGATTCAACTGGAGAAACTGTTTCACTCTGAGACTAATCTGTCAAGTTACAACCACGTTTTATAACAACATGTTTGCACTTTTGTAAATTCATTTTGAGATATGAAGATGAATTTCACCACAAACAGCCTAAGAAAATACTTTATTTTCATATTTAAAACATGATATCAATCTCAGATTTTGTGAGTTTTTATTTATAAGCTTATATTGGTATAATACTAGTTTACAGTGTGAGTACTTATACTTAATATTAATGAAGTTAAAATTATTATAACACCACGTGTGACATGTTAATTACCTGTATGTTGACCTGATAGTCGGTGGGTCCATGTATTGAACCGTACAAACCGAACCCCACGATCGATATTCTCTTGTTCACATTGAATCTTTGTAGAGAACAGACACAGAGAAAAAAAAATGAAAATTCAGTTTAGTTTTCTTAGATTAAAACCTGCCTCCTCCCCCTCTTCCTCTTCTCTCACCTGATCCTGTCGCTGGTACCACTGTACCCCCAGCGACTCTCAACCTGCTGGAACCTATTAATGCTGCTCTCCTCGCCCCGGAGGCAGCAGCGCGGCCTGTCGATGTAGTCGACCCGCGGTTTGGGGTTTACTGTAAAGTGTAAAAACAGATTTACCACCTCCCGATCGAACAATATCCCAGACTGGGCAGGCCCTGTTGCACAAGAAAGAATATCACACTGGTTTCTGTGGTTTGATGATGAATATGTTGATTGATACGTTGAGTTGTTTAACGAACCACAGCAGCAGAAACACGTCACATGTTTCAGTTCACTTACCTGCAGCAAACTCCTCCACTGTCATGAGTGGGAATCGGATCAGCGGCAGAGCTTTTCCCAGAACCTTGTGTTTATTGTCAGAGTTCAGAGGAAGCTGCTGTCGGAAACACTCGGCCTCGGCCCAGCGAACCACGGCGGCGAACAGGCGGTTCTCCCTGATGCTCAGTGTGTCTCTCTCCAACACAGCGCACAGTGTGTCTGCACACATACAAAACATTTGTCAGTTCACAGTTGAGCTGCAGACAGAAAAATCAGGACAGACAGAAACGTACCGAGGTCGATGTCGGTGAATCCCTCTGCATTTATTGCATCTGCTGTGCTTTTGTCTATCGTGTCTAAACACAGACTGGCGAGCTGAGGCTCATCAAACAACCTCGCCTGGAACCAGAGAAGGAGAAGAAGAAGACATGTCATGTTAGCAGCTGTGAGTTCAGGTTAATGAAAAAACATAAAACCTACAAGAAAATTAGTGACATTAAAACGAATGCGAAGCTGTAATGGCGTAGTTCACAATCAATTGTGAGTGTGTCTTTGGTTTCTGTGGTTTGTGTTGATGAGAAATAAAGTTGTTTTGATCAGAAAGTGACCAAGTGTAAAAGCCTGAAGACTCAACAAGAAGAAACACATCAACAACAAACAGCAACATGACTCAGAAACAGCAAAATTAACATCATAAAGACTGAACCTGAGAGAGAAGGCTTCCTCTGCAGGTGTCAGACTGAACTGACAGAAACATTTTACAATTTCTGAAGGATCTGAACACTTTAAACCAAACCTACTAATAAAACCCAAGGAGCACCTGATGACATGGAGCTTAAACAACAAACTGAATTTAATGGAAAGCGAAGTTGAGGCAGCAGCTGAATCATGTGACCTGCGTCAGCAGCATGAAGGCGTTGTCAGCTCTCAGGTGTTTGGTCAGAAACTCCACACAGTGACTCTCCAGAGCAGGAACGGCGTATTTCTTGGCCGTGTACAGAGTCGTCATCACCGTCTCTGGTCCGATGTGGACCTCGTCAGAGTAGAGGAACCTGAGGACAGGAAGTAGGGGAGCATGGTGAGGTCAGGGTGATAAGAGCAGAGTATTCAGAACAGTCTAGACTGATAACACTGGGTCCATTAATTGTCAATCAAACTGTAAACAAACACTTTATCACTGATGTAAACTGTTGTCAACAGATGTTAACAGGTATAGACTGCACCGGCCGCCGGAGGTTTGGATGAATCAACCGGCTCTCAGATCCTGATCTGATCAGATCCTGATCCTAATAGTGCTCATAACCCTGACCCTGATCCAGACCTGATCTGATCCAAACCATATCCGGGCCCTGATTCAGACCCTGACCCTGGGTCTCAGACCACCGGTACTACCTGAGCAGGGCCAAGAAGGCTGCGGGCTCCACATCGGGCAGTTCTATTTCAGCGGACGTGGTCGCCATCCCCCCGTTGAACATGGCGTCAAACACGGCGCTCCCCGCAGCCAGGACGAACTTGTGCGCCGGGATCCTCTGCGCCTGGCGGCCTTTCCCGACAATGAAGCGGACGTCGCTAAGCAGCTCGTTGTTGAACAAGAAGGCAAATCGCTCCTTCAACGAGCTCTTGGTCGCCTGCCAGTTGTACACGGGCTCCCGGTGCAGACCGAGCAACGGTGGGGATGCGGGTGGCGGAGGCCCGGAGGACGGCATGTTGGAGCCCGCGGCGGCAGCAGCCTGAACCGGGTTGGACACAGCCTCCTGCATGTCGTGGTTGGACGCCAGACCGGCGCCGCTGCCGGTAGCCATGACAACAGTCTTCCTGTTTTATTCCTTTACCGAGTCCCGTTAACGACACACGAGCACCGACCGTAACGACCGAGCAGCTGTTGTTTGTTTACGTCGCATCCATCGCCGCCATCGCTCCTTACCGCAGCGCCACCTGCTGGACTGTTCATCTCCCGGAAGTGACGCAGTAACGCTGGCTTGGCCTGCTGCGCCTTTCGGAAGTGACGTATGCACGAACTTCCGGTAAAACATTTCGTCAAACGTTTTCGTCAAATTAATAAATTCAAGAATGACAAAATTACATTAACATTACATTAATATGATAATAATTGAATACTTTCGGAATTTTCTTCTACAATCGACTAACAATACAAGACAATACAAATGAAACGCTCAGAAACTGAAATTTTAAAAGTACATGTTCTATAAACATTTTTTAAGTATATTTTTTAGCGTTGGTGTAATTAATTAATCTGTTGTCTTGTAAAATACACGTGTTTGCATCCAATCGACCACCAGGTGTCAGTGTTTTCACTTTCATTGGAGAAACGTGCAAAAACAAACTGATCTATTTATAGATGATAATAATGAACTAAACTAATTATTGTTGCTGTGATACTGTCTCAAATATGAGCAGCTGTTTGAGGGAGAAGCTTCATCTGATCATTGTAGATATATGAGTAGTAGAAATAGACTTTTACTGTTAACACAAACTTTATATGACTGAATATATTAGTCCTGAACAGCATCTTAAATTGAGTTTGCCCATTTCTGTTGTGGGAAAGTCTTATACAACCTGATAAAAATGAAGATTTATTAAGAGTCTGCTCTTCTGAGCAGTCTATGAAGTAAAGTTTGTGTTGAATGACTCAATATGGATGTCATCACATAGTGTGTGTGACTCAATATGGATGTCATCACATAGTGTGTGTTTCTGTGTGTGTGTGTGAGAGAGAGAGAGACAGTTGGTGGGAGGAAGAGAGAGGTGGTGATAAAGGGAGGGAGCTTGTTGTAAAACCAGATGAACGAGTTGAAGCAGCTCAGTGAATCAGAGCTGTTCTCTGTTCTCTCTGTTTTCTCTCTGCTTTTTTCATAGTTTTAAAATGTTTTCCAGACTAGACACCAAAGTTTTTCTCAGATGAATAATTTAAAGTAGTTCATGTTGTTGGATTAAGATCAATCTGATATATCTACGATGAGTGCATCAGCAGGAACTGGGGTGTTCGTCTTCTCCCTCATGTCCATCCCCATCTGCTACCTGTTCAACTCTGTCACCTACAGCAACAGGTGAGTCACACCTGCAGCATCTCCTCATGTTTCCTCTCACATGAGAAGAAGAACTGGCTTCAACTGAAGAAACTTTGATCAGATTTTCTAAATGTATATTTTACATCATCCAGTTCTGAAGCTTTCTTCTTCACTGGCTGTACAACCGTCCTCATCTTCGTTGTTTCAGCTTGTTTCATGATCAAGAAGAAAGCTCCAGTCGATCCTCTCTTCTATGGTACGGGTTTCCTCATTTATCTTTTTATGTTTGAAGTCTTTGAAGAGAAATCTTCATGTTACTATGTCACTGTGCAGTGTATGCAGTGTATTCAGTCCTCAGTGTGGTTAATCTGATCATTGGACTGGAGCAGGACAACATCATTGATGGATTTGTGACGTTTTACCTCAAAGAGGTGAGTATCATGTTTGATCTGTGTCTGATTGACAGATATGTTTGTCTTCACACTGATGGACCTTCTCTGTTTCAGGCAGATCCACACATCAATACAGCACATGGTCACATGATATCGTACTGGGATGGCTGCGTGCACTATCTTATGTATCTGCTCATGATCGCTGCCATCACATGGGGGTAAGAGCTGAGTCGTTCGTACAGATTTACCACACTGCACCTATAGCTATCATTTACACACTGTGATGTATTTCCTCATATTCATCAACATTTCCCCCCACAGAGGAAGTGTCTTTTACAACCTCAACAAACTGCGTCCATATGTCTGTGACAATGCTCAATGTTGCGTGTTTTCACAGGGACAGCTACCGAGCCATTGGACTCTACTGGGTGGGATCTTTTCTCATGCGTGCCATAGTCTACATTCTTGGGAATGCAGTGGGTACGTACACTAAAAATAATGGGATGCTTTCAGGGGCTGGTGCAGGGGAGCCAATGTAAACTCCCTCAGATAGTTCATCAGGGGAAACCATTATGGATCAATTAGACCAGAGATAAAAATACAGTTTACATCCAGTTTTGTTGGTGTCGCCTCCACACTGAGATTCAATCTCACTGCCGTCTCTTCTCAGGGAAATATGGGACACAGCTCAGTCCTCTGTTCCTCCTGCACATGTTATACATCTCAGTGTCTGTCTGGGCTTGTTTCCGTGTTTTCAGCCAACCATCCACACAGGATGCTCAGATCACAGTGAGTCACAAGATTTACAATCACACACTGTTCACCCCCAAGTGAAATATGTTTTGTTTCACATGTTTGAACTTGTTTGAACGGTTCGAATATCACAATGTTTCTGTCTCTAGGAAAGTGAACAAAAGAGTTTATCACACAGACCTTTGGATTTACTCTTTATCATCTATCTCATCCCTGCTCTGGCATTCTGTGTCTTCAGAGGTCTGGTAAGATGTTCAACACTCTGGTTCATATCTTTCTTCATGTAGAGTCTGTGTCCTCCTCAAACTGTCTGTCCTCAGGTCGTCCTCGACTGTCCCAGTAAGTTTTGTCAGGACTATACTCAGCAGTATGAACCGTACCTCAAGGACCCCTCAGCTTATCCTAAAGTCCAGGTAACTCACTGATATTTAACGTGAACAAACCTCAGACAAACACTGGACAAACATCTACTGCAGTGATGTCTCTCTGTGTTTATCAGATGCTGGTGAACATGTTGTACTCTGTCCCGTACTACATCATCTCTGTCTATGGCCTTTTGGTCCCAGGATGTCGCTGGATGCCTGATCTGACTCTGATTCACTCAGGGGCTCTGGCTCAGGTTCGTGCTGCTGGTTGTCTATGTGATTCAGGTCTTCAGCAGGTGTTTTTACTTATTGTAGATGATCAGATCAGATCTCTGTTTGAGTTGAAGGCAGAAGGAGTCATGAAACAAAAGGTGTGTAGGACTTTTAAAATCTAAATTTAGAGCACTTAACACAAACATTGTTATTGATTTAACACCTTTACATGTACTTAATCTACTTATCTAGGGAATACTAAAGAATTATAAAACATATTTGAAATAAAAAACAGTTAGCTCATTCATGTTCATGTACACTGACCTTAAAAATGTATATGTGTTTATGTTAAAGCTGCAGAAGTTTTTCATATAAATGAACATTTGTTACATCAAAGTAAAACAACATCAACTGCGCTACATTTCATAGCGTAAGAGACTTTTAAATCTTCTGTCTGTGGCGTTGCATTGGTTGCAATGTATTTTATGTCACCAATCAATGATTCATTTGTTCAAGGTGAACATGGGACCATTACACCAAATCTCAGCTTCTCTCTGACTCTCACCTCTGTATCATAGTCTCAGTCTGGTGTGTTGAACACTTTAACACCAGCTGCTCTACATGGACAGATATGGTGTGAGTCAGCAACGTATACAATGACTGTTTACATCTAAAGATGGAAACTGAAGAGCGCTGCAGCAGCTCGTATGCCAGTTTCATCTCCACAACACAAAGCAGCTATTGTGTTGGAGCTGCAGACCAACCATCACTCAGCAGCAGAAAGCAATGCTGACTTCAGACCAGCAGGAACGGTGGTATCGGTGGTATTCACTTAAATGTCAGCTGTTCCGCTATAAATAGGCGGCCTGATGCTCCGACAGCCGTCGTTACCATGACACACGGAGTGTGTTTCTTTTCAGGAGTTTCTAAGAAATATTAATGGGTGAAGATACCAGAGTTAGTCCAGGGCTGATGGGTCATAAGTCTGGTAAAGGAGCAGTTCACCATAAAACATCTGATACACTCAGTTTGATGTTTTCAACCATTTATTTTTCTCCGTGGACTGTTTAATTATTTCCTGTGAAAAAATGTCAAACATAAAAACAAAACAAGTCGAGTTTTCACTGATGTATAACAGACATTTAAATTTTGAAGAGCAATTCTGTGTGATGACATTAAAATATTCTGTTTTCCTTGATGAAAACAGAATCTTCATAAGAAATTGCAAGTGAAAATTATCTACTGGTAATATAATAATGGGGGAACTTAAAATCAGTTCAATCTTTTGATACATCATCATTGTGTAGTTTTATATCAGATGTTCCTCATGTGATGTATAAAATAAATCTTTTTGTTAAAACTATGAATCTTCATGTCTTCTCATGTCCCATGTTTAACCTCAGGCCCAGTTTTCTCACATCGGAGCATCTCTTCACACTCGGACACCGTTTTCCTTCAGGGTTCCTGCTGATAGTCAATTGATCTTCCTGCTGGTCAATGTCCTGTATGCTGTGGTGCCTCAGGCTCTGTGCTACCGCTGCTGCTCCAGGCCTGACTTCTTCCTCAGGACGGCGTCCGAAAAGAAAAGTGACTGATGTGTTCAGGTGAGACATAGACAGAGACAGAAACAGTGCTGAAGATTGTCTGAAATAAAAACTATTTGTGAAACTATTTGCAGTTATTGTCAGTCGCAGCCACCTGTTGCTGTAACGAGGCTCAGTGTTTGATGGAAACGTTTCAGATCACTCCAGTGTAATTGATGTCACAAGGTTTATTCCGGATATGTGAATAAAGTTTGTTTGTGTTAAGTTCAGTGTCATATCATATACATGTCTAATAGATTCAGACTATGCCTGGATCTGCCTGGAGCCTTTTTGGTGAATAAAAAAGAAAATCACTGACCTGTCTGTGTGTTTTTCAAATGTACTGAAATGTTTTCTCTGGATGCTTCATACATATTAAACTTTTTATGGTGATTGTTATTTTGCAAATAAGCCTGGTTCTAATCACACATGGACATATATTTTATACAGTTTCCATAGGTTGTTTACTTTTATCCTCAAAGGGTTTTTTGTGATTGGTCTTGATTATTGATTTATTGAAGGATTTATTGATTAAATTAATCTTGTTACCTCTATGGTTCATTTAATAATTTTAATAATAATGGGAAGAAAATTTCTATTTTTTACTAAATGATTATTTAAATTCAAATTATTACACATAATTTATCTAAAAACTTACATATGAATATTATAAATTACACTATAGATAAGCTTTTTCACTTCACTGCAGTTTTATTTCGCAGGAGTTTATGCAGCAACTGAATTTGATGTAAGTTTAAAAAATAAAAATAAAATGCAAAAAACTTTTAATTGACAATCGGGCTTTGAATTATTATTTTTAAATAAAATTTAAAATAAATACGAACATAAATCATCGTGTCCCAGCTGTTATTTTTTCACAACACAAAATATATCAAATTTATAAATTTTTAAAAAAAGAAAATAAACGTTTGTGACGCAACCCGGAAGTAGTTTACATTAACCCACGCGCTTCCGGTCGCCGCTTGCAACCAAAACATCACCACGTTCAGCCGCTGAAGTTTAAAACAAACAGGAATAATCCACCCATTTCACGTCTCAAACAAACGAAATCAACCGCGTTAATAATTTATCCAGTCATGAGATTTTCTGAGTGACTGTTTTATATAAACTAAACACCGATGAGAAGAAATAACGGACTAAAACCCGTCGTCCTGCTAGCTAGCTGTTAGCATTAGCTGTGATGGCAGCGTCTAATCCGCTGGTTTCTGCTCCTGTTTTAAGGTTTGTTTCTGATTTTATTACATTATATACGATAAAAAGGCGAATTGTAGGAACGTGAATTTTTTACATATTTACGATGAGACGGTGCTAACACCACGTTTCAAACGTTAAATATTTTCATCTACAGATCATATTTGTGTTTGTTCATATTTTATATTTCAGTTTACAAGATGAAATTACTGCTAATTAGTTGGTTATATAGCAATATAAACATTTACGGTGTATTTTCACACTACTTGGTGTTTAAAGCTCACTGATAAACCATGAAAATCTGTATTTTATGCGTGGAAGTAAAATCATAATAAATCAGGGTTAAATCACAAATTCATTTTTTTTTCACTCTGTTTCATGCAAAACATTTCTGGATTTACCTGAAATACATGAAATGATGTTGATATATTGTCAGTTTTATGAAGGTTAATTTATTAGATTTGTGAAGCTTTGTTGCTCTTTGAACAAACTGTTCAAAGTGTCTGCTGTGAAAAATGTTTGTTTCATTTCCACATTGATCAGTTGAGCATCGAGCCACCGTATAAGACTGTACAGCTGTTAATGTGATTATTTGATGGTTATAAGGGCGACACCAAACAATGTTTCTCATCTTTTGCGATTTCAGTCAAAAGCAACGCAGAGCTGCTCAGAGGAAAGAGAGAAGGAAACGTAAACGTCAAGCTCTCGCTCAGGCCCGACACTGTGGTACAGATGAAGCTCTGGTGTTTTCACCTCTGCACATTTATCACACCTGTAGCTGCACCATGTTCCAGCTTTATTACAACACTGATCCTGTTACAGGTTTAAACGATGAACCAGACTGTGATCATGAAGAGGAAGAAATAAATGATGAAGATGAAGAAGCTGCTGAGGCAGAGAGGTGGGTCACTCTGTTTCTTGTAGATGATCATTCAACAAACAGCTGAGAAACATGTTTACACAGGTATTTATGGGTCTGTGATGTGTGTGTTTTCTTCAGACTGCAGCTTCATGAGCAGTGGATAGACAGAGAACGACGAGCTCAGGACGAATTCAGGATTAAATGTGAACGAGAGGAAGCTGCGAGGCAACGAAAAGAGGAGGAGGAGGTGATCTGTTTCTTATCTCCATCACAGGGAGCTTGTGTAGTTCTGGAAATGTCAAAACACATCATCACAGTGATGACGTGCTGCTACTTAACTGTAGCTACCTGCTAGTTAACTGTAGCTGTAACTACCTAGCAGTTAACTGTAGCATACTGCTCCTTAGCAGCCAGTGAACTGTAGCTAGTTGCTAATTAGCTGCTAGTTAGCTGCAGTAATCTATTTAATGATGACACAGAGATTTAGCCTAGTTTTATAAAGTTTACTGAAGACTTACTTACAACTGAAGGAGATTGTCCAGATATTCTTGATCCAGCTACATTTAACATCATTTAACAAACACCTTAACTTACCATGTGCACTAATTAATGAACCTGATATGTTGTTGTTTACAGCGGATGATTAAGGAGGAATGGGAAGAACAGCAGAGAAGAGAAAAAGAAGAGAAAGAGCAGAAGCAGCAGGAGAAACGAGACAGAGAGGTGAAACGAGCCCCAGGACGATAAAACCCTAAAGAAATATATCCTCTTCTACTTCATCATCAGTGTCTCTACTGTTCAGACAGTAACACACAGATTCAGACGCTAACATGTCATCTATCACCAGAGTTTTCTTTTTGTCAAATGTGACTTTTTCTTTGGCTCTTTAAAACTTTTCCTTGACTGAGTGGGACACAAATGTTTATCCTGCTCCTTAACTAAAGCTCACAGCAGCTGTGACAAGTCTCTCACAACAAGGACGTATCTTTTACTTTGTGTCTATAAAAATGTTTATTGAAATGTGGAAACGTTTCAGTTGAGTGAATGTGGTCTTAACCCACAGAAACAGATATTCTGCAGCATGTTGACCTCTGCACATTTTCCATATGTTTGCACCATTTGTAGGAGGCTGTTCAGAAAATGTTGGATGAAGCTGAAAATCAGGTAAAACACAGTCACACAGCTGTTTATCTGACTTCACAGTTTGTGTGACACATGGCTAAAATGCAACAAAGACACAGTTTTATGTTAGAGTTAGGCAAGTTGCTCATATTGCTGCCTCCTGTGACATCAGGATAAGACTTAGACAATTTAGTGTTAAGGGCATCGTGTCTGTAGAAACAGACCAAAGTGACAAACAGATGACTAGTGACAACTAGGTTGACGTATCACTGATTCAGACTCAGACAGTATGTGTATCCACATGTTCATGTTGTGTCCTGTAGCTTGATAAAACTGGACCGTGGATGAATCCTGAGGCTCCAGCAACAGAAAAGTCTGAGAACTTTGGGACAGAGCGCGATGCAGCCAACTGTCCGTTCTTCCTGAAGACGGGATCCTGTCGGTTTGGAGACCGGTATGTTCAGTTTCTGCTGACGTGACTTGTTGGTGTCTGCGTTGTGTGCTGACTCGTGTTTTCACCCTCCAGATGTTCTCGTAAGCATGTTTATCCGACGTCCAGCCCGACCTTGCTGATCCGCAGCATGTTCATGACATTCGGCATGGAGGAGTCGCGTCGTGACGACTACGACATTGACGCTTGTCTGGAGCACAGTGAGGAGGAGCTCCACGAGTCGTTCCTTGACTTCTACCACGACGTCCTGCCGGAGTTCAAGAGCATTGGCAAAGTGATCCAGTTCAAGGTAAAGTGAGATCAGGGCGAATCTTGAAGTGATTGAGATTAAAGCGACTGATGACAAGATGATTTCCTCTAACATGACACATTCAGTTACATAAATACTTTTACTTTTTCAGGTGAGCTGTAATTACGAGCCGCATCTGAGAGGAAATGTTTATGTTCAGTTTGACACGTAAGTTGTCTCATTGTCACTTGGTGGATTTTCTGAATGAATAAACATGTTGTCTGAGTGTTTGTTGTTGTTGTGTTTGACCAGAGAGGAGCAGTGTAGAGATGCCTTGGTCAGGTTCAACGGGAGGTGGTACGCAGGACGACAGCTTCACTGTGAGATTTGTCCGGTCACACGATGGAAAAACGCCATCTGTGGTGAGAATCACTGTCACTCTGACACAAACAAACTTCTGTGTTTTTGTTCCTCATTTTGCTTTGTGTCCCATCTCAGGATTGTTTGACAGACACAGATGTCCCAAAGGGAAACACTGCAACTTCCTGCATGTGTTTCGAAACCCTGGCAATGAATTCTGGGAGGCGGACAGAGACCTGCACATGTCACCGGATCGCAGCGTGAGGACGAGTCGCAGAGACAGTTGGTACTCGGAGCGACACAGTGAAAGATCATGGAGACAGAGACATGGCAGCAGGAGTCCACTGAGATCAGAGAGATCACACAGACAGGAGGACAACAGGAGTCGAGACAGGACAGAGGACAGGTGGACGTCCAGGTCCAGACACAGCGACAGGAGGACGGAAAGATCATATCTGAGCAGGAACGGAGACAGATCGAGGAGTCGCAGTCGAGACAGAAACAGGAGCAGAGACAAATACAGGGACAGAAATGAAGACAGAGAGAGAGACGAAGACGCTCAGAGAAAAAGATCAAGGAGCTTAGAAACAGAAAAAAGCAGGAAGAGTAAAGAGAAGAGAAGCAGGAAAACATCGAACGATGAGTCCAACACACGACATCGACACAAGCACAAGAAGAACAAGAAGAAGAGTAAGAAGAGCAAGAAGAAGAAAAGTCGTTTGTCTGAAGACATGACGTCGTCAGGAGAATCAGACGACGAGAAGTCAGACAAGGAGACGGAGGACAAGAAGGAGTCAGACAAGGAGACAGAAAAG
Source organism: Polydactylus sextarius (assembly GCA_016801845.1). Classification (NCBI taxonomy): domain Eukaryota; kingdom Metazoa; phylum Chordata; class Actinopteri; family Polynemidae; genus Polydactylus; species Polydactylus sextarius. The sequence continues at coordinate 18,338,083 of CM028906.1, forward strand.
GAGATGGAGAAGTGTCTGACACCTATTGTTGCAGAGAAGATGAATGAAACTGAGCTAAACCTGAAAACCAGAGACATAGCCTCAGAGACGTTTGGTTCTGATGTGAAACCTGAACCGTCTGTGACATCTAGTCATAACACGTTGAGCACAGAGAAATCGACGAGTCTGATGGAAACAGTCACATGACTCTGACTGGTTCCTTTTTTGTTTGTCTGACGATGTGTAGAGAGAAGTGAATGTTTTAATGATACAGGAAACGTGAACATGAACTTTTGTTTCAGTAAAAACCACATAAAACACAAGTTTTCTTTGTGAATACATTTATTGTTAATAACTTTGAAAGATAAAAAAAAACATGTTGGCTGATGTGTTGGCAGTGTTCAATACAAAAAGAATTTTAAATCAAAATGTACTGATGGATGTTGAACAAAAATACTTTGCGGTTTGAGAGAAAAATCAGAAACAAGTGTCCAACAGTTGATGATGATGATGAACCCTGATATGTGTGTCATCTCCATAAAGAAACTGGTTAAATAATTACTAATACTGTTAGTGGTTTGTCACCTCCAAGGACTGAAGTAGAAACACAGTGATCTTTGGTCATGTTGGTTTGTAACAGATAAAATAGTGTCTGTGTGTTTGGGCTGATGTCTGATCTCAGATCAGATAAAGATAAATCTTTAATTCATGAAAATATTCAGAGGAATGAAGACGACAGAAACATGTTTCACACTGAACACTGAATGACAGAAACTTTAGTAAAGACCAACAGTGAAATATCAAACTGTTCATTTGTTCTTTGATTGTGGTTTTAATTAGAAGATTGTAACAGACTCATAGATGATCTCTGTGTCTGCTCTGCTTGTACATGAACCACACTGTTAATATTATAATGGTTCTTTACTATACTTTATATCTACAAACACTAGAATTCATTAATTCTTCCTGTTTAACAAAAAGAGCAGAGACATGTTGATCATCGGTGTGTGAAGCAGTGAACTGAATGTTTTCATTCAGATGAGTTGAGACAGAAATAGAAGAAATAACAACTGTAGGTTTCATTTACAAACACTGATTGTGTGACTAACTGTAAAACACAATAAGCACCGACTGCAGCTACAACAGCACCTGAACGTCTGAACGTCCTCAAACAGCTCAGTGACCATGGACTTTATGTCTCTGCTACATTTTTCTCTGGAGTTGAACAAGAGTGATGTTTGCTAGAAGCAGTTGAGGAGTGAAGGAGACACATTAACACCACAGTTGGCACCGCATTGACAGGACGTTACAGGACATACATGTGAATATATACACACAACAAAGACGTGGGACAGAGGACAGGATGGAGACGAGTCTCCTGGAGGAACGAGCTGCTGTCGTTTATGTGAGTCCGATCTCTTCTAAGACGCTGCGCGGCGCCTCGGCCTCCTGAGGACAACAAAGAAAGAGAAACATTAAAGTCCGGCTTATAATAAAACATCACAAACATTAACGTCCAACATTAACATGTAGACAAAGAGCAACACACCAGAAATTACAATGAAAGTTACTAAACGAGTGACAGGAGCATGTTGGGATTTGTTCCAGGCCTCAACACTCAGTCATGCTGTTACAACAATAGTGCTGCATACTCTGCTAAAAATAAATCACTGAGCTCTGATTCTGTCGTCGGCAAATGACTCGCAGGACGCCGACACACATGAGGGCGAGGGAGAGAGAATTAATGAAGAGCTGAAAATAACCAGGTGACGGCAGGTGCAGATGGTGGAGGTGAAAAAGCAAAACCTCCTCACGTTCAAGTCTTCTGTCTGAGTCGGAGTTAAAAGTTTAAGCTGTGATGTTTAATGAAGAGACGATAAATTGGTCTGAATCTGACAAATACAATAAAAATGTGCTCGCTCAGCTTCTTAAACATTTCATGTGTCTGAAAAGACGACGTGAAGTAAAAAATATCTTTAAGTGTTTTAAAGGTGTCATCTTCAGCTCAGGAACCTGAAAACAAAAGACTTAAATTGACTCAACATGGCGACCAATAACGTGACTGGTCATGATGCTCTGTACCAACCTCCTGCAGCAGGTCGGCCTGTTCGATGGCCTTCAACACGTTCTTCTTTGACGTCTCCTGAGCTTCTCCACCCAGCAGGAACTCATCCAGGATGAAGTAGGCCTTCTCAAAGTTGAAGATAATATCCAACTCACACACCTGAGATCAGAGGAGAAACTGTCACTGAAACATCACATGATGTGTTTGATGTTTATAACCCTGTTTTAAATGACCCTATATTAGGGCAGCGCTATATGTCTTAGAATGGTGATGTACGTTTTTGCTGCTACACTGATGTGCAATATTATTAATTTATTTCTGTTTTTATCCTAAGACCTTGTACAGTGTGGTACCAATATGTATACTGATACATTTTAAAATATTTTTCCCTTCAAAGTTCATACTTTAGGTTCCTTTATATATTAAATTTTTAAAATTTTTAGATTTTAGTTTTACCAATATTGTATTAGTACGATGAAATTTTGTGCACTAACTGGTGTATGTTCTGAATGACAATGAAGTACATATTCTATTTTATTTTACTCTGTTCTATTCTATGTTAGAGACTTACGCTGCCAAAGTATTTGTCGAGAAGCTCCACATATCTGTGGATGATCTCCAGAGTGATGAGCTCGTTGTCCTGATCTTCCACCGCACAGCAGAAATACAGACTCGCATATCTGACAGAGAGAAACCAACAGACCCATGTTAGCGGTTAGCTACTGTCACTGAGTCCTGTTCAGTCTGGTTCATTACAGCAAACACACTGAGAATGTGTGTTTCCACTGCTCAGACTGACACATCTTCACATGTTCACATGTTCAGGATAAACAATTTGTCTTGTCAACAAACCTCCACAAACACAGAGTTATGTCACATACTGAAGTGAAATGTCTCTTGTGGTTGTAACATTTAGCCTCAAAGTAAAATGTTAATCTGACGTTTAAAGGTTTAGTAAAAGTCTAAACTCAATGTTCAATTTCTATCTTTGTCCAGAGCTTAGGGTCCTTTATCAGACTCTAAACTTAGATCAAGTCAACAACCAAATGTTGTCTATGAAAACTGAGCGAGTGAGAGAGAGACATTATGAAACACTATTGTTGACCGTTATGATGTTATGTAACAAACAGAAAGCGTTGATGGTTTTCATCCTGACTTTATTTTCAGAGTCTAAAATCTTTGTTCAAACCTGCAGCTGCAGAGTCTCAGTTTCTGATACAAAGCTTCAGATTAAATGGACTTTAATGATCAGGTTTAGTTTGATGATCTGAACCAGAGATTCATTACTGAGTGGGAAAAAGCTTCATGTCTGTACTCTGAGTCAGTTTATTAGAAACAGCTTGCTAACATGAATACATGCTGATATAACAATGTTGTAATATAGAAATTACCATGTTCTGATTTTACTGAAACTAGATGAGACAGACTAGTGTCTGTTGTTATCAAAATAATAGGAACACCTGTGAACACAAGACATCGTCCACAATGATGTGACAGTTTGTGATAGTCAGACTCTCTGATGGAGGCAGGATGAACTGATGTATCAACTGTGTTAGTGTTGGCCACCTGCCGTGTGCGATTTAACTCCTTTCACCTCTTATAAACGATCTTGAGATCCCTCCACTCCAGGAAGCTGCACATCTTAGGTTTCCTGGCCAGGATGGTTTGCACCAGGTCCCTGGAGATCTTCTTCCGCTCCTTGTCAGACAGAGGAACGTACCATTTCTGGAGCCGCAGTTTCCCCTGACGGCTGAACAGCAGCATGAACTGCATCTGAATATTAACAGAGAGAAGGCAGAGCAGCTGGGACCGTGTATGAACATTAATATTAACGTGAAAATGAACATCAGCATGAACTGCATCTAAATGTTAACACAGACACCAGACCAGGTATGAACAGTAATAGAAACATGAACATCAACATTATTAGTGACAGAGAGCCCCGCTCAGACCGGATGTGACGTGTACACAAACAGTAACATTAACATGATGTTAAAAAGTAACACTAATGTAAACATTAATAGAGACACGGTGACTCAGTGATGAGATCACCGTGAGTATGATTATGTGACACGTGATTTGTTCGTTGAGCAAAATTAATTCTGAACATTTAACGGAAGACACGCCCAAAACACACACACACACATGCACACACGTTAAAACACTTGTGTCAGTTTATATACAATTCTATATCCACACATTTTAGGCCATTTGCCTTTAGCTTTAAGTTGGTTTCGCTCTGTTAGCTTTGTTAGCTCACCTAGCTACACATTAACATCTACAACACGTAGTGTGTGTATGTGTGTGTACGTGTGTGCATGTGCGCGCGCAGCGTATCTACACAAGTAAACATGACTCGTTACCTTCAACGGCTGTGACTGTGTCTCTGTCTCTGGCTGATGGAAACTTTATATGAACCAAACTCACTGAAACCGGAGACAAACGTCGTGGTCCGACTGTTAGCTGCCGTTAGCCGTTAGCTGCACCAGTCGTTACTGCTGCTGCTGCTCAGCGATGCTAATGTAGCTAACGGATGGTGTTCGGTGAGTCAGAGAGCGGCGCTGTGATTGGCCGGAGGAGCAACATCGGCGGCATCTGATTGGATGAAAAGATTCCGTTATTCGTAGTGCTCTTCCAGATTTTTTGCGGCTGAAAAAAAACCAGACTGAAGTTTTACATCATACTTTCACTTTACACTTTTTTTCTACTGTCATCTTCTTCATTTCAGTCAATAGAGTGTGGCCTGTGTCAGCCTGTTGATAATTAAAACCAGGAAGACCAGATTACAAAGAAAATAAAAGGGTGGAGTAACTATCAATGTATATGAAAATACGTGTCTGTTTTTGCAGAACATATAGTAAATGGATAACTTGAAATGTTAAGGAATTCAGTTTTTTGCAAGTAGCACATTTTGCAAATCAAATTATCATGACATATTTGAATTTAAATTAAAACATGAAACATTTCATTTAGTTAGTTTAACAGGGGCCATATACAGAACAATCCTGTACTAGAGTTGGCTATAAAACTATTTACATCTGTTATCCATGGCTGGGGAGGTAAAAAGACAATCACTACACATAATCAGGATCAGAATCAGGACACTAGAGACCAATCCAGACACTGCTATCATGCTATACATGTAAGACAACAGCATCACCACACAGAATAAAAATCATACAAAATACATAACTGTCATCTATTACTTTTGTCATAAAATTGATCAATGATCACGTCGTTGATTAGCCTTCAACCAAGTCTGCAGAGACATCCTAAAACTGCTGAGACTTGTGCTATTTCTAATATGAAATGAGACTGAGTTCCACTTTTCTAACTGTTCTAATTGAAAAAGCTGATTGACTCAAAGCTGTCTCCCTAAAGTTGGTGTAACACTCAGCTCTCACTGAGGACCTAGTAACACTTACACCTAACACTTGAGATTCAAAGTATAAAGGAGAATAACTGTCTTCTCTAGATCTGAGAATCAAGCTGGTAAAGACACATGAAGCTCAAACAAAATTCCAGCAACTACCTGCAAATTATAATGGGGCAGTGTGCATCATATTGTTCACACTTACATTGGAAGACCCAGCCCTTACACAGTACCATCAGATGGGGAGTACTGGGTCAAATAAGGTGAAGGATACACTCTTACACATACACATAGCTATAACATAAAATTACACCAAGCTACGACACATCTAGTTACCCTGGATTCAACACTGTCAGATACTATTATTTGGATGAATGTGAATCTTCACAGGCAGCTCTCCAGGACATCACACCAGTGCAGAATATACCTATGAGAAAAGCACAATACTTTGACATTTAATGTCAGGGAGAGAAATGATAAGAGAATGTCTCTGAGTTGTGCGACTCTCTGCTGCCTCCATGTGGTGATGAACACATACTACAAGTCAATTCTGCCATAATATAAGAGAATTAGTTTTTTATCAAACACTTTATAACATAATGTTGTATTTAGATTATAAATACATACATATTACAACTTTTTGGAGGCTGGTAAACTGTCAGATTGACACAATGTGGCATCATGAAATGTTTGGTTTTGTCCACCATCAGTCGAAAACACAAAATAATGTGACATGATAATGTATGTTTCAGTTGTCATTAGGTCAAGTCAAGTTCTTGTCACAGTTTGGTATCCTGCTCTGACTCAGACGACGCTGATGACAACTATGCCACTTTGATGGCTTCTAAACTCAGTTTCATATTGTAAATACAACAATAGTGTTGATGTAGTTGTAGTTTGTAAATCACTGAGAGATCAATAGTTTTATCCATGATAATACTACTACTAATAATATCTTTAAGTTTATTACAGTATATTGTCTATTTTGTTTTTCTGCATCTTTGATAATCTCTGATAATTACATGATCATTTGTGGTTAAATGTTAAATGTACTTAAATCACTTGTGTAAATACACTTACTTTCCACATACAAATTAGATTTGTGGGACTGAGATCTATAGATTAAACCTGTTCAGTGTGATTAATGTGCACAGACTAAAAGTCAGTTTGTTCATTATGTGTCTGTAAAATGTTGAATTATCTTCATTTCATCTCATCTCATAATGTATTAAATATATGATGTGTTATAATGTATAATAATGTTAACAGTGATGACGTAACTATTTATTTCCTGTTATTGTTTTTGTGTAGATCAATGTGTGTAAGTGTGTGTAACCAGGTGAGCGGTCGTTAGGAGGTGGACAGTGTGCAGTGTGTGTGTGTGTGTGTGTGTGTGTGTGTGTGTGTGTGTGTCGCCCTCTGTGGTTCCCAGCTGTCACTGCAGGAGTATTTGTGCCAGGATGGTATCTCTGGTTCAGACCTCTACGGCTCTGGCACCGTAAAACCTCTGGAAACATCTGTCTGGGAGTCCGCACACCGGGACCAGAAACACCGGGACCAGACCGTGAGAGAGAGTGTGTGTGTGTGTGTGCCTGAATGTGAGTGTGTGCATGTGTGTGAGAGAGAACAGGCTGCGAGTTTAACGTTAGACGTCAAACAACTGGTGCTACTCGGCTAACGTTAGCACAGAGCAGCTCTGCAGAGGACACACACACACACACACACACACACACACACACACAAACACACACCGTTCCGTGAACGTCTAGTGTCGGTGTCGGTGAGGATGAGGAGCCGCAGTAACTCCGGGGTGAGACTGGACGGGTACGCCAGGCTCGTGCACGAGACTATCTTGGTCCATCAGGTGGGAGCGCGCGCACACACCCCCCCCCACACACACACACACACACACACACAAGTGATCAGTTGTTCACTGTCTGATCATCTGATCATTATTTTCCTTTTATAATCAATAATATTAGAAAAGATACAGGTTCGTCTTCGTTTCCAGTTGTTAAACTGACCAACAGTTAAATCTAAATCTGATGATGCTGCCTTTGAATGTGATAAAAACACACAGAAACTATAAATATAATAATAGATAACAAACAGAAGCAGAAACGAGTTTGTTTGAACTCTGCTCAGTTTCTGGATGAAATTTCTTAAAAATATACTGTTATTAAAATTAAAATACACTGTATTAAATATTCAATTTCAAGTTAGCTATACTTTACTTTGGTTCTTCAATAACTAATATTATAGAACAGATGCATCACAGAGTTAGTGTGGTTTTACTGTTTAATGTTGATTATATTATAATATATTTGTTGGTTATATTTAGTTTTCATGATGAAATAAGGGGAAGCACGATGTTGTGTGAAAGTGACCGATGTTACATCAGTTGTATGGTCAAAATGTGTTCCTCTTATTTATCCACAAATTGTCATTATTACTGCACCAGTTGTGTGGTATTGAGTCTGAACTTGTCGGAGCTGAAGCGGCAAAGTCATTGACAGTGGGAACGTGGACGAGCAACAAACCTTCAGTCAACACTTCTGATGTATAAAATCTACGGTCTATTTGTGTATTTTAAGATAAAACCTTCACGTTGTCACGTGTTCAGGTGTTGCCCATAAAGGTTCATGTTCAGTTGTGTGGAAATAAACAAGGTCTGAGCGAAGGTCAGTGTCTCAGGCTGAGGACATGAAACTATGCACCTTTATCTATCAACAGTTACACTGAGGCTCAATGAGCAGCTGCAGCTTGTTCAGACAAACACTAACAACTGTTGTTAAGGGCCATAAGGTTAAAATATTATAAGTTATAAGGTTATAATGTTAGAACATATGTTAGAAGGTAACGTTATAATGTTATAAGTTATAATGTCATGAGGTTAAGTTATAATGTTATGGGAGAAACATGATTTATTTATTCTGTATAAGAATAAGAATATTGAATATTGAAACATTTTACAAACAAAATGTAACACACACACACACACACACACATATATATATATATATATATATATATATATATATTACTGTTGCTCTCAGCCTTGAGTGCTGCAGATGTTTGTGATATCTGGAGTCACTGATAACTTGGATATTTATAGTCAGACCTGTGATCTGAACTGTTAATGTTTTTACTTGTGTTTGTGTTAGAACCCGGTGACTGGGCTCCTGGCGGCCAGTTCTCAGAAGAAAGATGCCTGGGTGAGGGACAACGTGTACAGCGTCCTGGCGGTGTGGGGGCTGGGCATGGCGTACCGCAAGAATGCCGACCGTGATGAAGACAAAGCCAAAGCCTACGAGCTTGAGCAGGTGACTGTTACACACACACAGATACAGGGGGGTCATGATGGTTTTCTAATTGTATTATATTATACATGCATCGATTTGTAATGTACAGTTTGATACAAACCAGTGGTCCTTGGTCCTCAGTTAATTCATTTATTTGAGCTCAAACATGTTCACTCATCAGCTCATTGATTAAAAGAAATAAAAATGATTGTAGCATTCGCAGATTTTGTATTAGATAATTTAACAAGGTCACTGTAGCTGTAAACGAGCAAATAAAAGTTTTTTTTCTACTGTAACTTTAAATAATTTATAGATTCAATTAGAAATAGAATCAATGCATCTCTTTCAATAGCTGATCGCTCATTAATTAAACATGCTTGATCGCTGCTTTTTATTTTCTGACTCATTATTTTTAAGTTACACATTCTATTTTGAAATTCCAGCAACATGAAATGTTCATCTTTGTCTCTCAACTTCAGAATGACAATGAAAAACTGTTTGTATCATAGTGACATTTAATTTGATCATCAGATTTGTGTTTAACTGACGACCTGTTGTTGTTGTCGTGTTTGCAGAGTGTGGTGAAGCTGATGCAGGGGCTGCTGCAGTGCATGATGAGACAGGTGAGATGTTCCTGATAAACGCTGTGATGAACGTCCTTCATGTTAACTCAGTCAGACATCACTGAGCTTCCTCTTGGTCTGTTTTTGTATTTTATGTATTTGAATGTTGATGTTTTCAGGTGGACAAAGTGGAGAAGTTCAAACACACCCAAAGCACCACCGACTGTCTTCACGCCAAATATGATACTCCGACCTGTGCTACGGTGGTCGGAGACGACCAGTGGGGACATCTGCAGGTGGACGCCACGTCCATCTACCTGCTGGTGCTGGCACAGATGACGGCCTCAGGTACAGCAGTGACACACTGATACACTGTGTGGGTTTGACACAGACACTGAACTGAGTGTCTGATGATGTCCTGCAGGTCTGCGCATCATCTCCAATCTGGATGAGGTGGCCTTCATCCAAAACCTGGTCTTCTACATAGAAGCTGCTTATAAAGTAGCGGTGAGTCATATTTAAGAGGAAACAGTTAAATCTCAGGAGGAAGGAGAAGTGGATTGTGGGTAATGTAGGAGCACTGGTTTTGGCAACGAAGAAAAAACATCTCTGGCTGGGCTGCAGAGATTTAAATAAACAGTTTGGAGAAATGAGCAGAAATGATGTTGTGACCTTTCTCTGCCCTGTAGGATTATGGGATGTGGGAGCGTGGTGATAAAACCAACCAGGGCATCCCTGAGCTCAACGGCAGCTCTGTGGGGATGGCCAAGGTACATGAACCACACGCTCTATTAATTATTGTCACTGTTTATGATGGTTCAAGTGTTCAAGACCAACTGTTTAATACAATGTATAGATAAACATATGTGTGTGTTTGCCGTTGGCAGGCAGCTCTGGAGGCCATTGATGAGTTGGATCTGTTTGGAGCTCATGGAGGACCGAAGTCAGTCATCCATGTTTTACCTGATGAAGTGGAACATTGTCAGGTATCTTGTGAAGTCTGCACCGACTGTCGCAGCATCTTCTCTGATCGTCTGGTTTTTGCTCAGTATGTGTGTGTTTCTCTCAGTCCATCCTGTCCTCTATGCTGCCAAGAGCATCCACGTCCAAGGAGATCGACGCCGGCCTCCTCTCTGTCATTTCTTTTCCTGCTTTCGCTGTTGAGGACGCCGACCTGGTGTCGATCACCAAGTCAGAGATCATCAGCAAACTGCAGGTACAGTCTGAGCACAAGGACCATAGAGGTTTGTTCTGGATCTGAACACACCACACAGGAAGCACACATTTTACACTATAACATTAGTCCTACACACACTGTATATATAACTAGAGCGTTTGTAACTAAACTGTATGTGACTCTCTCAGGGTCGTTTTGGCTGCTGCCGTTTCATCAGGGATGGATATCGTTGTCCTAAAGAGGTGAGATGTTCTACAGTTGATACAGGAACTGTTGCTAACTCTTCAGACAACTGAGCTCGGTGTGATTTGATCTGTTTTAATTCCCCGATGTTATTAAACCAGGACCCATCTCGGCTGCACTATGATCCTGCAGAGCTAAAACTGTTTGAGAACATTGAATGTGAATGGCCCGTGTTCTGGACGTATCTCATCCTGGACGGTATCTTCACCGGAGACCAAGTGCAGGTAATAAAACCAAACTTTTCACAGCTGCATGTGGAGTTTCTGCTGACGTCACTGAGGTTGATGTAGTTGTTGATCGAAGCTGCTCTGTGCTTCGTTCAGGTGCAGGAGTATCGAGAAGCACTGGAGGGAATTTTGATCGGAGGGAGAAACGGAATCAAACTGGTGCCTGAGCTTTACGCTGTACCACATGATAAGGTTCGTAACACTGACGTGTACTATGACATGTTTTATTAGTGTATTTAAAGTCTGTAACTGATCAGCATTGCTACGTCTGTTTATGTGGCAATCTGTGGCAGGTGGAGGAGGAGTACAGTAACCCTCACTCTGTGGACAGAACGGCTATGGGGCAGCTGCCTCACATGTGGGGACAGTCACTCTACATCCTGGGCTGTTTGCTGGCTGAGGTAACACTGAGACTGACAGGACCATGTGTCAGGACATGTGTCAGGAGTGTCACTGATCAATGTTATATTATATATGTTACAACAAGGCACCGTTATGAGTCTGTGGGAGATAATGAAGCCACACACACTGTCTATACTCATTAGCCTTTAAATATGAGGATACACTGAATCCACTGTCACTGTTTTAACGATTCACTCTCTGTTTCTGTTTCTTTGCTTTCAGGGTTTTTTGGCTCCGGGTGAGATTGATCCTCTCAACAGAAGATTCTCCACAAACTTCAAACCTGACGTCGTCGTACAAGGTCAGTGATTGATCAGAGGATTAAACATATGTTGAATCAGAAAATCGAACTGTGAAAATCTAACAGAGAGTTGTCATCTGTAGTTATCGTCATAAATGTGTTTCATCAACAAGAAGTCATTTTTGGTTTCTGTACAGATTTCTTTATAAAATTGAGAATATACTGAGCTTGTCTCTGTGTCAGTGTGTGTTCTGGCGGAGTCGGAGGAGATCCAGGAGTTGCTCAGTGATCACGGGATCCTGGTCCAGACAATGTCGGAGGCTCTGCCCATCAGAGTCCTGCCTGCTCGTATCCTGAGCCACGTCTACGTCCGACTGGGTAAACAAGCTGTTTTCTCCTCAGTGTCCACATGAGTTTGTGTGTTGTAGGTTAACAAGAGTTTCACCACAGGAAACTGCAAGAAGCTGAATCTTAGTGGGAGACCGTACAGACACATCGGAGTCCTGGGGACCTCCAAGTTCTACGAGATCAGAAATCGCTCCTATGTCTTCACCCCACAGGTAAAATGGTGTTTGAACAGCATCAACCACAGAGAGAAGAGGAAGTGATGACCAACGGGAAAAAACATTTCTGACTTCGTCTCATCTCCGTTTGTTCTCACTGTCCAGTTTCTGGATCAGCATCATTTCTACCTGGCTCTGGACAACCAGATGATTGTGGAGATGTTACGCACAGAGCTGGCGTATCTGTCGTCCTGCTGGAGGATGACAGGACGGCCCACGCTCACCTTCCCCATCACCCATAGCATGCTAGGTAAAGTACACTTAAAGGTGCACTGTGCAAGATTTTTAAGTTAATATACCTGCCTTGTAGCCACTGTGATGTTTAAATTACCCCTTATGGGATGAATGAAGAGTCTCTCAGCTGTCCCCACCGTCTCTTGGCGAAAAACCATACGTGCAAGATAAGCGTCACTGCCCTGGTGATGTTGGATTCTCTAAGGGCGTGTTCGGCAGCACAAGGTTGTGCAATGATTTGCAACAGGCTTTTGATGTAGTTTTCTCATTAGGTAGGCGTGTTCAAAGAGTTACCCAATCAGTGCCAATGTGTATATAACCCCGCCCATTTAAAAGCGAGTAATAAGTACTAATTAGTTGTAGTAAGTAGTGTAAGGCTTTTGTTTCTGTTGAAATAAACATTTTGCTACGTATCAAACATTTTGAACTCAGCCTTACTCTGAGACTGTACGGGGAGCTTCCTAGAGAAAACTTCATGCTGCTTTTGTATGAAATATGAAAGATGAAAATGAGACGTGATGTTTCTGTGTGTCTGTGATCGGGAACATACCTGAGGATCTTCATCACACTGATTCATTCCATCTCTGTTCAGATGAGGAAGGTGCTGCGATCGACCCGTGTATTTTAGCAACACTGAGGAAGCTGCAGGACGGATACTTTGCCGGAGCGAGGTTTGTCATCATCAGACTCTAACCTTACATATTTATGTAAACTGTGTGTTGAGGTTTGTTTGTGTGGTTGTTCCCTCAGGGTGCAGATGTCAGACCTCTCCAGTTTTCAGACCACGTCGTTTCACACTCGCCTGAGTTTCCTGGATGAGCAGAATGATGACAGTTTACTGGAGGATGAGGATGATGATGATGAATATGGAGAAGAGTACAGTAAATGTGGCCCCTCAGGTAAATACTGATGAGCTGAGTGTGTGTCTCGTGTTATGATGAAGTGACAGTAACATGTGTCATGTATGTGTTTAACTCCAGAGGACTCCACTGACATGTTCGACCAGTATCTTACTCAGCTGCTTCACAGCACCAACACTAGGAGTCATCTGCCTCCCATCCAGAGGGGGCAGCACCACGTCTTCAGTGCCGAACACACTACCAGAGACATCCTGTCTCTCATGGCCCAGGTCCAGGGCCTGAACATGCCCAGTGAGTCCAACCTCAACCATTTAACAAACCAGACAAATGATGTGAACTGCTTACAGGAATTGAGCAGATCATAAACATAATCATTCAAAGTTATTATCAAAGATGTCTGTTTTAAGACTGGACAGGTAACCTTCATATTATCATCATATTATCATATATATATATATATTATAGACATTTTGATTAATAGCAGCAAAAGTTCTCAAACATTAAAGTTTGAAACACAAATTGCCTTAGATGAGATTAAACAGTAAGAAGTTGTTGTCACTTCAGTTCATGGGTTCTCATCAGTATCTGGCTACATATTGATTATATGACACTTTATTAGATAAATATCAGATGAAACATAAAACTATAATCATTTTGTCTGTGTCAGAGTCGTCCATGTATCTTCCTGTGGCTCCTGTCATGAACAAACACCGGAAATCCCTGAATCTTCTTGAAGTTCCTCATCATCAGCATGGTCCTCATCCAAAGCAGAACAAGGTACAATGCAGTTTTAACTGTAACTCTGCAGTTTTAACTGTGTCTCTGCACCTTTAACTCACTGTGAAATCCAACTCAGCCCCACAGCGCCGCTGACCTCCATCTTCCTCGAGATGCTCAGGGAAACACAGACTTTGCGTCATTGGTTCGTCAGCTGAAGGAGTGTCCAACTCTGCAGGACCAGGCCGACATCCTCTACATCCTCTATGTCATGAAGTACGGACACAGATGTGATGTCACACACTCACACTTTTCTGTAGATTTGAATTGATGAATTGAAATCAGTGTGGTTTTCATTTGATGACCAGAGGAGCTGAGTGGATGGTGGAGCTGTCAGGACCTGGGCAGGGTGGAGTCAGTGTGCGGTCACTGTTGGAGGAGCTTTATGTTCAGGCTGGAGCCAGTAAAGAGTGGGGCCTCATCAGATACATCTCTGGGATACTACGCAAGAGAGTGGAGGTCCTTGCTGAGGTCAGTCACACTCATAGACTTTTATTTATCTAGATTAAATCCAGTTCAGGTCCTGGATCAGGTCTTTGTTACTGGGCTCTAATCTGTCCTGTGAGCGCATCCACTGGACATTAAGTCAAATACGTGTGATATACTTCTCTTTAGTATCATTAAATTCTCTAACAAAGTAGCATTTTTTCATAGACTTTCTGTTGCAAAAAATTCAACGTTATTTAATAACTGATGTCAAACATGTTCAGCTAATGGAGATAGAAAAGAAGAAAACCTGTCATTCAAAACAGTTATAAAAAAGTGATTAAGTAGAGAACAACTGTACATCATTTATACTTTATATGTTTAAAAGAAACCCACTTTCTCTTGTTGAAGTCATCTCCCTCAATCTGCTTAGTTTTCAGAAAAGAAAATCATTTTTATACATTTATACAAAATCACCTTTACACAGTCCATCCTATATAATTCATTGTTAAAACATTTTAACTCTATCACTGGACAAAAACTCAACAAACTCCCTCTGCTGGTCATTTAATTAGACAAACAGCGTCCTAACTTACTGAGTAAAGATGCAACAATTGGAAGAGTCAAACTGAGTCTCCTCACCTCCTCGTTCCTCATGATCAGATTATTTCTGTCTTCTCAGGCCTGCACTGACCTGATCTCCCATCACAAGCAGCTGACGGTGGGTTTGCCACCTGAGCCCAGAGAGAGAGTCATCACCGTGTAAGTATCGGTAACAGCTGTGGCTCATTAAAGCATTTCTTTAATTAATCACGTGAACTTTCAGGCCTCTTCCTCCTGAGGAGCTGAACTCTCTCATCTATGAAGCCAGTGGTCAGGACATCAGCATCGCTGTCCTAACTCAGGTAACTTTTACCTTTCACACTGACACTGGACCTTTTTAATGTGAGTTTAGAGCTGTGAACTGTGTGCTTTCTGCAGGAGATCATGGTATATCTGGCCATGTACGTTCGCTCTCAGCCCGCTCTGTTCGGGGACATGCTGCGACTCAGGATCGGACTCATCATGCAAGTGATGGCCACTGAACTGGCTCGCAGTCTGCACTGTTCAGGTAGGAGCAGCACTGAAGACGCTCAGTGTGAACATGTACTGAGCAAACTGTATCATGGATGTCATGAAATAACATCTGTACAGGGGAGGAGGCATCTGAGAGTCTGATGAGTCTGAGTCCTTTCGGCATGAAGAATCTCCTGCATCACATCCTCAGCGGCAAAGAGTTTGGGGTCGAGAAGAGCAGTGAGTTTTTATCTCTGTCTTTAGTGTATCTTTTATTATATAATGTAAGGTGAACAAGGCCATCACTGCAGGAGTTGTTGTAAGGACCAGTTCATGTCATTTAAGTCTTTATCTGGTTGGGGAAAAGTTGTACATTTATGAGCACTGGAGAAAAAAACAAAACAAAAGATTATTAATGTTGAATCAGGATCTGATCTACAGAGTAAATGTTCTGTGGCTTTTTCTGTGTCAGTGTTTGAGGAAACTGTGCTTATGGGCGTTTACGTGTCATCTGTCCCTTTTTGGTCCTTGTCGTGTACATGGATGTAAACTGCAAAATGACTGGTTGGTTGAGGTAACCAACATGAAGTTATTCTATTTTTTTTTTTTTTCTTTTCTTCAGTGCGTCCGATCCAGTCAACAGCGACCAGTCCTGCAATCTCCATCCATGAAATAGGTCATACAGGAGCCACAAAGACTGAACGCACAGGAATCCACAAACTGAAGAGTGAGATCAAACAGGTGAGTATCTATCTATCTATCTATCTATCTATCTATCTATCTATCTATCTATCTATCTATCTATCTATCTATCTATCTATCTATCTATCTATCTATCTATCTATCTATCTCTCTATCTCTCTATCTGTCTCTCTATCTCTAACAAAGTTGTTGTTGTCTCCGCAGCTCGATGCCTCTCGTCCTCTCTCTGTGCGTTGGGTTTGGTTTGTGAATCTTTAGCATGTGAATGTTACTAACGTCCGTCTGACTGAGCCACATTCATGAACAACTCGTTGGCTCTTTAACATCTGTCACTTCATCACATACAGGAAACACAAACCTCTGCTGCTCTCGGAGTCTGAACTGCATCACATCACAGACAGACCTGGATCTAGTCTTTTAGTTTCTTGGATGTTGAGTGAATTAACATGTCTAACTCGACAGACAAATCTCTGCAGCATCATCGTGACCGAAGCGTGTCAAACTGTTGTCTTGTCATGTCTCATCACATTCACATGTAGATCTTCGGCAGCGGTCTCTCACTGAGCAGCACCGTCACGTCGCCTCGCTCTACGGTAAAACATCTCACCTCATCTGCTTCACCTTCATCTGTCCTGTTGGTTTATTTATATCAGGACTGAAACACCTCATGTCTGTTGCAGTATTTAAGGACAAGGCTGATGTTTTTGGATTTTTTTTTTTTTTAATTATTGTCAGAAAATGTTCACATTTAACCATGTAGTCAAAGTAAACTACACTTATTACTTCCTGATTTCTACTTCTTCATGTTGGATCCATGTCAATTATAAAGTAAAGTTTAAAAGTTATTAAGGTTTAAAATAATTTAAAAGCACTGAGATATATAAAAACACCAGCCGTGTCTTTGCCAGCCGATATCACTCTGCATGACTCACTGCATGGATCAGTGATCAAACTGAGGCTGTTTCACCAGTTACAACCCTGATGTTGTTGTCACACCAGACCTGTGACTCAGTCCAGATGTAGGAATCTCAGTCACATCAGTGTGATCTCAGTTATTTCTGATGTTTGTGGTCCTGTGGTGAGAAGAGTCTCTGTAATGAAAGTCATTGAACATGTTGTGACACTGCAGCGCTGCAGCAGTCCGTCCACCCCAAGTGGGATTCTGTCCCCGATGGGTCCTGGTCCAGGGGATGGACAGCTGCAGTGGGAAGAGAGACAAGGCCAGTGGCTGCGGAGACGAAGGTTGGATGGAGCCATAAACCGAGTGCCGGTGGGATTTTATCAGAAAGTCTGGAAGATCCTACAGAAGTGTCACGGCTTGTCTATCGATGGATACGTGCTGCCATCTTCCACCACCAGAGAGGTGTGTGTGTGTGTGTCTTCTCTGTGTATGTGTGTGTATGTGTTAACATTCTTCTTTGTGCAGATGACTGAAGGAGAGATCAAGTTCGCAGTGCAGGTGGAGTCCGTCCTGAACCATGTCCCTCAGCCTGAGTATCGGCAGCTGCTGGTGGAGACACTCATGGTGCTGGGGCTGGTGGCCGATGTGGACGTGAGCAGCATCGGTGGCATCATCCATGTCGACCGAATCCTGCACCTTGCCAACGACCTCTTCTTCAACGACCAGGTTCGGATGCTCACATTTAAAATACATGTTTGTTTTGATCAGATTTTGATTTGTTTGTGCACCAGGTTTCACTCTCTCTTTGTCTTGATCTATAGAAATCTCACAGTGCTGGTGATTACTTCCTGGAAAAGGATCCAGCCACTGGAATATGTAACTTTTTCTACGACAGTGCTCCCAGTGGCAGCTACGGGACCATGACCTACCTGTCCAAGGCGGCAGTCACGTACGTGCAGGACTTCCTGCCCAGCTCCAGCTGCCTGATGCAGTGAAGAAACCTCCTGCTGATGTTTTAACTGGTGCTTTTATTTACCATAGAAATAATCTCATACAATGATGTAACATCATGGCTTCGGCAGCTCATTACAAACTACTACATTCAGAAGACTGTGAAGACTGTGACTTATTTATTTTACTTATGATGTGCGTTAACAGGAAGCATTAGCATTTTATATATAAACTTTACAAACTTTACAACTTTAAACGTTACATCCCCAGTGTTGTCAGATGCCCAGAAAATGAAACATTTATCAGCATTTATCTCCAACATCCGTGCCTCCTTTACCTTTTTGTTTGATGTGTGTTTAGTGATATAATATTTTATTATTCTAATGAAATAGAAAAAACTAAAAATGAGAAAAATAACGAAATATAAATCATATAAGTAAATGACTTAATGTCCCTCACATAATTTGTGCAGAGGAATGAAAATCTCTGAGCTTCTTTCTGATTCAGATCAGACTCAAATGTACAAGCTGCAGTCTGACTTTGCTGAGATATTTCTGTCTTTGTGCTCGTGTCCGTGTTGTCTTTGTGTGAATGTCGCCTCAGATGTTTCCTGCTGAAACTGTGAGTCAGTGTTTTGCATGGACCATGACACAGTGAAGGGTGAGATTATTTCTGCATGTTGGAGAAGAAGTTTGCCTTATACACAGTTTATACAGAGTTTATAAAGTGTTTGTGTGACTTATGTGTAAAGGATTATGTAATGGTACAGACACGTAGGTGAAGAACAGAAACGTCGATGACGGTTTTAGAAAACGTGAAGAAAAAACGTTCGTTCATTCTCAACAACATGTACAAATACAGAGATATTTAAATAATATTTATTTTTAATATTATAATACATTATGCAGATGATATATTTAAAACTGACTGATGCTGTTGCTCCTCATTTCATTCATATATTATATCTTTTATTCCAGTATGATCATACACAAATAAAAACATTTAACCAGTGGCTGATGCATCTGTCATTCCTCTATAAATTATATTTATTGATTTATATTCATTAATACGAGCTGTAGGAGCTGCTGCTGCTCCATGGTTGATCTCACACACTTGTTTTTTTGCCACACTTGAATAAAGTGTAATTTCACATCCACTTCAGTAGGTGGCAGGGTTTTTGCACCGAGCATGTGTGCACGCACACAGCACAGAATAAGAGATATGAAACGCAGTAAACAAAAGGATTTTTTTTGTTTTGTAGGTTTAAGTGTTTTATACCGTAAAGCTGCAAATAACAGACAAGTGGCGCTTGTCTTTTATTAGCCCTAGGCAGCAACACATTTGGGCAATAAACTTCGGTCTCAAATAAAAGCCGGGTCGGATTTTTCTCTTTGTCGTTGAATTCAGCTCATTCTAACTTCCCCGCACTCACACCAGAGCACTGCTCGCGTGCTGTGTGGTGTGAATCCGACCACAAGATACAAGATTTTCATTGATAAATGACAACGAAAGACTTAAAAATGTAACAATACTGGAGAGTGGCGGTACTTCGGTATTTTCCCTGTTAAGTCATTTGGGAAAATAAACGCCTGGGCTGTTATTTGCAGCTTTATGGTGTATTTGAGAAGGTCCCACTATTTGAGAGGGACTGAATTAGAGTTAGAGTTTTGCGGATCTGTACTTTACTTGAGAAGTTAATGTTGCTGATCAATTTTTATTTATTGATTTTGCTTAATTTTATTTTTCAGAATCAAATGGTTCAAGTCGGTCATAAAATGTTTATAGTTTGAATAAGGTTTTTTTTTTTATTTCAGGCAAATTGATGCACTTTAAATGTAGTAGTAGTAGTAGTAGTTTAGAGAGTTGCAGTTCTACTACATACATTTAAAATCTTCCCTGTTACAGACTAAAAAACAATGTTAATAATGTTATTCTTTGTTTTAAGTTGATCTATATTTCTTTCAGTTTTTGCTTTTTTTAATGTTAATAAGGATACAGTGTTATGCAGAGATTTACTTAAAATAAAAATGTATAGACAAATGATACTATTTATAGTCAAGGGGAGAAGGGGCGCGAAATGTTTTCTTCTTCCTAAGGGGGGCGTGACAGAAAATAATTGAGAATCACTTTGTTAGAATATAAAATAGAAATTATTACTTGGGAAAATTTGTCTTGATTTAATTTTAATATCTGGCTGAA
The DNA here is from genome assembly GCA_016801845.1 of Polydactylus sextarius. Lineage (NCBI taxonomy): Eukaryota > Metazoa > Chordata > Actinopteri > Polynemidae > Polydactylus > Polydactylus sextarius. The sequence continues at coordinate 18,358,324 of CM028906.1, forward strand.
CTGCATCATGTCACCTGCTTCATTACCTCATGTGAGTCTGTGCAGTAGATATTTTCTGTAACTTAGCCAGCAGGGGGCGCTGTTGTCCTTAGGACACATTTCTTCCAGCTGTAGGGGGAGAGACGGTGGGAGGCTGGACAGGCACATTTATAGCCCCCCTTCTGGTTCAAACACAGGTGGGAACAGCCTCCGTTCCTGCTGCTGCACTCATTAATGTCTATATGAGAGAAAATATACATTTATATAATGATATTTATAAAAAACAAAAAAAAAAAAAAAAAAAACAAAGTGTTGTGATTATTTGTTTTTCATCTCCACATGTCCAGGTACAGGTACAAAGTGTCTGTCGTGTTCTGAGTTCCTGCTATAACATGTGTGTGTGTGTGTGTGTGTGTGTGTGTGTGTCCTCTGACCCTTGCAGCGGCGCCCCTCCTCCTTTAGGGTGTATCCTCTGGGGCAGATGCAGCGGTGGGAGCCTGGCAGGTTGACACACTGCCACTCACATGTTTCCTCTTCACACTCATTTATATCTGAGGACAAACCAAGGAAACTTGTGACACATTTGGAAAAATCTGTGATAAATCCATGAACAAACACTGTGACCCACCAACACACTCGTCCTTCTGAACCTGTGCAGATGAGTTTCCAGCGGTCGTCTGTTGCTTCCTGTATCCAGGTGGACACTCAGAGACGCAGGTGTGTCCGTTTCCTGCTAAGATGTGTCCGTACTTGCAGGAGCATTGGTAAGAGCCTGGAGAGTTGGTGCACTTATCTGAGCACGGCCCAAGCCCTTGATTGGCTGCACATTCATCTACATCTGGAAACAACATGACAAAGTTTCAGTCATATTATCAGAAGTGCAGAGGATCTGAGAACATGTCGCTTTCACACAGCAAACATGAGGATATAAGTCTGACAAAGTCTAATTACAACTAGAATTACCATCTCATGTTTGTATGTCAGTCATGTTTCAGTTTCCATCCATGTCTGTTTAGATTCATGTATGCAGGGAGACTTTGAGGGAATTTACTTAAAGGTTTTTAAGTGTATTTTATCATAATTAGTACATGAATCCTTGAGTTTTACGGAGTCACAGTGAGTTCTGACCAATAAACTAATCAACTCAACTCTCAATGAACCTCAGCCAGAGATCGATGGATGTCACATAATATTTGGTTTGTTGTGCTGGTTGTAGGTCAAAGTCCTGCACAATTTCAAATGATAAATGTTATTATGAATGTGTGTTTTATGACACTCATGACACTCCATCCAACAGTAATGGAGACAGATCATAAAACAATGTTTTTCTGCAGCTAACTGAATAATCACAGATTCAATGACCATAGTCAGAATGGTTCATCAGGTGGAAACTAGGAATGTATGAATCAAAGTTTGTGATGATTAAGTCCATCAGTCCACCCTGAAGCTATTGGCATGGCTAAAAAGAGAAAGGCCCGATGGTGTGACAGTGTTCGTCTGCAATGTGAAGGTTGTAGCCGACAGGATACTGGCAGAGGAAACTCCCAGGAGTGTTAACACAACCCAACGCACAGCCTGTTACAACTGCAAGCAGCAAGCACTCATCCACATCTGGAAAGATGGAGAGTGGTGCAGAAAAACACTGATGTGAATGACAGAAACAGACACAAATATAGAAATATAACACACACACACAAACACACATACACGCACACACACACCGAGGCAGGACGTCAGGTCTGGAGCTGGTTCATAACCATCATCACAGCTACATTTAAAGTTGCCAAACATGTTGATGCATCTGTGTTGACACTGGTGCTGCTTCTCCACACACTCATCTACATCTACACACAAAGACACAACAAGAAGCAACATTACTACACACACAACCACATGTGTTGCACAGGTTTTAAAAGACAGATTTAAAACACACACTTGTGCTCAGAGAATCTGACAGAAACACTGAGTCCTCTCTGGACGTAGATGAAAGAGAAGATCAGTGGATGAAAAGTGTTCGTCCGTGTGAAGCTGCAGTCAGAAACATCCCTGATGTGTCTGCGTTCGCCTGTTGTTTCTGTACTAAACAAACCATAACACAGATGTTCTCTGACTTTCTGCTCTTCACACACAGGAAACATGGATGTACTGAATAAACTCTGTTTGTTTTCCAGGTATGACCTTGAAATATAGAAAAGGCAGTTTCCCAACCTGATGTTTCTGTGTTAATGGTTAAACCTGTTTCCATTTCTGACAGATGTGGACAAAGTGTGGCCCAGAAACATCTTTTGAGATGAGCATCAAAATAAAAACTTCCAGTCAGACAGGAATGTTATGAGCCTTATTTCACTGGTGAGGTATTTTTCAGCTAAAACTAAACTATAATCAACTGAAGTTGTTCTATGGACAACGCTATCTGTTACAACACTGATCGAAATATTATCATCACCATCTACAAATGATAGGCTGTGTATGAGCAGACTCGTACCTCAGACAGCGAGTAGTGTTGAGAGGTGATCATAAATTTCACAGCTCACGTCAAACATCAAACACATAAAACATGCAAGAGACTCCCGGCTGTGCTGTAACACGCCTCACTCTGATGTTCACCCAGGATTCAGGCAGGGTCACAGTCACAGCAAAAAGGTTTAGGAAAGAAACACAAACCTCGACATGTTCGTCCATCATCCAGCAGAGTGAATCCGCGTCTGCAGCTGCACTGGGCGACACTCTGGGTCTGGTTGTTGGTCTGGTTGAGGTGCTGGGAGTGAGAGCACAGCTGGGAACAGCCTCCATTATTAACTGAACATGGAGTTAACTCTGCAGGAAAAGAACAAGCACATCTTTCCTCTTCCACTTTAATCAAAGAATCAATGATTGATGAAGCAAGCAGCATTTCCTACCCAGACAGATGGGTGTGACCCCGCTCCAGCTGCCCCCCTGCTGGCAGTAGCTGTGGATGTCACCATGTGCCAATGTATAACCAGGGTAGCAGGCGTACTGTATGTAGTGTCTGTACACTCTGGGACCTGGATTCTCCACAGTTCGGAAGTAGAAGGTGCCATGAGCAGGTACCGGAGGGTACGGACACACAGGTCGTCTACTGAGGATCACTGACAGAGGTGAAAGTTTGGAGGTGGTGTTTGTTGTGAAGTTGTGTTGTTCAGTCCAGTCAGATCCTGCACCACCTCTGCTGGAGGAGTTTGACATGAGCGTGATGTTATATATTTGTGTTTTCACACTGGACTGGGTGGAGGAACTGGGACTTGAGGAAGATGATGCTGCGAGGAGGACAGAGGTGAAGCCAGAGATGTAGCGGGGAAGTTGGTAGAAAAGGAATAAACAGGAGATAAAGTGTGAGGTGAAGTCTCTGTCAACCGGGAACCAGGTTCACTCTGTTGGTGTTTGTCTTCTGTTGTTGAAGAACCTGATGCTGCTGCAGAAAGAGTCACATCATCCTGGGATGTAACAGGGTCTGTTGATCTGATCACAGTTGGTCTGAACTCAGTATCTGTGACAGCAGTCATACTTAGTGTTTGAGCAGTCGGAAATGATGGTGGTGAAGATACTGATACTGTTTCTGATGCTAATGATGAGGTAGAAGACACAATTGTAGATGGATTTGTTTTAGAGACAAACATTTGGGAAACTTGGTCCATCTGTTCTGACTTCTCATCAGAACCATCACTTCCTATTTCTGGTCCTTGAGCTTCATTTGTCCGTGATGAGCTGTTTGGATCTGGTCTTTGACAAACAAAACAATGTGCTGCTGCAGGTCAAGTTTTGAGTTGGTCTCTTTGAAACTCTCACTGTTGAATGTTTGGGTTAGTGTGTGAGACAATGAGCCAACCTTGACTTTTACTTCTTTGGAGTTTGTACTAGTGAGGGTGTTGTAGTGGGAATGTTGCTGGGTCTTCAAGACGACAGCAGCCTGAAGATCATGGTCTAAATCTGAGACCGAGCTCATGATGTCGTACTCTAACCAGCAGAAACAAGGAAAAGAGGTTGAGTGGTAAAGAGAAATTTTAAAACATGAACACAAAAATATTTGCATCAACTGGAATCAGAGCTGTTCCAGATTTTGATCAACAGTCAAATACAAACATTTTCTTGCAGAGAGTTCAAAATATTGATAACACAGTGAATATCTGGAAATAGGAGGCAGTTGATCTTGTTTGGTTGAACTGTGCATGAAGTGTTACTGCCAGAAACTGGTGGAGACTCAGCCCAGGAATACTCCAACATAAAAACCTACTGCTAAAGAACAGCTGATCTTTTGCCAAGCTCACCTTTACATACAGGCTTTGAGCTGTTCCAGGTATGGCCCTTACAGTAAATCATTGAAGGCCCGTGTAGTTGAAAGCGTCTGTTACAGCTGAAAACTGCCCAGGAGCCGTCTTCATTCACACTGGTTGTCCCATGAGCGAGGGGCCCAGGGTTGGAGCAGCCAGAGCCTGAAGGACCACGACAATAATCATGGAGATTAAAGGTTAAATTTCTGAACAGGTTGAACAAGTGTTTTCCTCTGAGATAAACGAGGCCGTTCTCACCAACGCAGACCGGTGGCTCCCGTGACCAGTGTCCAGAAACACAGCTGTTGGTTTTGTATCCATGAAGCTTGAATCCAGGACGACAGTGGAAGATCACAAACAGTCCACTGTACCGGAAAAATGTCCTGCCGTTGTCCAAGTGTCTGAGACCTCTGCATCCCTCTGAACCACATGCTGCAGACAGTCTCACAGTGAGCACAAGCTGGTGTTTCTGAAAATACAAATTCTGTTGACAGCAAAATGAAGAGATCAACAACCTGGAGCGTAGAGGCAGAGCAGAGCGATCAGTGCTGACAGGAGCTTCATCTGAGCTGGATGACACAGACACTTTACTTCTGCTTGAGACTCAGAGAGGGAGAGGTGGGAGGAGGAGAGAAGTAGTGAGAGTGGAAAATGGGCAGTGAATGAGGCTGGAGACCGAGGGAGGAGAGATGTGGTCTGATGATACAAAACACTGACTGATGAATGAGGACGAATCAGGGGAGACGCTCGTTTACCTGATTTACAGAAGGAGCAGTAAAAGAAGGAAACATCCAAGAACCCTGGTATTAACTTTAATAATGATGAGTCTCCACATCTGTGTCTCACCTTTACTTGCTGTCTGTGTGTGTGTGTGTGTGTTAATACCTTCAGTAAAATCTAAACCTGGTATTTCCTCAGAGCGACAGGATGCCTGGGCCTGTTTAACTGCTCTCACCGTGCTGGTAATTATAGTGGGCAGGATACAGTGAAGTAGATATGAACACACACACACACACACACACACACACACACACACACACACACACACACGTAAATTCACATGCAGAAAATAATGACAAGTGGCCTTAAAAAAGCAGTTTTTATTTGTCTTTAAATGTCTGAGCACAAACAGGTGGATCCTCACCTTCATCAGCTTTCTGTTCATTCTAATGCTGAAGTCTTTAGTCATCAATACTTTAAATATACAGTACTGAGATGCAGCCACTTTATTAGGCACCTGTACAACTTCGTGCACTTCTATGAAGTTTATAGTGTCTGTGTTGTTGCAGACATTTTCAGACTGTCACTGAACTGATCTATCTCTATGGAATGATATTTCTGTTTAAACAGATCCAGCACCTATGGAGACAAAGTGTTGGATGCTGCTACATATACCAACAACTGGCATAATAAACCAATAACTTCAAGATACAAATCTTTGTTTTTTTTTTTTAAAGGTGGTTTTTCCTTCAACACCTGACCAAATACTAAATAATCATCTCATCCCTGGTTTTCTTTTTTCCCTGCTCAACAGTTTCTGTTCTGTTTGTATAGATTCTCCCATCATGAAAACTTCTCCCCGACAGTCTTCCCGTTAAGCTGCTGATCCTTGTTGTCCAGTTTGTGCACCACTCTAAAGGCCTCCAGAAACTCAGTGAAGTCTATGCTGCCGTCCTTGTTGAAGTCAATGCTTCGTGCCAGATCGTCGATGGCTCTGTCGTCGATGTCGACTCCCAGGTGAGTGCTGAAGAGGCGCCATGTGTGACGAAACTCCTCGGTGGAGATGAGTCCTGAACACAGCAGCATGTTACCACAGACTTCAGCTCTGAGGAAAGTGTTGCATGAGCAGCTACATACCTGAATGGTCTTTGTCTATAATGTTGAATATTATCTCGATGTCCGTCCTGTATCTGAACAGAGTTTCAGCCAAGTTTGGAGTCACCTGGAGGAAGAGAGATGAAAATCAAAGCTTTTACAATGTAAATATGAAATCTCAGAGGTATACCTGTTGAACAGCAGCATTCAGAGCAGTGCTGAGGTGAACAACCTCTGACCTGAGGCAGAGGGATCCCTGTTCCCATGTCCTCAAAGCAGGACTGATACTCCACACTGCCATCTCCTGTCAGACGAGCTAAATGTGGACGCAGCGTCCTCCAGGGCAGTTCCAACCTCAGCACTGACTCCACCATCTGAGCCCAGTCACTAACCGACACGCTGCCTGGAAATTAGAGGTTGACATGCAACTACATGAGTCAAAATGCGTGAATACCTTTCTCTTAAAAAGAAGATAAATAAACTGGGTAGTTAAATGTCACCAGTGTTGTTCTGGTCAAGCTGCTGAAAACCTGCCATCAGCTCAGAACGATGAGCAAACAGCTTCTCCTTCAAGGCTCTGAGAGCTGAGCCTTCAGCAGCTCTCACTCTGCAACAAAAGACACAAGCTTCTCACTGATCTATTGATAATTTAGTCTAAAATGTCACTAACATCGGTTATACAGAGTGAATGGTTGCATCTTCAACTTACTTTAAACCCCAAGATGTTTGGTTTATATAAGTTTCAAACAGACAGAAGTTGAAGTTCTCACAGTGCAAAGATTAATAACAGATCAATGTTATGCAGCAGATGCTGCGGTACCTCTGAGTCAGGGTGAGTTTGCGGGTCGTGCGGCTGACTTGATACTGGTAGAAACGAGGAACCAAGTCTCTCCCCAGTTTGATGTAGGCGCCACGGTTACTTCCTTCCTCATAATAGTTTGAAGCTGAGAAAATAGTGATCACCTGAAAGAAGAAACATGGACACAATTGATCTCTGGACTCTGTGAATATCTAAGATTTGAAGCTGCAGCAGTGTTGTGTCTACCTGTCCACTATGACAGAGCTCGTATCCCTCTTGTTTGCACTCATGAGACCTGATGAGCAACTGCAGTCCATGTTGGAGCAGCAGCCTCCGGGTGATGTCGGGGCCAAAGTAACAGCCTCCTCCTCTGAATGTGTTGGGGCTACAACCCTCCTGGGTTTTAGGATCGCTCCACAATATGTCAACGATCTGCAGGACAGATGAAAGGACATGTCACAACAAAGAACAGCTGATCAGTTTCTTCATCAACTCGTCTGACCTGTTTCCATTCACGCTCGTGTTGTGGAGGTGACGGAGGAGGCACAGAGGACAGAGAGTCCAGGAACGGCACTTGGAGGACATTGATCGTGTAAGGCATGCTGGGAGTAGATGGGCATGGACGAGGCGAGATGCAGGACGGCGTTCGAGGTGAGCAAAGTGAAGAGGAAGACGAAGACGAGGAGGAGGAAGAGGAAGAAACGGAAGCGGCGCTGTCTTGTCGGCTGATTCTGCAACGCCTCTTTCTTCAGAAACAAAATTACCAGAGGAGAAAGTTTGACATTTACACAAGAAATCTGATCCAACATAGAGCTTCATAAACTGCATCTGTCAGACCTGAGGCTCGGCGTCCTCTGGTTCCTGCTGTGGCTGCGGCTGCTGCTGGGACGAGAACCATCTGATCGCATCCTTTTGGCCTGTCGACAGGACTGACCGAGGTCCAGCTGCTCCATACTGTGTCTGGGAAACCTAAGCGCAGATTTCACCTGGACGAGCAGAACACAATCAGTCTAATATAAGTTTATTTAGGTACAGTCACCACATAAGGAAACACGGACATAGCAGAAGTCTTTGAGCTCTTAGGTTCATGATATATGAAGATTGTCAATCTGTTGATATTTTTCAACATTTTATTGTGACCTCTAGTGGCCCTGACTCGTTACTGCAGAGAAAGCTGAGCTCTTGTCACCACTGACCTTGTGCCTCTCGATGGAGCTGAGGAAGTCCAGGTCGGTCTGGTCTGATATTCCTCCATGGACAATCAGGATCTTTCCATCGATGACAGTAGCGACGGGCAGGAGACTAAAAATGTCCTGAAACAGCTGCAGGATCTCACGACCATGAGTCTGTACATAGTCGTAATATTAACCCACCAGTCACACACTACAACCTACATCATCTATGATCATAATAAAAGCAGATAAAAGACACATATCTGGACTTTACTGCACCTTGTATTTCTGCATGACTTCTTTTGTGAACCCGTACCTGAAACATCAATGTCACACCATCATTATTAGTCTAATTTTATTGCTGTTTTTCTTACATTTAAGCTCTTCTTCCTCACCTGAGGTTCATGATGTGGTCTTCATGGTTTCCTCGGTTTAGGTGCATGTAGTCGGGGTATAGCAGCAGATAGGCAAACAGGAGGATGACCACTTCGATCGACTTTTTCCCTCGGTCTACAAAGTCTCCATTAAACACGTATGGCGTCTCAGCAGAGGGAAGACCGTTCTGAAGGACAACAACATGACATAATGCATTGTCACAGGTATTAAATCTGATAGATAAAAACATGACTTTACCTTGTAAAATATGAGAAGTAAGTCATCAAGACGTCCGTGCAGATCACCTGCAACAGAAGGAAATGATGTAAAGACAACGACTGAATCATGTTGTGTTTTATTCATTTTAATGAGATGCGTCTGCAGCAGAGGATGAGGAGTCAAGTGGCTGATCAATGTGCAAATAAACAAGCTCCTTTAAGATAAAGCTGCCATTAAGATGAAGTCAACAGTTTTTCATTTCATTAACAGACATCAGTGATTCTTTCTGCTAGAGCAGCAGATAAACACTGACCTTTATTCTTTGATCATTTCAGCATTGAATCAACAAGTGAAGTCACAAACCACATATGGTGATCTCTTTGGTGTAGGAGGTCGACAGGTGGATGATGTTGGGCATCTGTTTCAGCAGCTTCTTGGTCTCATACAGCAGCTGCACAACATATCTGGCATGTAGTGTCTGAGGAACAGGGGCAATGAGGAAGAGGAGAGATGAATCTCCAAATTCAGAACCAATCAAGACAATCACCAGTGACCAACCCTGGTCTGTACCTGCTGCTCCTTGAAGGCACTGAGCAGAGCGTTGGTGTCAGCGACCGACAGAGGAAATGTGAGCCGAGGTCCCATGTACGACTCTGGAACAGGGATCAGGTTGTAGCAGGTTTCTCTATCCAACCACGGGTCAACCACTGGGTCCAACAGCTGGGAGATCAGGTCTGAGGTCAAAGTGAGCAGAGATGTCAACAAATTCAGGTCAAAGGCTCGTCTACAAATGAAAACTAGACATTCACAAACACTTACTGAAGTCCACAACAAAACACTAAAAACAGGTGACGTTAATAAAACCTACTGCGGCAAGATACACATGAGGTTTTAGGTCAAATCACAGAAGTGAAGATTTTATTCACCACTGATCAGTTCTACTCACTGATCTGTAGCACGAACCGTCACTGAATCTACAGGATAAACCTCTGATTGTAACAGATCCTCAGAGATCAGGAGCAGTTATTTTAACTACTTCAAGTTTCATCTGACATGAATTAATATCTACATTGAACTAAAGTTGATAATTAGGACTTAGTGTAATCAGCGAGCAGACTTTAAAAAACAGCATGACACACTATTACATCACATGCAGCTGTGCATCAACTCACTGTGTTGTAGTGAAAAACACTTCAACATGCAAATACAAAAACAGATGCCTTTAATTTATGCATCTACCCCCATCTACCTGTTTGGTTCCTAAATCTTTTACACACACGCACGCACGCACGCACGCACGCACACACACACACACACACACACACACACACACACACACACACACACACACACACACACACACACACACACACACACACCAGTGGCTCCATATAAACATGATGATGTTGTGTAGCTGCTGTGAGAAGAGCTGACCTGAGGTTTAGCTTGTCAGTGGAGCATAATGTTTTTGAGCTGATGGGTGGATCAGTGTACACACACTTAACACACACTCGCGCATGCACGCACACACACACACACACAGCTGTGTCAGTGTGCAACACATCGACACACACTGTCCACCACGTTTCCTGCAGTTGCTAAGCAACAGGGTAGTAAACGCAATGGGTTTCTGATCGTGACCAAAATCAGACACTGATGTTAATGTGATGGAGGTGAAACTAATCTACCCGAGTTACAATAAAAACAACCGTTAAACACCAAAGACTCTGATATAAACTAAATATTCAATAAAACAGTTAAATACAACAACACATTGTGACAACTACAAAAAAAAATAAAATAAAGACACAACATTTCTGTCTGAGTGGAAATAAATGAGTGATTTACATTTTCAGAGCAGAAAAAAAAAAAGTCAGGACAAAGTTTGTACACGAGATCTGACAGGAAATGTGACATGTGACATTTTTCACAATAAAACCAGATTATAAATGCACATGATGTTACTGTTGTGGGTCTGACCTGGTCCGTTCCCGTTCAGCTGAGTGAAGTTATCCAACATGAAGCTGAAGAAACTGGAGAGCTGAAGAAGAAAAAACACCTTCAGTTACATGATGCTTCTGGACATTAACACACACACATATATATAATTTTATAGGTGAAGTCACCTGCAGCTGGTCCTGCTCTCCGGCATATTCAATCGACTGAAAAATGTTCCATGTGTATCTGCGCCTCATCTCCAGACGAGCCATGTAGCGGCGGTACCATCTCTGGATCAGAACAGCTGCCTTCATCGCTACAGACACACAGACCATGGAAACAACATGGGACACCATAGTGCTGGGATATTTAATTACACTGACCAACACAGTCACAGAACTAAAAAGAATAACTTATTCTGTTGCATCTTTTCATCATGAAGTAAACATTTAAAAACACACACAGATCAGAGTCTTACTGAGGGCAGGAGTCGGAGTCTTCACTGCTTCATCTGTGACACAAAAACTACAATTTAGCACAAGAAAGTGGTAATTGAATATAATCACACATGTACACACACACACACACACACACACACACACACACAGATAACAAGACACAAGGGAGGACACGAGGACGTGAGCGACTGGAAAAAAACAAAAGCAAATTAATGAGCTTTTGGGAGAAACAATCTCATTAGTAGAGAAACACAGCATCTGTCAAACATCGGGGGAGAACGAGTGTGAAATGTGTGAAACATGAAAATCATCACACTCATCCTCAGTTCATCACTGGTGTGTTAAAAATATAAAAGCTCTGCTGCCATGACGACAGTGAACATGGTGTCAGCAGTGTTTCACAGCGATGCTATAACAATGAAAAACTGAAACGTAGATTTTAGATGATTTTATTACTTTCTCAATTTCATCTTTAGTTCATTTGTAAATCTATGAAATGTTTAAGTGTTTATCACAGTGTCTGAGTGAACAGAGAATATGTGGAATCTTTCTAGTGGGGTGATTGTATATATGTATATACTGTGGTTTAATATATTTTAAACAAATAAAAATCTCCTTTAAGGACATTAGATATATGATGTATTTGAATGTCAGTATATTTGGTTTTTAAAGATCTTTAAACTATAAATCTATGCAACAGATGGACTTTTACTTTATGATTTTTTTTCTAAAATCCTCCTGTTGGTTATTTCTGAGTTCTGATCATCATCAGCATCTTTAATTTGAGCACATCAGTCCTCTGGGGAAATGGCTCCAAAACTTCCCAGGGCACGACAAGAAAATCATGAGTCATTCAATGTGACAAGAACAAAACCTAATTACACACAAGTCCACACCTGTTTCCACTTTCTTCCCCTGTGTTTCTGTGGCGACAGATGTGCCACATCCCATGATGAGTAGAGAGAGAAGAGATGCTGCTTCACATCAGTGAGCTGGAGGAGAGAAGAGCAGGAGGTCACATCTGGATGAGGCCATGAAGGAACAACATGCTGAGCAGCACCGTCAGGACCTGAGAGGGAACAATAGCAACAGACCTGTGCCATTAATCTGTGACACCAAACTGACAGGGAACAGCTGTGATCAGCTGTAAAGATCTGTGACAATTAACTATGAACCTGTGAGAGAACAACATCTCTTCAGAACTTAGACAATAACAAACCCACTGACCATGAACCTGTGACCAACTTGTGTAGGAAAAACACTATTAACTGCACCAGGACCTAAGAGGGACATTGACCTGTGACATGACCATGAACTTGTAAGGGAACAACACCCTCACATGTTAGTGACTGGTTCATGTCTCAGGGTCAGAGGTCACCTCAGCAGCATCTGATCAGTGAATCAACACATGAACACAAACTACCACACACATTAAACATAAACTCTGAGCACAGTTATAATGTTCAACAAGGTTTAAACATAAATAACTTTCACGTAGTTGAAGCTGCAGAGAGAAGTACATGGAACCACAATAACAGTTTTTTAGTCTGTATCACTGGTGTCGATCTTGAAAAGCTCCAGAGGAAACAAAGATACTGTGGCGCAACATTTTCCAACAACGTCTCTTTAAATGAGATGAATCAGTTCGGTTCCTACCTGCAGCGGGAAGCGACTCAGACCGCCGATCATCACTGTATCATCACCGGATCATCACCGGGATCTGTGTGAGACACCACGGAACGCGCTGCTCGTCCTCGTCTGAATGTTGTTTAACGGAGATAAAACGGTGTTGAGCGGTGAAGTGTTTGTAGAGAGAGAGAGGAGGCGGAGGCTTCATCATCATCATCATCATCATCATCATCATCAGGTGGAGTTAACCCTCACAGGCAGAGGAGCCGCAGCTCTGTGGTTAAAGTAACAGTGATCAGCCCCGTCGGGTCTGATCAGTCACATGGTTCAGAGTCTTTGTAACGTGAAGTTGTTTCAGTTTAACGTTCAGAGGATCATTTAAACTAATGCAGTTAAACAGGATCCCGCCACCTTCAAAATAAGAGCACATTGAACCTAATTCACCTAGAGGTTAAACCGCAAACAAGTTTGAATCTTTAAAAGTGAAAGTGTAAAAACCAGATGGTGTGATGTTCAAGCTGATGAGCCTTGAAATTAAAGTGTGAAAATCTGAGAATCAACCTAAGGAATAAAAGTTGTTGCATCACATCAAATGTTTTGTCACAAAACACTAAACTTGATTTTGTTGAATACAAACAGCTGCAGCTCTGAGGGTGTCATTTATTTTATTGACATTTTAAAAACTTTAGTTTTATATAAAATGCTATTAAAAGTCACAGTAAAACTTGTTCATCTCTTCATGCAGCAGCTCTGGTGTGAATCCTGTGCAGGAACAGAGTCACAGCAGCGTCGACCTCCTGCACGGTGACGACTCGGACTCGGTTGGTTTTTGACAAACGTGAAGCCTCAGTGCTCAGGAGTCTGAGCAGGACGGGTCTAGGAAAACTGAACCGACTGGACAGAAAGTCACAAGTTCTTGTCCCGGCTCCTGGGACCTGCAGGATGGATCAGTTTCATTAGTATTTTCATCATCTTAGAGAGATTACAGGGTTTATATAACATCTACTGCTAAAGGTCAAAGGTCATCCTGTGAATACCATGAATCTGTCGGTACATTTACACCAACCTCTTTCTGAGTTTTGTAAACTTGAGTGGAATAAAGTCGACTTCTCTTTTTGGTTTGAGGATGAATCCTTCGAGTTGTTCTGAGTGGAGCCTTCATGTTTGCTGCGTCACTTCTGTCCAAACTGAATCAAAACAAATGAAGGTTTCAGCTTGTTTTTCCTCTGAATTTAACTTAAAGCCGCTGTGGTAATGAGCACATGGAGAGGAGATTGTGAAAGGGAAGTTTTAACGAACACTAAGTGAAACAGCTTTGCTTAATTAGACTTAATTACTTTCACCCACCTGGAGTTAAAACCTCACGTCTACAAGTCTTTAACAGGATACAAGTACAAAACGTGTGCTTTTATTTTTAAATCCCAGTTTATCAGTTTCACTTTAATCATTAATAGTTTTAAACAGAAGATTTTCAGCACTTCAATACATAGAAAATCTGTTTACATAATATTATTTATTATCTATTTTAGGAAATATGTAGTAAAATATATTAAAATAAATGTAGTTATAGGATATTTATAGCTTTGTATACAAAAAATGTAGGATTTACTCAAGAAGATTCACAAACACACTCTCAGTTTTTACCTTTTGATCAAGAATATTTCAAACAGTTGACACAAGAAACAGGCAAAATGTATCAAATAATTTATCAACAACACATGTTTCTGTTATATCATATTGTCATAATAACATGATAATGTAATTGTGTATACAGGAGTGTTGCACATGTACATGTGGTGAATTATACGGATCACAAGGCCCAGCATCTCCACCCTCTGTCACACACACACACACACACAGTGAGTCTTGTTTTCATTCCTTCAGGGGACATTTCATTGATTTGCATTCATCCTGGAGACTTTCCTGGAAACCCTAGAGATCCCAACAAACACTTTATCTTTATCTAAACCTGACCCCAACCTTAACCAAACCTTAAATCGTGTCTTCAACTTAATTTTTTGTTCTTTACATTATGGGGACCTGCTTTTTGTCTCCATAAAGGAGATATATCCTCATTTATGAGTGTGTCTACACACTCATAAATACACACACACACACACACACCAGTTTTTATGTTTCTCCAGTGATTGTTGGACAGTAACTGTGACTTGATTTCCACGCTGTGTGTTGTTAGTTGATGGTGTCACTGGTGCTGATGGTGCTGATGGTGTTGTTGGTTGTGACGTTGATGTACTTGGTGTTGATGGTGTCATTGGTGCTGATGATGCCAGTGGATGAACAGCTGAACAGCTGCAGCAGCAGCTTTGTGTCAGATAAACATGGCATTAGGTGAAGCCATTAGTGTCCTGTGGATTATTGTAATCCAGTCTCTCTGTCACTTCTGGCTCCGTCGCTCAGTCCACAGTTGCTCGTCTGTCTGAAGCAGGTTGAACATGTCTCCTCTCAACGTTCAGGGTTTCCTGCTCAGCCTGCTACTTCTTTTGGGAGTCAATGGTAACATTTCACTCTTTATTCTCCTTCAATCTGATGAAACTATTTTTTAATCTTTAGGATTTTCTCAGTGTTCTTCTTGTTTTTAATGTTTTTTAGAACTTATTCTAACAGTATTTTATCTTCTGTGTTGTTTGGACCTTCTTTTATTCTTGTTCATCTGTACCTGTAAAATCTAATGAAATTTAAAAGTGAAACTAGTTTTTTACTCCTTGGGTTTTCTCTGTGTCATTCATGTTTTTACTGTTGTTGAACAGACATAATTTTTTTTTTTTTTAGAGAAAGTGACAGTTTGTTGTTTTTTCTCTTCTTTTATTCTCAGTGTTTGTCAGCATTAATGCTCAGGAGGTAAACGAAGCATCAACCACACACTTTGAGACTTTTACATTTCTTTACACATCACAGCTTTACTTATTTATTTGCATTTATTTGTCATTTGTGATGTTGGAATTCATCTAATAACAGTTGTGTGTGTGTGTGTGAGAGACGGGTGTGCCCGAGACTTGGACCAGCAGGTCTTGCAAATGTGACTGTGAAGGGGCAGAATCACCGACTGAGTTTTCCTCCATCACATCCTCGATGGTTCGTGGAGTTGACTGCATGCCAGGTTAGTTTTTTTTAATCACCTGTTTAAATAAAGATGAATTCAGAATGAAAGGTTTTCATTTAGTGTGAAGAAATGACTTTGCTACTTTACCACAAACTAAGCAGAGACTTTCAACATCTAATCACTAATTATGTGACTTTTGAAAGATGTGACCAAACTGAGATCATAATTGCACAATGAAAAGTAAAATGTAACAGGAGGTTAAGGTTGAGATCACGAACCTGCAGAACTAAGACTGTTTAACAAACACAATGTTCATTTATTATTTTTTTTTTTTTTTAATAGACAAAGGCATCTGCAGAGTCCAAACCATTGAGCAGATGGACAGTTTTACATGTATGTGTGAGACAGAGACAAACAGAGCAGCAGCTCTATATGTCCATGTACATGCATGAATGCATCGGACAGATTTGACTCCACAGGGTGGATATAGACATGGACATGCTCCACTAGAATGATGAGGCTGCAGCCCTGAAGAGAAAGACAAAGCTGCACTGGTGTGTAAATTTACCGCTGTACTAATAGAGAATGTGGATTTAATAGGAAGATGGAAAAAAAAAAGAATTTTAAGCAAACAAACTGAGATACAGAGATGTGATCTGCATCAGAGCAGAGAGGATGTGATGTACAATCAGAAGAGGTTTCCCTCAGCGAATCAATGACAACTCAGCTATAAATCACATGGCAAAAGGAGAAGAAGAGCCAAGAAGTTCAGCCATTATCTCCACAACATGATGCTCAGATCACGGAGCTCATTTTAGAGCGATCACAGAAACCAGCAATTACACCACACCGACGCTTCGATGAGCAATGATGAGTGAAAAGGTCTCAGTGTCTCTGTGTCTCAGTCGTTACTGTATCTGGACTTCCACCAGGACGAGTCGCTCACAGGTCGTTATGTAAAGACTTAGACTTACTGCTGACTGAGTCACAGACGCTGCTAGATGCAGTGTAATACAGGGATTAGTCAGGATGTGACCCTGTGCTGGAGCAGATTAAACTGTAGTAAACACAAGTACAGTCAGACACTTGTCCTGTTTGACTGTGGGGTTTTATCATTTCAGGGAAAAACTCAGTGATGTTCATTTTTCTCTACTCTTACATTCACACATTTAATAACAAAGGATGTGTTCTCAGGTTTTAATGGAGGTGAGCCGCTGACAGATCACAACAACATGTAGTCAAAGCTGTGGAGAGCAGAGAGCGGCCATCTGTCTCCTCCTGTCTCCACCCTAATGGACATCACTGATCTGTCGATGCAGAGAATTAAACTGCTTTTAGGATGAGATATGGTAGAGTGAATGGAGGGAGGGGTGAGGATAGAGGAGGATAAAGATGAATATAGAGATGGAGAATTAAGAATTCAGTGAGGATTAGTGATAATCATTTGCACATCACGTTTCACTGTTTCAGGTCCGGACAGACGACCTTGAAATCATGAAACTTGGGGAAGCTCAATGATCTTTATCTGGAGAACAAAACTAATTTTGTGTGTGTTTCACCTGCAGAGTGTCCATACCACAAACCTCTGGGCTTTGAGGCTGGATCAGTGAGTCCAGACCAGATCACCTGCTCCAACCAGGAGCAGTACACTGGCTGGTTCTCCTCATGGCTGCCAAGCAAAGCCCGACTCAACACCCAGGGCTTCGGGTAGGTCCAGACCAACACATCACTCGCAGAAACCAAATATTATTATTCGATTGTCTGTGACATTGATATTTTCTACATGAGACGTGAGTGGACAAATCTGTCTCAGGAGGGAACAAATAAAACATGTCTTTGCTCTGAGAGTCTTTGAGGAACTTTAAACATTCAGATATAAATTAGACAAATATAGAAATATTAGAAGAACTGCCAACTCTGTTAAAGTTTTTTTAATGTCAATGTCATGAAATAACTAATTAATCAGTTTGAGTCTGAATCCAATATATTTGATTTGAATCAACATTGAGAGAAAAATGTAATGTTTTGAATGTGATATATTTATTAAATAAATGATGAAATAACAATTATAAAGTCCATTTTCTTCTTTAAGAGATATTTAAATCTACTTATTATCTAAAACCATTGTTTCTATATCAGGTGCCATGTAGCTACTTATGTGGACATGTCAGAGAAACAAAGAACAGATTAACTTCCGCAGTTTGTGTGCATCTCACATGTTGATTCACTGTTAGGACAGTGTTTAACTATTGCTCACACATGTGCTGTCTAGGTAACTGTATGCACATGTATTCACGAGTGTGTGTGTGTGTGTGTGTGTGTGTGTGTGTGTGTGTGTGTGTGTGTGTGTGTGTGTGTGTGTGTGTGTTCCAGATGTGCCTGGCTGTCTAAGTTCCAGGACAACAGTCAGTGGCTGCAGATAGACCTGCAGGAGGTGAAGGTGGTGTCTGGGATCCTGACTCAGGGTCGTTGTGATGCTGATGAGTGGATCACTAAATACAGCGTCCAGTACCGAACTGACGAGAAGCTCAACTGGATCTATTACAAAGACCAGACTGGAAACAACAGGGTCAGTTACAATGAGATGAGCCTCAGTTTTCATTCAATCCTGGTATGAGTCCACAGCTTCCTGTCATGTCTTCCTTTCTTTCTTCAGGTGTTTTACGGAAACTCTGACCGCTCGTCGTCGGTGCAGAATCTCCTGCGGCCTCCGATCGTGGCGCGTTACATTCGTATCCTCCCTCTGGGTTGGCACACACGCATAGCCCTACGTATGGAGCTGCTGCTCTGCTTGAACAAATGCACCTGAACCTTGTCCTCCATTGTCCCTGAGGCCTCGTCCCTACATGTCCTCTATCTCTGACCCTGTCCTCTCCAGCTTCATGTAGAAAACTGAGACAAAATATTCTTATAAAAACCTTTAGAAGATAAACCAAACCAGTTTGACTTGTGTGATTTGATTAAAACATGTGTTTGATGTGCTCAATGAGCTTCATTCACTTCACTCTCCATTGTCTGTGTGAACCAGTCTCACACTGGGGCCTTTAATTCTCAATAGATTGGTCCATTTGCAATGAAATGGCATAAATTCAAAGCAATAATTAGGCGAGTGGAGGGAGAGGCAGCGTTGCTATGGAGGTTTTATTCACAGGACGAGCCCCTACAAAACATTTGTGTCCATCTGTTGCAGGTCGGCGAGTTTCTGTTGCCTCATCACATTTCACAGTGTTTTTCTTAAAGGGTTTGGCGACTCATATATTTCTCTCACTGTCAACAAATCATACGAAAAGACTGAAGAATTGATCAGAAAAAACATTGGCTGGATGTCTTATTCCTAAATTATATTATTTTACTATCACCAACAACTATAAAAACATTTCAGAGACTCAGCATTGAACTGAATCAAATGTGTATTAATCCTAAAATGAAAATAGTCACAAACAAATGCTCCATTTACTCCTTTTAGTTAAAGTATAATTGACCTTGATGTGTTTATAATAAGATAAAATATGAAACGATGCCAAATGGTTTTTCCTTTAAATATGCCTGTGATGTCACTTCCTGTTTCTTCTTTTTGTAATTTTTACCTCAGGAGCTTTGTAAAGATGGAGGGATGAAACGTGTGTTCAGCTGTGGTTTGTGCCGTGGTTTTGTTCATATGGTGCTTTGAGAATTCATCACAGAGTTTGTTTTCTCTAATGATGTTTTCTTTATTGTATCTTGAACCTGTTTCCTTCATTAAATGAATACTTGTCTCAGATTTTGTGTCTTTGCTGCAAAAACAAACATGAGCCGTTCAAAAATGTACAGTAGTTTTTTATTATGAGACCCTATCATTGTTAAAGTAGAATGGTCAGTATAGATAACTCTATTATTTCTATTTACACCCTGTAACAAGTGGAAATGGATAAATGAAAAAAAAGAAGATGTTTTACGAAACACATTCATATTTGTGAACAAAAAACAAATCTTTTCCTTGGTCCAACTTTGTGTTTGAGACATTCTGAGGTTGAAGCCTCAGTTTCCTTCATATGAAGCTTCAGGTTGGTGATGAAGAGGAGAAGCTTTGTCACGTCTCATGAAAAAAACACAGGAACCAGCAGCTGCTGCAACTTATAATCAGAAACTATCAGGATCCATCACACAGCAGCGTCACCTGCTCTGGTTCAATGGCACAGTAAAACACAGTCAAATAAAAATGTATTGCAGTGATGATGTTACACACAGACACTTCAGTCTCCTTCTCTGTGCTATAATGTAACTGATCTCCTTCTACGTTATTGCTTTCGATCAGCCGCAGTTCAGTTTCTCTAGTGTGTATTTTCATCCCGTTCACAGTCGAGCAACAAAACATGATGTTTTCATGATAAATTCTCTTTAGTTCACAGGTGAATCTCTCTCGTCCCTCGGTGACGTTGGATGAAGGACGAAAGTAAAACTGGAAGAAAAACTGCAATTTACCATCTGTCCAAGACAGATAATATTCTCTTCTACAACAACAACTCACTTTTTCTCTTCTTAATCATCCACCGGTTTAAATGTTTCTATGAAATAAAGTCAAATCATCCCTGATCATGACTGATGATGTTGAAAAGACTGAGATGAAACCAAAGATTCACATTTATAAAAGACATTTACAAAAACTCACTTTAAAGGATTCATCTGATTCCTTTTCTGTTTCTTACACATAAAGACCAAAACCAAGTAATTTACTCAAGTACGGCTTTGAGGCTCTTTTACTTTACTGGAGTATTTCATATTTTACCACTATTACATCTATTTGACTTGAATGCAGAATGAAGATTTTATATAAAACTTTCAATAGCTCTAAATCTCACTATTTTCTTTTTATTGAAGGTGTAAATCTTTAAAAACAGGTTGTTTATGTCACATTTCACCATGTGCATTAATAGGTTTCACTCATAAAGCAGAATTACATTCTATTTCTTATTTATATGCCTCCACTAACCAGTTCAGTCAGAGATCATTAGTGTTTAAAATCATGATTTACAAATGATTACCGTGACCTTTGACCATAAAAATGTGATCAGATCATCTTTGAATTCGATAAAACATTTGCTGAAGAGAATCTTGAAGTTTCACATTCAGACAACCAGAAACATGTTTTATGACGTCACAATAACCAAAATCCAAGAGCCACTGATCTGTGTTTATATGAAATTGTAACAGAGATCCACTGCAGCTGTTTGAGTCCTGATCAGTGTTGGTTTTAGACTTTGATGAATAGACAGAACAGAACCAGATCGATCCTTTCACATCTTACAGGTTGTGGATGAGGTTTGCTGTTTTTTTTCTCTTTTTTTTTTCTTTTTCCGCAGACTACTCTCGTACTGATCCAGACAAACCTTTGGTTGTTAAGGCTGTAGACGAAACCAACATGGCAGCATGGTGCTGGACGATGAAGATGAGGCTCATTTAAAAATGACGACACGATGACGTGAAATGATGGTGACAGTGTGAGTCAAACAGTCTCGACACGTCCACACTAATGTCACCAGGCTGATGAGCAGCTTCACACTAGATGTGATAATAATCATTTTTTCACTTTGTGTAACAAGTATTCATCAATATTTCTTTACATTTTATGAAACCAACAGAAAAAAAGGAGTAAAAATAAGATGATAATGTGAAAATCTGTTAATAACATATCAAATCGAACAGAAAAGGACATTCACCATTATTAAATATTCCTTGTGACATATTGTTTTATCAACACGTAAATATCTATGCATTTCTCTGTGTCGAAACTAAAGCTCTTGCAATTACACATTTAATTCTATATTACCTTATAATATTCCCATATAGCCTACATACTGTGTCATTTATAGCTTATATCCTTGAATTTAAAACAAATAAATATTTCATAAATAATGTTGATATAAATCTTTTTTTCTTTTTTGTTATCAAATATCAGAGGTTGAAAAACATTGAGTTATTGGCCTGCGGCCTCTGGTGGGTTGTAGTAGTGTCATGTGAACAGCAGATGGCAGCACATGGGCAGTGTCTCCTGCTCTGATTCAGTAGAGATGAGTCGTCTCTGTGTGTCGCTGCTGTTTCCGAACGACCACTGATCCAGTCAAATACGTTTTTATGTAAACTTGTTCTACAGAATCGTGATGTCTGATACTTTCAGGGTGGCGCCTTGATGGAGGAGGTGTGGCCTTTAAAGCGCTGTCTCCTTCAGGTCATTGAGGTTTGGCATCCTGGAGCGGGAGGCCCGAGTGAACGTGGGTCCGTTCTGACCCGGTTTGATGCCCAGCTGCTCTGGGGTGAACTGTGTGCCTTCGGCCCGCTGCAGCGCCGACACGTGCCAGCTGGACTCGATCTGCCCGGGTAGAGGGTAGCTTGCCTTACGGCTCTTAGCCTGGGCGCTGCTGCTCACCCCGGAGTGGCCCCTGCTGTCGGTGTGGCCCCTGTTGTCGGCGTGGCCCCTGTTGTCAGTGTGGCCCCTGTTGTCGGTGTGGCCCCTGCTGTCAGCGTGGCCTCGGCCCTCGGAGTATCCAGCTTTGGACGAGGGCTGTGGGTTGGGGAGGGGGACCTGGAAGCGCAGGTCAGGAGGTGGAGGAGGAGGAGGCTGTCCTTGATTTGAGGAGGAAGGGGAGAGGTGGAGGAGCCGACGGAGTGACTTCAGAGGTTGGCTCTGATTGGGCAGAAAACATTTTTATATTCTCATATAGTTTTCAATTTCTGCACAAACTTCTGCCTGACAGATAAAATGCAACAATATGTTCAATATGTTAAATGCAAAAAAAATGATTTACATTTTACTTTCTCTGGAGGAAATGTTGTTTTGAATTGAATTTGTATTTTGTGATATGTCCTGTTTTATTTTGAAATTCTGTGTTCTCGTCTTACTTCCTGTGTTTTCCCTCTTGTCTGATCAACTGACTCTGCTTTAATGTGTTACACCTGTATCTCATCTTCTCCCTGTGTGGATATAAACCTCCTTGTCCTCATTGTTCAGATTGTCCTGTGTTTGTCCTCTATCAGTTGTTGTGTCCTTCTAGGGTCACTTAGTTTGATTTTGGTCTTTGTTTATTTTTTCTCCAGTGTCTTGAGTAAGTTTGGTTTTATTCAAATAAACCCTTTGTGATGTTCTCTCTTTGAATCACTACCTTTGAATCACTTTTCAGCATCAAGGAGTTTGAACACTGAAACCCAAGTTACACTAAATCACCTCTAGGTTTTAGGACTCTAGGTTTTTGAAGTTTCAACTAGTATTTGTGGATGTGACTGTAGTAGAGCTTGAACCCTGAGCCTGTGTGGTTATATAATCCAGCTGAGACTGAAATTCCTACAGACTCTTTAAATATCTTAGTTATTTTATCAACTGTAGCTGAAGAAATAAACAAATCTCCTCCAATCGTTCCGTAAAGAGCATTATTTTTTAACATTTCAATTATTTTTTCACAGATTTGTTCACAACCTGATGATCCCTGACCTATCGCTGTCCGTACAGACGAGGTCTTTCTTCATTACAGTCATTGTTATTTCTCATCTTCAACAGTGAAAACACAGCAATATCCACATCTTAGTAAAGTAAGTTTAGAAAATCACTGTTTTTCATTAATTTGCATTTTAAACATGTTCTGATGTTTAGTTGTGACTTGATGAGTTTACTCTCATTGAACCCGATCAGACTTTCAGTGTCAAATACAGTCACAGTTCTATAATGTGACTTAATCGACATGATTTACATATTGTTTACATATAATCTTTATCTGTGCGACTGCCAAGGATGTGTGATGAGTTGTGATGTGTTTGGTGGAACCAGTGTGAACTGACCTGAGAGTGAGAGTCCACCGGTTTTTCTGGAGGCCACTCGTTCACTCTCTCCCTCTCCCTGCCTCTCTCCCTCTCTCTTTCTCTCTCCCGTTCTCTCTCCCTCTCTCGATCCCGGTCTCGGTCCCGGCTTTGCTCTCGCTCCCGGTCTCGGTCTCTGGATCTCTCCCGGTTTTTCCGTCGGCTGCCGTGATGTGAGGACGACTTGGAGCTTCTCTGCAGAGACAGATGCTCCTGTCCGATACCAGTGACCTTTACATTTTACAAAACAACATACAGCAATATGATTAATTTTTCCAAAAAAAAAAAAAAAAGTTAATGTAAATGTTACTGTCTGTATGACAAGGTCACAGTTTCATCACATCTTAGATCCTGGTGAGGTTCTTCATGCACTTCTCTGCAGCAGCAGACAAAACACAAGGAGGTGGTGATGGAGATTTATGGTGACTTTATGTCCGAGTGTGTATGACTGTGGGGCTGTGATTTATCTGTTGCTTATTTATTGATTATTAGGTTAATAATTGAGTTAAGGTCACAGTGAGATGAAACATAGAAAAGTGACTGTCAAAGCTGAAATGAAGAGAACCCCGTCGGAGATGCTGCTGTGATCAGGTGTAAGTTCAGTGAACAGCTGAATGACTAGGACTGTAATTTATCTGGCTGCAGCTGCTGGTTGTAGCTTCATGGTTCAAAATGTCTGCAGGTTCATGTGCTTAGTGATTTATCTGCAGGATGAGTCTCGACGTGCAGCGACGTCGACCTCACAAACAGCAAACAGCAGCGTGAACTCGACGTCCAACGACGCCATGTGAATGTGACTGACACTGTGGCAAGACAACATGGAGGCACAAACAGCGTGCAGGGTTCAGACTCCAAACGTGTTTGAAATCCTTTCAATCTGGGGAATCTCAGTCAATCAATCAATCAATCAATCGATCGATAAGCGACTGAGAGGATTTCAAACCAGGTCGTTGTGGTGACGTGCGGTGAGTTGACATGCAGTCGTAGTGTTGAGGTTAGATTACTGGTGAGGCAGGGTAGGGCGCAGCAGGCTGGTGTTGTACCATGGGCGACGCCACTACAGGAAGGACTTTGACAGCTGAGTTGTGCTTTAAGCTATTCTTAGAGCTAAACAGGGGGAAAAGACTTTTCTTGATGCTGGGGTTCCTCCCGTCCTCCATGTCCGTCTGTGAAGCACAAGACGCAACAGCCACAACTCTCAACACCAATCTGACAAACATCAGCTGATCCTCAATATTGACAACACGCTCAGAGCAAATACAGCAATAATATATATTTCTCTGCTGAGATAACTGTGGGGGACAACGGACAGGAGAATTAAAGCACAAGTAAAGGTAAATTTTCAATTTGACCACGATTTCTATCTTATAAATCTAAGGTAACATCACTATAATGAAGCTGAAAAAAAGATTATCAGATTATTCAAGAAAACTAAATATAAATAAATGCAGAAATTCTGCAAAATAAAGATGCAAAATATCACAAAAAAAGCATTGAACCAGACTTAGACATTAGTTACATAAAGAAATGTAAGAATTCGTTAGGACAGCGTTGCCTTCCTCCAATCATCGATTACCATTTTGTTTCAAAGATGCCAAATGTTATATTTAGTCTTTGACCAAAAAAATACACTTCATATACACTACAAAAATATACACTTTCCTGTTGATTGTATATGCGACAAAGAGAAACCACGAAACTAGGACCCATTTTATATAATACCCATTTTGTATAATACATGAGAATTAGTCTTTCACTTGGAGGTTTAAATCAGTAAATTCACATATATCTTTCACAGTGTTGATGTTATTTAAAACACTGAGTGACGCTGCAGAGGCCTCATATAAATATACTTTATGAACACATGGAGCCAGAGGAAATATTTTTGTATGTGTTGGATGAAATGACTCGTTCTTACTATTTGTGTCTTCTTCTTCTTCTTTTTAATGGCTCTGAAGAAGCCTTGTTTCTCCTTCTCTTTGGTTGGCTCTGGAGGATTCATGACCATCGCCTCTGCAGCCGTCCTAAACACATTGAAAACTGTTTAGATCACTCGCATCTGTAAATATAAGCTCAGGATTAAATTCCTCTTCAGGTCAAACAGATAATAGATGAAACACATGCACAGTAAGAAAAGCTGCCCGGTCCTAAAATAACACAAGAAAGTCAATTTTAAAAATCTGTATTTTTTAAATGTCAGTGTCACAAACACGACAATCTGTCTTCATTCATTAAATCACAGCAGCTTCACAAAGTGATGCTGTGAAATGTGACGGATCTTAATGAGTGTTTTGACAGGTTTTCATGTGACAGTGAAGAAAATGTGTCGGATAGTTTGTCAGATAATTCCTCATTTAGTGAAGGATCTGAGGAGAAGGTAGAGCAGCTGAATGTGTCTTCATTGTTCAGTGTCAGTGCTGCTGATGATTATTAAAACTGCTCAGTCACACGACTAAAAGTGTCTGAAGTGTGTTTACATCTGGAAATGTGGAAACTTGACCTGATTTCAAACATTCACAATGACTCTGAACTCTCACCAGTCAAATGCAGTCTGGCGTTTGGAGTGGTTCGCCATGGCCACAGGGTCTCCAGTAACTACAGGTCCGACCGGTCCTCGACCCTGGCCGACGCCGTCATGGAAGGAGGAGGAGTTATCTGGTCTTGGGGAAGGGACTGGGGACAGCAAGAATATTACACAATCTTTAAAATATTATTTCTTTAAAAAAAAGGACAATCTGCCTGATGTGTCATGGCATGAATTTGCTCTGCATGTTTCCTGTTTTAGGTTTGTTAGATCCTGTTTTATTTTTGTTAATCACCTCTGTCTCTTGTTCTAAGGTCCTTCCTGCTGTAATGACTGTATGTAACCATCTGTCCGTCTGTCTTTTCCAGTTCGACCTGTGTCCTCATGTCCTTTGTCCAGTCTGTGATCAGTCTTTGTTTTTGACCAACTTCTTGTCAGGAAGACAAGAAGTCAGGAATGAGCCTCATGCTCATTCCTGACTGACTTTTGTGATTGAACTGATTAAATCTAATCCTGACTCAGGTTGTTAATTTGAAATGTTTTTTTTGTCTGGACTCACATTTCCCAACTTCTACTGTCTCTACTTTGTCTATTTAAACCCCTGAGTAGACTTTGTTGTAAATTGTGTCCACCTCATTAATCCAAAGCCAACACAGTCAAACACCTGCTGCAAAAGTTTAAAGTTAAGTGGGTTAAGTGTTTTTTTTTTGGTCCAGACATGTCTGACTTCAGTCCCCAGAGTCAAAGTGAACATACAGAAGCTGTTTTTCTGCACTATTCATCACTATAGGTCATTTCTAACTCTTTAAAACCTTCTGTTTGTCACTGCCTGTAATAAATTATAATTGGGGACATTCGGGAACATAATAGTTTAATCATGAATAGTTTTATGTATTTATATGTTTAACTGTGCTGGATTTTTATTCCAGTATAATGTAGTGTGGCTTGAGTAACAGATGACCATGAAAACGATGCACAGGTATTCATGGTCCCCAGAGGATGACTTAACTTTTTACTACCGTGTTAATTTGCTTTTCGTTTTTATTGTTCCTTACCTCGGTAGAAGCTGCCAACTCTCCGAGGCATGGACTCTGTAAAGATCATCCTGTTCTCCTTGGAGGAACCTCCATCATCGCCATGAGGGTCGTGATACATCGGGACCTAATAAACACACAAACGCACAAACCAACAAAGACACAGGACCACACCAGGTTCCTCAGTATCTGCTGCTGTGACTGAAAATCACATTACATCTTACTTCGTCACTGATCGTTAGCTATGACAGTTTTACTGACTCGCATCACAAGCTTCTCAGTGAAGTTACATTTATACCAGCGACAACGTGCAGTGAAGCTGTTGACCTGAGTAGAAACAGAGAAAGCTATGGAAACCAGCGGTCAGAAGAGCTACTGTGTGTTCGGTGAAGTGGTTGGAGGTTGGAGGAGTCGGGGGGTCGGACCTCGTTTTTAGAGCGCTGTGTGTGAAAAGCAGGAGTGTTGTCCCTCGCAGAGTCTTTGATGGGGGCACAAGGGTGGCTCATGTCTTTAGGGGACTGCTCACTCTGTTGGGAAGACGGACAGGCGCAGCATGAAGCAGCAGCAATGATAATGTGAGACACTGACAGTTGCTGCACGCACACAACGCTGTGAAAACACTCACACACATTCACATTGACAAACCACAGAGTAAAGAAAAATTCCACCCTCTGTCACTCTCACTAATGTGTAAGTTTCATTTGTGAAACCTCGTCGTCTTCATTAGTTTTCTACCACAATCATTCACAACATTTTCCAGTTGCAGGTGCTGATGGTGGTGCAGCACCAGTAACTGTAGGTATCGTGATGGTTTAAAGCAACTGTACTGTTGGTGGAGACATTTACTTTGTGCTTGTCTTTTATTTAATTCTACCAACAATCATACTTCAGTTATTAAAGCAGTGTTTGTTTGTCAGATCAGGATTTTAGAAACACTGAAGTCATGAATCCTGCAGAATAATCCCACACACCAGAGAATATTTTTATCAGCAACATATAAAACATGTTTTGTAATTCTGAAGAGAAACTAGATGTATTTCATTTATTGTTTGTTCCTATCTTAAAAAGACAGAGAATAAAAATATCAGAAACTTTTCTAAAAAAAAAACAACATGAGAAAGCATCCTGGCAGCTGCTTGAAGAAACCTTTATACTATTGTGTGTTGTAGCAGTGGAAATTGGACAGAAACCCTTTTTTTGAGTTTTAGTTTGAGTATTGGGTGAATTTTTGCTTTGATTCACAGCTCTCTGGCTGTTGTTCACTAACCCTGGTCATGTCGTCAGTGCAGTCCTCTCTGGAGGAGCTCACTGAGTGTCCGGTGAGGGTGGTCCGGTGTTGTAGCTGAGGAGACAGGAGCTGAAGGCTGCTGGCTCGCGTTGGGATCACCTGCCCTGGTGGGGGCAAGCCGGCCATCCCAGTCTCGACCCCGTGGGGACGGTGACGCTCCCTCCTCACGTACATGGAGTGGCGTTGAGGCCGTTGCTGAGAGGAAAAAGGCGAGGTGTAGCCCAGGCCGTAATGATACGACTCGTGTGGCGAAGGCAGAGTGTGAGTATTGGGCATCCCTGCTCCTCCAGGGTCCAGCAGCTCTGGGGCGCCAGCATCTTCTGGACAAAACAGGAGATATCAGGCTTGAAAAAAGCATGTTGTGTTTTTCCCGTCCAATCAGTCTGGAAAAAATATCAGATTTACTGATGACTGAAAAAAATTGAATCGACAAGCATTACTTCAACATGTCATTCCGCATCTCTGCACTTTCCTCTCTAAAGACCCGTAAGATGATAGGGATTAAATATATTGTGTATTAATCGTATAAAAATTAGTAACTTAATCACCAGTTTTCAGTTGCTAATATCAACTTGTCATAATTACATCTGTGAACTGGTTTGTAATTGTGACTTGTCAGACTTGATGCTTCACGTCAGTTGTGTGAAACTGAAGACAACCTGAATTCAAACCAACCTGGAGCTAAAGGCTTGTGTCTTGACTTGTGTCTGGAGGAGGAGTCCAGTGTGCTGCTCTCCATGCGGACGTTGCCGCTGCTCCGAGAGGCGGGGCTGTGTCCAGAACGATCGCTGTGGCGGGCGGAGGGGCTGCCCGGTGGCCCTGGAGGACCAGTCGGGGCGTTCAGGTCCAAACAGCTGGCGGGGAAGAAGCGGGCGCTGGGTCCAACAACTGCTGCTGTGTTGGAGTTTGGGTCTTCTGGGTGGAGTCGACTGTCGCTGAGGTTCCCCACAGATTTGGCATCACTCAGCGCGCTGTGGCTCTTTGACAGGCTCAGATAGGAGGCAGAGCTCTTGGAGGATGAGGACATGGATCCATGAGCAGAGTCTGCCATGCTGTGGGCATGGCGGCCATGTTGTTTTTCTGCTCCAGACTGTAGCGTGTTGGTCTTGTTTTCCAGGAAGGTGTGGCGGCCGGCCTGCTGCTGCTGCTGCTGCTGCTGCTGGGAGCGGGATGAGCTGGGTTTGCTGTGGCTGTATTTGGCCCCGTGGCTCTGGTCTGGCAGCTTTGGGGATGGACCCAGGCTGAAATCAAACTCTGTCTTTCCTTTGGCTTCTTTGGGGCTGAGGAGGTGCGGCAGGTTGTTGTTTGCCAGGTCTTTGTTGGATGAAGCCGAGCGGTTCAGGGTCTGGGACATGTACTGGCCCTTTGGGTGGAGAGTGGGACTTAAACTGGATGGAGCCGGTTTGTTACCATTGAGGAAACTCTCATTGCCGAGGTGATGGAGGTCTCCATGGCGAGGGAGGCTCGAACACTCTTTACTGTTGGAGCGCCGGCTCGTGCTCTTACTGTGGCTCCTGCAGATGAAGACGCATTGATTCAGGATTCCTTTTACTTCTGATCTGATATGAAGAAAAACTCTGAGTGTTGCATAAACCAACTCAAACTTCTTCCTTCAGTCAAACTCTCTTATTCTAACAGTTGTACTTGTGAACTGTCTCTGAAAATGCAAAGATATGTCCTGGGTCTCTAGATCTTCTCTCAGGGAACAAAGCTCATGTCAAGATGTACTGATTGAAGCCATTAGAGAAAATTGCTTTGAGTCATTTACTTTAAATAAAACAAAAGCTGCAAACTGCTATTTTTTAATCAAAAGCCACCTTAAACTTGTAAAACCCTAAAGATTTCTCTGGACCAGGAGAAGCAGTGATGGATGGAATATGTAGGGTAATTGCGAAGATATAGTTTATGCAACAAACATAAAGTTTTACTTCATCTACATCTCCAACATTTCTAACATCTTTAACTCCTCTAACAGAGGAGATGTGAATTTCATGCAGCTCCACTCCCTGTGGTCACTGAAGATGGATTAATAATGTGAGATGTCTGCAGATGAAAAGCTCTGTCAGTAGAGAAGACTGATATGATGAAATCTGACCGTGTGGGGACTGTGTTCTCTCCATGATGATGCGTTTTCCTCTTGGAGGATCGTGGTGGGTTTGGAGACGCAGGAGGAGGTCGCTCTCTCTCCACCTGCCTCAGAGGCTGGAATGCCGGATGGTTCAAACTCTGCTCGGTCAGAAAACGCTCCGTCGGGTTGAGCAAAAGCAGATTCTGCAGGAAAACAAGTAAAACATTGGGGAAAGTGATTCATGCAGAATTTGTCTGGAATGTTATTTATGCGATTAATAATCACTGATGAAGTAAAGTTACCTTCATCAGATCCAACATCAAACCACTCAGGATGCCTTGGTACCTTCGCTCCAAAGTCTGAGGATGAGTAACTGAGGGAAACTGGCACACACACACACACACACACACACACACACACACACACACACACACACACACACACACATACAAAGGTTGAAATTAAAATCCAAACTGAACTTTTTTTTTGGCCTCTGAAAAATACTATGAGGATTTCCAATATACAGCAGATATTTGTTCCAGTAAAAGTATCAGTAACAGAAATCCATCATTAAACAAACACACTGAGCCTTGCTGAGCCTTCTGGGACATTTTCTCTTGCTGCTAAACTGAACACCAACCACCGATCTCATGAGTCACAGCGATCCACTCAGTCATGGTGCTGGGAACGGAGCCACAAGAGGGAGAGAGCGCAAGAAGGAAGGAAGGTAAAGACAGAGAGGAGGAGGAGGAGGAGGTGGAGGAGAGAGAAGAAGACGAAGCAGAAAGGATGAGAGATGAACGTTTCCTACCCTGATTCCATGAAACCGAGGGTTGTTGTAGAAGAGCTTCATCTGTTCTGCAGGGAGCGGACCCAAAACCTTCTGGATGGTGAAGAGCTGGTGAGGAGAACATGTGACAGTAGAAAAACTGTGTTTGTTCAACAAAACATCTCCAACATCATGTACATGAGCAACATCCTCTGTAATGTTCATGAACAATAAAAGTTCAAAGTTCAGTCTTGACCTCGGAAAAGCCTCGAACAATTTCACCTTGAGTTCAGCGTTCACACTGTTAAACTGTCAGTGTTTCCAGCATCAAAGATGAATTTTGTTCCACCTTATTGCAAGGTAAATAAAAACAATGCTTCATTTCCATGACGACAGGACAAACTGCGTCATGTGACACAATGGACACATCAGCTGCTGATTGGACTCTGATTAGATTAGATTTTATTTCCTCACATATATGGACATTGTTGTTGTCACTGGTGATAAGAGTTCAGTTCACTCGAACCTGATGTTTTTCAGAGTGGCATTATTGTTCACACTGACTCCACCTGATGAAAATGAGCATTAACTCTGCTTTGGTCTCTACCAGAACAAGTCACTACAGCATTCATCTGTCATTTGTTGTGTTCACTGGGTTTATCACATTCACAAACTATCATTTTTTATGTAATTATTAGAGCTGCTGCTTTTTCCATTATTGTTATGATGTTTCCATATTCCACATCGTTTCCTCTGTAACTGTGATGAAAAGTGGGAGAAATAAATTCCTAAACTCACTGTAGTTTGGTGCTGGAGCTGAAACTAATTATCTATATTTACTTATTATTTTAGAATCTGGTTTCAGGTGGGTTGTAGCTTGTATGTATATTAATTACTTTCACTGGACTTGATGTAGAAAATGTTGGACAATAAGTAGAAATGTCCATCACTACTCAAAGAGCTGCACCTTGTTGTTTTCTGGTCCAAATAACTGGGACTTTATCTCATAAGTGTGTTAAACGTCACTTTAATAATTCAATTAAACCACATAAAAAGACGCCAGAATTAAGCTCTTTGTCATATTCAGACGAATCAAACCATTTATTCTGTTCAATGATTCACTTTATAAAGACACGGGACAAAAAGGCTCCAGTCGTCACAGGAGAGATCTACTGTCAAAATGTGAGGTTTTTATTTGATGAATTCTTATTTAAATAGTAGCTTTTGTTTAAACAGCCTCCTATTTCACCACCAACCTGATCAATCTCACTTTCCCCCGGAAACAAGGGCTGTCCATCACTGAGCTCCCCGAGGATACACCCCACGGACCACATGTCCACCGCCTTCCCATAGGGAGCCCTGCGCCGTGCGCAAAACACACACAAATTATTATTTATGTGAAAAACATGAGTGACGCCACACAACGACCGTGTTAATTAGACGGTGCGGGTGATGAATGTGATGGTGAAAATGAGACTGATGATGGGGTAAAAATAAATCCACCGGATGAAGAGAGAATGATGATGATGGGTGACATTATTAGAACTGGTGGAGCGGAGAGATGAAACAATGGAGGCTGTGTTTCTCATGAAGGTGGTCATTTTTGAGAGAAGAGAGTCCGGTGAGAAATGGTGGAGATCTGGCAGCAGAGAAGCAGAGGAGCCGTGGTGTTGGAGGGAGAGAGTATTTGAGTGGGTGGCATTCAAACGCTGTCTCAATAAATGTTCCAGGGCATTTACTAAATCAGGCTGCAGCTACAGCTACGTGACGCTCAGCTGTCTCTGAGCTGCAGGACGGACGTTCGACGCAGCAAACGCAGAAAACATGAAACATGAAAACTGATCTCAGGTGCGATGGAACTGTTTGTAGCTGAATCATCGACACAATTTATGGAAAATATCAACGCAAAGACACAATACTTCATATGAATACTTTATATAAACCTGGTATTTTATTGACTGTCTTTATTTTGTCTTTGTTTAGTGTCTCACAGTCGCAGCTGTTCCTGCTGCTGCATGTGTCCTGGTAAAAATGACTAAATCAAAAAAAAAAAAAAAAAAATCTTCCCTTTTTCCTTCAATCAAAATGTGAAAATCATATGTAATATGAAATCATATGAAAATCATGTGAAGTAAAACCTCCTAAACATCTCCCTAATTTGGAGAAGATAGGACTGAATTTATTTAACAGTTTATTTAATCATGATGAGATTGTTTTTCAATTCTGTTATTTGTTCAGCAGGGGGCAGCAGTGAGTGACAGGGCATTAACATGGCGACAGACTCACCCCAGCAGCAGCTCCGGTGATCGATACCACCTCGTAGCCACATACTCAGTGTAGTTGGCGTCGGTTCCTTCGGACAAGTTACGAGCAAAACCTGAGTCAGAGAAACAAAGAATTGAATAAATCACACAGATCACAGTTCGTCTGTTGTAATACTCACGTTTAACATCAAAATTAAGTCAGAATAAAGTCAGAACAAATGTTGTACATTGAAACCATTTTAAAATCACAATTAACAACCAGCAGCTCCAACAGTGAATAACAAACACGTCTCACCACAGCTGAGTCAGTCGAGCTGCATCACACATGCAAAGATAACTGACCGTGAGATTTAACAACGACTCATTCAAATGTTGAACACACACCTGAGAAAGTGTCAAATGACAAAGTTGTGTCACATCAATAGTATTTCATTGGGATTTTCATGAACCTTAAACATTAACCTTATAATGTATGTGATGTTGTCAGATTAGTTGCTGCTTGAAGAGCTGCTTGTCCATTGATCTGTCTGATACACAAATTACAAGGTGATAAAATTAATGGTGTGAGTTTTCACACAAACTGAAGTGGCCAAAGTGAAATCACAGATTTAACAGTAAAACAAAGAAATGACAGATAATTTCACAGCGTCACAGTGAATCGCACACTGAACGATGTGAGAGTAAAAGCTGATTCATTGTGTCATTCCACACTGTTATATTACCTTCATCTGACAGAGGAGATGCGCAGAGATGAGATAGTTTTACTGCACATGAACGTGTCACCGATGTAAAGACAAAGACTCACCAAAGTCACAGAGTTTGAGGACGTCCTCGGAGCTGATGAGCAGGTTCTCTGGTTTGATGTCTGGAGGAGACGCAGACAAAACAACATTAACATGTTGACACAATCTGATCATATTATATAAGTTATACACAACATGAGACTGTTTTTAAAATGACAGTAACAATATCTGAGTGTGGTGAAACTAAAGCCGCTTGTCAGACTGAAAAAAGATAACATTTACATAAAAAAGTTTTCCTAACTAGTTTAATCTAGTCTTTATTGTTGAAGGTTACAAGGCAGCCAGGTTTTCAATGTGTATATTAGTTTTAAACTGAAGAAATAACAATATAGTCTATAAAATATATTGAATTTAATATTTTTTTAGTTTCCACATTTTACATGATGCATTAAATATTTCAAGTCCTTTTCAAAATAATACAAAATGAAATAAATACAACCCTTTGTTTATATCTGTGGGCAAGAGGTTGGAAAAATTTTTTTTTTATTAAGTATTAAAATGTAATTATCAGTTTTGAGAAGAACCTGATAATCAGACATGCGACTGTTAATAATTAAACATTAAGTCTTCTTCCATGAATCCAAAGACGAAGCTGAAACTCACCTCTGTGTACGATCTCATTCTTGTGGCACCAGTTGATGGCTTTGATGAGCTGGTAGATGTAGCTGCGAACTTTATCGGGCGGTGCACCGTTGGGAAGCTCCTCCAACAGCTCCAACATGTTCTGCACAACAACAACACATCACCTCTGCATTACTGCAGCTTTTACTGCTGCTGCGGTGTTGTTGTGAAATATTAAAATATCAACGTTGTCAATTCTTTTACTTCCTCTTCCTGATATTAACGTTGTTTTGGTTTCAGCTCTGACGGGGGAGCAAGAGGGGACACCGTGCACAAATGACTGGAGTACAGTACGAAAATAAAGCTGTCATGAAATAATCATTTGGCTGGAAACCCTGGCAACACAGTGGGGAATACCATTATTCACCAGCAGCAGAGTTCATACTGTACGTTGCCATGGTGACACTGTTTTATGCTTAACTGAGCAACATAGTGAAACTTCAGAGCAGAGACACATAATGTAAGAGCTGACCCTCTCTACATATTCAAAGACGAGGTAGAGTTTCCCCCTCCTGCGAAACGCCTCCTTCAGCTCCACGATGTTGTCCTGCTTCAGCGTCCGCAGCATCTTCAGCTCCCGGAGCGTCGTCTCCTTGACCTCCTCATTTTCTATCAGAACAACAACAGATACAATGACGATGAAACAACTGCTGTATTCCTCCACCTCCTCCGTCCAAACACTAACCCTCCTTTACTCACCTTCACTGTCTTTGAACTTCTTAATGGCCACCAGCTCATTGGTCTCCTATGATCAGACAGAAGGACATCGAGGTCACAGCCGGAAGAAGGAAATAAATATAAAGTGATGTGAGGATATTTCCTGGAATCTCTTCACATGAATAAAACAAAAAGTTCCCGAAGAAGAAGCAGAAGAGCGCGCACACACACACACACACACACACACACACACACCCTTAGCGTAGTTTGTATGCATCACATTGTGTGATTGACCTTGTAGTGTTTTATGAGCTGATGAAGCTGCAGATTCAGATGCTTTGTATCAAACACTGAGCTGCAGTTTAAACGCGCTTCACTGGGGAACAATCACGTGTTTCTGATTGTGTGTTTAACTGTGTGGCTGTACGGTAAAGTCATGTGACTGTGTAGGTGTGGCCAGAGAAGATGATGTTTGAGGATGAATGAAAGAAAAATCTTAATCTACAACACACACCTGAAACCATGTGACCTGAGCTGCTCGATGACCGTGTGACCTCAATGACCTACAAAGCGTCTCTGATCTCAGGCTTGGGAATAAATGTGGCGCCCGCTAATGGTCAGAGGCGGCAACCTCTTCAAGAACCTAAAGTCCAACGGGCATGTATGGCTTAACGTTTTAATCTTTCATGAAGTAAATGCAAACAGTATAGAAAACCATCACATGTCTTCATATATTATGACATTTATTTTTCCTGGCTCCATTCATGATGTGTTATATATCAGGCTGTAACTAAATGCTGAAAACTATCTTTATAATCATGTTTTCAAGGTTTAAGCAGCTGAAGGGATTGAACTTCATGTGTCTGTAAATGATGACATTTAACATTTTACCATCACGTGTCAGATTAGACCCAGTAACTTATCTACATTTAGCTACAAGATCAAAGTCCTGACGAAAGAAAACTACAATTAATGTGTTTTAATGAAAGTTTCTGTGTATTTATATTTATAGAGCAGATGAGGAGGAAGACTGAGGGTGTGGGAGGACAATGTATCATATTATTGTGATTTTTTTTCAGAGAAAAAAAACCCATAAAGTCACATAAAACTGTCAGAGAAACAGCTGTTCACAGTTTTACAGGTGTTCCTGATGTTTCATGCAGTTTTTAATCTGCTCGGCTTCAGTTACTTTGTCACTTCAAGTTTCTGTCCAACATTTCCTCACTGATACATCAAGTCTGAGAGTTGCAGCTTCAGTGTGTGGAAATCCAGAAGTATTTTATTGTTTTCCTGCAGTTTCAGTGCTTGGACACTGAGGCAGGAGAAAGTGAAGACTGACACTTCCACTGTCCATGTATCTTTCTGTCCCTGCTGCTCTTCTATTGCGCTTTTGTTAGTGAAAGGTTGGAAAACAGAGTCTCAGTGTCCACACGATGAGCAGCTGAGTGTCACTGCAGTGATCTCACTTTAACACGTCGATTGTTTGACCGAACACACTTTCTGTCATCGTCTGCTTTTGGTTTGTTTGTTGTTTTCGTATTTTGGGTTCTTTATGTTTTCTTTTGAAGTTATCTTCCCTTGTGCAGTGTGTTGTGTTCTACTTCCTGTTTGATCACCTGACCTAATGTGTTACACCTATGTCTTGTCTTCTCTCCTGCCTGTGTGGATATAAACCTCCTTTTCCTTGTTGTTTTTTGTTTGGTCATCTAGTAACGTCCTCAGTCCTGTTTCTCTCACTGATAAACCTCTGGTTCAGTTTTGGTCTCTGTTTATTTCCCCTGCACCTTCAGTAAGTTTGTTTCTTTGTTTTGTGTGAATTACACTTTTTGCGCACTACCCAGCTACGTCCTCCATGGTTTTCCTCATTTAGGTTCAATCCCGCCAACAAACTGTGACTTTTCGTTTGAATATGATGCTATGAAAATGAAACAATGTTGGATCTACAGCTGTAATTGCCAGTGAAGCAAAGTTCAGCTGAATGACAAACATTAGCACACCTTCAACCAATCTGCAGCTGAATGACAGCAGCTCACAACAAGCTGATAATGCTCCGGTGGCGTTTCTGACCTCCACTCATTTGCCTTTTGAGTTGCTGTTAAGTCAGCACAACTAAAAATAACATCTGACTTGTTAATTTTCTGCTGATGTCATGAACACGTGCTGATGTCACTTATCGCATAACAATAAAGTTTGAACGATTCACTTCCCACTGGAACATCAATGTGAAACACAAAGAGTATCAGACCACGAATATCCACAATATCATACTGACACGCTGATGCTGATGTCGCAGCAGGTTTTTTAATGGAAATCAAGTAAATCATCATTATTATGGGAAAAAGGAAATGATTCATTATTAAGCTCCATTAAGAGGAATCTACCTTATTTTCCCTGTGTATTTATACCTTTATTTTTTTTGCATATGTGTGTATGTATATACGTGCACAGTTACATTTCACTTCAATGATCAGTGATAAACATCCATCGCAATACAGTAAAGATTCTGACTGACTTTGTGAAGCAGTGTTGGTTTCGCCCAC
The DNA here is from genome assembly GCA_016801845.1 of Polydactylus sextarius. Classification (NCBI taxonomy): domain Eukaryota; kingdom Metazoa; phylum Chordata; class Actinopteri; family Polynemidae; genus Polydactylus; species Polydactylus sextarius. The sequence continues at coordinate 18,396,450 of CM028906.1, forward strand.
AAACACTATGGTGGAAAATGACACCGAGTCACAGCTCTAATTCTCACACATAAAAATTGTTAGTCAAAAATCAATGACAAGAGAGACAATGACATAGGCGGAGATGTTTGATCTTTAATAATGATCATCTGCTTAGTTCATATTTGAGCTATTTCTGACATATTTGTCCTCACGAGACTGAAACTGAGACTGAGAGTAATTTGACTGACCTTTGACCTCCAGGATACAGTCAATTCATGTTTGAATCCTGTGAAAGTTGGAGCTGAATTTGAAAGAAATTTTCCCTGAGGTGTCATCACTGTGTTTGGGTTAAGGCATAAAAAGCTCAAGAAGGTGAGAGGACAATGAAGGTGATGTCTTGGTGTTTTACAGTTAAAGTTTTCAACTTACAAATACTTAAAACAAAAGATATTAAATAAAACCTCAGATAATGAATCAGGGTTGAAGCAGAAAAACTCAAACAATGAATCGATTCTGAAAGCGTCACTTGTTGATTAATTATCAAGTCGTGTCAGAGGCTCAGTCCTGCACTGAGACTCTGCACAGGCAGGAAACACTGGCTGTTGTGTAGGTTGTGCTATTGTCACTCCCAAAACACAAATTCAAGATAACACATAAGCCTCCGTGCACACCCACATACGCTAATACAACACTTGCATAAAATGGCAGAACGGTGCACAAAGCTGGCAAATGTTCGCTCGGATAATTAAATGTTGCATCAGACACATAATGTCCTGGAATATCTACAGAATTTATACAGATGCACTGAGAGGCTTTTCCTCGTATTTCTCTGTTGTATGTTTGGTCTGAGACAGTGAACGTGGTCGGTTCAGTCTCCAGCTTCGTCCTCAGCTCTCTGGACTCTAACAGTGTGACCCATTTACAAGCAGCAGCATCGTCTGTGTTCGATTCCTCGCTCTGCATCTCCTCCATCACACCTTTTCTCTTTGCCCTGCTTCCAGCTGAGAAAAGTAAAAATAACTGCTCTGTTGCAGCCGAGCTAAGAAGCTTTTATTGCCTGTTGGTCTGAGTCTGTATCTGAGTCCACATGTGAAAGACGGATCTGTGATACTGTAAAGTGAAACATGTCACATGTGAACCTGCAGCAACCGATATATAATAATCATAATGACTCTGACAGCTGCTGTTTATAGTTTTATTTACTGAGAAACAAAAGTGATCCAATGACAATGTAAGGAGGTTGTGACAGAAAAATTATTAATCAAAAAAAGCTGCTGATTAAATGACCTACAGTGTTTATTTGCATGAAAACACATTGTGTCTCAGTCACAGCAGCTTTGTGTCGATGAGAGCGACGACATTTAAACAGCAAACCAGCTGAGAGTTGCAGGACCATGTCATTACATCATCACATCAGTCTAAAAACTAAAAGAACAACAAAGACAAAAAGTGGACACGAGAAAACCTATAGTTATAAAATCTTATTATTACGACTGTGGTTGATGTGGTTAAAGACTCTGCTCTGATTTATTGACGCCCGATGTCGTCACACGTTCTGATAGAATCACCTGTTATTTAAAGTAAATAGTAAAGTAAACTCACTGAAGTGTTTCATGTCTGATACATTTCAGAGCTGGGTTTAAAACACACCTGCTGGTGTTTCCTCATATTCTTTTATATTTGTCATAGTTTTATCATTGAGGAGATGACTGTTTCCATTTCTCTCTGCTTGGACCCTGTGATGTGTCTCCTGGAGACAGAGTAATGGTCCTGATCGATAAGTAGAAGCTTGTATCTCGCCGCTCAGCCTCTTTCTCACTTCTCACTCTCCCTAAAATAACCTTGGTTCTTTGTTACATACAAACAACAGGCAGCTGGTTCTGGTCTGGCCTGTAGATTTAGTCTGTAGGTTTGGTCTGTAGGTCTGGTTTGTAGATTTGGTCTGTAGGTTAGTTCTGCAGGGTGTGATGCAGTCATATGGTGCATGTATTTCATCCTCAGTTGATGTTTGAACAGTAAATTTATGCAACCATGGTGTGATGTAAACACACAGTTCATCTACACACACTGCTGTAACATTTTTTTCTTTCAAACCTTGAAGCTTCACACAGACGTTGTCCTGCTGCTGAGCTACAGACAGACGATGCAGCTGAATATAAACCTGATGATAATCAGGTTTTGGTTGTAGTGAAAATTTACCCTGAACCTTTGTCCTGAACTCCTCCTGACCTGAAGTTGTCTCCTTTCTCTGCTTTGATGAAACATCTTGGTTTTATTCTTATGTATCTTTTCTATCTTCAGTTCAAACCAGTTCACTTCCAAACCTGCTCAACTCCATTTTCACGACATTCTCAACAGTAACGAGGTGTTTGCACTGGTCTCACTGATCTCTGTCATGTTGTTGTGAAGCTCTGAGCTTCCACCGACCATCACACTGTTTGGACGTATTAGTCATCTGCCACGGTGAAACCATGTTTAACTCTGCAAATACTGCAAACATGAAGAAGTTGCAACTCCTACATTAAAATTCTGCACTTAACTGTTAACACAGAGTTTAACTGGAGCACAAACACTTCAGCGTTCAAACAGACAAACGTACTTAAAGACGAGATGAAGGCAAAAGTGATGACCACTTCACACGCGTCCTGTAAACTGTTCAGCTTTTATCTGTTGAGCTGCAGCTTCGTCTCTAACCACCACATTCTGCTTACCATGTCGTTTTCTTCATGAACGCAGGCGTCTACATATTTAGAATTCACTCAATGTATATAATTCATGCTGCTTTTAAATTTTTTATGAATCACAGTTACTTGGTTTTCAATCGACCAGTTTAAGGTTAAAATGAAAGAAAGATGCACAAAAAAAAAAAAAAAGCTACAGGAAAACAGGAACAGAAATGAATAAAATCAGAAACACAAACTGGAAACTCTGTCTCTATTTTATTCCCATGTGTTCCATAAGTGAGAGTAATATTTTATTTACAGTATAAATATGTTAGAAGAGAAGCTCTTTAGTATCTTAATTTGACTCTTTAATATAAAATGACAAATAATGATCTATAATTGAAATTAGTGGGTGATGAATAATTCAGTGATGTTTACTGCCAGAACCGCCAGGTCCTGAATAACTTTCTCTATTAGACATCACATTTACATAATTCATAAACTAATGTCCAACAGAAAACAGTTTCTTTCTTTATTTTCTTTCTCGAAGTTTCTTTCTACCTCATCGGGTTAGTCTATCTGTATATTCATTAACAATATTCACTAACTAACAACATATTTCATTTGTTCTGACAGTATGAAAAAGTTTGGTTCCTTCTTATATTTCCTGGATGATTTACTTTCTGAAGTTTCTCTGAACATTGTTTTCTGACTGATCCATATGATCCAAACACTTAAACACAACAAGTCTTAATTCTTCTGATTGGTTATGTGTCAGTTTTGCAGAAAAGGCTGCTTTTGTTGAGATGAGTTAACATCACTTTATTAATGAAGATGCTGATCTGCCTTTAATCCCCTTGTTTTCTGGTCACATTAGATTTAAGGGAAACTGCACCATCTCTAATCAACAGGTTGATGATTTGATTTCTTGTCCAGTTGAAATATTGAAACATGTGAGTGTTTATCTCTGAGTGAGGATGAAAAGCTGAATGTGTCCATTGATGCTGAAACTTCCTGAAAGGCTGAAGAGGTTCAGGTGTCATCAGCTGCTGCGCTGGTTGAACTGTATTAGTGGAATTTTTATTAATAAAAAAGCTCAGTAAATTAAAAGGTTCTGTTGAAATTAAATTTAAAAGAGAACAAGTCATGTTTCCAAACAGCATCTGTTGTTTGTTAAAGCATGTTTATATAAAAGCAAAAGGTTGATGTTCAGGTACTTGTTGCATTTATTATCACTGTTATATAGAAAGCAGTGTTCACTACAAACAATACAGCTACTGAAATATATGTAAACTTCATGTTAAGGGACTTGTAACAGTATTTTCATTTCATGCTTCTTTATACTTTTAGTCCACTAACATCACGTTAATATTATTGTTTTTCATACACTTCATTTGAAATGCACCTTTGTTGAATTTGATTTCAGTAACAGAGATTTGAACAGTCTGGTTTGTAACAGCAATGTTTGAAGTTGGAAGTTTGAAATAATCTCATTTACAAATTCTTACAGTAACTTTTGTTTCTCATGACTCATCTGATCTGTAACATTTGACTTCTCAAGGTTTAAATCACAGATGTGGTTTTTCCCTACAGTTCAGTTAATGTCTCAGCCTCTGTTGTATCTCCTTCCATGTTGTTTAAATGAAACTTGTCCCTGGACCATCACATGACACATATACATTAGGAAAAATAAAGTTGTTGTTTTATCCATGCATGCACCACCAGTCCATGCCTTTAGGTGCTAACATGTTAGCATGCTAACGCTGCTAAACTACAGGGAAACAAGCAGCGAGTGAAGGAGACGCAGGATGAAGCTGCACATGAACTGTTTCATACGTGACAATCAGTCACGTATGAAACAGTCAGCTGGATGAGTCACAGCAGCAAGCCTCACTGTAACGATTTAGTGTTTTAAAGTTTTAACGCATAGAACTGTCATGACTATCACCATCACCACCACCACCATCATCATCATCATCACCATCATTATCACATCACCACCACCATCATCACCAACACCATCACCATCACCACCACCACCATCATCACCAACACCATCACCATCATCACCATTGTCATCATTATCACCTTTATCACATCACCACCACCACCATCATCATCATCACCATAATCATCATCATCATCATCATCACCATCATCATCATTATCACATCACCACCACCATCATCACCAACACCATCACCATAATCATCATCATCATCATCATCATCATCACCATCATCATCATTATCACATCACCACCACCATCATCACCAACACCATCACCATCATCACCATCACCATCATCATCATCATCATCATCATCATCATCATCATCATCATCATCATCATCACCATCATCATCATTATCACATCACCACCACCATCATCACCAACACCATCACCATCATCACCACCTTTATCAAATCACCACCACCACATCATCATCATCATCATCATCATCACCATCATCATTATCACCATCACATCATCATCATCACCATCATCATTATCACCATCACATCATCATCATCACCATCATCATTATCACCATCACCATCATCATTATTATCATCATCATCATTATCACCATTATTAACCTCATCACCATCATCATCACCATCATCATTATCACCATCACCATTGTCATCATTATCACCTTTATCACATCACCACCACCATCATCATCATCATCATCATCATCATCATCATCATCATCATCATCATCATCATCATCATCATCATCATCATCATCATCACCATCATCATTATCACCATCACATCATCATCATCATCATCATCATCATTATCACCATTATTATCACCATCACATCACCATTATTATTATCACCATCACATCATCATCACCATCATTATTATTACCATCATCATTATCACCATTATCTTCATCATCACCATCACCATCATCACCATCACATCATCATCATCATCACCATCATCCTTATCACCATCACCATCGTCATCATCATCATCATCATCATCATCATCATCATCATCATCACCACCACCGGCATCATCATCATTATCACTATTATCATCATCATCACTATCATCATTATTATCATCATCATTATCATTATCACCATCACATCATCATCATCATCACCATCATCATTATCACCATCACCATCGTCATTATTATCATCATCATCATCACCACCACCACCATCATCATCATCATCATCATCATCATCATCATCATCATCATCACCACCACCACCATCATCATCATCACCATCATCACCACCACCACCATCATCATCATCACCATTATCATCATCATCGTCATCATCATCATCACCATCATCATCATCATCATCATCACCACCACCATCATCATCATCATCATCATCACCACCACCATCATCATCATCATCATCATCATCATCATCATCACCACCACCACCATCATCATCATCACCATCATCATCATCATCATCACCACCACCACCATCATCATCATCACCATCATCATCATCATCACCACCACCACCATCATCATCATCACCATCATCATCATCATCATCATCACCATCATCATCATCATCATCATCATCATCACCATTATCATCATCACCACCACCATCTCCATCATCATATGTTTTTCCATCTCCATGTTTCTGAAGCTTTGATGACTGAGAACATCTTTAAAAACGTTAGAAACACATTGTTTCCTGTTTCAGTTACAAACTGAAGCTGACATGAAACAGCAAGTTTCTTATTTCTAATGAGATGACAAAATAAAATGCCATGATGTAACTTGCTTCAAACTAAGTGAACTAAAGACAGTGAACATGCTATATCCAGTGTTACAGGCCTAGTATGAACATCAACTCTAACACCTCCCATTAACTGTGCGTTGACTATAAATGTGCAGCTTTATTCTTGTTGAACTGGAGCCAGAAACTGTTCTGTGTTAATGCTGTATTTATTCCACTAATAATGACAGAAAGCTGTTAAACTGCTGAATGAACTAAAAGCTTAACGGTACCATTTGTTTGACTTTTGATTCGTCGTCATCATAATGAAAAAACACCAGACACAGATACTCATGTTCATACAAATGATACACGTTCATACAGAGACTTAAACCTGCAGAGAAGAGTTGTCTTACCTTGTGTCTGCATTTAAGCACCACTCCATATGCTCCTGAAGAAACAGAAAAAAGACAAAATGAACAATCATATCTCATTCTCTCATATCTCTGGTGCCACCATAGAACCATCAGTTAATAGTTGTGTCCACGTTGCTGGTGTGAACTGGGAACAAAACAAGAACAAACAAATAAATGAAACTGTCTCCATCATGTTTTTAATTTAATGCATTTTACTGAATCTGATCATCCTGTCACTGTATTATTAGCAACATTATAACCAGGCAGATGCGATCGACCAATGAATAAATAAAAATACATCGGAAAAAATGAGTCATCGCTGTTCTCAACAGTTTTATCATTATCATTCATTTATAAATCATTTTGAGGAAATAAGTGTCGTTTAAACAGCAGATTATTACATCTTTGTGTGTCAGTGTTGGTTAAGTCAGTTGATTGTCACTGTGAAGAAACATTTACTACTGTCACTTCAGTTCAGGTCACTGAGTTACTGGGAGGATTCAATCAGTTTGAGTTTGACTTTTTTTTTTTTTGACCTCATGTGAAAACAAAACAAAACAAGATAAAACAAGAATTATTATAAAAAATATTCCTGACCTCAAGCCACAAGCTGTTAAACATCGAAAGAACCACTGTTTTATGTTTAATGGATCTTTATCTTTGTTTTTATCTGTGAATTTCCTGAACATATTTCATACGTTTAGGAGATTTGTTTCGCAGGTGAATTGTGACTTTGTTTCCACACAGATCACAGAAGCTGCAGCATCACATACAAGCTGCACACGTTTGGGTCATGTTTGTTCTAATTATTGAAATGGAAATGAAGTCATGATGCAAATCACAGTCTGGTTGTTGCAAATCTGATGAAACAAGTCTCAGAGAGAAACATGTTCACACCTAAACTATCAGTTTAAAGATGAACAACTTGATATCTGATAAAATTCAGCATACTGTGAAGAGAAAAATAAGTTGATTGATCTCAATTTAACTCAACAAAACATGAGTTGATGTTAAGATTTTACCAGAAAATACATTCAAAGGTTTTCATCAGATCATTTTCTGGATTCTGGGTCAGTTTGAAGAGAACAATGATGTCGTGTTTTGTTCCTAATGTGGTTGTGTAATGTTATGAGTTTTTCTTAGAGAGAGAGAAAAAAAAAACACTGAAATCATCCCAACATGCAGAGATAACGTGTATTTTTTATAGCTATTGTCTATAACACAGAAGTAGTCTGAAATCTTCTTGTATCTAACTTTGTGATGAATGTTGGCTGACAAGGGAGGATGTAGATCGCAGTTAGTGAAGATTATGAACAGTACAATAAACACTGTGTTTCTTTGTCTTCTCATGTTAGAGTGAAACCAGGAGGATGGATGTCCAACTCATCCAGTGATGCTGCTGACTGAGAGATCAACAACTTTGTGCTTTAATGTGTGTCTGACAGTCAGATACGCTTTCGCTATAAGTTTCAGGGCCTGATCTTGCAGGGGAGGCTTTTTATTCTTCAGATAAACACAAAGACTCAGGCGTCTGGCTTTAGTGTAAAAGTAAAAGTGACCAGGAGTAAAATATTGTCAGTGTTTGGTCCAGGATGTGAAATGAGGAGCAGCAGATTCCTGTGTTGAACTATGATGATGTGCAGCTCTTGATATTAAAAAAAATCTCTTTTTTTATTTCTCAAAATGAAACAGCAGTGGATGAGATGTTGAATTTCATTGACAGTGACTGTGGCCGAGAGGAATGCAAAACTGGAAACAAAACAGGAAAAATTTGGGGAAATAAAATCAGTTTTTCTGTTAAAGCAGCAATATGAACAACTCTGTCAATGCACTGCTCAAACTACAATAGTTACAGAAACCATTAATATGATCAGCAGTGTCCATAACATAAGAAACTGATGAAAATGATCAAAAATATTTATATCTAAGAAACATGTGACATATCTGCACTAACAATGACTGAGTTCTTTCCTGGTCTGCATCCCCTTCATCCACAGAGACAAAGATAAATATAAAGACTTTAACAGACAACAGATTGATGTAGTTTCAGTCTGTATCAGTAGCAAATGAAAATGAAAGCAGCTCAGGAAACAGAGAGGCTTTTTACTAAAAATCAGATCATTTCATTTTTCTCATTAAACAGAGAAATGTCTTGCATGAGTCTGAGTCAGATAAAGAACTTGTTCCTCTGGAGAAAATAAAAGACTTGAAACCACTTCAGAATGTTTTTCATTTTCCTGGTGAGGATGATCACATACTGATAAACAACAAACTTATCTAACCTCCTCTTTTACATTCATCGCTATAGAGTCAAAACTGAGCTCCTCAGAAGGAGATGTGTTGCAGAGACAAGTTATTGGACCTGAACACACAAATGCAATGATGCAACGACCATCAGCTGAGCAAGTTAAACCGATCATCAGGATCAGACTTGTTAGTTTACATACAAACATCACTTTCTACAAACTTGCGTGCTGCAAGTTTGTAGAATATAATATAGAATATAATATAGAATCGTATATATACATTTAAAAAAACGCTCACCTTCTCCCACAATGCCAAGGACTTCAAACTTATTCATCACATCACCGAGGGTGGGGGCTCCTCCAGCCGATGAAACGAGCTGCTCGCTTTCAGCGAGGAGACTCCTGCTCTGAGACAACAGGACGGTCCAGGAGAAACGTGTCACACGTCTGACCACGCCCCATCTTCACTCCTCTTCATCAGCCTTCCTCTTTCTTGCTCTACACACTTTAATTAAAATGTCACTTTATTTATGGATGTGGCTCAAGTTGCTATCGTTGTCTCCAGACGTCTTTTATTCCATGTCTTAAGCTTATTTGTCCTGTGTTTGTATCCAAACCTCCACACTGTTACACCTGCAGGATGAGAGGAAACAACAGAGCAACAAGGTGTTAAACATGACATCAGAGGTTCATCCAAGGTCCAACTTCCCATCATCCTTTGCACCGGCAGTAACATGCTGGTGGTATTCCTGGCACAGATGGTGATAAGTAGGACAAGTGTGTGCAGCAAGGCAGCATTTCCTCGAGGACGCATTTAAATCATAGATGATGGTGCACAATGTCCACACTCACACATTATCACTGATCATTGATGTCTGCAGTGACCAACACACTCAAACATCTCAACAACTGGACAACATGACATTTCACAGAGACACTGATGATTCTCAGAGGATAAATCGTACTGTTTTGTTCCTCCAGCTACAGAACTGACATCTTGTTTTTTAATTAAACGTCTCAGCAGATTTTGGATGAACTGCTATTAAACAGTCCAACCAGCTTGCATCTTTTTTAAAATATATTTCTTAGGCATTTTGCCTTTATCAATAGGTGAGTGAAGGTGGGCAGGAAGGTGGAGAGAAGAGTGGGGGAATGACACACAGCAAATGATCGTCACAGCCAGGATTCAAACCGGTGGTCGCTGTATGGCTTAGGTACTAGGGGGTGCACCTTAACCACTGGGCTATCTGGGTACTCCCAACCAGCTTCTGCTAACTGCTGAAATATCTCAACATTTACCAAACAGGTTCAGATATTTATAAACCTTCCAGGAGCTTGAGGGCTACAATTCAAGGCCTGAAAGGTTTTTAATCTGAAAAGTGTCCAACATGATGGAGATGTTTGGTACATACCGGTACACACATTCATACATTCATGGTTCCTGGATGATGAATCCTTCTGACTTTTGAGGTTTTAGCATGTCAGCAGTTTGCAACATTTTGTTGATCGTCCTCTGACTTCAATTATCAAAATGTAGCAGAAATAAAAGATTGAGAACAATCACATCCACCAGCTCCGCTCTGCTCCTGTCACTCGTCCAAACACTGACCACGAATATTAAATCTCTCTTTTGTAATGTAAACGTTGTTGGAGTGGAACCATCAAAGCTCCGCTCAGGATCAGTCCAACTTCATTTGTATAACACTTGATTTATTCAGCAAAGCAACAACACTTTAACGTTGATTTGGCTCATGTGCCTGTGTGGGCGTTTTCCTATGCAGTGTGCACTCCATACAGCGAGTCTTTCCAGGGATGAGATGAGCTGGATGTTGAGGCCAACCGTGGCTCGTCATGTAAGGACATGGTGCTGCCTCTGGAGAGGCGTCACATCTTCATGTATCTCACATAAAATGCGAAAATTGAATCACGAGGCTGCATCCTGTTGTTGTGAGGGAGGAATGTTCCAAACATGAAGCAGCACTGAGCCGTTTATTGATGAGCTGCTGCTGCTGTTTCCTCGCAGCTCAGGCAGACAGCTGCTAAATGCAAATGGAAACAAGCACCGTGAAAAGTGCCGGAGAATATTGAGTGAATGGACTGAAACATCAGTGTCTGCACCGAAGCGCCTGTTGGTGTCCGCATGCACGGGAGCCACAGGAGCGAGAGGGACTTTGGCTAAGTGTGAATTTGATGGGCTTCTGCGTGCGTCCGCGTGCACGAGAGCACGCGTGTAAGTGTGTGTGTGTGTGTGTGTGCGCGCGCGCGTGTATCTGAGGTGAGACACACACACACACACACACACACACACACACACACACACACACACACACACACACACAGATGGGTAGTAACGCTGCTCTCTCTGCACCGAAACTGCGTCTCTCATCACTGCGCTGCGCAGCGGCTCCATTCCTCCGCTGTCCACGCGTTTCTCAGCCTACACAGCGACCAGTGCTCACATCACCGCGCAGTGCACGGACCGTGTTCACGACAGTGTTGCACAACCGCATCCACTAATAGTGTTTATCCATAAACACACATATAGTCATAATTTTACGCACGAAAAACGCCAAAGCCCAAAGATTCGCCGTGAGCTCGAACATGTGTAGGTTTTACCTGCAGATGTGATGTGTCGCCTGCCTGAGGTGAGACAGCTCAGTCTCAGCAGCTCTGAACATCATGCCCGAGAAAATGATGATGTGGGAAGACGAAGGACCATCATGTGGAGTGACAGCGGAGGGAGACGACGATCCGCGGCCTGGTGCGTCGTGACACCGTCAAATAATCCGCCTCAGTCAGTCGGTGTGTGGACGAAGACGCTGGGAAGGAGGGGAGTCCGTGAACCGTCAACAGTTCCTCCGAGGCTCCGCGTTCAGAGCCTCAGCATCAGCTGGTGATAGCAGCAAAAAAAAAAAAAAAAAAAAAAAAAACGCCATCGTCCTCTGAGCGACGCAGCGCGCAGCCAATAGGATGGAAGACGTCGACGCGTCTCAGCAGAGGATTTATTTCCTCTGTGAGGTTTCAGGAAATCAAAGTTTGTGTCGGAAACTGGATCCAGATCATAATGTGTCCGGTTTGAAATCATCCTGACACCAATTAGCTTCACACACACACACACACACACACACACACACACACACACACACACACACACAGAGAGATTGTGTCTGAGCTGCCTCCTTCAGTCTATGATTTGTCTGATTCTCATGCAGCTCCTTCATCACTGCACTGAGAACAGTGTGAATTAATAAGCCAATAACAAACCAGTTGTGTTGATGATGATGATTTTAGACATATATCCATACATTAAACAGTGCAGCCACAGTCACTGGTCCCAGAGGCCACGGTTAACCTCCACCTTCCTCCAACCACCTGACTCGATGCAACAACTTCACACTATGAGAAAACATAAGGATAATGAAGATGATGATGATGAGTGTTCAAAATGATGAGGAACGTGCTTTATTTTCTTGGAGAACCAGTCCAACATAAATACATGCTCAAGTCCAAAAGTGGTAAAGTGGTAGAATATATTAAATTTATCAGAAAAAAATGTTATTCAGAGCTTTAACATCATATATCTGAAATAATAATCTCTAAATCATATCTAGATAGATGTAAAAGACAAAAGAGAGAGTGTAGAAAGAAAACATTCAAGTTTTCTTCAAGTCTTTCTACAGTTTGACCATCATCAGCAGCAGCAGCAATCTGCAGTAAATACAATTAATCTGATTGGTCTCAAGTAAATGTTTTTTTTTCTGAATTGACTTTCAAACTTTACTTTCATAATTATATCTGGTTCTAATTTGTATTTCATAGAGAAACTTTATTCTTCCTCCTCCTCTTCTTCTTCTTCTTTCCTATAAATAAGACATAGACCGGATGGCAATGTTAAATTACTGTCTTGTTTCCTCTTTGTGTTGCAGGTTAAAGGTTAAAACCAAACATCAGCATAAAACAGAAAACTACACTGTTACACGATAAATAACAGACAATAATATAAGAATATAAGTGTTTTCTGGTCGCTGCATCACATCCAGCTGTAATAATAATAATCAATATGATACTAAACCATAATATGACAATATAATGTGCTGCTGAAGAGACATTCACGTGTTGAATTAATAGAATAAAATTATAACCCTGGTGTGTGATTAATATTTTTCTGTATTATTTCTTAGTTGTGTAAGACTTTGACTTAGGATCAGTAACGTGTTGGATCAGTGTTTTCATCATGTGTCTGTTCAGACTTTGTCATCTCCATCGTCTTCATCATCTTCATCACCAGAACAAACAGGAAGCTGCAACAAAATAAAAATCACCTTTATTATTTTTTATTATTATTATATTTTATTGATCAGACCCGATTCAGCATGTGTTTCATTACTGTCTTTCTTCTCTGTTTCTTCTGTGTCTCTTGTGTTTTTCTGTTTTGTTTTTTCTTTTTCTTTCTTTTTTCTTTTTTCTTTTTTTCCTCCTCGTGAAGAACAGCACGCGCGCTGGACATGCGCGGAGCTGCAGGGAACATGGCGGCCTGCATCTGATAGAAAGTGAGGATCTCCGTCACAAACCTCCGCTGCTACGGTCGGTACCGTTCCTGTCTCCTTCTCTCTGTCTTGTTACAGCATTGACGCGTTTCCTCGCTCGTTTTTCTAATTGTTTTTTTTCTTCCGGAGCTGCGGAGATAAAGCAACGAGCTTTTCTCCTCCTGCTGCTCCCGCTGCTGCTCCTCCGTTTGTCCGTCCTCACTCTTTGACACTCGGTGTTTGTTACGGGATCAGATCCACGTTCACACCGTTTCACCTTCATCCTCTCGGTTCCTGCGGAAGAAAAACGCGCCGCAGCGTCGCTTCGTTACATTGTAACGTTGAGGTTTATGGGAGTAACGCGCCGCCCACTGATGAGACCAGAACCAGGACCAGAACTAGAACCAAATGCGTCACACACTTTAATTCACGTCAGTTTGACTCACATTGTTTTATATATTTAAAAAAAAGACGTCAGTGTCTCGTTTCACTGATGAACATGAGAGATGTTTCTACACAGGTCGATGAGATGCGGCTCAGCTCCTTGTTAAATATATAGGCTAAATGTATCTGTATATACACATATATATAGATATATATATAAATATATATATGTGTCTATCTGTCGGTGAACACCGGGAGCAGCGGGGAGGTGCCGCCGCCCTGCAGCGCCCCAAACCCCGCAGACTCAGCTGCAGAAACGTGATCCTGCTCCGGTCTCCAGACCAGGACCGAGGGGAGCCTGTGATTCGTATCTGCACCGTTGGTCTTATTTAGGTCAATTATCTGCGATTTAAACCGATTTAAAGTCACTTTGTTGAACAGTACAGACAGTTCAGATCAGTTTCCATGGTCCGATACCGTCTGATCTCTAACATCGAGCCGATACTTTGTCGTTTATTTACAAAAGTGAGTAAACAAAAAGTAACTAAAAAACGTCTTCGTTTGGATCCATCACACTTATTGCAGCTAATGTTGTTGTAAAAGTCAGATATAAAATCAAAATTCTGCTGGATTTTCTCAGTTTCTTTGAAATTTAACTTATTTAAGTTCAGTCACTAAAAACAAATCACAGTCTTATTTTGTTTTATTTTATTTGTGTTTTCTAAAGTTTATTTCAGAGTTTGTTGTTTGTTTCAGACTTTTCCATGTTTAGTTTTTAAACGTTTTATTAAATCACATTGAAACAGTCAAACAGCAGATGTAGATGTGATTGTTGGTGGTTTTTGTTTTCTTGTTTAAAATATTTCCACATTTGTGTGTGTGTGTGTGTGTGTGTGTGTGTGTGTGTGATCATTGTGATCACCAATCAGTAACTCAGGTAGAAAAAAAAAATCAATTTCAATCAACTAATCAATTTTTGATTTGATACTTTGTTGTTCTTGTTTGTGACTTGAGCCTCTAAAATGTTGAACTTTACTGATTTTTCACCACATTTTTATTTGTGTAATATAAAATATGATGCAACAAATTACTTTTTTGTGTCTGATGAATCTGCAAATTATTATTATTGTTATTATGTAGTTGAATAGATTCATATTTTTTCTTTTATAACATGATTTTTATCACCAGAACTGTTTGAAACACAAAGATCATCAGTTCACAAAGAGACACAAAGAAAGAAAAAGCAGCAACTGAAGTCAAGAGAAACAAGTGATGGTGGATGTGGTGATTTTGTGTTGGAAAAATGACTTGAATAGTAAAAAAAAAAAAAAAAATTACGTAGAGAAGATCAATAAATCAGTTAATCATTATAACTGATATGTTACAACCATTTGACTCATTTTAGTCTCAGTTGTTGCTTTTCTTTGTCTTTTTATTTTTTTATTTGTTTAATGACATTGTCGCTTAAGGAAAAATGACCAGAGATTAAAAATAGTCTTCAGTTTTTTTTTTTTGTTTAAATACAAAGACAAAACAAACAAAAAAAAGAAAAAAAAAAAAAAACACTACAGACGTCTAAAATAAAGTTGATATTCTAATAATTCTGTGACTCATTTACAATAAATATGAGTGAAAATACGTCTGTAAAAGTTAAATTCTAAATAAAGGGAATTGAAACGTTATAATTTCATTATAAATGAAGAAGTTTTATGTCGTAAACGTGTAAAACAAACACGTTGAACGGATCAACAGAAAATGAATCAGCTGTTTTTAGAATCAGATATTTATGAAGCAGATTCTTTAATGTGATGAGTTGCTGCTTTTCTCTTTTTCATTTGATCATAATTGTATAATAATTCAAATAAAAATACAAAATAACTTTTGTATTTCTGCACTGAGAGTTGAACAGTCTGAAGTCCGCCAGGTCTGAGGACTATTGTAGACATGAATAATTAACTCATTGGAAATGTTATGATTATTGATTTATGTATAAAACGAATCATTAGTCAAAACACATCAAATATTTTATAGTTAATAATTTATTTTTTCATAATATTTTTATATGGGTATGAAATATTAAAAAGTGAGATGCTTTATAAATAATCAAACATTATTATTATTATTATTATTGTTATTATTATTATTATTATTAAAACAAATAAATGTAAAACCATTGTCATTAACACTTTGACAGAAGTCGCGGCTCATTTTTCATCCATCGTCCTTTGTCTGTTGTTAATCTGATCCCGGATCAGTGTCTCAGTGTGTCTCAGTGTCCAACTGTCTGAGTGTAAATGGAGGCAGTAAAAGTGAAGTACTTCCTGTGTCTTTGCTGTGACCGTGTTGAGAGCAGCAGATAAAGCAGAGCAGAGCAAACAGTGAGTGAGTGTGAATGTGAGCAGCAGCAGCAGAGCTGGAATCCTTTTCATGTCAGCCAGCAGATGTCCCACATCCACACGTCTTAATGGCTTTTTATGGCAGACAGGAATCTTTATGGCTTCTTCTTGTGAAAGGCTTCTCTGCAGAGACGGAGAGACAGAGAGTCTTCAGAGGGACAGACGCCGTCAATACACTGCAGATGCTGAAATCTTTAATCCAAAGAAAAGGAGCTGTTGTTACCCCTCTGGAACGATTTTAATCTTTTTCTTTTTATATTTGACTTGGAACAAATCACTTCTCTGATGCTCTGCTACCTCAGATTATATTTCTGTTTCACTGTGAGTTATTATCCCTGTGTCCAGACTCTGCAGCTGCTCGGACTATGGAGAGTTTTTGTTAACGTGATCTGGATCTGTGAGGCAGATTTTCATCTTAAACCAATTGGTAACAGTTTTATTTGATGGATTACTGTCACATTACATCAGGAGTTAAGGTTGGTGATGTAATAAAGGTGCGAAATGGAAACGTGGTAACCAGAGGAAATCACATGGACGATACAGTGCATTTATTTAAAATCTGCTTCCATCAGCATAAACACAGAGTTCATGTTAAAGTTACAGAGATCAGACTTTGTTAACAGGCTCTGATGCATCCTTTTCTTTTATATATCAGTTGTATCTGTTTTTATTTAAAATATTTCTGTAAATTATAACATATAATTAAAAAATTATTTAGTATCTTAAACTACAAGTCGTTTTCTTAAACACGTCAGGATTTTATTAAATGTGATTCAAACAAACTGTTTCCAGCTTGAATCCAGCTGGATTCATGAACATTTAGAGCTGAACATTTCTGCTGCAGGTCGTCACATGTCCTTCATTCATTCATTCATTCATTCATTCATTCATTCATTCATTTTGGTCTTTTCACTGGATTCATGGACAAAATATTACAAACAAGACAAAACAAAAATAGTTAAGAAAGTAGTAGAAAAAACATTAAAAAGGCAGATTTACTGTTATAGAAACTTTTAGACAAAGAGCTTTAGGAATAAATTAAAAAAAAATCATGTGTTTGTATCATGACGTGAACTGATCATCGTCCTGCAGACGTTTATCTACATCTCATGTTAAAGTTTGTTCTGGTGTTTTTTGCCTCGGTGTCCTCGTCAGGTCACAGTTCATCTGACGTCAACTCGCCTGCAGCTCATTTTTCTGCTCATCATGGGACGAACGCCACACAGAGGTAGGTCTTTACACAACAAGCGCCCAACAAACAACAGCCACAACAACAACAGACTGACTAAAGGAATCAAAATGCTCCTGATTCTTGACGTTTTATTTTACGTTCTCTGAGAAACCGTCATTTTTTTAGACTTTGTGTCCTCACTCTTTCATCATTACAACACGTCCGACATGTTTGTGTGATGAGTTTCTCTGATTTCAGATCAGAAAGAGGAGAAGAAGGAGAGACGCAGCAGCATCACAGCAGGCTCTGCCCTCGACAAGTCTAACGGTTAGAAATGTTGATTTCTGAATTTTTATTCTTTATTGCTGATTTACTTTATTGCCATGTTTCTTAAAAAAATGTCCACATTTACCTGTAACTGTGTCATAAACAAATATTAAATAGACATTTCATTTTTTATTTTCTGTAGATAATTTTACATTCAAATACAAAAATTACAATGAAATTACAAATGTTTCATCCACATTTTATTTAAAGGCCACTTTTTGTTCCTGCTTTGTGGCCAAATGGCTTTATATTGAAAAAGTCCTGCTAGAGTTGGTTTTATAACTTATAAGTTATAACATTTGCAAACAGTCCAATGTGCTATAGTTTAGTGCCTATAGTTCACAGTCATCACTGCTCTGTTGTCTCTGACACATGAACAATTTTCACTGATGCTTGTCCATGTGTTTGTTGTCAGAACCGTTCAGTTGGGAAGATTATCTGAGAGAAACGTCTTCAATCGCAGCCTCACCGACCTGCTTCAAACAGGTAAATGATCATTAATCTGCACCTTTTAAAGTCTTGTGTTATAGATTTCCCTTTTACTGTTTTTCTTCATTTCGACTGTGGTTAAATACAAACTGTTTACAGTCGAGTCTGTTCTGATGTGTGAATCAATTACTCCTAGTAGTGTAGAGTGTAACATCCAATCATCAGTGTTCTCAAAGGACAAACTTGTCTCTTCTTTTCTGTCCCTCTTCAGTCCAGAGTCCCTCCATCCAACGATTTTAAAGCAGGAATGAAACTTGAGGCTCGAGATCCTCGTAACTCCAACTCAGTGTGCATCGCTACAGTGATGGGGATGATGGGAACTCGTCTGCGGCTGCGACTCGACGGCAGCGACAACACCAACGACTTCTGGAGACTCGTCGACTCGTCGGACATTCAGCCGATAGGAACCTGCGAGAGGAACGGGGACATGCTGCAGCCGCCGCTGGGTCGGTGTCGACGTTTCCACGCGTCACGTCATGTGACTTTCCTGACAATAACTTTATTTACATTCACTCACTGTTTTATTTATTTAGTTTGATTAGATCAGTGGGCATTTGATTCAAAGTAGAAAAACCTCTGAACCAACATTAAAGTGATGGTCCAGAGTAATTTGAACCCAAGTTCTATTTTACTACTAATACGAGTCAAGATCCCCCCAAGAGCTATTTTGAGGGGGTGGTTGGTCGTAGGTCCAACTACCTTTGTTGGTTGAAGGAATTTTGAGTTTGACCGTCTTTTGTGCTCACACCCAAATGGCTAATAATAAGTCACTATTTTTTAACCACTAATAAAGCTCGAAATATCTCTTTACTTCAGCAGTAGCATGAATAGCGTCCCTACACACAAACCAAAGTACCTATAACTTAGTAAGTGTACCGAGAGTTTATTAACACTGTTTTACAAGACTTCCCAATGTTTTTTTTCATAACTGGCGATGAAGGGTGATTTTTACGGAAACGTCAAAATGTCTCCTGCTGCAGAAATTAGTGAGATCCTAATTATTGATATTAATTACTGATGCTTAAGTCAGTAATGTTTTATTTTATTGGTCTATTCCCTAATGATGACATGACATTTATTTACACATTGAGTTAGTGTGTAGTGATGTGGTTCTTTTTCAGTAAATTATTTAGAGATTAATTATAATATATAGTTAATGTAATGAAACACAAGGTGTTATCTGTAACTCCAGCTCTGACACAGAAGTCAGACTCAGTGATTGTTACACCTCGGTTACTGTGGTTAGTGTGTAGTAAACAGCAGGTTGTTTGACCTTTTCTGTTGTGATTTGTGCAGGTTTCAGGATGAACGCCTCATCGTGGCCCATGTTCCTCCTGCGGACATTGAGCGGTGCTGAAATGGCTCCGGCCTCAGCTTTTAAGAAGGTAGTTGTTTTTCCTCGGCTGCAGCTCACATTGGATTTTGATTTTGAATAAAACTGTGATTTAACTTGTTTTGTGAAGTGAAGTTTAATCAGTAAAACACTAGTTAATATTTAAAACCAGAGATGAAATAAAATTTGCACTTGGACTTCAAATCAAGCCTGAAAGTAACTGTTATTCCTGCGGTGCCCAGTATAGACACCAGGGGGCGTCACTAACACATTACTACATCTACATCATGTAAACTGTAGTTTTCACACGTTGTTTAACAAAGTAACAATTGATGAAAGCAGAGGAGGTTTTTTTGCAGTTTGATGAAACTGCTTATAGATAAAAATCTCTTTTTTTTATTTTTAATTCTTTGTCATTAATAAGTTTGTTCAAAAACGTTCAAGATTTCTTCCACAATCACTGACATAAACATGACCGTTTTTATCACGATGATTCTTCTACAAACTGTTTATTTTGCCACATGACTGACTGGATGTTATTGTATGAATATGTTTCCTGTCTGTGAATCTGTGTTGAAACTGCAGATGCAGCGACTGTTCAGTATTTATCCGTCCGTTAACGTGTTCATGTTCCATGTGTCTGTGTGCGTCAGGAACCAGCCAGTCCTGTTAAAAACTACTTCCAACCTGGGATGAAGTTGGAGGCTGTGGACAGGAAGAACCCCTACCTCATCTGTCCAGCCACGGTGGGCGAGGTCAGAGGTCAGGAGATCTTCGTCATGTTTGACGGCTGGCGAGGAGCGTTTGACTACTGGTGTCCCTTCGATTCCAGAGACATCTTCCCCGTGGGCTGGTGCGCTCTGACCAAACACAGTTTACAGCCTCCAGGAAACTTCTGTGAGTCACTTTTCTTTTTTTTTCCCCTCGTGCACAGTGTGAAAGATCCAGGTGGTTTCTGTTTGTGAGCGACAAAGTTTTCTAATATAAAGCCGATTAAATCAGTGCACCTTGGATCCATGACTATGAATCAATCAATCATGTTTCAACATCAGGTTCTTATATATTAGATTTGATTAGATTTTACTTTATTTATCCCACCAGGGAAATTATTTTATTTATTTAAAAAAAAAATATCAGGTAGAATTCTAATCATCTGAATTCATTATGCTGTTATTGACATATATAATTTATTATGTCTCTATTGACTGAGACAATAGTCAGCAGGTTTACTATTATTCTTGTTAGTTCTTGAGGTTTCACTGATGTTAAAACAACACTATCCTGTTTTTACCACCAGAGGGCAGCGTGTTTGTCCAACGTGTTTCACGTCTTCAGTGGATTTCATGAGACAGAGACAGAGGCCTTGTTGTAATCGGATCTGTACAATTGTTTAATATGTCACGTCGTATGTCATATAAATAACAATAATAACTGTATAATTATTACAATAAATACAGAATAAATGAGGCCGTAAAATACAAAAGTTGTGGTTTGGCCAAGCATAGACCAAAATGTCTTTAAATATGCAAAGTAGAATAAATAGCAGCTTTTTAATTATCCAGCAAATTAAAGACTAAAGCTTTTATTTAATCGACAAAAGTAAAACTATCGTTTGTTTTATTATTATTGGATTAAAATGAAGGTGAATATGATTTTTCAACTTTTTTTCATCAAATAAAACACTATTACACTAACTATTACAGAAGAGAAATAAAGTTATTTTCGATGAAAAGACTGAAATGAAATTTACAACATTTTATTTTTAGACAAAAAGACAAAACCAGAAAGAAGGTTTGTTTATTTAAACCATTTGAAATAAATTAATGTCACAGGAACAAACTAGTTTCATCAGTGAAATGATATAATAATAATAATGACAATAATAATAATAACAATAACTAAAGGGTCACACATTTATATTGGCTGTAAAATGTTAAATCCAAGAATAATTTTATGATTGTTTTATAAGAACTTAAATAAGAATTTCAGAATATTTCTTTTTATTCATTTTTCATTATTCAAAGACCAAAATCAATCTTTTTTAATTTTTTTATCGAAAAAATGTCTTTTTTTAAAATCATTTTTAACCAGACATCATTATTGTGGTATCTTCCTTTATCAAAATAAAGAAAAGTCTTTTAGTTTTTTAAAAAAAATTCAAACAAAGCAACAAGAGAAAACAGTAATGAAGGAGATTAAATGATGTAAGAAAGTGTATAAATGTAATTACCAGCAGACATGTAAAACACACACAGTCACAGACAAACAAACGTGCTGCTGTCATTGAAAAATTAATAATATCATATCATATAATTAGGAACATTTCATCACTTCCTGCAGAGACGTTGGAGCCTCAGACAAACCTTTCCTGTGTTTCAGTGAAATCAGAGCGTTGATGCTGTAAATGTGTTAATTATCAATCAGGATGTAATTATGTGATAATTAAACTCGTGGTTACAGTGGCTGTGTGATTTGCTCTGAAGCTTCGTCTTCAATGTTTTTCTCAAAGTTTGCTCATCATAGATTCAAACGTTTGTCTGAGTCGCTCTGTTCCACTTTGATGAATCGAATCTTTTCACTCAAGAAACTGAAGTTTTCTCTCAGTTTGTCAGCTCTGATCAATCATGTGAAAAGCGCAAATTATCCTAAGATTTTCTGTTTCATTACATCAGCATTCATCCGCGTTTCCTTCCTCTTCACCTTCGTCCTGCTGCCGATCAGGAACATGTGGCTTCAAATAACCGAGACCACAAACTCTGATTAACAGGACGTGTGTGTGTGTGTGTGTGTGTGTGTGTTAATGCTTGTTTGGGTTCTCTGCTCGTAGCTAATGAGTGGAACGGCAGCAGCAGCAGCAGCAGCAGCAGTGCCTCATCTGTTCACAGCCTCCGTCCAGAGTCTAAAGACCTGATCTGTGTCATGAACATGTTTCACATTCCTCTTTAGTTTTACTCTGAAAGTTTCACAGTGAAACAACTGAACAGACACTGGACTTTACTCTGAACAGCGTTCAATGTTTTTTCTCTGTCACACAAAGACTCAGACTCTTCACATCACACAAACACTTTTATTCAATGCCATTATCCTCAGTCTAACAGCAACACTGTTTCGTGTTAAATATTGAAGCAGCTTGGAAACGATCCTCAGTAACATTTTATAATCGTGTCTCAGACTCTTGTCTGTGCTTGATTCTAACATGAAACAACTGAATTGACACGTCCTCGGTTTAAAGTCTTTCATTTACGTCAGTTTATTGTCTTTTCTTCCAGGGCTGATACTTTGTGTGACAGAAGCATGAAGTTCAGGTGTGTGACTGCAGATGTAAATGAGCAGACAGTGGTGTTTGATTGTGTAAGTGAATAAGTAGGGTTTGGTTGAGTGTTAATGAGCTGATAATTAGCTGCGTGTGTGAAAGAAGGAGCGAGAGACTGTAATTACTACTACATTTATAATTTCTAATTAGCTTTTATCCAAACCTGTGACCCTGATACTCACTTTGTGAGGACAAGACGGCGATGAATTGTTTCAGTATTTGTCTTTTTGTACAGTGAGTTGAAGAATCATTTGTTAAAAAATGTTGTTGAATGCAGGAAGATGCAGTTTGTGTTTCTGTCTTCTCAGTCTCTGTTGGAGTAAAAAATAACGTTTTAAACATGTTTTACATTTTTTTTTTCACACCTGATTGTTGCAGACAGATATATGGGTGTATTTGTTTGCATGCGTTCATATCAGAGAAGTGTTTGTTCCATCTCAACTCGTGGAGACTCAGATGAAGCCGTCCGTCTGAGACGGCTGAGACGGTCACATTGTTCCACAGTCGCTGAAATCTGACGACGCCACAGTTTCCTGACGCTGGAGCTCCACGTCTGTCATCAGGGAATGTCTGGATAGGGTTAGAGTTACACTGTGTGTGTGTGTGTGTGTGTGTGTCTGTGTGTGTGTGTGTGTGAGACTCCAGGAGTTTTTCCCCTTTTCACCCGTTTCAATCAAGTCTCTTCTGATCCAGTTTAACCTTTTACCCCCCACCACCACCGCTCTGCTGTGCCCATCCCCCACATACCCCCCCCCCCACACCCAGCTCACCTCCTCACCCCTCCCTCTCTCAGAGCCCCACATTAAACCCCCCCTCACCCCTCCGTGAGAGGCTGTGAGAAGCAGGTGACTGATGCAGCCTGTCGATGGAGCTGCAGATAACATGAATAAAGGCTCAGCTCCTCCTCTTCCCCCTCCTCCCTCACCACCCACTCACTCCTCCCTCTCTGAGTCGACCCCTCCCCAGGCTCTATGCAAATCTAAATTCACCCCTCCTCCTCCTCCTGCTCATTCATGGGGGGGTCTCTGCTCGAACCAGCAGCAGTAGCAGTAGCAGCAGCAGCAGCAGCAGCAGCAGCGTGGGCTTTGTTGTGGACGACTGCCGGGGGAACAGAGGAAGAAGACGAGGAAGAGGAAGCACAGAGCGAAGCAGGGGCAGAAAACGGACAATGAAGAATAGACGAGGAAGTTAAACGACCGGGAAACAAACCAACAGCAGCTGAGAGACAGATCAGATTCACACACAACCAGGAAGCAACTCACTGGTATTGTTTTACTACTACTACTACACACTGCTGCTCCTGCTGCCCCCCTCACTACTACTACTACTGCCTCTGTTGCTACTGTTACTGTTTTTCCAAACGGTCTCAGTGAAGTTCTGCTTTTTTTCTGGGGATTTCCTGGTGAGTTTGATGTTTCTACAAACTTGTTCTGTTTACATAAAATCTGTAAGAACTTTTTTCTGTTTGAAGCTCACAGTTTATGTCTCATGCACTGTGAGTTTTAGAAGAATATTTTAGGATTTTCTGCTCTGAAATGTTGAACATGTTTCATGTGGAAGTTTTTTTTTTTTCAACATATGAGATGTAAATCTGTAAAAGCTGAACTTTAAAGTTTCAGTTCAGGAAGTCGTGTTTGTGTTTTTAGAAAAAATTAGTTGACGTGCAGAAGTTTTGTCTCCTTCATGTCGTTGTCTTTGTAAAACATAGAAAAGAAGAAGCAAAGGTTGAAGCTGTTGTGTGGAGTTTTCCCTCCTTCTGGCTGGAAATGTTTCTTTGTCTTTAGAAATCATCATTCACATTCACTGTGCCTGAGTCAGAGTCTGAACTATTAACAGTTGTTGGATCTGAATGAAGTGTTGAGGTTTGTGTGTTTTCGTGTGTGAAGCTTCAGAAATCAGCTCAACAGGATCAGTAAAGTTAAATGATGAAAGAGTGAAGTCAGAGTCAAAGTCAGTGATTTCTTTAATTCTGATTCTTTAATCTACTGGTATTTTAGAAAACTAGAGCAGACATACGTTGTTGTTGCGGGTTTTCTTTTTTTAGTTACTTCCCCTCAGTTAGGTCACACACCTGAAGTTTCTTTCTGCTACACATTTGCTCAAAAGAACATCCTGTGTGTGTGTGTGTGTGTGTGTGTAATTAGATGAGAGGCAGTTCTGCAGCGCCCCTCCCCCCTCGACTCCCCCCGGCCAACAACACACTTCTCCAACGACCCCTTTCTCATACACACACACACACTCACATCTCTGTTTCCTCAGGCTGCGGCACACACACACACACACACACATGCACACACACACACAGGTTAGTGGGTCGAGCTGGTATTATAGAGTCATGATCAGTTCCATATGTCTTTGTTTTGTTGTGTGTCTGAGCGATGAGATTCTTCTCTGGTTGGCGACTAATTATTGTTCAACTTTATTTACGTGTTCAGAATTTTTAAAACAAACACAAAACAAAGGTTTTGCATGGAAGTAAAACATACTTCTGTGTTTTTATGATTAGTTGATTAATTTGCTTTTAAGTAGATTTTCTCTGTTTCACATCTGTTAAAACAGAATAATTGTGGATTTAACCTTTAAACAAATGAACCATTTGAAAAATAACTTTATGTTTTCGTAACATTTAATGTCTCAAACGTCCATTTAGAAACTAATTAGTGTAATTATTGATGAGGATGATGGTTCATTTGAAGAAAAAGTCGAAAAAAGGTAGAATAATCACGTTTTGCAGTTAAGGAGCTGAAACTGAACCTGGTTTGATCGTTAACTTGTTTTACAAGCAGCTCAGTCATTAACTCTACAGGAAGTTTCCATGGAGACACAGTATTTCAGTATTTATACTGTATAAAATGATGCACCAGACACTGTGAGTTTTTCCATTGGACGAGATGGCGCAGCCATCACAAACGCAGATTCTCTTTGAAAATAAAGAAAAATGTTTTAAATGTGACATTAATCGTCATAGAAACGGTTCATGTTGCCTTCATCTTCATCGTTGTCACATCATGTGAAGGGATTACGTTTTCTCTCAGATCAAAGGCTTCTGACTCATATTTCTTACACTGAATTAAAAACCCTTTAAACAAATGTCAGTGCTTTTTGCGATGTTCGTGGTGAGCAGCTCCACGTGCAGCGTGTCGAGTAGCGTTAGCAGCGCGCATGCAGTGGGTGGCGCTGTTCCGACCTTGATCTTACTTCGCCAGCTTGCTTTGTGTGACCAGTGACCCTCTGAAACAAAACATTTCACTCATTTCCCAATTAAAGCAGCTTCCAGAGGCCGTGGCCCTCTGAGAAAACCGCACAGCGTCGTCTGTTGGAAAAATTCAGCCCCTTGAGAGTTTTTCACTGATACTCTGAGGCTCCTGCTCTCAAGAGCCAATATGTCTGTACTGAAACAGGAGAACTTATCTCTTATCTGCCCTTTCTTTCTTTCTTTCTTTCTGAGTTATTTGTTATTTTTTCCTTCTCACCAATGGTTCTTGTGTTTTCACTTTATTGTCATTTGCTCATTGCTCATTGTTTTGGAAGAGAAATGTTTACTAGATTGATTTACTTTTTATTTGTGCAATGAACAGTAGTTAGGAAGAAAATGTTCACAGACACAGGCGTGAACCAGAGACTGAAATAATCACTGAAAATGAACGCATCGCAGATCAGACACAATGTCTGGAAGGAAATGTCTTCATTCACTTTCAGCAGCTTTAAAGCGCAAAAATCGATGAAACCGACAGTTTCTCACATTAAACCCAAACACACAACTGTATTGATGTTTCAGTCAGAACAGAATTTTTATCGTTGACTCAGTAAACATAAACTCCATTTTTTTCAGTCTCTGTCAGAAACTATTGTCAACTTGTCGACAAATAAAACTTGGAGAGAAAACTCATGGATAAAAAAGAATGGATTATACAGGATTAATTATAACACTAAATCACGATGTGTTTAGTTGTATTTAAACATTTTAGGCCTCAGTTAAAATGCATTATTTTTTAACATTTTATTAATAATCCAGAATAGTCACAGCTTTAATTCCAGAGATCCTGAGGTGAAATCTTCTGAAATAGTTGAAAGCGAATAGACATTCATAGACATTTTATTGTCTGATTTATTTATTTTTTAATATCCTGGTGGCATCGATGTCTGGAGCTGTTTGTGGAGAAGAGTTTAAATCTGATCATTGTAATCGCATTTCAATTTATTCCTGATAAATGTTGGATCAGCCGGGTCTCTGGAGGCATGACTTCTGACTCTGATTTCAGTTGGGGGGACGGTTTAACACAAAGGAACTGCCAATCTCCATCTCCTCCACAGGAACATGCTCTCGTTTCTTTTTGTCTTTTCTCTCAAATGTCTTTATCGTCTCTAATGGTAGAAACCTCATGTCTTTGTCTGAAGTGTCTGTGTGTCAGTGGAGGTCACATGTAATTAGCATGTTGTTTCTAAGTGTGTGAGCAACATTTTCTGCAGCAGATTATTTTTTTTACACTTTTAACAGCCAATTAGATAAGAATATAATGATCCTGTATGAAGAACAATGATGATGTATTATTTATGTGTCCTGTTCTTATAGTTACACTCCCCGGTGCGCTGCTCGCCCCCGTCTCTTCGTCCTCATCCGCCCTCACCACCCGTCGCTCCTCATCCACCTCCTCCTCCTCCATGCAGACCTCATACCGGCTGCCCAACCCCTTACCCCCCCTCCCTGTTCGCAAGGGTGTCCGCGGCCGCCGTCCCAAATCCCAAACCATTGCTTTGTTGAAGGCGGCGGCGGAAGCTGCGGCGGCGGCGGCGGCAGTAAATGGAGCATCGCAGAGTCCCGGCAGAACTGGCTCTGAGGCTCAACTGGCTCCCAGACCACACAAGAAGAGGGGGCCCAAACCCAAGAACAAGGTGAGATTTGTCACACTGAGGGTCAGTGAACATCAAATCTCATGTTTTATACATCATGACTGAGGAAACAAGGAGGAGTTCAGGATGTTGGTGGTGTAAATGTACTGAGATCAGCTGCAGGAAACAAAGAGTTGAAGATTTAATCAAACATGAACAAACAGCATCTGTAGCTCACAGAGACTTAATGAGGCTGTGGTTTGTTTGTCCTGTGTGCTATAGAAGAAGCCCCGGGTGGTGCAGGCCCTGGGGTCACCCCCTGTCACAGCTTCACCTCCAGAGACCAGACTGAGTTTGAGCCACATTTCAGACAACAACCACAGCAGCAGCAGCAGCTCTAGTGTGGTCTGCACAGGTATGCCAATGTCCAGTACTGTGGAGACGGGTGAACTGAACTGGTACAGGATGAGGTTTGCTCACTGCTCATGTTTCCTTCTCTCTGTGACGTCTCAGTCTGCGTCTACGTGAACAAACATGGCGACTACGGCCCTCACCTCGACAGAAAACTGGTGCAGCAGCTGCCAGATCACTTTGGTCCAGCTCCGGTCAATGCGGTGCTTCAACAAGCCGTCCAGGCCTGTGTGGACTGTACGTACCAGCCGTCTGTGCTGCTGTCTTTCCTGCAGAGCCAGTCTCACACTGGAGGAGAGGTCATCAGAGGTAAACACCACCGGCCACAGTAAAACATAGAAAAATGTTGATTTTTTTACAATTACACTAGTTCAGTGAAAGATGAGGAGGTTGATTCTGTTCTCAGATCTGTTTGTAATCATTAAGCATAAAGACACAAACATTAACATAGTACTTAATGTAAAAATTTAACAATGACAATCATGTATTATTATTATTATTATTATTATTATTTGTGAACAGTAAAATCAGCTGTTTCCAGGCTTTCTGCTAAGCCAAGGTAGCTTTATGACAGTTAATCTTGTATTTCCCCAAATTCAATATAAATGTGGATCAATAATATAAAAAGGATCTCACTGTGTGTGTGTGTGTGTGTGTGTGTGTGTGTGAGTGTGTGAGTGCTGCCTCTGTAATCAGAAGTGACATGTGCGTCTAACCTGGTTTGGGTCTCCCTCGGGGGAATGGAGGGCAGATTGGGGAGGCTGTGTGTGAGTTTGGGGGGTACAGAAGGAACTAATTTTTGGATTTGTGCAGGCTTGGCTTGGGTGGGGTGGGGTGGGGGAGTGCAGTGCAGTGTGGGATAGTGTGAATAAATGGGAGGGGTGAACCCTAAACCATCTGCTGTTTTTCTTTATCTGTCAATGCATACAGTGTGTGTGTGTGTGCGCGCGGCCGTGTGTGTGTGTGTGTGTGTGTGTGTTCAGGCTAATAGCTGTGTATATAATCCCCCCCCAAACACAGTGAGGTCGGAGCATGGTATCCGCTACGTGAAGCTGCCATCGGTCTCCAGTGCATCATCGGTGTTGCGCTTCCTGGAGAACATGTGCCAACATCTGGAGAGTGACAGTGTGTTCAGTTCGCAGCCGTTCAGTCCCTTCAACAACAGCAACGCTCGATTCTACAACAAGACCAAGTCAGGTCAGACACGTTAGACTGGGGGAGGAAATGAAGAGATAAATGTTTTTTTTTTTTAAAAAAAGAAAAGGGAACATTGTGGTGTAACTTCTGTGTTACACATAGTTTTCTCTTCTATTTCACCTTAATAGAAAGTATCTGCAGGACACTTTTTGTCAGTGATAACAGGGATGTCGTGGCTTTAACATTAAAAAAAAAAGGCATGGAAATTTAAAAAAAATCTCAGATACATGACACATCAGGGGACATGATTAGTTTAAATAGCTAAAACATACATATATAATATATATATATGATACATATATGTTTTTTATGTCAAAAACAGAATTTGCTGGTATGGTATTTGCTAAAAATGATTTTATGACTTTCACATGATCTTTATTTTTTTAGACTGCTGTCGTCTGAACTCTTCCTCATTCCATCTTCTCTCTTATGTGTTTGTTGAAACAGAACCTCCGTCCCACACCGAGAACGGTTTGTCCACTGACAACGCCAAGAAAGACCCCGCCCCCGCCACACGCTCCATTCACAACACATCGTCGGACTACAGAGCCACCAAGAAGGAGCGGCCATATTACCCCGGACACACGCACACGCCACCGCCTCTACGCCGCGTCAGCTCCAACCCGGCTGAGCTCGGACCGATGTGCACGCACCGACGAGTGGAGGGTGCGACTTCATTCAGTTAATAAAAACTTTATGACTCAAACACTCCTTAACAATTTAAGTTTGAGTTTAACTCACCTTCTGTCATTTTCTGCAGCAGCAAGTTCAACAACAGGACCAGACCACGTCAAACAGGACAAGGAAGGTTCAGGGAACGACGCATCTTCTTGGTCAGTGGACGACGTCATACGGTTCGTGCAGGAGGCCGATCCTCAAACGCTGGGACCGCACGTCGAGTTGTTCAGGAAACACGTGAGTGTTTCATGTTGCGTGAACGTTTGTGTCTGTCCTTCATCCGTCTTTGTCCGTCATCTGTGATTCACATCACTCCGTCTTTGTATTGTGTTCTCACGCCGCGCTGCTCTCTCTCTGCAGGAGATCGACGGTAAAGCCCTGATGCTGCTACGCAGTGACGTCATCATGAAGTACATGGGACTGAAGCTGGGCCCGGCGCTCAAACTCTGTCACCACATTGAGAAGCTGAAACAGACCAAACAGTAGAGGAACAAGGACGATATCTTCCCTTTGGAAACCAAACACACACAAACGCATATTAATCTACAGGGATAAAGCGCAGAGTAAATCCACCTCCACTGGCATCGTTTCCACCGCCGAGGAAGCTCAAGTCCTCTGACCTCTGAACTTTATTTGAATATGAGGATTTTCACCTGCAGGAGGGTCAATTGTTGTGGATGTTGTGGATTTCACGATGCGACAATTTTAAGGCCGACAAGTAAATAAATGGAGAAGATTTCAGAAATGTTTTCCTGGCAGCGAGGAGGAAACGTGACGCATTTACACCATATAGTTTCTGTGTGTGTAGCAATGAGCATCATCATCATTTCTGTTCACGTTAACATTCGTTTTTTCGCCTTAATATTAACTTTAGACCATAATTCATCAGTTCGTTACCTCTGCGTCGCCACTTTGCCTCCTCATGTCAACAATGAGTTTTTTTTTTCTCTTGAAACCAGCATGGGTGTTAGTTCAGGTACTGGGTTAGTCAGTGAATGTCTCACCGCATCATTTCTGACAAAGCTACAGAGTTTTCTGAAGTTTCTGCATCTGTTAACACACTGTCACATTTAGCTCATGAAGTTTGCAGTCATCAGCATCTTTACACATTGAGACGCATTAAACCACAGAAATGCTTGGTCATGTGAATGAGTAGCGTTGCATTGTTTCTTCATGTGTGTAACTGATTCATGGCCTCAAACAATTAACATCATCGGCAAAGATCATGAATTAATTCTTTGGCAGATTGGGTTCCAGTTTTATTTAACCGTTGGACATTTGACATCATGAAGAAAACCTTTTATCAGTAGTGATTCTGCAGCGCAGGCCGTAGATGTAGAAAATCTGTTACTGAAGAGTGTTTTTCTCTTTTTATTTGTTCGTGTGCTGGATGACGTTCGAGCTCAACGGAGCTATGCGGCTGTATAAAGTTCAGATGCTGTCGCGCACACAAACACGAGACGCACACACACAATGACTGGAATACTGTCAGTGTTTCACATGTCACGTGTCAAGTTTAAGTCTGTACAGAAAGTTAACGTGCTCCTGAAGAGTGAATGACGAGGAAACCGTTTTGTATAAAGTGAAGCCAAAAGGTTGTTTTTGATATTATTTTGTACTGATTCTCTGTGTATCTACATGTATCAAGCGTAAGTGTAATCAGATTCTTTTCTGCCTGAAACTGTTTTTGTGTGCACCATCAAATAACTACTTCCTGTCTGAGTACTTACTCATGTCTCTAAAGTATTTATCTGTTTGATGGCAGAACGACTAATTTTCTGAACATTTCAGAAACATTTTCAAACCAAATCATGTCTGTTGTAGCTGCATCTCACTGTTGCTCCTGTCGTGGTAACAAGTTGATACTTGAAACCATTTGCTTTAATGTGAAACTCAGGTTTTAGTAGCAGTTGTTTCTTAGAATATGTTTTACTTCATTAGCGTTGTGTGTTCATTACTACAACATAGAGGGACTGCACAATAATCAATCATGTATATTTTTATGCCTTGTCATCTATGAACCCGCAGCATTTCATTGTGTATATATACAACTTTTTACTGTAAGTTCAACAAAAAAATGTTTGTTAAATATGTTTGATATGCATTCACATGATTAAACATTTGTTTACATCATCGTAGTGTGTATGACGTGGTATACCCCACATCAGTCCAGTGGTAACAACCTGTTTAATTTGTAGATAAATAGCATGGTTATTATAAACCAGTCACAGAAGTTGGTGAATATGTTCATGACCAAAGCGATGATATAGTGCAGAAATATGCTCTTGTTTTATTCTCTGAGACCAGAAGAGGGAAATAATTTAAATTAATTCATGAGTTTATAAGGAAGTCTTAAAAAATTGTTGAACTGTGTGCAGCATAGAGGAGGTTTTCTGCTCTTCGGTCTTGTTTATCATACCATGACCCGACAGTATTATACTAAAATCTCTCTGAGGTTGTGGATCAACAGTTTTGTCGTATAAATGGATTCCTACACTGAAAACATGACGAGGATACAAAGAGACAAAAACAAAGATATAATATGTATAAGTGAAAAAGAAATGAATGCAAAAAGGTTTAAAAAAAACTGTCGAAGAGCACTAGTGGAATGTCATGTCTTTTTAGTTTTGTTGGGTTGTGGGGTAATGAGCGCAGGAGGGTCAAAGGATCATAGATGTCTTACTTAAGAAAGTGACAGTTGAATAGGAATCATTGTTGGAAAGATCAATCAGTTCAAACGTCCACCAGCAGCTCATTAATGGCTTCTCTGGCAGAGTCTTAGAGGAATATGTTGTTTCCCATCTCAGAGCTCATCATCAAAGTTTGTTACCAACCACATACTATGTATTTATGTGATAGATTAAGGGTCTGTAACTTTAAGGAAACAGACCCAACTTCCTGTAATGGCACTTGCTTATTTAAAGCAAATTAAAGTGAAGTTACTGCCATGACAGTGTTTAAGAGATATAAATGTCTGATGTGTGATGATGACTTTAAGGACCAGAGTCTAAATTAGGTGAGATTTGTTAATCGTCAGCGTTTTAATGAGATTCAGTAGGTAACTATATGTCACTGTCACCATGTTCTACCAGACCAATGAAATAAATAAAAATCCAGCTCCTCTGGCTCCACCTACAGCCTGGAATTGGAGTTGCAAAAAAATCTGCTGCTCCAGGTGTGTTTAACCAATCAGATTGAGAGGTAGGAGGAGGTATCGATACTGATACCAATACTTTTTACTTGAAATATCATGATTTGATAATTTTGCGACCTTGCCTTTAGTTAGTTGATCATGACTATGATTATGATAAAACACAGGAAAAATATTTTAAGTAAATAAAAATGTTTTAATTTACTAACTACAACAATATAAAACTACAGGATAGAAGTAACAGTATAGAAATAATAAAACCACAGAGAGGGGCTGTAGGTCCTTCACAATCATCTCAGCAAGGATCTTTGTGAATTATCTATGTGAAATAATAAAATGATTAAGATTATTACGTCTGTAATCTGTAATCTACATGTATCTTAAATAGGATTATTATTTTCCTTCAACGGTTAACACAAGAGGGTTATTATATTTAACCATATTCATATTTCAGGTTTGAGGTATATATCTTTATGTACATTTTTGAGTTCCAATAAAACAAGTAAGATTTCTTTTTTCAACTGACTAAATATATATGATTATAGTTTAATCACTCTGCTAAAACTGCATCTCTGATAATTAATTACATTACTTTATTTTAGAGATTATCTGGATATTCCTGATTTTTTTTTTTTTTGACTGAAAAGCCTCTGCCAGAGACTTCTGTGGGGATCTCCCCCCTCCTCTTCCTTACACAACTTTTTTTGCAGCTCGGAGTTTCTCCAGGATGAACTGCTTTTATATGCTTCTGTATATGTTTATATATATATTTGTTTATGTCATTCGCCACTGTGGCATTACCACATTGGCGAATGATTTTTCCACATATCACATGTGGCAGTGTCTTTATCAGCTGCAGTGAATAACAATCAGTGCAAGAGAGAGAGAGAGAGAGGTGCGCTCGCGTGAACTCTGTGAGGAAATTCGAGTAATTTGACGTATAGAAAAGAAACTACAACACATGTATGGATCTCATCACGCTAGTATCGATCCGATACGGATACTCACCTTGGTATCGATACTATCGATGTTTAGATCGATACGCCCACCCCTAGTAGACAGCAGCAAAATGGCGGAACAGCCACATATTTTTAATAAAACTGCTGATTCCAAGAGAGAAGAAGACGCACGAAGAAAAGAATGATCCTAAATGTTGAATTAAAAAAAAAAACTTGTGTGAACATCGGAGTGGCGTTGTCAAAGTGAAGGGAACTATTTACAAGGATTCGAGTTTGATGCAGAGTTGGCCACATTTCTTCTCGACAGGTAATTTTCTTATTGTGTCTTTATGTATCTGTGACTTGATTTGTGATTATAACTGTGCTAACGGCAAATATCAACCCAGAACATGTTAGTTTCTACTTCCATCTGTTTCATAAGGAGCGTGTACATGTGAGTCTCCTGTTGCTGTGGACACTCGTGCTCATTCATTAGATTATGTGCACATGCTCTGGCGCGCATTACCTCATCCGTTAGAGGAGGGAGGACGGAGGAGGAGCGCGTGGTTCAGGAGACAGTTTTTTGGAGCCCAGCAGAGGCTGAGGGACGGACCTGAATGTTGTATCTGTTTGAATGGTTCCGGCTAAATCCGAGAAATTCGTGGACTTCAGGAAAAAAAAAACTTCAAACTTAAGAAAAAAAAACTGAATTAAATATCACTCAGTGAAATATATCTGAGATGTTTAGAAAGTTAATGAACATGCTGTGATTGGTGTCTATTGGTGTAAGATTTCTCACACCTTTTACTGATTTACTAAAAATACTCCCACATAAACATTTTTGTTCTAACAAAGTTCTAGTTAAATGTGTAGATGATATTGTTTCATGTTGATTGCAGGCTCCTGAATTAAATCAAAATTGTATTGTGACTTTGTGATATATGTAAATATATGTAGATTTGATATAAAATCAGATCATGTTGAAACTTGTGAATTACAGGCTTGAAGTTTTTAAGTATGAAACAAAGACAATAAAAGTAATGAAATGAGTCTTTAGTTTGAACAGTCAGAATAATTAGAGGCAGTGAAGACGGTGGTAGCAGTGACTTCTGGTATATATGTTTCCAGGGTATATATTGTTGTTTTTCAGTCAAACTAATAAAACTCGGCCCATCTTGGTTAATTTTACTGATGTTAAGAAGTGAAAGATGTGGAACAGTCTGTGGTTTTAGAGAAGCTGATTACCATTTTATACATTTCAGTGTGATGCATCCTGTTTTGAGGAAAGAAGAAGAGAAGATATTTTCTTCACCTGTTTCCAAGATGCATGAAAAACTGAAGAGGTAAAAAAGTTTTCTCTCAACAACATCAGCTGTCATTTCTCTACATTAAACTGCAAAATATAATTTTATGTTGGTTAAGTGGACAAATGTAAACTCACTATGACTGAACATATAATGCTACTTTCATATATTTCAGTCGTCCACAGCACTAATTAAAAATGAAAAAATACACCAGCTGATTAGCTTTAGTTCTGTTACTTTTTATTAATTCATTTTGGAATATTTCATAACTTTTTTTCATCACTTTATTTAACCCAAGTATAAAGCAGTGACTTGTGGAGGCCACAAGGTGCACTTGAAAGTTCTGCAAAAAAACAAAACACAAAACAAAGAATGACAACAACAAGGGTATTTCAAGTCTTATATGGTTTCTGTTTCTGATTTCTGTTTGACATTTGACCATTTTCCTAATAAAATACAGTTCAGATTGAGACCAAGTCATTTAATTCATAGCACTAGTTGTGCAAAACAGTGTTGTTTATTTCTTCCATGATTGAAACAGGTCTAAACTAGAACTGCCATTTTAACTTTTTATTGTCAAGTATCAGTCAGTTCGAGTCAGATTGCAGGTTTCATGCTGTTGTTTAGATCTTGAGTCATGATTGTTTTCAGTGAATGTGTGCTAGTACAGTGTGTATAGTCTATTGTGTGTTGCGTTTTTTTTTTCCATTTAATTCATTGAGATTCAGTCTGAGTTTGAAGCTGGAAATGAATTATTAAACATCAAAACGCTGACCTCTAGTGGTCAGATGTTCTCAGTGCACTTGGTTCTGAGGCGGAAATAAAGTGTCACACAAAGTTCGGTTTCAATGCAATCACATTTATTGGCTTTTTTTCTATGCACAGTTACTAAGCAGCCTGATGAGCTGTTAAAATGAATTAGATATAGAATAATGGAATTTTTCACAATGTTGTAACCCCCCCCAAAAAATAAATACAAGACTGAAGGTGTTGCACAGCTCCAAAATATACAAAGGCTCGGAAATAATCATGTAAACTTTGAAAAAAAAGAATTTTTTAAAATCTTTTATTGATTTATTTTACAAAAGAAAGATTTTGCAAGATTTTTTTTTCTTTAAAAATGTATTTACAGGTTTATACAAAAATACAAAAGTGATTCAAATCTGTTAAGTCCTAGCTAATTTTAAACATGGAGCTTCTTTTAAATAGTTACAATTTGTCTTCATCTGATTTTTTTTTCTCCATTCTCTGTTTAGTGTTATTCCATACTGTACACCCTTGAAAAAATATCAAGTGGTTGTTGTCACACTTCCCTTTAGGGCAACATTATGTGTCGACATTGGAAAACAGGCTGAGAAAAAGAATCTAATCTCAGATTACAGATTCTCGTTTCGTTATATTCCCGTGCTGCGCTCTGAGAGGACTGAATGAGTGTTAAACTGGGGTTTGCACAGCAACCACAGTTTGTTCTTCTAATCAGATTGTGTCAGTCGATCAACTGTCTGCTTTTACAACTAAAAGAAACAGTCTTAAAGTGTCTCTGTAGCAGCACAGCCAGCACAGGTACAGTACGGAAAAATCACGCTAAACAAATTGTCAAATACTTTGAGTATTTTTGTCTTTAAACTTTAAAATGGCGTCTGGCAGAGTCACTTTTCAGTTCTGATGTTTTGTGGGAATTAAAAACTTCTGTTATGATTGAAAAGTAAAGACAATGATTTTCTGGTCAGATCAAACTTATTTTTGTGTCTGTGAATGGATAGTTGTTTTTTTCCCTGTCTTTTCTTTGTTTGAACATTTTATTCAAAGTGTCTAGTCCAGATATTCACGTTAAACAGATTCAGCAGTGTCAAACTTGCACAGCTCCAGCAGGACTAGGACCCAGCACCAAAGGTTTTCAGATTCACCCCCGACAGATTCGATATCATATTCTTTACAGTCTCTTATACGTATGATTGTCCAGTGAGTAGATATACAGTACAAGATAAACCCCTGTTTGTGATCACGACTATACAGAACAGAATTAGCCAGACAGTTTGTACGTCTATAGAACACACTATTGAACTTGACATTTGAATGGAAAATACAAAATCTTTTTCTCGTGTTATGGAGACATCCCTCAGATAAAAATAATGATATGGTGGTATCCTTTTCTTTTCTTCTTTTTTTCTTTACGTATTGCATGCGATAGAAAACACAACAAATAAAACAATGAGTAGGAACAAGTGCGCTTCAGCAAGATGGGTATGACAAATGTAAAATTCTTATAATCAGTTCACAGCTTTGTACTCTCTCCATCTTACACAGTGTCAGTTCTGCAATTCAGATTCGCTGAGTATCAAACAGTTGTGTTTGTGTTATCTACCTATCTGTCTATCTATGTAGCTATCTGTCTATCTATCTATAGCATTTACAATAAAACAGTAATATGCTTGCTGAGGTATTCACAGAATACAGTGAATGGTTTCTGTTGTACGGTCTCTGAATGTAAGAAATATATGTGTTAGATATTTGCTGTTGGAGGCAGGTGACAGTTCAAACTGCTTCTGTAACACACTGGATACATTACATGTGTAATTTTTACTGGAAGGATGAGAGAGTTTACAGCGTACTCTAACCTCAGATAGAAAAGGCTGCACCACTGCAACTGATGCATCGCTGACTTGAATGTATTGTTGATGTGTTGTCCTCCTGTTGTTGCCTCTCGCTCTCAGATATTATGAGGATAAGACCAGATGGCGTACACCAGCCACTGGGTTGAGCTTTCACCTGTCTAATGCTACTGGGTCAGTGCAAATGAAAGAGAGGCAACAAGAGGAAAACAGTTCACATCAGTAAGATTCATGAGTAATGTCAGTGAAACCTGTTCTTCTTTGCTACACTCAGGTTGATTCCCTATAAAATTTCTGCTTGTTGTTTTATATAGATATGACTTCTTATTCTTCTTATATTCAGTACAAATATACATATGTGATTTCATTATAAGATATATTTTCTTTTCAAGGAATATTCTTGAAGAATCATGAAGTGCAAAAAGGAGGTTGGCTCTGGAAACATTTCCAAATGAACCTCTAGTCAAACCGATTGAGGACCTTCTAAAGCATTTTCACCGTCTGCACTCAATGGTATCTTTAAAACGTCTGTTTCCACTTCAAGTCAGCACAGCAAGACTGGCCAGCAGCTGGAAAAGCTTTTATCAGTCTAAACATACTAGAATTCAAGGTCGGATGTAAATAATTATATGATTGAATTCTGGTGGAACATGGCACAAGTCCATGTATATGTGCAGGGACTTATAAATGCCCTGTTTACAACCACCTCTAGTAGAGAAAGGCCACTGTGCGATTGTCCAAAATTAGCCGAAATCTTTGAGAAACAGGCCTCGTCTAGGTGCAAGCCCTTGCTCCTTCTTGTTAGACACTCAAATCCAAGACGAATCAATTTAGATCACTGGAAATGTGGTACAAATGTCACTAAACCTTTCACAGTGAAATATTAATTCTTCTTATATTACAAAGGAACCACAAAAATGTCGACAGAAACCAGGATCCAGGGGATGTTTCCATATAGGGTCATGCAACATGGTGAAACTTTATCATCATGTTCTGAGGCGCAATTTTACAAAAATACATGCATCAGGTTATCTTTTTGGATATAATTTATGTGAAGAAATATATGATTTGCTCTGTGTGATATACTCTCTATGCCAGGTCTGCAGATGGAAATATAATAGATACGTTGGTGCTGTGTTGAGATGTTGTTAGTAATTTCCACGATGACATGACCCTTGCTTATTGACAAGAATATTTAGGATGGACTCTGGGATTTCAGGCCAATGCTTTTGGCACCAAAAGTTCAAATAATATTAAATTTCATAAGAATTTTAAATTTTAATAAGAAAGCAGTCCTTCAGTGACACACACGCACCCACACCATTCAAAACAATATCAGTGGATTCAGTGGTTGTTCCATGTGTTTCTTCACGCACATTGTCCATATTCCACTAAATTTCTTTTCTCACCACCATTTACCAAAGTTTTGGGACTGATTTATTT
Organism: Polydactylus sextarius; assembly: GCA_016801845.1. Taxonomy (NCBI): domain Eukaryota; kingdom Metazoa; phylum Chordata; class Actinopteri; family Polynemidae; genus Polydactylus; species Polydactylus sextarius. Next base: position 18,435,958 of record CM028906.1, read on the forward strand.
ATTTTATTCATTATTTTTTTTTGTTTATTTTTTTCTTTTTCTTTTTAAAAAAAAGACAGTTCAATCAAAATAGGTCTTAAGTTTTGCTCTTTTAACTATTAGTGAGCTTTTCTTTTGATAATACAGTATTTAGATATATCCTTAGTTTTCATAGTTTCATCCATTTATGATTCATCATCTCACAACACTGTCTGACACCCTTAAATAGAGCAGTGGATCCGAAACTGAATGCATTTCAGCAAATGATACAATACATCAATTTTTTCTTCTCAGATTTTGTGTGTTGTAAGAATATCACTGTGGGCTCGATGACACACCTTTTCAAATGTAGGACACAGCTTAGAATAGAGGACATCTCTCATTGGGTGGTTTCAGGATGATCTATCATCATGGGGGCTCCCATCTGAATTCTCCGTCTCCCCTTCAGAAATGGCTTGCATGGGGGCCGTGTAGAGGCGGCTTCGTGTACTGTAGCGACTGCTGTTGGCTACAGGGGGGATCCGTGAACGTCCCTGTCGAGATGCTGCTGACATAGGTAGGGTTTTCGGGGTGAAACTCTCAGAGTTGGCTCTGGGGAAAAGGCCTGGTATCTGTATTGGGTCCAGGTTAGCAATGGATGGCTCTGGGAGTGTGGACGGTGGCTCATCAGCCTGTCGAACAGCCCCTTCTTGAAGGGACTCTCCTGGGATTTTAGGGGTAATCGGGCTCTTCAGAATCTCTGTCGCTGACATGCGGTAGCTGGAATCAGACCTGCTACCTTTCTTCAGCAACAGGAGTTTAAACTCCTCGTTGGATGTGGTGGATTTCTTGGCGCTGCGGTATATTGGCACTGGGGCTCGTTGTGACCCAGAGGCAGTGGCTAAGGTGGCTGGGATGTTGAGAGGAGGAGGTGGTGGCACAATGACGGTGGAGACATTGCCAGTGGTCACTGGTGCTACAGGACATAGACGAGACTTCACGTTTAAGTCTCCTGAATCTTTACGGCCCAGGACCTTTCTTTTAGATCTAAAGGAGGAAATCATAGTAAATGAATGATAAGATGCACGAACAAAACGGCATTTGAAAAACATTTTGAAATAACTGGATCATCTTCAGAACAGCAATGTTGAGAGGTACACATCCTGTGTATCTGACACATTAAAATCTGAAAAGACAGTAAAGTATCTGTCAGGTATCACAGTGAGGCTCCTCAGTTTTTCCCATGAAAGATGAGACATTGTGAACTTGTCTTACAAATCACAGCAACCAGGTTTCATTTCAACAATTAAGAAAGACAACTTCATAGAAGTGTATAAAATCATATTTCTTCTCCTTGATGCTGTGTTAACCTAACCAAGCTTTACAAAAATTATGAAAACATACTCCATTGGGTGTAATTAAAAAACACTTTGGTGTATGTGCAGACATCCTGCTCCAGGGCACTATTGCAGCTGTAGTTTTTTTTTTTTTTTTAAATGTTTTTGATTGTGTAGATTCATTTTGGTTCTAAAAGCTTCACAGTGATTGATGCTGTTAATTTTATGATCACTTATAATAATATTTGCTTGACTTGATGTTCAGAATATTGGTGTTTTACTGACGAGTCCTGAGAACTAGAAACCTACATTGAAAACCTTAACAACAAAAATGAATGCAACAATACGAAATGTACAGCACCTGTGTATCATGGCAAATAGGTCCTCTGTTGTACGGGTCTTGTTGGGTGACGTGATAATTATATCATCATCCACTTTGGTGTCATCCGTCAGGGGTGAGAGTGAGTTATCACTGGGTGTTGAATCTGCAGCACACAACACCCCTATCACATGTCATCTGGTTGTCTGATCATTTAGTATACAATCCACGATCCATGTAAAGTCTGCTATGATCTTACGTGACTAACCAGCTATTTTTAAAATCTAGATATTAAATAATGACATTTTACTGTGTTGTTTTTACAAGAGTTTAAAAGCTTACCTTTACTGAAGTAATCCTCTGTATCAGGGGTGGTAGAGTCATCTTTGCTCTCCTGTGGCTGCTGCTGATGGGCACTTCTGGTAGCACCTGATGTCACTTCTTCCTCTTCCTGCTCTACTTGTCCTCCTTTCCTTGCATCGCTGATTAGGTAAGGATGCGATGTTTCCATTGTGGTACCAGGCACTTTGACTGGACTAGCCCAGGGTCCTGAGTCTGAGTGGGATCCCCCAGCAAAGTCATATGCTGGAGGTGGAGGGTGGTCTGATCGTATGCCTCCTCTGGAGCATGCAGCCCTTGTTGGTGGCTCTTTCACATGCTCTTCCTCCTCCTCATCATCATCCTCATCATCATCATCATCCTGGGACAAGGAGCGCTCTCCTAAAACCCTAAACTCAGAGTGTGCATGACTTGAGTGTGTGAGCCCTCTGAACTCTGTGTGTGAGTGGATGTGTGTGTGCAGATCCACAGGTGAAGGGTGGGGAGCACGTGGCACAGGCCGATGCAAAGGTGAGCTGTCCTCAGAAAGATCTGATGCTGGGTCCATCCGAGTTCTGAATGCTGTCATAGCCCAGAAAGTTCCAGGTCCATAACGGTCCTGTCTGAGCAGCAGGCTTTCATATGATGGAGGCCCGTCAGGGTGGCGACCAGGTGGAGGTGGTTGTGAGTGTTCAGGGGAGGAGGTGTGATCATGACACGGGGGTCTTGGAGGTGGTCTGCGGGGTGGCAGGGGCCTAGTGCTAATAGGTGGTGGAGCCAGAGTAGAACCACTAGGAGGACATTTAGGCCTTGTAGCAGTCTCTAGTACACTTGATGTTTCCTGCTCTGTAGTGGTGGCACCATCTGTTGATTGGCTAACAGAATGGAGCTGCGCTGAACGGTGAGCAGATGGTGTTATTATTGATTGATGGGAGCTGGTAATTGTTGAAGAAGAGGTTGAACTTGGCGGCAGGTTTGTGTTCGACATCTCTGGGGCCAGCATCTTTGTTCCACTGGCTAACACATTTGCAACTCTATGTTTGCTGTGGTGGAGCGTGTGCATGTGGTGTGTCCGGTGCGATAGTGTGTGTCTAACGTAGCCACCATGAAGAACATTGAGATCAAGTTGAGAGGGTGGAGGTGGGAAGTCTGGATCTCTCTTATAGACAGACGAAATGGAAACTCCATCTCTGGGAAAGTGCTGCAGGGAAGAGAGTGAAGACTTCCTCTCTGGCACTTTGGGCTTTCTCTTGCCAGTCGAGGGAGACAGTGGTCCTGGGAAGAACGCAGCTGAAGATGAGGGCAAGGTTGATGTTGGAGTCTCTGATTGGCTGGAGTAGCCACTCGATGGTGAGGCCAGGCCAGCCAGCTTCTCAGGTGACCCAAGTTTGAAGTCCCCAGGTGGGAGAGGGGGACTAGTTGCCCTAGTCTCTGAAGCCTGGGCCACACTCTGGGTTTGGGCCTCATTTGAGGAGGAAGAGCTGTCCGGTGACTTAATACACTCCATAACAGTGGTTCCTGTGGCCGTGCTCGAGTTGGACATAGATGTGTACTCACCATTGTTGGACTTCAGCTCAGTGTTGTGAAGCCACAGGTCTGCATAGTCAGATTGCACAGCACCTTCATCCTTAAATGAGTGTGTATCTGCAGAGCTGAAGGACATGGGCTCTACTATATCCACAGTTTCACCCAGTCCCATTCCCCAAGTCCCCAAAGGCTCTGCCACTAGACAGGACGTCTGTAATGGTTCTGGAGCACCTCCGAGCTCTAGCTCCAGTTCTAGCTTCATATCTGTGGAAGACAAGGTGAGCTCTTGTTCACTAACCGTCTTTGGTTGATCCTGATCTGCCTGTGTGTCTGTTCCAACATCAACACTACAACTGGGCTCCTTCAGCGAGGAAGTGCGTTTTGGTGGTGGAGGTTTGACTTTTGGTTTCCTCAGTGGACGGCAGGTCCTTCCCAGTGTCATAGTGCCTGCTCTGAAGTCAGCTGAGGGCTGGGGGTAGACGCTGTGGGATAGTGGTGCTGCCACAGTGTTTGATTGACTACAGTCAGGTCCTGGGTCTGCATAGTTATACATGTATCCTCTGTAACTCTGATTACACTCCCCAAAATGCACAGAAGAAGAGTAGAAACCCTCTGTATCAGCTGTGTAATGAGAGCCTGGCTCTTTATCAGTGTTGCTGGTCTTGTCACTAAAACAGGTTTGGTCTTCTAGACCCTGTTTGGAGCTGTAATCATGTGCTAAGCCATGACTTTGGCTAAGGTTTTGGGTCTGGTCAGGGTCATGGTCTGGATCGTTCTGGTCCTGGTCTGGAGGGTACGTCCACTCCCCCTCACTGGCTGTGCTGACACCTGCATCGTCCAACTGGTCTGTGGCTGAGGATGTGAATGAGCTCGATCTGTGGCCCTGGCCTTGGGGCCTGAGGTCAGAGTGGTAGGATGGGTCCAGGGAAAATCCCTCATCAATGGCATTGGGCACAGTGTTGAGTGACAGCTCTGAGTCGCAGTGGGATGAGCCGGTCAGAGGTGGTGAGGAAGGTGGAGGGATAGTTTCAGATGTCTGAGAGGGACAGGTGGAGCTGGAACCACTCCAGTTCCCGCTCGAAGACTGGTGGTCCTCCTTGTGGTCCACATGGCTGCCTAGGACTCCCGTTGTAGACACTGAATGAATAGGGCTGCTGAAAGTATCTGAACTTGATGAGATCTCACAGCTGCCCATGTCAGCTTTGCGGGGCAAGCGAGAACGGCCCCTCTCCATCCAGCTGTGCTCTGGGCTCCCTCCTCCCCCACCTCCTCTGTCTCTTTCTCCAGATCGCTGCAACCTTTTCAGGCTTCCAAGCTGCAGTGGTTCAGGAGCTGCCTGGTCATCTGTGCTCTCCTCCTCATCCTTCATCATCATCATCTTCATTCTCGGACTAGGGCCGGGTGGAATAAAGTCCTCGGCTTCATACGGTGACAATTCCTCGTCTTCGTCGTCATCATCATAATTGTCATCGTCATCCTCATCACTGTCCATCAGACGTCCACCCTCTCGTGGGAGGCTACGAGAACGCAAGCGTCCACCATGGGCTGCTGCATTGGTGTATGTAGAGTCTGACTGGTCGCCCAGGGAAGAAATGTTGCCGGTTGAATGGGAGAGAGAGGCAGGGATTCCCTGATGACCACGCTGAGCTCGGATACGCCGTCTGGATGGAGCAGCTGTACCTAATGATGGAAAAATGGGGGAACAGAAGGATGCATATTTAATTCAGGTGGATGTTTACGTATACCATTTCAATAATAACGGCCTGTAGTGGTAGAATAGTGACTGTCAGAAACGTACAGGCTATAAGAAAATCATCTGTCTGGCAGCCAGAGTCACGAGTGTGATGGAGGCGACCGCTGATTGAGAGGTCCTCCTGACAGAGGGAGAGTTGATGCGGGTTGGCATGGACGATCACTGTACGCTCTCGTGCTACGGGTGATTCATCTGAGTCTGAATGAAAAGAGACATGCAAGCATGTTGTGTTGTGTTTCTTTAGAGAAAGAAATTTAAAACCTAGTGTGTAAAATGATAAAATTCCCTATCAATGAGCAGGTCTAGTCTACAACATACCCATGTCCTGATGTACTCTCTTGGGTATTCCAGTGATAGTCTTCCTCCTCCTCAGCTTCCTTCTTCTCTGAAGAACTGATTGGGAATGGACTAGAGAGCAACGAGCACTTGCCTCCCTGTCAAACCCAACTCCTGCAACAGCAACACAGAGGCCACAAGTCATATATACAATATATAGACTATTTAGTGCAGGCAGGCTGCACGCTTGGTTCTCACTAAGGTTAACCTTAATTTCTTATTTTATGCTATTTTCTTCTTCATCATACCTGTGACATTTATGGGGATAATGCAGGAGGAGATGGCATGAGAATCGGCAGTTGTCTTCTGATCTGATGGTGGAAGGTTTTCCTTGGACCAGTTGGTCTGTTTATCCTGGGTCGAGGTAACACTGGGGGCTGAGGCCTTGGCTCTGTGGCCTCCCAAGACCTCACCACTTTCACCTTCGCCTGTCGAGGTAGCCTGGAAAGAAGCAAGCAGCAATATTCGTATTTGGTAGCTGCTATTTTACTATCTCTCCAACATCACTAAACAATGTAATGGGGAAATGTTGAAGAGTGAAGATCTAATACAAAACAAACTGAAAGACAACATGAACGGGGTAAAAACAGAAAGTTAATACAAATGTTTGATACCTTTCTGTTCCAGGGGATAAAGATGCAACTTTTAACGAGGTGAAGTGAGTAAAAGCACTCAAACTATGAACAGAAAATATGAGAAAAGAAAAACAAACGGAACAGATGACATGAGTAATCCAGAAATTAATCTTTTTGAATAAAAAGATTAAAGTCAAAACATGAGGGGTGAATGAAACAGATGATGTCAAATGTTTAATTTGTCCAGTTTCTTTTCTAAAATGTCACCTTGTCCTAGTCATCACATCGTCTAAAACTTAGTTTGATTTTTGTTTTTACATGTGTTTATACCATTAATGACAAAGTCTTTTAAGAACAACATCAATGAAATTGATGTAGTTCTGAAATTAGGCTTCTGTCCCACCTTTCTTTGGATCGTCTGAATATGTACTTCTCTCGCTGGCCTCTCCTGTGGCAGCAGGAAAACAAGTACATACAAACAAGTGTTGGTCCATGGTGGAAATCGAATTAAGAAAATATTTAATTTTTCTGACCATGTGTCGGTGAACATTCTTACTTTTCTCTGCATGGTCTGAATCTCCGTTTCTCTCACAGCCCTCTCCTTCAGGAGATTTAGAAAGGTAGAAAACAATATGAAGTTAGAGTTCCAATACAAAGTTACCAATAACAGAGAAAAATGTTCATTGCAGGACTCCAGATATAGTTACATGAAAACCTAGACATTGACATTAACAAACACAAATTTGTGTTTACCTTCCTGGGTTGATAGTCCAACTCTCGCTCCCTCTCTGCTCTCTCTTGCTGCATGGCAACACCAGAATGAGGAGATGTGTCAGTTTATTGTAAAACATACATTGAACAAAAATATAAACGCAACACTTTTGTTTTTGCTCCCATTTTTCACGAGCTGAAGTCAAAGATCTAAAATGTTTTCTATGTACACAAAAGGCCTATATCTCTCAAATATTGTTCACAAATCTGTCTAAACCAGTCAGTATCTGGTGTGACTACCATTTGCTTCACGCAGTGCAACACGTCTTCTTCACATAGAGTTGAATGTGGAATGTTGGTCCACTCCTCTTCAATGGCTGTGAGAAGTTGCTGGATATTGGGAGGACCTGGAACACGCTGTCGTATATGCCGATACAGATCATCCCAAACATGCTCAATGGGTGACATGTCCAGTGAGTATGTTGGCCATGCAAGAACTGGGATGTTTTCAGTTTCCAAGAATTGTATACAGATCCTTGCAACATGGGGTCGTGCATTATCATGCTGTAACATGAGGTGATGGTCGTGGATGAATGGCACAACAATGAGCCTCAGGATCTCATCATGGTACTTCTGTGCATTCAAAATGCCATCAATAAAATGCACCTGTGTTCGTTGTCTATAACATATGCCTGCCCATATCATATACCGCCCCTGTGGGCCACTCAATCCTCAAGGATGATATCAGCAACCTCCGGACACCCACGATATCATAAAACTGCATATTTTAGAGTGGCCTTTTATTGTGGCCAGCCTAAGGCACACCTGTGCAGTATTCATGCTGTCTAATCAGCTTGATATGCTGCACCTTTGAGGTGGATGCATTATCTCAGCAAAGGAGAAGTGCTCCCTTTTCCGTTTCCAGATTCAGACAGATTTGTGAACAATATTTCAGAGAAATAGGCCTTTTGTGTACATAGAAAACATTTTAGATCTTTGAGTTCAGCTCATGGAAAATGGGAGCAAAAACAAACGTGTTGCATTTGTATTTTTGTTCAGTGTCAGAGTAAAAGATAGCGAAAGTACAAAACTAGTAGTAAAGTACTAGTAGTAAAACTTCTGCAACTATACCATGTAACTAAACCTCATCACAGAAGTCACATAAGCCCAGAACTTAAAGTCATACAAGTGTGAAGTTTGATAAGATGTACAGCACAGTCACTCAGTAGTCTAAGTAGTATAAGTCTGATGCTTTTTCCTCATTTTCTGCCTCCAGACTCGCTTGTCATTTTGTGCATAAGTGGACACTGTGCAGTGAAGCATAATACTGCCTCCTACAATAATTTGCAGTTGATTATATTGTTTTAAACACAGGCCAGTTAACCAATGTCTTATCAGATTTATGAAAATGGTTGCTGAGGTTGGAGGTCATGTTGTGCTGATAGCAGCATAATTTCCACATTGGTGACCACGATTGGTCAACGAGACATGTTGTCCTTACCGCTCGTGCCAGGCGACTCCTCTGTTGCCTGCGAATGGTGTGTGGTGAGGGGAAGGTGGGCATAGGGGGCGCCACTGAAATGGAGATTGTCACCCTGTTCCTCTCCCGGCTTGTGGACCGCTGCCGCTGTTGTTCGTCTGTAACATGGAACAGATGAACAGTCAAAAAACCATGTAATTTGTATTAAATATGAAAGTGCAGCTGTGCAGCCTGAAGGTGCCTTACTCACCTCTGTGCAACGCTCTGAGACTGAGCTGAGCATTTCTGTGGAGCTCCTCCAGACATGGTGGTCGAGTACAAGGATGAAACACGTTGTGTTGCTGGTGCCACGGTGCCTGATAATGAACCGACAGCTTGCTCTCTATGTCCAGATTAGACACCGCTAAGATAAGAGAAGAGGGACAAAACATTTCAGAGGGAATCTTTTTGATGTGATAACATCTGTACAAAGTTCTTTACGTCTTGTATATAGTTTGTTGCTTTAAAAATATAATTGAGATATGCAGCTGCTACAAATGTATAAAACACATGAGCTGTCAACAAGATGAGGCCTCTCCCTGAGGTGATCACACATTTTCCACCTTATTCCTTTTGTTGGTAGTCTGCTGCAGTGGAACAATTTCTCAAATGGCAATGACCATAGTCATAACTGTTATATTGTAATATTTTGGTATTTTGACTGTCTATGGTGTTGCCTGTCAGGGTTGGGTTGTATGTCTCTAAATTCCTGTGCCCAGCAACAGCACAGTTTGAGCAGACTACTGTTCTGTTGAATTTATCTTTACTTTTCATTATTGTAATTTAAGAGTCTGTGATTATCACTTCATTTTCCTTATGTTCAGTAGGTTAGAAAATAGAAAAAAAAAAAAAAAAAAACATTTCACTTATTCCAAGCCTCTTTGTCTTCAAATTGACATTGTCAACAAAACATCTGATCTTTTATTATTCTGAACGATCTTAGTGTCGCTGTATCTTCTGGGGACTGAGTGCAGGATTACTTTCTTTTGTGTCCTGGCCCCTGGACGAGGTCTAAACCGTTTAATCAAATTATCACAAAACAACAGCTTTGAGGGTCCAGTGACCATGATGTGGATGTGGAGTTGGTAATAAATGAGTATCATAGTAGTTCTGGTAGAAAACACAGTCAGACGTTACTGTCACTTTAGGACATGGTTGGTTGTACAGATTGGACAGTTGTATGCCAGTCAGTGCCTATAGAGAAAACAGCACTGAAAGGAAACTGCAATAAACTGAAATCCAGGCCTGGTTTTGTAAAGTACCACCTGAATACAGAGAGGCCTGCAGCCTGGCAACATCCAGGAATATACACATAACCCAGGGAAATTATTTTTATGTATTTATGTAGAACAATGTATTTAATGAACACACATGTTGAGAATATAACAGTCCTCAGTGTCTCTGATTGAACGGAAAAACCTGAGGAGGACATGACCTGCCAGCAGGTGGCAGCTGAACACATTTTACCTCTGCAACCCTGCATTCATCAACAAATGCTGCACATTTTACCCACATCTCCAATTATTAATATGATTTAATATCAGACCGAGATATCTGCTGTCATAAACGAAAATCTCAAATTTTCAGTTGCAAAGACTAAAAAATTTAATAATCAAACAGATCTGTGATCAACAATCTGTGTAATCTGCTCTCACTGCACCTTTACCTCCTATTATTAATCCTGTTTCTCCTCTTTTAACTTAAAATTCAAAATGCAGTCGTGTCCTTGAAAGCCACATTGTACATCAGTAGCCAGGCAACCTTTCATCGTTCCGGCAATTAAATCAGCGAGCTCACATCAGCAGCGCTCACTTTAAACCACCAGGTTAAAGAAGCTTATTCACAACCTCTTGCTGCTCTAAAGTTATTTTCTTCTTTCGTGAATCTTTTGTTTTTAACACTCATGAAGATAATAATTATTAAATTAGATCCTGCAAATGCATAAACTCACTTGGAGAGTTGAATAGTTTGTATTGTAGTGAAATGATAAATTGATAGGTATTTTACAATGAATGGATGGAAGTTAAGATAAAATGTACTGCCATTTATTGTGTCTGTCTCTAAAATCTACTGAGAGATGTTTAGGTGTAGTTTGATATTTTATTATTTCTGGATGTGAGTAGTAATTTACATCAGTGAAGAGAAACAGAAGCAGATTATTGGAACAAAGGTGTTTCTCTGAGAACAGTGTGTAAAAGGTGCTGACCAACTTGTGAACAGTTAAATCAATGCATTTGTTTCTGTGGCTTCATTCTTTATTTTCACTGATCTTTGTCTTCATCTTCTCCGAGTCTTTTTATTATTACGTTGGACTGTTTAACACTCAAAGGGATTAATTTACACTTAAAGAGATGTTTGTTCTAAGACACTTAAAAGCCTATTTTTTGAATAATAATTTGTCTGTTTTATCCACAAAACAGTTGATTTTGAGTGGATGTGAGCATGCTGAAACTGTTTACCTGCATCTGATTGGAATGAAGCTGATTGTGGGATTTCCCTTTCACTAACATCCAGGACACACACTCAGCTAACACTCTGTTTCTCTCTCTGTCTTTTACCCATCATCCCCCTCTCCCTGCAATCCTCCATCTCTGTTTCCTTCATCCTGAAATCTGCAGGTGCAGTGTCAGCAGCTTGCAGTGTCATCACCAGGACTTGCATGCCAACAGCTCCGAGAGAAGAGACGAGGTACGGTAACACAAAGAGGACACAAAGCACCATGTGATAAAGAAATGCAGCTCACGGGGTCTGAACAGATCTTGGTGTTTAAGCTGTGAATGAAACTGATATTGAAATATATTTGATTAAGGGGCGGAGCCAATAAAAGAAATTAACTAATTACTTCTTTTAGATTCACACCGGCAATGGGAACATAGCTGACTCCAACCAAGGAGATGTTTAAGAGGATCGCACAAAAAACAGAAAAGTCGACAGTATTCAACAAACTGCAGAAAGATATGATTAAAATAATACCATATATTACTTATTTTATTTCATAATTTAATTTGTCTGTATATTATTTCATCTGTGGTGTGAGATTGCATTTCACTGCTGTCTCACTACTTTTAATTCATGTGACAAATCTTTGAATCACTGAATCTTAGAAAAGTAAGAAAGTTTTATTCATTTATCAACAGGTTGGGATCTGCAACATGTTGTCACTTCATCTGTTAATCATCATTGAAATTAAACAGCTGTTTCTCTTGACGGAAAAAAAAGAAGAATAGATGGATTCATGAATAGGAATAATGTACACATCATCCTGTCTGAGTTGATCAACAGGACTATAGATACACAAATGTTTACCAGGTCATGAATTCATATATATATATATATATATATATATATATATATATATATATATATATATATATATATATATATATATATATATATATATATAGTGAAGGTGATAAAAGGTGATAAAATAAGCATTTTAACAATAACTAGAAGATGACAGTGTATGAAACCACAACAAACCAGTAAACAGCTTCAACTCTTCTATTATACTCTCTAGTATAAAAGAAAAACACAATCACATCTGACATCTGCAATGAGAATAGTGATTCTCCACATGTCACTGCTTTAATGCTGCTCTGTGTCTCTGGTCCAGATGTGAGTGAGTGTAAGTCATTAGCAGAGAGTGTATTAGGGTGTATCTGGGTCAGGCAGCACAGTCGCTGCAGCATCTTGTCATAGTAGACAGTTGTTATATAAGAAAAACTGGATGTCCGGTGCTGCTGTGTTAGTAAAACTATGATAGTCGACCAGACATGACACACATCATCTCATCAGGATTTTTTTTTACATAGATCAAACTGCTGCAGTTTATCTCCAATTCAATCCAATTTAACACAGACAGCGATGTGGATATATAGAGGAGAACACAAGCTGACAAATACACCACAGTTTTTCAATTTAACATCCATTTATTCCACATCCTGTATTACCTTGTCAACTTTAGTACACAATCAATTAATTTGTTGATTATTTTCTTGATCAATCATCATTAATGTGATGTGAAATAGAGAAAAAGCCTGTTGAAAATTCTCCGATCACAAAGCAACATCCTCAGGTGCCTGTTTTTGTTCTGGCAACAATCCAGGAGAAGGTGAAGAAGAGGATGGGAGATTCTGGGAGAAGGAATGAGAGCAATAAATGTCGAATCCTGCACATGCTAATGTTCAGTGAAGGTCAGAAGAGTAAAGACTGATCAGGTAAAAGTGAAGTCCTGGTTGGTCTGAGAGTAAAGAGATGGATGGGGACAGTAAAGACTTTTCTGTTTTTATTGACCGTCCACTAGCTCACTGATGCAGCAGCAGCTCACTCGGATGTGAACTACCAATCTGCCGATATGTCTCTGCCTTCAAGAGTTAAAAGACCTGAAGACAGACACAGTTGTTGCTCTTTATGCATAAAATGATTCCACCATGTTTTTTTTTGTTGTCTGTCCAGTTGTTGGAACAGCTGCTTTGATTGTCAGTCATTCTCTATAATCTCTCAGGTCTTTGAGCAGCATTTTCTCAGACTGCTAAAGTTTTGTTTTTTCAATTTTTTTTTTCCCAAAGAGGAGAATGTATGTGACTGAATTCACCTATGTAGAACTCCACCTCTTCTGTTTGGCCACTGAGGGCACTACTGCTTCCACATGTGCCCTTTTGTCCTAAGGTGAACAACGCGTCAGACAAACCATCATACAAACACATAAGAGCTCATCTCACAGTTATTGTGATCAAGTCGGGTGCAGTTTTTCTGTTACTTCTCAGTGACTGTAACATCATCATCGTGTTGCAGACACATTAAGTAAAGTGGACAGTGATATGAGGAAGTGTCAGAATTGTAGACGGTACCTTTGGATGGCGGAGCAACGCAGTTTAAACCGAGACAAGCCAGAGCCATGATTAGCAGCACCCTTCTCTCCGCAGGCTCCTCGTCATGTGTCACTCAGTAGCACCTCCTCATTTACTCCTGCAGACCTTCATTAAACATCCAGACCAGCAACATCTGCAGACACAGAGCTTCCCCCTCCACCTCCTCACCCTCCTGCCCTCCCTTCTCCCTCACACACGTCACTGAAAACAAGTGTTTTCACATAAACCTCTGACGCGTTGAGTCTGGACTCACTGAGCTGGGTCACACTCCTGAGTAAAGATTCACTTTCCTTTCATCAAAAACTCAAACTGTCAACTCCTCCTCTGAGGTTCACCCCCATCCACCGGTGTGAGATGGTAGGATCCTGCCTGGGCATGGCCTGTCCCTGACCGTAATCTCTTCATGATGCAGTAATATGTGAAGGGAGGGGGGTCAGCCACGAAGTATTAATGTGTTAATCCACCACATGCTGGGAATATGTATCACGTGCTCAGTCCTTCTAGTGCTGCCACAACAGTCATGAATTGAAACTGTGAGAGAATGTCAAGGTGATGGAGTTTGTGTCTACAGTTGTATAATTGTTAAATGCAAGAACAGTCCAGGTTAACAGTTTGTGTCATGACTGAAAATTTATTATCACTCGTTCACCTCAAATAGAATTTTATTCTGCATTGAGCCTGAGCAGTTAATGTCCCAGTGTGTTTAAACAACCAGCAGGACACTGACTCAGACAGAGAGTATGTGAACACCCTGCCTGGTAATCTGCTGTAATCTGGATCTCTGGCAGTTCACTGACTTCAGAGTCGAGCTGGCAGCGTGTTCGAGCAGCTTTCAGCCTCCCGCCGCGGCCGGCTACAAACACAGACACCGAAAATATCCTGAGCCACGTGTGTTCACACGCCTCGTCCACAGCGGTCAGAGGATGTGGTGAATATTAAATGTAGGGACGTTTGTTGTGGCGCGCCTCAATTTATTAGTTGGTTCCTGCAGGTTTCCCAAGCTGCACCACTGGGAGAAGCAGCTTGTTGTCCCTGGGTGGTTTGTCAGTGATACTGAGTGAAACATCACAAAAGACATCTCACTGCACATTAACACATCGTAACCTGAGCTTCTCGGAGACAAAATCACTTCATCAGTATCATCTTTAAAGTCTTTTACGTCCCACGTCGAGCTCAGATGCTCTTTGGTTTTATATTTCAGTTTGATTTGTGCCTGTGAACCTGGACAGAATCTATTGATAAATACATATTTATTAAACGTGTCTGTTCCTGTAACCTTCGCTCTCTCGCTATATTTGCCTCAATTCTCCTTCTTCTCACAATGAATAAATCATACTACCCCCATTCGCTCGTCCCGTGCAGCTGCACACCTGCACCATTGTTCCTCCTCCCTCCTCCATCCCTCCCTGTGCCCCTTTGACCTGCACAATATTCATGTTATAATAAGCGAGTGCAGGTTAGTATCTGCGTTTTAGGCCCATGTGTATGAAGACTAACAGAGGGAGTCACAGTGTCTGAGGACGAAGCCAACATTTTTATTTATAGCATCTGAACCAGATGAGCTGGAGAAAACACCAACATCTTCACAGCAGGTTAAATGTTGAAAGAGATCATTTCCTGGATCTGCACACAGACTCCACAGAAAGAGCTCCTGTGCTGCCCCCTAGTGGCAAAGCAACATCACTACACACAGAGATGCTTCATATTTGTGCTAAAGCAGTGAATGGCGATGGGTTGCCACATAATGGCAACATTACATGCAAAAGGTGTTAAGATTTACCAGAGGATGATCCAACAAAATAAAAACATCATAAGAGAGTTTATAAATGTACCTCAATAGAGACAATCGCATTAATCATCTTTGAAACACAGAAACGTTTCGTGTTTTGTGTAAATACCTGGAGAACATGCTGCTACAAAGCTATGCTTCATTTTTCTTTAAATTCTTCTATTTCTTCTGAGATATTAGAGACAACTGATGCTGCTCTTGTGTCTGAAACTCACTCATCAATATGTTGCAGCCTCTCAGTCATGAATCTACACTCACATTAACTTCAGACATACTGACAGATCTTTGTTGATGGCTATGTTCGCTCTTATCCCAGTTTCTACTTATTATGCTAATATAAGATAGGCTCATTGCCTTATATTTCTAGCTTCATTCTCGAATAATTTAACACTTTGAATATAGCGTATAGTTGAACAAGATTTCATTTCTGTCTGTTGATTATGAAGCCACAGACAAAAGTGGTTTAGCTTAACAAACCTGAAACCGCTAGCATGGCTCTAACATTAACAGTAAAATCAACCCACAAGTTCTTTAATTTAACATTCAACATTATATAAACATGCAAAAAAAAAAGTTTAGAAAATGTAAATTAATGTTTGAGCCACACAAACAGTAAGGCAACAAGCGAGATGAGCAGAGATTCTTTTGTGTGGCAATAGAGATGCTGAGAAAAGCAGCAGCAAGTAGTTCAATGTTTTATCGCCTTGTCTCTCGCTCTGTATTCCCCCAACACTCATCAATATTGCAGCATTGTTCCTAAAGAGGCAGTAATCAGAGAGAACAGTACAGTCGCAGAAACCAGAGGAGAAACACTCATATTTTATTCTCATTGGACAATAGTAGTAATTCCTGTGTCTGTTTTGTCCAGTCGTCGTAGTAGTTTGGTCCGTGAAGACAAATTGACGTGAACTATCACACACACTCCTGGAAAAAGTTAGCAGGGTCTTAAAGGTTAAGTTTAGAGACTGAAGATTTTTCTGCAGGTAAAAGTTACTGAGCTTTGATTGTTAACGAAACAATGACTGATCCTTCAGTTTATCTGCCCTGGTCTTAATGTCTTTTTATATATATATATATATATACACATAAACACAACTTCAACCTATGAGATGCATTACTGACTATATTTATGTATGTAGCGTTAACATGACAATAGTGAAACAGTCATGAAGTTTCCTGATATGCAGCATCTTAATCTAAAAACAATGTGATCTCACCTATGGATCAGCAGCAGGAGGGTGGGAACGCCACCACCATCTCTAATTATCACACAGTGTGTGTGTTTTATTATTATTGTGGTGCTTGTGTGTGTGTGTGTGTGTGTGTGTGTGTGTGTGTGTGTTTATGAATGCTTCAGCCATGTTGGTAGAAGACAAGCCATCGCCCATGTTATTTTTAACTGCGTGTCTCCATGGAAACCAGCACATTTTCAGGGAGGGGGGATCTCCTGCTGTGCGTGAGTTGAGGAAGACTCCTACTGCTGGTCATAGTGTGTGTGTGTGTGTGTGTGTGTGTGTGTGTGTGTGTGTGTGTGTGTGTGTGTGTGTGTGTGTGTGTGTGTGTGTGTGTGTGTGTGTGTGTGTGTGTGTGTGTGTGTGTGTGTGTGTGTGTGTGTGTGTGTGTGTGTGTGTGTGTGTGTGTGTGTGTGTGTGTGTGTGTGTGTGTGTGTGTGTGTGTGTGTGTGTGTGTGCGCACATGTTTTTCATTACATTGGGGGGACTTAATCCTGTTTACACACTCACGTTATGGGGACCTGTCTCCCTTATGGAGACAAAAAGCAGGTCCCCGTAATGTAAAAAACTAAAAATTAAGGTGAAGACATGACTTAAAGTTTGGTTAAGGTTGGGGTTAGGTTTAGATAAAGGTTTGTGGTACCAACAATTGAGTTCTCTAGTCTCAAGAGTTTCCAGGAAAGTCTCCAGGAAATGAATGCAGGTCAGTGAAATGTCCCTGAAATCATGCAAACCTGACGTGTGTGTGTGTGTGTGTGTGTGTCGATGTTGTAAATCCATCTTTTCAAATTAAAAGCATATAGAATGTAACAGTTTCTTCAGTGACAGACAGAGGAGGGGTGGTGGTGGATGATGATGATGATGATGATGATGATGATGATAATGATGATGATGATGATGACGATGGTGGTGATAATGGTGGGGGACAGCTGCGGAAACTCCAGCACAATGTACCTGACGACAGCGGGTTGGTGGATTGGTGGCGCCCTGGTAGCAAAATCAAAATTTCTACTTCTTTTTCCAGCAAAACTATTTGAATTTCAAATTTAATTATGAAATCACATCTTAACCAAGATGAAAAACAACCGAAAAATGCTCACATTCTTTTTTGCTTCATTTCCACTTAAATAATTATTTGATCGTATGTAATTGTTGTATGGGCAACATCCCAGATCCCATGAACAAACAGTGACATTTCTTATCCTGAGTGAATTGGCTGTTAATATTACAGATGTCCTGTGGTGAAATTACATTTCTCCACCTATTCATGTAAAACTATTCCTGTCCAAATAGTGCTTTTGTCTCATTTCCTCTACAGAACTTATATCTGTAGATAATTGTCATTCCAAGAGAAAAAAAGCTGCTGCTTGTAGATATTTTGATCCCATGAGCTCAACATCATCAATACTGACTCTTCATTATTTGTAATCAATGGATCAGTCACTGCACAGTGACTAAGATGTTCAGGTTTGTGGGGGAGGTGGATGTTGGGTGAAAGCGTTTTTCTACATTCTCAGAAACATTCGACAGTTATCAGCCCAGTGAACGTAGTTAGTTTCTATGGAAACAACTTAAAGATTAAATGCTTTGTGCCTGGGGATTTCAGAGAGACAGACAGAGGCAGAGCTATGTGTGTGTGTGTGTGTGTGTGTGTGTGTGTGTGTGTGTGTGTGGAGCTATGATGCAAACTGACGGGTCACATGACCAAAGACGCCAAACGCAAACAACCACTCAGAGTGAGCTTGTATCGATTTACATCAGTTCCCTTGAAACTTGACATTAACTGTAACTGTGTGATTTACAACCAGGCAGCTGCTGCTGATGTCAGCATGTTAGCATCTTCTCAGTTTAACAGGTGAACAATCAACATTCACCATCTTAGCTTAGCATGCTAACGCTTGTTAATTAGCACAAATGGAGATAAGAGGATGTGAAGGTTTGGAAACAATTTAAAGGTGCAACAATTTTAAGTTACTGTAGCAGCTTCGTAGTCACTGTGATGGTTAAATGACTCCTTACAGGGTGAATGAGGGATCTCTCAGCTGAGAGGGTCCTACTATCTATTGGTGAAAAACCACACCTCAGGGATCAGGGTCTACAAACAATTCATAAATAGTGAGTTTTGCAGAACAACATTGTGCAACAATTTGAAACAGACTTTCAAGATAGTTTTCTCCTGTTTGGTAGGCGTGTTCAAGGAGTTACCCAATCAGCACCAACGTGTATATAAATCCTGCCCATCTAAGAAGCCATCATAAGTTATTGTAAGTCTGGTGTCATGCAACAGGGTGCCCAGCACACCTCTGTTTCTGTTGAATTAAACGTCTTGCTATGTCTTGTGCATCTTGAACTCAACCTTACTCCAAGACTGTAGAGAAATCTTCATGGAGTAAAATGCGATCAGATTTGCATAGTGTACCTTTAATGGACCTTTAATGGTTGAGATTTTCACTTAAACTGCAGCTCTGCCTAACAAGTCAGTGAATCACCAAAGTCATTAAGATTGATCTTGTAGAGAACCATGAATGTCTCTCTAAAGTCTGACTGAAATCCATCACGTAGTTGTTGTGGTAAAGATTGATAAAGAGTTAAAGATTGGGCGTTTTTTGATTCTGCATTGAAGTGATCGACCAGCAGACATTGGTTTGTCAGACTTTCTCTGAAGGTGGTGTCCTCCATCAGTCGTATCCGTCCCAGGTGGAGACTCACCTGTCTCATTTCAAAAGCTCCGTCAACAAATCCATCTTTTTTTTCCTGAGCCATGAACGCTACAAAGCTCAGATCCTTCACTCTTTAACATCCCAAGATTCATTGCAGCGCAGGTGACATTTGTGGACATGCAGTTGAAGTTAAAGGTCACTTGGCGCAGTAGTAGTAGTATGTTTAAATTGTAATGTTTTTTTTAATATATTTAATCTGCAATAACCTTTATTGTGATTTTTTTTATCTTGTAAAGACACCAAACAGGTGCTGATGTTGCTAGGCAGCAGGAGTAGCTGAATTGATGTAAAGGAAGTAAATGACGTGAATAGGAAAAATAGAATAGATAGGAAATGCTCTCTAGGGTAGAACACCTCATGTCTTATGTAGACTGTTGTGACAGGTCTACATCAGACAGACCTTAGTCGACTGATGCTCTGAATGATGCTCCCTGGAATCAGGACATAGTTTTGGCGTCGCCTTGAGTCAAGCTACTAGCATAGCTACTAGTTTATCTTGTGGGGACCAGCTCTTTGTCCTCATATGGATGTAAGTCATCATAATGTAGCTGTATTTCCACCATGTGTGTAATGTAAAGCAGACACCTTCAGTGTCTCTGTCTCTAACTGGAACCATTTCTCCACTTTCATTCTCTCACTCCTGTTTTTCTTTTTATAAAACCATGTGTATTTGCATCTTTCCTCTTTTGGATTTAATGTATGTGCCTCCTCTCCATGTCCTCCTCTCCCGCTGCCTCTCCATCCCCTCCCCCTCCCCCTGGGTGATGCCAGTGTTGTTGTCAGGCTGGAGCTGAAAGCAGCCAATCGTGTGGCTCTGTGCGGAGCAGCTCTGGGGTGATGTTAGGCAGTTTCATGCTCATACGATGAGCTTTGCCAAATGTAGGTCATGCTTCTCCCCTCTCTCTCTCTCTCTCTCTCTCACTTTTATACACACACATAAACCTCCTCACCCCTTCACAAATGCACACACACGCAGAAAACAGATAAGGGAGTGTGTATTTTTGTCGCATGGCTGCACACACACACACACACACACACACACACACACACACACACACAGCTGCATTCACACAAAGGTGCTCTTGTGCAAACACACACTCTCTCTCTGTTCGGTAACGACCGGTGGATCTTCTCCCCACACGACCGACAGTTCCTTAGATGTTTAAATTCTTTCTCGTTGGCCAAAAATCTCCACCAATAATTTTTAAAAATTGATCACAGAGTAACATCTGAATGTAAAAAAAAAAAATAAAAGCTGCTTGTGCGTCGTCCTGAACTCTTGTTGAACTGTTCCAGTCGCTGCTGCAGTGTGATACCAGCAGGATGATGATGTAAACAGCAGCTATGCGAACCAACAGATTATATGTAGACAAACTTCAATTGAACAGTTTGATGGGATTTAAAAAAAAAATAATGCAATCAATGTAAGAGAGACTCAACAAGCGCATTGATAAGATGATTTGTTGTTGAGCTCAGTTCACATGAGGCTCTGCAGTCACACTGAAAACACACTGGGACAACATTGTTACAGGTTCAGTTTAAGATTTTAGATGTGACACATGCTTTAAAACTTTTCCATTTGACACAGAACGAGAACCAGAAAGATTTAGTTTGATTGAAGATTTGTTTTCTCAGTTTATTTCGCTGGTCTGTACAGAGCTTTGACTTTTCCTGTCCAACATATTTAGAATGAATTTGATCTCTGAAATCACACCAGGTCTCATCACTGTCAGCAACACAGGCCTCAGTAATACTTCAGTAATATTACATCACTAATACTTCATCTCTAGTCTTTCATCCACAAATGCATTATCTTTACTGTTTTTTCCTCTGGCATTGCAGGTTCATTAATACAGTTGTTGTTTTGGAAGATGTTAACTATAGAGGAAATGTTCCAGTGTCTACATACTCTTAGCTTTTAAGTGTCATCTGGAACATTTTATTTCTACAATATGATTTATGTACTATACGTATATATAGGCCGTGCTCCTGATCAACAGAAGGAAAGTAAATAAAAAAAAAATCTTGTGACAAAGAAAGTAAAGCCTTCTGCCTTTTGAAAGTTATGTACATTGTTATTATTAGAGTTTGGCAGCTTCATATTCCTTCATTCTGATATTATTTCCCATCAAATCAGTGTTTAAACTCATTTCTATCGCTGTTTCTGAGTTTCTCACTGAACTGACTGATTTGAATTTTTCAAAGAACATTTCTATTTCTATGACGAGTGGCACAACTCTACATTTTCATTAAGTAAAAACTTGTAAACTTGTCACCTTGGAGAAATGTATTTTAATGTAAATGTAAAACAGCGAATGAATTTATGTCAACAGCAGTTATCTACTCTGATACTACAACCATTTACAGGAATGAAAAATTAAATCCTGTAAAATGAGTAAATGAATAAAAGTTATCTTAATTCAACCACACATGACAGTTAATTCATGTAATCTTCTCCTGCATCACACTGGTTTATGTAACCAAAGATATAACAGACACAGTGAAATTAAAGTTAATGGGATAATAAAGTTACGATGAGTCAGACTGTCACAACCTCAGTTCAGTTATTTTCATTGTTACTGTCAGGAAGCTGATGTGAGGCTGAATCTCTTCTTTTAACGTCTTTCAGTTTGAAGCTCAGAAGAGTTTACCTCTGGTTTTAAAATCTTTATATAAAAGTCACTTCACCTTGATTTAAAATAAATCCTCCATAGACACTTTAGAACAGTGGCTCAGACCGAATGAGCCATCAGTGGCAGTAGTTTATCATATTCACATGACACATCTGTATGTTTTATTTGACTACATCTAGCAGCTGTAGGACAAAACACAGGAGTTGTTTGGTTCATGTGTGAAATCAATTATCAGTTATGTCTTTTATCCATGATCTCAACCACCAGTTTATCTATTTTCCTGACTTTTTCTCCTGTGAAGGGTCACGTCAACATTCAGTAGTTAGGTGCCTAAACCCAACCAACCAAGTTAATTTAAAGGATGTATTCAGTGGTTCCTACTGGTCACAGATTAATCATACAGGCTGTCACCTGATTGATGTAAAGAAGACAAAACAAAGCTGCTGCAGGAATCTGTTTTTTATAAAATCTTGGATCATTTTAAGTCTCTGGGCTCTGAACCATCTTTTGAATAAAACCATGTGTGTGTTAATAATCAGACATATGAAATGAGACACGAGGTCCAAACTAAACACTGATTTTTTGGTACTGGCTGACAAAACAAAACAGTCTTGATGTGTGCAGCTGTTCATGGAGCAGCTCCTTGGGTGATTTTCACTCGATGTTAGTGATTTAGAGTAAAATATTTTTTGGATGGATTCAATTGATGCAGGGAGACTGAACAAGGCCCACATGTCCGAGGAATGGGTGGACTGAAGAACAAGTTTCCAGTTCCATTATTTATTTATTTTTAGGAGTTTTATGTTAAAGGGTCTCTAATTCTTCACAAATTTTAGAGCCTTTATATAGGAGCCTTTATATAGGATCCCCCATGATAATAACACACAATAATCACTGGTTCATCACTACAGTGATGAACATGTTGTCATTTATTATGTTTTCTTTGTTTGAAACAATTTACATCACATGTACTGACATTTAGATTCTTTCATAGTTTGTGGAGGAACCTTTGATCTTAAATAGCTGCTTTGTTGTAGGACAGGAATTAGCATCATACACACACATGCACACACACACACACATAGGAGGAGAGCTCCTCCTCAGAGTGAGAATCATTTCTACTTCCCTGGTTGCCACTGTGAGGTTGACCTATTTTTGTCCAGACCTCTCTCTCTGTCTCCCTCTCCCTCTGTCTCTCTTTCCTCTCTCTCTCTCTGTCTCTCACCCTCTCCCTCTTTTGCTCCAGCCCCATAATTCACCCTGCTTAATAATTCACTACAGCTTTATAAGCCTCTACTCTACTAAACAACAGGCTCAGGAAAAACAACACCACTTTTTACAGACGCATAAATACAACAATGTACACACATAATAAAGGCCATACAATAAATTATATATATCAGGGAAAGCGGTATAGAAGTTAGTACAACAGCTGAAGGAGCAATGAGTTTGCAGATCATTTACATTCACCACATGATGTCCATCACTTTTTTTGAGGAGAACACAATGAGATAAGAGCGTGGAGGGAAACGCAGATAATGCAGGAGGTTGTGGGCTGTTATTGTAAAACCGCAGATTATTTGCAAGTCTATGCACAGACTGGCTGTGGCTGATGTGATTGGACGGCCAGATTGGGCAGGAACCAATACGGGCACCAGCAGAGAGCGAGCAGTGTGTCTGATGCTGGGCACACCCTGTAGCCCTGTGCGTCTCTGTGTGTGTCTCTAACATTCATTTGTGATTATTTCTATATTTTGGGCACATGTTTGAAAGACAAGACATTTCCCTTCAAATAAAACCAGCCCCCTTTGTCTCACATCTCCCTGCCCCCTTTCTTTTTTTAATCTGCTCCCAGGTGCCAACAGAAAGACAACAGCTATAATATATTCTGTACCCATATTGTCATTGCATTATAAATAACCCTCGCAGCGCTGCAGTTTTTGCATAAACTCCTGTACCTGAGTGTGAATCTTCAAATTTGATGCTGTTTTTATTTCTGAATTTCCTCCACGGTCTATTTTTAAGAGTCGTGAGCTGCAGCAGAAGATTAAGGCTTTAAGGGCTTTAGTGAGAAGAAGAGAAAGGTTGGCCAAATTATCCAGTCTTAGAATAGAAGTTTGACATTTTGAGAAATACATTTCTATTCTGTCTTACTGAGAGTGTAATGAGAGCGTTGATACCAAACATTCCTGTGTGTTCAATGTTAAACCTGTAGCTTTACACAAAGACCAGAAAGACTCACTCATTAACACTAATGTTTGATTTGTGCAAAATTAAAGTGTAGTTTGTGGTTTTAAAAGGGGAACAAAACGCATTAGTAGATGATGATATGGGCGGCTGTATTTCTGTAGCTTCTCATTAAAGGCCTTCTGAATTTCAACTTCCACTTGTGTTGGATGGTTCAGGTTGAATCATGTCTTTTCTTCTGTTAAAAATGAAACAGTTTTAATGAAGGTGATACAAGTAGTACAATCTGTCTGACATTTAACTTGAAATTCACCGCAATAACAGAATAATCCTTAAAATAGAAATAGATTTAATGAACTAAACACTGTCCAAACAGTACATGTGCTTGAGTACTACTCTTTATGCTAAGCTAAGCTAACTATCTGCTAGCTTTAGCATGTGATGTGTGTGTGATGCTACAGTCTGATTGATGACAGTGAGTCTCCTCAAAGAACCTCAGCCTTATTGCTACTGTGTTACACACTGACTCCACACACACACACACACACACACACACACACACACACACACACACACACACTACAGTGGTTAACAGTTTCCTTCCCTTCTATCTCCTTCTGTCATCATCTTCCCCCCTTTGTCCTTTTATTTCTTGTTCCTGTCATCACTACGTCTTTCTTTCTTCCACTTCATCTTCTTTCCTCACTCTTCATCTCTGAGGTGACCAACTGTAACGACTTAGTTTCAACCAGCATCTAAACCATCAGACTTGTGCTAAAATAATTCAAACCTGAGGGAATATGAAATAACTCCACGTTCACCGTGTGGTTTATTCCTGGAGATTTCTTCCATCAGCAAACAATTAACTCAGGTTTCATCTCTGGTCAACTGATAATTTGACTGAGCCCCATTGAGCACTTTGAGAGTATAACTGAAACAACTGGGCGATTAATTTCTATAAAAACTTGCTGTGAGGATTTCCTGTTAAAATTTGCTTTAGCTGTGATGATACATGGTTTGTTAATCTGTCAGTCCAGATTAGGGTCTGGTTAAGAGGGTTACAGAAATATAGTTAAAGGATTATCACGTCTTTTCTGACACTGTTTCCAGCTGCAGAGGTAATGACAGATTTTTTTAGTAAATAACAAAGCAGAGGAAAAAAAGATGAGGAAGCACATGAGGTCTGAAAAACATCACGATCTAACATTTGATGTCATTCACATCTCATCCTGAGTTTGAATCAGTTCAGATTTTAATTATTAGAATAACTGGGGTTAAGTATTTCCAGTTAACTAAAAACCTGCTCGAACACCTCAGTTTCTTCATGTGACATTTTTATCCAAATATTATGTGATTATATCTCAGGTTTTACTTGGTCTGTCAATGTCAAACAGAAACTAGAACAGAGTATAAACCAGCATCATTGCAGGAAGTTGACAGTAAAGCTGTGAAGTCTTTTATCAGTCATGTGATTTGATTACACTGGCATGGTTTCAGAAGCCTGAGTGTTAAAGCACAGCTGGATTTCAGTTTCAGTTGAATGAAATGTATGTGTTTGACATAAAAGGTGTCACTGGGTCCATCTTGTATTTTTAGATCAGATCAGTGAATCTTCCTCAGCAGATGTTGTTTCTCTTTTGTCACTGAGGTTTTGAAGATTTAACATTTTCCAACCATTGCTTTTAAAGTGAAACTGATCGTTGTTGATCATTTGATTTGTCCAAAAAGCCCATGTCGAAGTTGTTCTGGAAACTTTTTGGAGCAAAATACAATTTCATGACCAGTAGATAAAGATAAAGTCCATCTGCTCAGGAAGATCTTGTTATTTGACTTCAGAACTACAGAAGCTCCAGAACTGCTACTAAATACTCTTTGTGCTGTGGTTCTATATAAACTACTAGATTAAAAAAATATAAAGAAAAATATACAGTTAATTCATATTTTCATGTGAAGACAGAGTTTCCATGTTGCAAACCATCTGTCATGTCAAAAACAGATGGTTGGATGAAACTAACAAGTCTAAAAAGCATCTGAAAGCATCAGGAGTTAGAAACACTGAGATTCCTGGAGGCTCTGTAGTCTTTACTGTGAGCATCATGTTGTTTATGTGTAAAGTATTTATTTATTACTGAATTCATTCATTCTATCTATTCACTGAGAAATTCTAACCCTCTTCATCTGCTCGGAGACAAACTTGGCTCAGTGCTGAACATTTGATGGTGGAGCAGAAACATTTTAGCTCCATGAAGCTGTTTATTTACTCCTGTGTGTTTTCCTGTAATGAAAGCCAGGGTGCAATCTGAACAGTGAAATGATCCTCTGCTTCCTCCGACATCCAATAAGACAGTGATTTCACTAACAAACAAAGGCTCACATGATCATTTGTAGCCACATAAATACACAAATTCATGTAAGCACATACTCAGATGAGAATCACTCCGTCAAGCCACAGGCAGGAAGTTGGAAAAACTATAACCATTTTTATACATATAAAAAGGTAGGGTTTACAAAAGGTAAATAGAAAAGTTCAAGCGTTCAGTTACTTTATTTGAGATTTTGAGCATTTTGAGTTTTCAATAGTCAGTGTTTTTCAGGCCTCAAAAGTGCAGAGCCCACTAACATGAAGGAAGGAAAGTGATTCATGCTTCATTATCTTCCTTAAATATTTATATCTACCGTATATGTTACCAGATATATCAGATATGGTACCAGTTTTACTTCAGTGAAAGGAACCAATAGAATAGGACTAAAAGAATATAAAGTATGTTGTATCGAGGATAAAAATAGTGTATTTCTCCAAACTCTACAGGCAGTAGAAAGAAAATCCACAAGCTAATATGCTTTAAGCTAACAGGCTAACAGGCACCGACAGGCCGACAGGCACCAACTGTACAAAGACACAATCACTGTCTTCAATTAAATATCAGCATATAAGATATGAACGAGTACTGTGACTCTGTTGTCAGCTTTCATGCAGCTACGTTAACAAGCTCTGAGCCTCAGCCTGATCTCAATCCTGCTTCTCCTGCAGAATGACCCAACATAATGAGATCAATGTCAGCACTATCTACTATATCTGTTCACTATGGAGTTAAGCAAGGTATTTACTGTCTATATCTGCTCAGAGGCTTTGAAACCATAAGCCCGATCCAAGTGTGACTGTGGCTTTAAGGATATAGGCTGAGTTTACTCCCAACATACAGGATGAAGCTGTGAAAACATGTGGAGACAAACACTCCAGCAGTGAGCTTCAACACTGGAATAATGGACTACAATGATAGACTCACAGTTTAACGCAAAGTTAATGCATGATGGTGACCTTACACTGCAACAGAAAGACCTTGCAGGTCCACACAACTTCATATTGACAAAATACAAAACTACATCCAGGTGTTTATGTGTCTAAAGGATTTTAAAGATTCAAGAATGAGATTAAAACTGATTTCAGACCATTTAGTAACTTTTTCAATCTGAGAAAAGGAAATAAGGATCGAGTTGTGACCAACAGTCAGAGACGAACACGCTCCAACTCTTTCTGCACCATGACACAAACCAAGCTAAACAAGTCTTCATTGATGTTTTTAAGAGACAAGATGACAAAGTACAATTGAAAATTTGAGAAAGATTTTACCATGTTAATATGAATCACAGTGACAGTTTTGTGTGTCATCCTCCACAATGTGTGAACTAAGTTGAGGAAGTGAATTCTGTGAAAAATTAAGTGTTGGTGTGAGGTCATGTTGGATTATATATTCCTGCAGCCTGATCTGCATAATCTGCATTTTAATAATCCCAAAGTTTAAAAATCATCACTGCTTTATCAACTTCATCTGAGCGTGTGGTTGGTGTAGAATTACCATAATAACCCAGTGAGGATGACGCTTTTACCTCAATTCACCTCATCGTTTCACGGATCGAGGAGAAGTGATGCTGACAGCCTATAGAGGCAAATGTAATGTGGTGTAAATAATGAGCCTTGCACTGTTCACTGCAGTCATAAATATTAATCTGAAATTACAGGAGCCAAATGCAGGAGGGGAAAAAAAGCTCTTAAACAACTGCAATAAAGCGTTTGGTCATTTTGACTAAACATCACCAGCATCTGTCCGAAACAGGAGAAAAAAGCAGACGCAGCCGGAAAATGATTTCAGAGCTGCAGCTGAATGAAAAAGATGGGATCGTGTAGCGAGCACGGTCTCATTAGAGAGGAGCTGTTTTTAGGCAGAGCCTCTGAATGTACTATAATGAGCAGTTGAAGAGAGGAGAAAATGTATAATGCATTATCTCCCCTTTTATCCTGAGGATGTGAGGAGGGCCAGTTTCTGTGGGACGTCCATGTGTTGGTCAGAGATCTGTGCATGTGTGTGTTTGTGCAGATTCTTTTCCTGAACCATGTTCAGGAAAGAAATGAGGCAGGTAAATAAACAAGCAGAGCTTCAGTCATCAGTCAACATTTGTCTCAATGTTCTGCACAGCTCAGGCTCTAAACAGACAAAGCTACATTAGCATGTATTTGCCATATGTGATAACAAGCAGTGTGACTGTATGAGATCAGTGTTATCAGGACTGTGGTGACACCGCAGCGATAAACATCAGATGGTAAAACAAAGGTTCAGCTGGGGCCATATCATCCTCAGGATCACTGCTTCTGATCCACTGCAAACATATGGCCCTGCTTCACTTTAACACGCATGGATTAAACTCTGCTTTGCCTCCATTTGAGTCTGTCAGCATCACTGTACATAGCACTTTACTTATCTGAAAATATGGTGATCAAGCTTTTAATTTTTCTGACACCAGAGCATCAGACCACCCAGATGTTATAAAAGCAGCTCATTTATTGCTTTGTTTTTCTGTTCAACCTGTGGATCAGAAACAAATAAAGTTTTTTTTTTATTATTATTAGTTATTAATATTCATTTGGTTGCTGTTGAAAGGAACACCTCCAACAAGACATTTGTATTTCATTATATTAGAGAACAGTAAGTTTGAGTTATTTTTAAATGTGATTTTAAGTTTTAAACATAAATTAGTTTGTAATGAACTGAAATGACTGGGGTTTTACACATTATCATTTCGTTGTTTGCTGAGCAGTTGAGTCTCTTCTGTTCAAGTTAAAAATTCATGCAGAGCAGATACAACCACAAACAGAGGCTCAAATGATCACAGCCTCTCAGTAAATTGAACCATAGCCCAACTGGACAGAAATCTAAACTTAAATCTTTACACTTGAGTGATCCAGCAATAAACAAGAAACATGCTGTTGACCCATCTGACCTGTTTGGAGAATATCAGTTCTCTATCTCCTATAGATACTTTATATACTTTATGATGTTTTATTATATGTCATCATTTTTTGTAATTGTGATTAATGACAGTTTCCCTCAAACATCAGAAATCTGGTCCTATCAACATTATCACTGAATAAAGACCAATAAACTAAAACAGAGATAATAAATGAATAACATGTTTGATGTGTAGTGGATATTTGGTAAATTTGCATCTTTTTTTTTTTCTTTCACAATGTTTATGGTAGATTAACAGGAAAAACAACTACAAATTCAAGGCGAAAGGTGACACAGGTCCATTGTGACTAATTTGATGCAGACGGAGGCACATTTCTGTTGTATAGCTCTGCTGCTGAACAAGTCCTCAGCAGTTAGATATTAATTGATGAAACACAGATACGAGCAGAAATAATAGGGTTTGTGACTTTAATATGTGAGGCTATTAATCTGCGATCACGTCATCTGCAGGGACTTGGCCTCGGTGGAGTAATCTGCCTGTTCAGCTCAGTTTCACACACACACTCATGCACAGTAGTGATGGGGAGTCCCCAGTAAGTCACACAATCGGTTAATTGTAATTTCTTGCTACTGTAATTATTCAACTGTGTGGTGATAATTACTGTCATAGAATGGGAGCAGAATCTGTCAGGATACTTTAATTATTTTATACATGTTGTATCTGCAGTATTAGTACTGTATAATATTGGTTAAACAACTCGTTTCCCTTGTCTCCTCCAGTCGATATATTTTGGTTCAGTGTGGACTGAGTCCACAGAGTGAACCCTCATCATTTTCCTGTGTCACCACAAGCTTCACTTTAGCTGTGCCCATATGCACACAGTGTTTTCATTCCCACTGAAATAATTTCAGTTAAACATTTCAGGTCAATTGTTTGTATGGGATGTGATTTAAAAAGTTCTGTGGTTACATGCAATGACGCATTTAATCAGAGCAGCTGTGTGACATACACACAAGTGTCTGATACATCATGTGATCATCTTACTCTTCACTTATCTCCGATCAATCAGCTCCCTGATGATGGATATCTATCATTATTGTTGTTCTCAGGTAACAACAAGGAACGTGCTTGATGTTCCTTACTGAATGCAATGAAAAGGAGAGGGCAAGTGAAAGAAGGACCTGTTCAGTATGAAGGACGCTATTTTGGGAGTAACTAGCTATCGTGCTAACAAACTAAAGAAAGATGGTCAACATGCCAAATGTAAGAGCAAGCATTTTTTTATTGTTTCTCAAAGTAATGGTCTCTGATATTATCTGTACGTATCCATCATATAAATTAAAGTAAATTACTACCCACTTTTGTCTGTAGAAGACAGTTTCAGTATGAGTTGTTGTATCCTTTTTTTTTTTAATCCTTTTTTTATCCTCGTTTTTGTGGGTGTGACAATGTCCCACTGACAAAGGTGGGACACATTTGGATGTGGTGAGGATAATCTTTGGAGGATCTTTGATAAGCGACTAGCTATAGTCAAACTGTTCAGTTTTAAACTTGTGCATTAGAGAATTACAACAATCTTTTCTTGTGTTTAGAGACAGCAAGTAAACAAGCAAATGACATTGCGACTGATCATTTTTGTGATCCGAGTAAGTCTGAGAAATTGGCCGATTTGTCGTTAACCTGTTCTAACAATAACGGGATAACAAGAAATAGAGGTTAGATGTGTGACGCTGGCAACCTGAACAGAGTAGCAATATAGCTATGGAACTAGCAGTGTAATGTATGCGCACTTAAGGCTTTTGGCCATGAAAAGGTAAACAATATAAGGCAGCAGAATACAGGATGGTGCAGCAGTTATTCACCTGCTTAACATCAGCATACTATGATTGTCACTGTTAGCATTTAGCTGAAAGCACCACTGTACCTTACAGAACTGCTAGCATGGCTGTAGACTCTTTGTCTTGTTACTATACAGCTCAACAATTTCTTCCAGTCTTAGTTATTTTTTCCTCTTATATCCTCACCTCTCCTCTCTGCTCCACAGTAACAGCTGTGGTTGCCTGCAGTGTTTAACTAATGCATCTCGGGCCTGTCATCCTGAGGTACATTAGCGCATTCCTCAAGCAGGACGCGGTGCATACAGCTACATGCATGCAAAGCTGACTTGCAGCACACACTCTCACCTTTATGCTTCTAGCAGAACTTCTCAGCGTCCCCTTTGAGTGGCTCAGGAGAGTGGCTATGGAAATAAATTGGGCTTCCTGATATCAGTGGTTGCTAAAAAAAGGGTGTGCTTGTTTGTGATGGGTAACATGGGCTGCAGTTGTGTGATGTGTGTGTATGTGTACATGTTTTTCCTACATTGTGGGGACTTAAACCTGTCTACACACTCTGTTATGGGGACCTGTCTCCCTTATGGGGACAAAAAGCAGGTCCCCATAATGTAAAAAGACATGAAGACATGATTTAAGGTTTGCTTAAGGTTAAGGTCAGGTTTAGATAAAGGTTAGACAAGTGGTACCAACAATTAAGATCTCTAGGTTTACCAGGAAAGTCTCCAGGAAATGAATGCAAGTCAATTAAATGTCCCCTGAAGTCATGAAAACACGACTCTGTGTGTGTATGTGGTGTGTGTGTGTGAGAGAGAGAGTGTGTGCGTGCCCACATCCAGTTTATGCATGTATTTGTGTTTGATGCAGAGAAAAGTGGCAGGCTTTGGTAGGCTCTCTGATATAATCGATAGTGACAGATATATGGCTAATTAGTGCAGCCTTGGCTCGGCTGTCCTCACCTCTCACCAGCCTGCTGCAAAATTGGATTAATTTACCTCATCTTAACTCAGAGCATCAGCAGCCAATAAGAAGCTCCTTTACTGGGCACAGATCTGTTGCAACTGTGTGAACACACTTATTTAAAATGTTTGTTTAATCTGTACTATGTGCTCACATTCTTTAATCTTATAGAAAACTATCAGCAGTGTATCTCTCTATCACACACTTATGGCTGAGTATAGGGAGGATGTCGCAAAGCAGGAGTCACTAGTGTTTAAGTAATTAAGCTGCTCTTCTTAATGACATGCTAAGGTTCTTATAAAGACAATATGTTTCTAAGGAACTCCTTAAGAGCATTTCGGTACTTAAAACAAGCAGCAGACAACCTCTCCTAAGCTTTTTCCTGACTCCATCTGTTTCCATCTGACACTGTAGTTTCCTACAGAAGCTCCTCTGGAGAAAATCATCTCCTCTGTCCATGCTTTGCTCCTAAATCCCCAGTTGATATTCATTATCTCATGTTGTCCATATTCTGAACCCTGCTTGAGCACATTGTTACAACATTATTGACATAATTGGCTTCCCATCCTACTTTTGTCATCTGCTAATACCAGGCTATAACAACTGACAGCTCTCCAACAACAGGATGGTATTAACGTCCCTGCTGAGACGAGAGAACGAACCAAATCTCTCAAACCTGCGAGTTCCAGAAAGTTTCAGATAATCTAGAATATGTAAAACTACATGTCTTGTTTTTAAATTAACCATACATGGCTCTTTTTTGCTCAGCCACCATTAGCTCCATTTTTCCAGACTGTCTTATTTCCTCCAGTCTCTTCTGCATCTCTCTCTTTTTTAATCTCTGTCTGTTGTAACATGACGTCTCTTTGCCAACAGCACCCCCGCCAAGTACAAAAACACCCCTCTGTGAGAGCCTCTGCGTGGGACTTTCTTGTGATGCTGAGAGGAAATCACTGAGTGAGCGAGTGAGAAAAAGAGAATGAAAAGTGTTTGTCCCACAAAAATACTGTAAACAAATGTCGATGTGCTTTTTATAGAGAAAACAAGGATCTGAAGATAAACAGAGAAGAATTTGTCAAATTACAAGTGAAGTTGTACTTTCAACTGAAGTTAATCATTCAGATTAACAGTATCATCTCTTTGCTGTATGAGTTAATTTTAAAAACTGTTACCACGTGTACAGACAGTTGTGGACTTATGTACAAAAACATCTGTAACTGCAACTTAACACCGTGTTTTATGCCAAACATGTCCCTCACATATTTAACCTGAGGTTTCTTATGCTCCCATTAACTAGTACCTAAGTAACTGAGGCTCATTAAGAACTGCTCTGTTCAATCAATCAGTTCTTCAGTTTCAAAACACTGGACTGCAACCAACAATTATTTTCATTATTGACATTAACCAACACATTACACATACTCAATTAATTAAAATAGTCACTTCACATTCATTGTAGAAGCTGATGGGTGAAGTTTTTTTGCTAATAAAAACTCATAGATTCATTTTCAGGTGACTGATCCATCAGTGCAGCTCTACTCAGTACCATGATCTTATTTGATATGTGGGTAAACCTTGAGAATCACAGCATTTCTCCTGCTACAAACTGTTACTATTAACTGTTAATGCTACAAATTGTAAACTGACTCTTTGTAATGATTCAGCACATCTTTATGTTGTGACATCAGAGTCTATTCAAGTCTCTTATCGTGTTAAAAAAAAAAGCACAGATGAACTACTGAACTGTTAAGAGTCGGTGGATATAGACATGTCCGCTCTGTTCAAACACACTGACGGACAAACTCTGACCCAGAGACATCGCTGAGCTTGTGCATTTTTTGTCCCTGGACATCTGTCAGAGGTTTTGTGGGAATTGTGATGATGATGGAGTCTCCAGGCTGAGATGGTGGTGGTATGTTGTGCTTTGTGTGTCTTCTTCAAGCTCAGATCTTCTATCTGGGAATCTGCACAGTGTCTCCAGTTTCAACTGGACTCTGCTGGTTTCAACCTCACAGCCACAAAGACTTTGCTCTCCATTTTTCTAGCTCCTTTTTCAGCTTTTAGTATTTCTTCACTTCCTTCTACTTGATATTTCTTCATAAATATCTACATTACATGCCTTTTATTCCAAGAGTCTGAGCAGTTCCGAATAGTGCGAAAATTACAGATAAAATACAAATCTACAAATACAATAACACAAAACATAGAAAAATAATAAATAATAATACAAAACCTGACCTAAATCTTCTGTTTCTTCACAAAAAACAACAAACTTGTCAAGATAAATGCAATGCTGACCCTCAAATGTTTCTTACTTTGATGGACTTGTAAAAAAAAATATTTTAATCCAAAATGCATTTGTTCATATCTCGTCTTCTTTGTCTTAATGAATCAGCAAAATTGTTGTGATTCCAGTCTGAGGGTTAAAGCAACATGAACATATTTAGGTTAAACTATTACATTAAACCATCATATATGAACAATAAATTAGTCATGGTTAAATATAAACTTGAAAATATATGTACAGCATTCGATTTTACATGTAACTATCCAGCTGTGAGTAGTGAGTGATTAGTTTGGTCTTTGAGAGCCAGAATCATCTCCTTGATGATTTGAGCCAAAGAACCAGTTTGGGATCGTTTTGTTTATTTTTGGAATAAACTGCTCAGCAATAGCAAAACGACAACAACACGAAACAAGCCAGAGGCCAGTTCAACACAGACGAGGAATCATCTGGAGAAAGTCAGAGAACAGCAGCAGCTGAACACACCAGCCAATCTACATGTATGTTTCATAGCAGCAGAGACAGAAGCACTTAAAGAGGAATTTCAAATGATGATATGAGATGGAAATAAGACGCACACAGTTGTGTGTGTGTGTGTGACTCCACATGAGGCAGTGGAAACACTTTTCCCAAAATTAGCATGGAGGTAATTGGGCCGTGAGAACACAAAATGTGCAGTGATGATTTTTACTCACGATGACACACATAAGAGACTTTGAGAAGCTGCATAAAATAAACTCTGTGTGTGCATGTGTGCGTGTGTGTGAGTGTGAGACCCATAATGCCGTCCCTTGACCGTCTTGTGACTTCCATGCATGTTACACCCACATGTTTCTGCAGGAACACAAGTGGACATATGTAGTATGTGTTTGCGTGTGTGACAGTGTTAAGATAGAAAGTAAAAGAAACACAAACATAAAGAAGGACGAAATGGTTTAACTGTGTTCTTCAAAAAGAAAATCATTTTAAACACAATTTATGTATTCAAAGTCGCATTCACCCTTCTTTATTTATACAAAATGAACATTTTCTGTTAAAGCTGTGATTCATCACATTAAATGAGAAGATTCAGTCCCATTAAACTATTAAAAACAGCGTTTAATATCACCACTACATACACATATTCTATTTGTGTTTCAAAGCAAACTCAGTTTTGTGCTGTTTTCATAGGTGCATATTATAATAATTAATTAATGCTGACACTGTACATTAACACATTACACACTGACATCGGAGGCAGAAAACTTATGCTGCCGGGAAATAAGGGATGTAATATTTTCAGTTGAAGCTGCACTTCAGATAACATGACATGATGTTATCTGTATGACTACAGATAACATTTGTCACTCTCTGCGATAACAGGCTACTAGACGGCTGCAGCAGGTTCCCCCGTATAACAGACCACCCTGTCTGTCTGCCTAAATGTCTGCTTGCTGCAGAATCCCTGCAACATTTACAAAGCTGACTACGGCCTTTGAGATTAATCTTGAGCCCCATCTCCCCCGGTCCCGGGGGCAGATTGGGTCACTTCCAATTTCATGGCTTGTATCGCCATCAGCATGCGTATATCCTCAGAAGCGTCAGAATCTCAGCTAAAAGCCGATATAAATTAGCCTAGAGCTTGGTCTGGCAAGGATCCCATAGACAGGAAGTTCTCTGATGGAGGATCAACGGGCATCTACCAAATGCCTCTGTTTACTACTGGTCATCAGTCATTCAGTCATCATAAATCCTGTCTTAACATTTCCTAAGCAACTACTCTCCCAGGGTGCTTTGAGGGGGTGAGCTGTTCAAAGGGCAAAAATTGGCTTTACCTGCCTGGTTACAGTTTGTGATTGGATGACATCTGAGCTAGCGCTTGCGAGCAAAAAAGGGCAGATAAGGTGGCCCTGTCTGCTGGGCGGGGATATTCCATTACGTTGGAGAGTGGAGGTGGTGTTATTCAAATATCCCCGTCTGTGACGTTTAAGCGTTGTGACCGTTTTAGCACACGGTTTCTAAAACTGGTGAATTTACTATTCAAACATTTTTTAATCAAACTCACAGTATGTGTAGAGGCAGTATAGACCCAAAAAGACATTCAAAAACCATCAAAAGTGATTTTTTTTTCCTGAATATTGGACCTTTATTGAATTGAGCAGAATTTATATGAAAAAACACATCTCTTCACCATGAATAGAAAAACCAACTAAAACACAGACTGTGTAAAGTGACAGTGAGGCTACACATAATCTGCAGGTGCATCTGACTTGGAGGAGTTTCCTTTTCTTTTTTTGATGTTTGTTTCTTTTTTGTGATTTCACAGCTGCTGATTTTGGACATGAAAGACATGTTTAATATCTGAAATGTGACATGACTTTAATCGGTATCAGAATCAGTCTGTCTGTTTGTCCTGTACATTTAAAATCTCTTCAGTCTTCAGTCATCTTTGGATGAGTCAGCTGCAGCTGAGCTCGTCACAGGTTTAAATATCCTCCATCACAGAGATCATAGCTGTTTAACCTGCAGTTCCAATTTAATTACAGTAAATGTGATTTGAACATTAAAACCAAACATTATACATGTACAGGAAAATATTCCTGCTAACATTCATGTCTTTTACGTCACATCAGCAGCTGCATGACCGCGGCCGCTGCTTATCCTCCTCTGTCTTTAACTCTGTTATCAAACCTCTCCTCTCCTTTCTGGCTTGTAAGTGTCTGGGTGGAAATCAAAGTGCATTAAATATTAAATATGCTGTCAAGAGGCAGAAGTCTCTCCATGCTGATGATGATGGGGAAAGTAGGGCAGTGAGGGAAGAGGTAAAGATGGAGGGAGGAGGAGAATGGACACAAATATGCAAAGATGGAGGGAAGGACAGACAGAGAGAAGAACAAGAGCATAAATCACTGTGAATATTAGATTTAGAAAACATCTGAACGGATGCTCTGAGTGCGATGTGTGTGCGCTGAGGTGTGAGACAGACCATGTGTGTTGCCTTGTGCAGCTGAAATCAGTCCTCAAATGCTCTGAGGATGGACTAATCCCCTCGCAGACAAAGAACTTTGTAAATATGTTTGTGAGTGAGACATAAAACAACAACAGCAACAACAACAAAAAAACACATTTACTTCTAAACCAATGAAAATCTCAGTCTTCTTCATTTTGTCTATAAACTGTTCAACAACAACAAGTACAGTAATGTAAAGAGTAAAAATTGTATGACCAGTGAATGAGAGAGAGTTTGACTCAGCCCAAAGGTTAAAGCAGGCCTCTCTCTCTCTCTCTCTCTCTCTCTCTCTCTCTCTCTCTCTCTCTCTCCTGTTACTATGCAGACTGGTAAGTTAGAGCCGTCCCCCGCTGCCACGGGCCAAACTCTCACATTCACATTCAAAATCAAATCTCCTGTGATGGCAAACCAACAAGAAACCAGTGTTTCCGGTAGTAATGCAGTAATAGTAGTAGTGGTATTAGTAGTAGTAGTAGCAGCAGAGCCAACAGTCGTAAAAATAAAGACCAATGTTTTCACAGTAACCCTTAGACTCCTGAAATCACACCCATTTAATCAAATCACACCATAGTTCAAGACGTTACAACATAAAAACAGTCTCATCGAGCTTTGTCGCCAACTTCCTGTGATGGTGCTGCTTTCTCCATTGTTCCAGTTTCTGTTTGATATTGATGGACCAACTTAAACCTGAGACATTATCATTTTGGATAAAAATAATGAACCTGTGCTGTGGCTGCCATCAGGCTTTACATCACACAGGGAATGTGTTATGAAAACAGAACAAGGGCAGCCTGGTTGTTAGCAACAGGAGCTACCACTAGCTTTCCCAGGTAGCTGAGTAACTGTGGAGACTCCAGCAAAAGAAAAAGTCGTTGATGGAGGAGGCAAAGAAAGTGAAGATGGAGATGGAAACGGCAATTTATTCAGTCATTTATGGCTAATACTGATCCAGCGCTTCACCTGGGTTTATCCAAACAGTCTGGACTATGGAGACAGCTCCAAACCAGTTCAGCTGCCAACATTTATATGATATCATCAATTGACAAAAGCAGCAGCTTTTTATTTGAACTTTATCATGGGACTGAGTAGTTAGCAACATTGCTAACACCACCGCTCACAGCCAGAGAAAACATTTGGTGTCGTCTCTAAAAATGGTTTTTAATGGACTGAAGTGATTTTGTTAGTGTTTCTATTGTATATTTTTTGATTTTAAAAAAATGTTACAGTTGCATTTCAGTTCTTCCTCATCTTCTTGACCAACAACTTTGTTTGCAGTTTGGACATGAAATACGACCGATCAGAGTAGTTATACTGAAACGTGCTCTGATATATTGATCAACAGAATCAGGACCATGAGAATAAAAAAGCTGCAGAGGTGGTAGATAATTCTCTGTTCATGTACCTTGCAAATATCTCCCTCTCACGTTGCACGCGGTCATTTGAGTCATTGTTTATGTAAAACATATTGATCAGTGGATCTTTAAAGATGTGGCACATCTGCTACAACTCCAGTTTCCTCTCAGCCTGTAGAAAGTCTCTGCCAAAGCATCCAAGTCTAATCTTCATGTAAAACCACCTTTTATTTCTTCCACTGATGATGAAGCTGACTATATAAAACAAGATGAAACCAAACAATGCACAATGTGCTGTCAGTTTCTTCAGGAAAAGTGTATGTTCATATACGTGTCTGAAAATAACTTTCTCTTGAGTTTAATATTACTTAGTATCTGTCATTTCTTATCTGTGTGGTGTATGATTGAAGTTCACCCATGCCAGTTATCAGACATTTCTCTGCTATCGTCTATGAGAAACATAAAATCCTCCACATTGACAGAAAATCATCCAGATAAAGAAACATGTAATGTAATTTAGTTCTATGATACAAGATCCTATAGTATGACTGGTTTACCCGTCATCCCGTCAACACGTTGTCAGGTTATCAGGAGTCAAACACACAATTACCGAGGAATCGCACAACAGATAGAAGTGCAGAGACATGACTCAGGTCACGTTTGTATGTGGGTAGCATGAATGAAGATGTGACTGACCACATACTGTGTCTGTGTCGATGCTCAAGTGTTTAAGTAAATTCAAACTGTCCCGTAAATGAGCTGAGGTGGTTTTTCAGGTTGTGTAACATGACTGGTCATTTCCCTTCAGAATGGCAGTAAAACTGTGAATTAGCACAGAAATAGTGAAATAACGGGACAATTTCATGAATGAACTGAAAGTTGTATCATAGTTTTACAAACTGTTGATGTCACATATTAAAAGTCCCAGTACAACTGTTTCAACAGGTTTGGAAAAATGTCACTCACACCATATTTTTGTTTCCATGATAGTCACAGACCCTGAATGCCTCGTGCCACGTTCAGGATCAGCCAGCACCATCTCAGACTCTCGTTGTGCATCTTGATTCACTCCATAATCTTACAAGGGAACTCCATTGGCTTTGACAGTGAATCTCTATCAGTAACTGTCCACACAGAGATATTCAGCCTCTCAGGGTTATTGCTGCCATTTGAGACAGAAAGAGGAAGATAGCAGCCCTTTTTGAAAACTGAATAAAAATAGCAAAACTTTGGTGAGTCTACAGAGGACTCAAACTCAAGTCCCTCACAGACAATCAAAGTGTATTTTCATCAGCTATTTTGTATTTTATTTCTAAAATCAGGATAAATGATAAATAATGATCCCAGTGATTCACTAAATGTAAATGTAAAATGGTTCACATCAAATCAGTGAGAATAAAGGCAATGACTGACTCTGTTCATGTACCAGAGTGGTCTGAGTCCTGTGATCAGTTTTAGACATGTTGTATTGGGTGATGGATATTTGGTGAATCCAAAAAAAAAAAAATCAGAGACGTGTCAATGCATCATCTGTCTGATTTACCAAGAAAAGAAGAAGAGGAGGAAGAGGAGAAAAGACTTTAGCATGAAATTCCAGATTTTAAAAGTCTGATAAATTTCCATTAGTAACTGTTATGCAGTTAAGAGTGCATTGTTTGAAGCTGTTATTTTGATTGGTGGGCTCATAGACGTTGGTCGAACCAGCTGCAGGGTTGTGATGTGGGCGTATACGTACCCAAATGTACGATCTAAGACCATTGTTTACAGTTAACACCAAATATTTCACACATGAAAGAAGTATTCAAAGGTTTGACTTTTATTTTTTAGTCACTCTACTGATTCAAAGTTAGTACTTGAAGTAAAGGACTCATTTGAAAGGCATCACAACTGGTTGCATGAGCGTTGTTGGATTGAAGATACACAAACCTCAGACAGTGACACATCTAGTATATGGTTTGTCTCC
Source organism: Polydactylus sextarius (assembly GCA_016801845.1). Taxonomy (NCBI): domain Eukaryota; kingdom Metazoa; phylum Chordata; class Actinopteri; family Polynemidae; genus Polydactylus; species Polydactylus sextarius. The sequence continues at coordinate 18,476,370 of CM028906.1, forward strand.
AATACAGATACCAAGAAACATGATTCATTCAACCAACGAGCCCCGGTAACAGACACAGGTTCTGGGTTTACAACGCATCTCACAGTCAGTTGGACAAAATGTCCACAGTCTTTGTTGGACAACTGATGTTTGCTCCAACTTAGTGCAAACATCAGTAAACAGTAACAGAGTGAAGCTGTCTGTCTGACACGTATGGACGTGTCTGCACAGATGATCAGTGTGTTTCTGTTGTTGTTGTGTTCATAAGAAGCTGTTTGATCGTTTCAGATCATGAAAACCAGCAGCAGCCTGATCCTGAAGGGACTGCAGGGACATAAATAATCTGCAGCTGCTGCACACACACGCTCTCACATTCACATACACTCCGTTTTTATCCCATTGATGATAATGAGCCTGATATTTTCACATTCACTGTTTTTTTACAGCGACGCCTCAAAAACGTCGTCACGATTAGCTCCGCAAGACGGAACATCTGGATTCATTACTGATGCTGTGTCGGTGCCGCTGCATGTGGAGAGGGTGGGTTTGGCGCACGGGGAGTCGCCTGTGCAAACCCCGTCATACACACGCACACACCTAAAAAAATCCGTTTGAATGAAGCTCGACAGTGAACTTGATGCGTTCACACCCTCTCCACCATGAAACATGCTTCAGGTGTGCGTTACCCGCAGTAACGAGGCTGCGATGCTGAGCCAATGCAGCGGCAACACACGCCCCTCCGCGCTGCCTGTGAACACACACACACACACACACACACACACACACACACACACACACACACACACACACATGTACACACCCTCATACTCCTGTTCGTCGACAGGACACACACACACACATACACACACGGGTCTGAACCACCAAATGAACGAGCGTCCACATCATCCTCCCGCGCGCTGCTGAAAATCATCTCGCTTTTACCGGATGGTCCGACGTGTGCTACCGCAGCCGTGTGACACATTTCAGTGTGTGTGTGTGTGTGTGTGTGTGCGCGCGCGTGCATGTGTGTGTGTGTTTGTGTGTGAAGGGGGGGGGGGGGGGGGTGATGATGATGATGAGAGCGCGGCCGCGTCTACGCTTGGCGTGCGTGCGTGCGTGCAGCTGGGTAAAAATATTTTCTGAGGTGGGCGCCCTTCGAAGCCTGGAGCTCACATGTAGGTGTGAAAGAATAAAAGCGCAAAACACTCAGGTGTAAATCATGAGGGAGGGGTTTATACATGTATGTATATGTAGAGATATATATGTATATATGTACAGAGATGTATATAAGGTGGTCTACTTACGCACTGCCTCCTTCTTGGGATCCAGCGCGCTGGCTGTCTGCTGGATCTGGCCTATTTTGTTCTGGAGGACCCAGACGCGCTGGTTGGTGCTCATGATGTCGTTTTCCAGCTCCTGGAATAAGGAGCAGGCGTGTCGGGCCAGGTCGGACAGCTGTCGCAAGGTCCGGGACAGAACCACGTTACTGATGGCACACAGGTCCTCGAACAGCAGACCTTCATCGTTGGGGATCTGGTGCCTGCACAGCAGCTGCGGCTCCACGATCCGTTTGGCGAACGGCATTTTACACGCCCGGAATAATCGGAGTTGTAAGCCAAGAGTAAATTCCCAGTGTCTAGAAGAAAAGGGGAGAAAGGGGAAACAGACAACATCCAAATGTATAAATCCACGGAGAAAAGCCCAGAGGAGGCTCAGGCCGACCGCGCGTTATCCCCGGGCGTCAATCCAAAGTTGCCCGGTTCTCCCGGAGATGCTCCATCCCGCGGCGGGCGTCTTCTCACTCACACTCCCGCTCACACACGCACACACATGCACACACATGCAGGACACGGCGGAGCTCGGGTCAGTGATGTGAGGATGCGTGTTCAGTCTGCGATCATGGGTCTCCTCCGCGCAGCGTCAAGGCGGCCACAACGCACAGGAAAGAGCGCGCTGGGTTTTCACAATAAGACACCTGCTTCACTCAGGACCGTTAACAGAGACAGAGGACATGTCTGCAGGGCAAATGATGGGTGGGAAAACACCAACCAGAAATACGAAGAAAATATCTTAATGTCTCAGCTTTGAATACACGAATCTTGTCCGAACAACCCGAGCTTTTATTTATAAAGTCTGGCATTGTGTTTCCGGTCTGACTGTGTTGTTTTCGCGGGTATTGTTGCAGCCTGTGGCCTGAGCAGTGAACAGGCTGAGAGGATGAGAGAGGAGACTGAGGTAAAACCTGGAGACGGACATATGTGGACACGAACCAGCAGAGAGCAGCGTTTTATAACAGAGACGTTCACAGAAGAAACACCATCTGGACCAGAGGAGGTTCAGTCTCCTTCTGATGATCAATATCACTTCTATATGATTTATCTGTACAGAACATTTACAGTACAACAAGGTGATGAAATGAAACACAAAGAGCATCAGGACACAACGTGAAAGCAGCTCAGAAATGTTAAAGATAATTAAGAAAAATTATATGAATTTATATTTTATTGATCCCACCAGAGAAATTATTATATACAGAATTATTATGCACAGAAGCACAAACAATGACAAAAAGATAAACATATATACAAAAATAAATATTTACACAACCCTATACAGATACACACCAATAAAGATGTATAGAAGAAACTGAAACAGATGTATAAAAGTGTAGTCTGTATAATAGGTAAATAAACTGATGGATACTGATGGATTTTGATCACTTTGTTCCTCACTGACTCAAACCTCCTCAGTTTATGTCATCTGGTGATTTCAGTCATGTGGATGAGTTTCTCCATCCTCCTGGTGTTTCCAGCACAGACACAGACAACAAACCAGTAGGTGGCGCTCTTCACCGCAGAGTGGTAGAAAAGATCATCCTCATGTTGTTGCACACATTGAAGGAGCTGAGCTTTCTCAGGAATCTCATAGAATCTCCTCATGACTTTCTTGACCTTCGTACATATCGCTGATGTTGGTCCTCTGGTCCGGGCTGAAGTTTAAGTGGACACCCAAGTACTGACAAAGCTTCATGACTTCGTGATGACAGGTTTAGTTGCTGTTTTTCTCCTCAACCACCATCGAGCTTAAGAAATAATAAAAGTTACAGTGCAGTTTAACAAAAATAAAATGAAAACGTCTTCAAATGTAAAAGCAGCAAGGTGCAGCAAATTGTCCTGGAGACAGGAGAATGCTGCCTCTCTTCGTTTGTCTCTGACTCTGGGACACAAAGCGACTGTTTCAGGATGAGCTGAGGATCTGAACGGTTCAGAATGCAGCATCAGAAATATTTAAGCTGTAAAACCATCCAGTGCTTTTTAAACCAGCAGCAAAATCTGTATTAAATCTTACACAAATAGGATGTTGGTGTAAGGATTGGAGAACAGTGAGATGATCTACTGTCTTGGTCTTGGACTCCAGCAGCAGTGTTGTGAAACACAAGCCCCCCTAAGAAGTTCAACTACTTATGATTGAACCTCTAACTGTATCACAATTTTATGTGTTTAGATGATCCAGTCTGATGTTTACACTCACTCAAAAACTCAGGTGCTGTTAAATGTCCTGTCATGATGAGCATCTTGAATCAATTAACAAAAAATAAAAAGAGTGGATGAAGAGAAAAAGTGTTTTTAACTCAAGTCTTCAATTAGAAATCAATTACAAATAAAATACTACTGATACAACATGGTCAAATACTGTAAAGTGTAAAGTTCACATACAACACAACTGTGGCTGAGCATTGTCCATTTTTTTTTTTGCTGAATGTGAGTTTCCAGAATGTGAAGCCTGGATGTTTCTCATTCATTCACAGTGATTAGCCTGTAGCCTCCAGGCTCAGTCTGAATATAAACCTGCTGTCGCAGCAAATGTGAGGCAGCGCAGATTGACAGTAACCGATCACAGGCCTCAGTTATACAACGATCACTGACAACGAGCCTGAAAACACTGGAGTTAATGTCCTGTATGTTTCCACCATCTCTTTATCCTCTTTAACACAAAGGAGAGACAAGGTGATCACTGCTTTAAATGCTGTTATTTCAATGTTTTAAATCTAACAAGACATTTGTTTGTGTTGTTCATTTTCCTGAGCAAGTGAGTGAAAAGTAACTGACTACATTTACACAAGTACTATATTAGTGCTACCTCATCTTCCCAGTAATACATTTCAAAGGCAGCTCTTGATTTCTGGGATAATTACAGCTTGTTGTTTCTTTAATGATGAACTTGCAAAATGTCATATATTATTCAGAGGAGCAATCTCTTTCAATCTCAATCTCAATCTTAAAGGACTCAATCTCTTGAGTCTTTTTCTCTAAAACTACATGTTAATACCATTAAGCATCATCAATACAGGGTCACATAATAATAAAGCTTTACATTTACTAAAGAAAAATGCCAAATGAAGGTTTTCCACCTCTCATGAAGTCTTTTACCTTGCTCCTTACAGTCTTACTTCATCTTGTTTCTGTTGTGGCCTCAGTTATTTCTGACAACTATAATCTATATTATGGGTAAACAGGAAATATAGTGTCATTTGAACACAAGAATTTTTATTTTCTATTAATTAACTGATTAATCAACCAATCATCCAGGATTGATAATAATAATGTATTTGTTCAATGGAAACACAAAGGAAATTTGATTCTTAAACAACTGTATGTTTAAAAAAAACACTTCATAAGACTGTTTCAAAGACTGTGCATTTAATCAGCAGGAGCAATTAAAGCATACAAAAATAAGTGCTATTTAACAATTAAACATTTAGACATTAAAAACAAGACATTAAAGAACATGAACCATGGTGATTCTGACCGTCTCCAGATGAGGGCGCTGCTGGATCAAGTCGATGTTCCCTCTGGTGAAACTTTCCTCTGAGTTGATCTGCTGCTCAGACAGAAATATGATCCACAAATCAGCACAAATAAATAAATAGATTAAAAAAAAAAATCTATAACATCATCAGGGTTCCACTCATGTCAGAGCTGTAAAAATGTCACATTTGTCTTTGTTTTTTTTTCAAAACTTTACCGTGTAGAGTGCCATTTACATTAATGACATAAATTTGATAAAAGTAACATATTTTCTCACCATATTCTCTTATGGACAGCGTTGTCAAGGTAACATGGTTATTTAAAAGAAGATGGAAAATTACCTATAAAATTTATTTAGTAAACATGCAAAATGTGAAGTCAGCGAGAAACACCCAAAACATTTATTGTAACTTGGAAACAGTCTTTATTCTTATGAAACATGTTTTTCACTCATCCTTGATGAATGGAAACAGCTGGAAACAATTACAGTTTTTAAACACATTTAACATCAGATCAAAGATTTCAATAATAAATCAATAATAAACCATTATTGATTGACTGATTGATTTGTTCTTGTGTTTTAGATTCATTGTCCAGACATGGCCATCGAACAGGCCTTGTGGGTCTGGCACCATGTAGTTCCTAGAGCTCTCAGAACCTGATATTAGTCACTTAATCCCCCACACACACACACACACACACACACACACACACACACACACACAAAGCTCAGATTATGATGATGTGTTGCTGCTAAGTTATAATTTTATTGATGTTTTAATAGTTTATTGATTGATAAGAAGCTGAGAAATATGTTTAAAGTATACTAAGTATAATCTCTTGGTGTTGGTATTAAATCTGAGTCATAAACTTTGCCCTTGTTGCTGATTTGCTATCAGTGTATTTTTGCGTGACTTGCATTTTTGTTTGTTGCTGGGAAATCCAGCAACGCATGATAAGATGTTATTGTTTCCTCTTTCATTGACATTTTCTCTGCAAAGGTCACATGTCTGCAAAAAGACAATAGAAAATCAATAGTAAAAAACAAAATTAAAAAAAATACACAAGGAAGGAAATACTCTTTTAAATACTTTTTATTTTTAAAATGTTGGTGAATTTAGTTCATTTTTCAATTACAGAGGCAATATTAACTGTATTATTACTGCGAAATAAAAAGCAAAACAGTATAAAATATAACAACATATAGAATAAGATTAGATCATATAATTAATAACATTTACAAATAAATAACTGTTGAGACTGTTAAGAAGAAGCCAAATAATAAAAAACCTTTTTCAAGAAAAAGAGTTTAATTTAATTTGGTTCGATATAAAATAGAAAAGAACAGGAATAATTTCTCTCAATTTCTTTCCCTCAGAAGAGCGTCAGTGTAGCTAACTGTGCACCTTTAAACAGAGATTGTGTCTATTTTGAGGTTGATAATCTGTCTGAGTATAACACAGACTGTGTGTGAAGACAGCGCAGTGACGTTTACTCGTCTATCTGTAAATGAAAACTCAGATACACCCTCAATTATGGCTCTAATGTCCAAAGGCCAAGGCAGTGCAGAAGGTTATTGAAACTGTATAACAGCGCAGCGTCGCTCCTCCTCAGTTATTCTTTGTGTGAGGATCGAACTGAAGCAGCAAACATGTGGGTTAGGGTTCTTGTAACATTGTTGGCTGTGTCCTGTGTCGTTTCTGCCACCACAATGGAGAAAGATGCTGAGGAATTCCTGAAGAGGTTTGATGAGGAGGCCACCATGAAAATGTACCAGTACTCTCTGGCATCATGGGCCTACAACACCAACATCACACAGGAGAACTCAGACAAACTGGTAACCACCGTGAAAATGTTGCGCCCAAAAGTTTCATTGTGTGTTTAGTCAAAGGTTTGATGTAGAGAAAGTTGCTGATTGACAAACTGTGATGTGTTTGTTTTTATTTTATTCAGTCACAAGAAGGGGAAATCTGGGGCAAGTTCTACGCCCATAGGTCAGAAGAGGCCCAGAAGTTCAACGTTAATGACATCAAGAACATGACGACCAAACTACAGCTCATCTCCCTGCAAGACAAAGGCTCTGGTGCTCTCTCCGCGGATAAAGCTGCACATGTGAGAAATGTCTCAGGGTTACTCCAACCTTAACCTTAACATCTCTTCCATGTCTGGACAACAGTGGTCCTGAGTGTCGATATGTTACACATATTGTGTTTTCTCTTTAATCTACCTGTAGCTAAGTAAAGTCATGAGTGACATGAGTACAATCTACAGCACAGCAACAGTGTGTCTGATGGACCAGCCCTTGAACTGCCAGACTTTGGAGCCAGGTATGTTCTGTTAATAGCGGCTTCCTGCTACTGTCAGCTGTAGTTAGATAAAGCAGTTTATAATTAACACAGTCAAGTTTTTTTTTTTTTTTGAACAAAGGTTTTACCAAGGTACAGTGAGGATTATGTCATCATAATCTCCCAAAAAGTATAATGGCATAATAAACATCATTCTGAATTACTTAACTCAAGTATTTCAGTTTTCTGATACATTATACTTCTAAAAAAAATCACATCTCAAAGAAAAATTAAGATTATCCCACTCTTTCCCGGCATCATGAATCTCCTCAGATTCATCCAGTGAACCTGTGGGTTCAGAGGCACTTAACTAAAAAAACAAAGTGTATATAAAGTTGTTAAGTTGTTTCACAGCGACTGACAACGGCAGTAAAATGCACTGATTCCAGTGAGTTAACAGTTTTCTTATCTACCAATACACACACATACCTCTGAGATATGGTGAGATATCAGAAGAAACACAGATATTTTTTGCAGAAATAAAACTTGTAATAACATGATGTAAAACATCTACAGGAATATTCCTGTGTTCAGAATATTACAAAAATTACAAAATGAACTTATAAGATATTATATTTATGTTACTCAAATAAAAAAATATCAATTATCATAAATCTGAATACTTTAAGTAAAGTAAAGGTGTCTCCCATCTATTTGAATGAATTGATCAGTGTTTTATTTGTGTTTTGTGTCACTGACTTGGTTACAGGCCTGGAGCATGTGATGGCCAACAGCCGTGACTACTACAAGCGTCTGCATGTATGGGAGGGTTGGAGGGAGGAAGTCGGAAAGAAGATGAGGCATCTGTATGAAGATTATGTGGACCTGAAGAACGAAGCTGCCAAACTGAACGGTGAGACGTTGGGAAAGCAAACAGGCCTCTCGATGTACAAGATGTTTAAAGTGTTACTTTGAGGAAATATAATCATCAAAGTACAGAAAATAACACTTCTGTCCAACACAAACACACTCAGGTTTTGAAGACTACGGATCTTACTGGAGATACAACTATGAGACCATTGAGGAGGATCCCAAATACAAGTACACCAGAGATGAGCTGATGCAAGATGTCCGTTCAATTTACAAACAGGTAAGCTGTATCTGATGTCAATGTCCAGGAGCACAAGGATGGTTTCTTATAAAATCTTCACTTGAATAAAATTTATTTTAAATATAAGATTTAATTTAAATATTTGGTTATTTACACTAAAAAGTAAAGAAGTCTTTCCAAACACGCTCAAGTCAATGATGATCTTGACATAAAGTTTTGACTAAAATAAAATTTGAACTGTTAAAACCAGGTTTGGAACCTACAATCCTCCTCATCACACATGTTAATATGTTTACATGAGTTTAAAACAGAATGAAGACACTTATGATTTACTGTTTCTCCACAGATTCTGCCATTGTACAAGGAACTTCATGCCTACGTGAGAGCCAGACTCATAGAAGTCTACCCCGGGCACATTGATCCAGAGGGACCTCTGCCAGCTCACCTGCTGGGTATGTTCAAGCTTTCAACGACTTCTTCTGCTCCTGTCACATGAAGGACATGGTTGACAATATCATGAGCTTCAGTATTGTCACATGTATGACGGAGAAACAGCTCCAACATGCAGTGAAAATCTTCACTGGCTTCCTTCACACAACACAAAGAAGAAAGATAAAAACAGAATAATGAAATTAAGTTTCTCTGTTGACGTTAAGTAGCTTCTGTCTGTCTGATAGAAAGTCCAACAAGTAACAGAAAATCTGTGCCATTACTATGATGTGCAAAATTACATAACATCATCGTAAATTGTACATCTGATGAATTGTACATCTGAAGTTTTCCATCAACAGCAGCAATAATCACTGCGAAGGAATGAAATTTCTATGAATGAAAATCTTAATTTAACTGAAATTAGTTTACTTCAAAGATCACACTTCAATCAATCAACCAATCAATCAAATTATATTTGTATAGCACCTCTCATGTAGTTCAGTACAGTTCATAGAACTATACTGAATAACTGACATAATAGGATAATAGACAGAAATAGCAGATAATATGACAAACACCCGGTATTAAAAAGCAGACAAATAGAAAATACATAAAACAACAATTATAAAACAGTGTTATACAAATAGTGTTAATAAAAGCTGTTGAAAAACCTGAAATAAATAAATAAATAAGTCAAATTAGATTATAAGTGTTAGATGTGTAGTGACTACGAACCACATTAAATCTCCAGGTTTTGATGTGTCAGCACATGCAACTCTTCTCAGGCTCCTCCAGAGACTCAGAGTGAAAAATTAAAAGCCACAAAGGTTTTTGTCCTCAATATGTAAAGTGACAGACAATCTCACGTCAGAGAATTACAGCTTCACACACCTGCCTGAGCTCCAGTTGAGTCACAGAGTTTACTCCAATTTTTCCTTGTCATAAAATAAAATAACAAGAACAAGAACTTTTCCTGTTGATTGTTCAGGTGACATGTGGGGACGATTCTGGACCAACCTGTACCCTCTGTCCACTCCTTACCCCGACAGACAAGATATTGATGTCAGTGACGCTATGGTGAACCAGGTAATGTTATGTTCTTGTTTTTATTATTCAGATTATATTAAAAGAAGACATATGTAAAAAAGACATATAATAAAAGGAGATATTTGCAAACAGTTTGAGCATGGTTTGAAATGCAGCATGTGATGTTGAGACCATCTGCCAACTTCAATTTTAGAGCTGGAGTGAGATACAACTTTTCAAAGAAGCAGAGAAGTTCTTTATGTCCGTGGGTCTATACAAGATGTTTGATAACTTCTGGAATAACTCGATGCTGGTGAAGCCAGAAGACGGACGTAAGGTTGTGTGTCACCCCACAGCCTGGGATATGGGCAACAGAGAGGACTTCAGGTAGGATCCTTTTCTACACTTCACTCACACACATCCAGAGGATTTCATCATCTATATGTAAATGTAATTCTCTAAATGTATGTGTTCACGCAATAATAAGCAGCCAATCATTTAACATTAATAAACCTGTAAAACCCTGCTGTTCTGAGAAGAGTAATCTAATGATCCATCAGAACATGAGAGTCATAAATATAAAGTCACAAGTATAATGTGTGTTTTATTAATGTGTGAGTCATTTTGTTCTAACTGATAAAGATAACCAAGGTCTTCTCGTTGTGAAATATTAAACCACTGAGCCTCAGCACCAACTACTGGAGGTTTGAGTCTTCACAGAAACAAGGTTTGGTGTAATGCAAATGTAAAACTTTCCATAAGTCAGGTTTTATTGCTCTTCAAGCCTCAGTTTGGGTAAAACACCTGATTTAAACCCATATGTGTCTGTATCCAACCTGGCCCTCACTGTTTATTATATCTGACTCATCAGAATTATGTTACTACACAGGCAGTTTTATCAGAACAGCATATCTGATATGGTATCATGTTGGTCTGTATCACACAGTGTAACTGCTGACTTCAACATATTAACAAGCGTTAATTTCCTTAGAATCAAGATGTGCACTAAGGTCAACATGGATGACTTCCTCACCGTGCACCATGAGATGGGTCACAACCAATACCAGATGGCTTACCGCAACCTGTCCTACCTCCTGAGGGATGGAGCCAACGAGGGTTTCCATGAGGCTGTCGGAGAAATCATGTCCCTCTCTGCTGCAACACCCAAACACCTGCAGAGCCTGTCCCTCCTGCCTGCTGACTTTGTTTACAACAATGGTATTAATTATAGATGTGTAGAACACAGACCGATAGATAGATAGATAGATAGATAGATAGATAGATAGATAGATAGATAGATAGATAGATAGATAGATAGATAGATAGATAGATAGATAGATAGATAGATAGATAGATAGATAGATAGATAGATAGATAGATAGATAGATAGATAGATAGATTAAAAACAGATTTAAAACAGATTAAAAAAGGATTGAAAACAGACTGATTATGGGACTTAAACTCATCAGGTTCCAACTTTAAAATTAACTTAACAGTTGCTTCACATTTACTTGCTGTGTAACTGTTTGCTTCATCAACTTATGTATTTTGTCAGTGCTTAGCTCGTTTCCACTGCCCTCTAGTGGTCAAGTATTGTGTTATTGCAGATTTTGCTTTTGAGTTACAGGCCTTGTTCCATACATTTATATTTGGTAGCATTATTGACACTTACAGAGAAGCAACTAAATTTACAAAGTGTTTGTCAGAACTTCACCTTGAACCTCTGCTAATGTGATCTGGGAAGTTGACATCAAACATCAGTTGACATCTGAAACGCCTCTAAAATTAGAACCAGACAGTTTCCTGTTTTCCTGTCCAGTTTCCATCCTTTCAAGCAATGTGTATGTATGTTTTTGTCTTGCAGAAACTGAGATCAACTTTCTGCTGAAACAGGCTCTCACCATCGTGGCCACCCTGCCATTCACCTACATGCTGGAGGAATGGAGGTGGCAGGTGTTTGCAGGGAATATCTCCAAGGATGAGTGGATGAAGCAGTGGTGGAACATGAAGTAAGCACAGACCTGTGTGAAACATCCATAGATGATCCTGTTTAACTATGCAGCCTGTATCGGTGCTGACTGTCTGCTGTCCTAACAGGAGAGAGATGGTGGGAGTGGTTGAGCCGGTGCCAAGAGACGAGACTTACTGTGACCCACCTGCTCTGTTCCATGTATCAGGAGACTATTCTTTCATCAGGTAACCAGCACCTGAAGCAGTAACACAAAAGTTAACGGTTTTATTGAGTTATCTATGTTAAATACCTGTGTGTTTTTCACTGGCTCTGAATGCAGGTACTTCACAAGAACCATCTACCAATTTCAGTTCCAGCAAGCTTTGTGCGAGGCAGCCGGTCACAAAGGTCCCCTGTCTACATGTGACATAACTAACTCTACAGAAGCAGGAACCAAGCTGAAGTACGGACATGTTCATGTCCTTTTTTCTCCACTTTACTAAATTCTGTACATACATCCTGTATATATTCTATTTGAAGCTATCATTTATTTGATTATTGTTTTCTGTTTATAGGCAAATGTTAGAGCTGGGAAGGTCCCAATCCTGGACCAGGGCTTTAGATACAATAGCTGGTCATACCAAAATGGATGCAGGCCCCCTGCTGCAGTATTTCCAAAAACTTCATGACTGGCTGAAGGCTGAGAACAAGCAACACAACAGGAGAGTCGGCTGGGAAAAATCAGTACTTCCATGTAAGAGTAAAACATTGTTACCACCATCAGCACATCTAGAAACATCTAGAAAAATATAAAACAACAGCACATTTTATGGGGGGTGCTGTAGGCTTATACATGGAGTTCTGTATAAACTGTACAGACATGATCTTCTTATCGAAGTCTCAGCAAAACATGCATAAGCATTTTCAACTTCCCTATGTCCTGCTTTGTTTCCTGAGGCACAGAATATGTATGAGTGACCAAAACAACTCTAACAACATTACGTAACAACTCTGGTGTTGCTTCGAGAAACTGACACTTAAGTTTGAAAATCCCAGAGGAAGTTTTTAAGGAAGTAGAAAAAGCACAGACTTAGGTCACTGGTGTTCACACTAGTCACTCAGATCACAATGAGTGAATAAATGTTTGATGTTTCTTCTTCAGATTCAGCAAATGCCATTAAAGTGAGAATCAGTTTGAAAGCTGCCATGGGCAACAACGCTGTGAGTATTATTCAGGTTGCAACACATGAGCTTAAATGATTTTGCAGTTTGATATCGTGTGTATTAATGAAGTAACATGTGTTTCAGTATTCATGGAATGACAACGAGCTGTACCTGTTCAAGGCCAACATAGCGTATGCTCTGAGGCAGTACTACCAGCAAAAGAACCAGACCCGTGTCTTCACGTCCGTATCAGCTTCATCACTGCGACTACAAACCAAGATGTTATTTTATGCTGTGGTTTCCTCTGACCTCTTTTTATGACCTTGCATCTACAGAACAAGCAATATAAAAATCTATGACAAGACTGAGAGAATTTCCTTCTACATGGTGGCCACAAACCCCGCGAATGACACCACCTACATCCCAAAGAAGGATCTGGAGGCTGCCATCCGGTGAGACAGCAGCTTCAGTCGCCATCATTTAAACCACTGTTTCACACTTCCTCCACCTGAGCAGCCATGAAAAACAAAATTTACTTAGTTTAAATGATTTTTATTAATGTGAACTGAATCTGACCAGTTATTGAATGAGAAGGCATGCTATTCATCAAACTGTGGTGACCTTGTGATGCCTTGGCTTTTACACTCATACATATCTAAAATAATCCTAAAAAAATATATTCTAAATATTCTAAAAAATATCTAAATGTCTACTGCACACATAGAAATGACTGACTGTGACAGTTATCTTAATATAAATTTCCTCCAAAATGTGAAATGTAATGACTCCAGGTCAAAATTATTTATCCACATCTTTTGTTTGCACCCAAAAACCCACAGAATAAACTATAGGCTACTAAGCATTAGTGTTAGCATGCTAACATGATAAACTCCAGTGGTGCTGCATACCGGCATGTTTACATTTTCATAACATAACTAACATTTTCATAACAGGATTTGAGTTAAACTGCTTCCTGTTGATTGAGTTATAATAAACCCATCTGAACTCTGATCCCAGGTTAAATCGAGGTCGAATCAACGACGCATTCCAGTTGGACGACTACACACTGGAGTTCCTGGGCATCCCAGCGACGCTGGCGCCTCCTGTGGAGCAGCCGGTGGAGGTGTGGCTGGTGGTGTTCGGGGTGGTCATGGGCATCGTGGTGCTAATGGGCATCATCCTCATTGTGAGTGGTGTCAGACAGCGCAGGAGGTGAGTTTGCTCTTGTGACTCATTTGTAGCATGTTACACCAGAATTTTACTCAACCATGTCGTATTTCTTCACAGGCAAAGTGAAAACCCAGTTGCATCCATTGAGAATCCCTATGAAAACGAGGCACAAATCAACAAGGCCTTTGAGGACGGTGACGACGAACAGACTGGATTCTGATTTCAAAATTGAAGGGAAGTTATCATCAGGGTTCACACACGCATGGCCTCTTATCAAACATCGGCATCATTTAATGTGTGGAAAATGTGTAAAAGGTTCAGATTTCACCATTGCGTGAAATTAATTTGACTTTTTTGTAGCAATAGTGCACTTTTTTATTCTGTGTATGCTCAGCTCATATTAACCAATGACAAATGATATACATTGAATAAAAAAATAAAAATAAAAACATGAAAATCTGAGATAGTGGTAATTAAATTTAAGTTATATTTCAATTACGTTTGCATTGAGAAATATACTATTCAAATAAAGTCAAGAACACTGAAGTATATCAACTGTATTTTAGCTTGTACATCTCAGACCAGTTTCTCATTATTTATTCAGAACAAAATTGGAAAACACTGGGTAGATATTCAACATGTTCGGTTATTATAATATACACAAAAGTTTTAAATCAACTTTATTGTATGTGTATGTAAATTAGGGATGCTAATACACAGCTTATGCACCTACACGTTGACATTATTATCTGGGATGTATAATGTACAAAGTTAGACAATTAAAGATAAAATGTGTTCAAACATTAGAAACATGTATATAGTTTATATTATATGTAATTTTCCATGGTTTTTGTAATGACTCGACTGTCAAATTGCAGTCCGTATGTATTCATTACAGAGCACGTCTTTTATCTTCCAAATACAGGACAAATCCGTATTTTACGGGATTGTTGGCAACCTTAATGTTGATGTTTGTATCAAAAAAATTTACATTAAAAAAAACAAACAACACAACTGATTTCTGATGTTACATCTACATCTGGATGACACACACAGATATCCTGAATTTGAAATAGTTGTATGATACATATCTACGCACTTCTGCAATGGCAGAATTTGACACAGTGACTTTGTTGTTTGATTTTTCTCACTGGACCATGAGGCTCAAACCAACAAGCTCATGTCCCACTGACTTCACCAAGAACCATGACTACACCTTTTCATTATTTCTTAATGATGAAGAGGAATGAATGCTCCTCCACCCTCCCGTCCAGGGCCTCCACTCTCACTGTAAAATCTGAGTTGGCGATTTGGATGAACCACCCACTGAACAGTGCTGACTCAAACGTCATCCGCTTAGACTTGTCAGACTTCATGTAGAAGAGGAAGGCCAGGGTGTTTGTGTCTGACTTGGAGATCTGCTTCAGCTTCTGCTTTTCACATGGCTACAAAAAACACAGAAATGTGGTTTTTGTTTGCTTTCGAGCATCAGAATTTCATTCGCTTCCCTCTCTCAGACAGCAAGCAGGGTTTGGATACTTGTTAATTATTTTCATGCAAATCATTTCAGTTTTCAGCCAAATTTTAATTTTATTTATTTGCTTGTATTTTTCATTTTGAGATGTAAGAATTAACTTTATCATTATTGTTGTTGTTATTATCTCATCATTACAAAACTTCCAGTACAACAAGAAGCTGTAATTGGTCCAAATGCAGTGTTAAGAGCCACAGCTGAGTCCTGCTAAAAACACTTTATTTCAAAGAAGTGTCATTTTTGACATTGGATGTCTGCTGCCGTCTATAAAGGCATAAAACCAAGAGTCTAAATTTTCTTCCAACCCAGTGTGCTGTCAGTCCTGAGCCCATTCATTCACACTTGTCAACATGTACATCTTCAATATGTAGCCGCATGTTTAACTTGTGTTACCTACACCTCAGATATTACTGTGTGTTCACGTCCCATCCTGACACTCAGGTTGATGCTCGTCATATTGTCACATCTCACTGTAATCAGTTGTTAATGGTTGTTACCTCGACCTGCAGCAGCACCTTCCCTCCCTCCTCGCAGCAGCACAGGAAGCAGTTGGAGTCGGTCAGGTTCAGGACCACCGGCACGCCTCCTTTTTTAGCTCTTTCAAAGATGTTGCTAGACTTGTAGTGGTAGATGGTGATCTTCTCTGAGGACAAACACACAAAATGAAAATTAATTTTATTCAACTCTGTCTCGTGTTTCATGTTTATGAGCGACTACAAATGTCGTACCTGGATTTGGCGAAGCATAGATGGTTCTCTCCGAACAGAGACCTCTGAGGTATTGATGAGTGGCTACGTGTTCAATCGAAGCATTAAACATATCAACTTGCTTGAAACTGCTACTTCCTCTGGCAACTGAAAGTGACACAAGAAACAAACAGGTTTAATATGTTACAACTGCTTTTTATTTATTTTTTAGATATTGAATGGTTGTGTTGAAACATTATTCTCTCCTCAGCCTTTACCTCTTCATCTTCCTTATCCACTGTTTCATCAGAATAATGATAAGAGTCAGCTGATGGTTTGTACAGTTTCTATTTATTTTGACTTTTTAAGTATTTTGACATTGTGTTATTGGTACTTCACTATTATACTTTTTACCGCTGGTGCTTTTTCCACCCCTTTGACATTCAGGTCATGTGATTCACTTTTCTGTTACTTTTGTTCAACTCTTTGATTAGAAGTGAAACTCACCGAGCGTCACTGTGCTGGACTCGGCCACCATGACGACGTCGTTGAAGCTGCATCCTTGTCCGTGACATCCGTGACAGGGACTGGAGGCCTCACAGCCTCTCCCGCTCACCACAGAGATGCTGGTCTTTTTCATGGTAATGATGAGCAGATCTCCATTGTTCTTATCCACAGCAGGACAGTCATCCCCCTCCATGCCCCCATCATCCCCTCCGTCCCCTCCCTCTCCCACCTCATTCTCCTCCTCTCCCTCTCTCCTCAGCTCCATGCTGAAACTAAGAACTATGGATTCTTTGGAGACAGGACGTAGGATTTCCTCATCTGGGGACGGCTGCACACTGGGCTCTTTTACCTTGGTTGCTTTATGCACTGTCTGCAGAGAAATATAGGTTGATAGAGTGGGTGTGTGAAACCACAGTAATGCATATCTGTGTCATCAGTGACTGATGGCATGTGGTGACACGTGATGAAACTAAAGCAGGTGAGAAGTAAAATAGTGAGGAATTATGAGGTACAGCACAGAGAAACCAAAGTTAAGTTTGGGGAAATATTGTGACAGTGGAATTATTTTCTGCTCACTGCATCAATACATAAACGTTATGTCTTGATTTTGAGCCTTCTCTGTAAAAGACAGAGGGAGAAAAGACCTTGAACTCACCAGCTTTGGATTCCCATCCGCTAACATTTGTGCCAACTCGTCAGGCGTGAGATCCTGCAGGTCCACGTCGTTTATCTGCATCAGCTTGTCTCCTCTCCTGTTAGTGTGTAAGACGATGGAACAACAAAGAAATTAGTTAATGAACTGACTCTGGTCTGATTAACATTACTGACACTCAAATTTTTCCCTTTTGTTGAACCTGTGATGCGTCTGTGTCTCATTGTACCTGGCAAACATTTTCTCTCCAATTTTGTTTTTGTACTTCAGCACATTTGCCACTTCATAATGATGCTTCCCTTCATAGATCTGGTGAGTTATAAGCACTCCTCCTTTAACTGTAGAGCCCTGACATGACAACATGACAATAGAAACATGAGTCCACACACATAGTTTTTCTTGTCACAGTGTTCAATGATTAATATGTAATATATAGGTTGTATGGGATATAGAGGTCACCCACCTTCAGGTCCATGGTGCCAGGTTTGTCTGCTGCTGGTGCTGCTGATGCTTGAGACTGAAGGCAATATCAGTGACAGTGGCAGAGTTTTAAAGCTCAAGAGCTTCTGCTTTGAATGAATAGAAGAGGAAGCGAGAGTGAGGGCTACTCTCGTAGCCATGGATGATGGCAGGAAGTGGAACTGATGTCAGAAGAGGAAGTCAGGAAGATTAATAAACCTTAAATAAAAGGGGACACAGTTAATGATTTTTGTAAGGAAACAGAACTTATATGTAACAGATATGGAGGAACAAGGCAAGTCAGTCTCATTAACATTTAACACCAACAGCAAATCTTAAAGTTTATACCAACAGCAACCAGCGCTGACTTGACCTTCACCATCTTATTTATATGTTTCTGTTTAATCAGGGGCCAGTGTGTACGATTCATCAGGTGACTTTGTTTATTTATTTATGCCTATGTGGCATTGACCACTCAGCCATCACTTCACACACACTACACTTCCTGTTTTTCTTTTTCCTTTTTTTTCATATACTTCTAACAGATAGAACAGTTAAAGACAAAATCCTGAACAGATTAAAGAGGAAACGATGATTGTCAATTTCAGTGTGTAACAGCTGACATGAGAACATGGAACAAACAACTTCCTCCGTGACAGTAAGCCATATAAATTTATACCATTTGGTTTGGCTCAACAATTCCCACTTTGTTACGGTTTCACATCGCAGTTGTCAGATTCTGTGATGATGTGTTTTTATAAATTTTCCTGTCCTGTGGGTATTCTATACAACAGATAGGAAAGATTATCATTTTATAGATAATCAAGGATATTTTATTAAAACCGAGAGAACCAAGTGCTTCTTTGTAGGCTACTTAGGTTGGTATGTGAATGAATGGTATGTTCAAGTTGAAGCTGATGAATGAAAACACCTGCAACATCTGGAACTGTGCATTGTTTGTGCAGAGTTTACAAACAAAAAAACGGAAGCATTGAGCTGATATAAACAGTAGAGCAGCTGGTGAAAGACCGTAACCAGAGGTAAACAGTTAGCAAGGCCCTGTCCAATCTGAACTACAGCAACATGTTACATCTGTTGGTGATGAACTGGACGTTTTACTGTTTTGTTACTGGAATGAGTTGTGTTACTAAATTTAACACACACACACACACACACACACACACACACACACACTACACACACGCTGAGGCTATTTCCAGCTTTCCCCAACTGAGCCACTGAAGTCGAGCTAAATCTGTAGACGCTGAGGTGGATTGAGTTACAGGACAGACACGCCACTGTCACAAAACTTCAGGTCCACCACTGTCACACTGCAGCAGGTTGGAGTTACTTCACCTTCTCCATCCAGATTGAAACGCTGTAACGTGGTAACGCTGCTGAACACTCACCATACACATGTTAAATGCATGAGAAAGTGCATGACACCTGTGTATGTGTGTGTGTGTGTGTGTGTGTGTGTGTGTGTGTGTGTTTTGTGTGTTTTCTTCAGTGTGGCAGCTGAAGGTTTTGAGTCACGTTGATGAGAGCTGGATAACACACAGTCAGTTCTCCACGTTGTCATGTTGGAAACTCAAACCTCACTGAAAGACTCACATACAGTTCGACTCATTTTTTATCTTTTCTATGGTAAATAAAAACTAGAAATGTTTAAGTTGATCTTAATCTTTGCTCAACTTAAATAAAAACTATCTCACTGATTTTATTGATTGCCGTTTCCTTCATATGTGTGTTGTCATAGTGTGAGGTTTAAACTGCTCTTTATTTTGTGTGTGTGTGTGTTTCAGATGGTCGTACTGGATGTATTAATAATTGGCAGTGGCCCTCATGCCCTGACGCTGGCGAGCCTGTTGTCCAACCCTGACGCCGTCCTGAACTCAGACCCCCTCATCAGGCCTCAGTCGACACCAGGAGGAGCCAACAACAGATGCTGTGGCAACAAAAAGAAAAGGAGGCCAACGACTGGTGCAGTTTTTCACTGTCTGAATCAGAATTATACGACATGATTTATACATTTTTGATTTATCATGTTAAATGTTATATTTGTCTCAGTCAAGTCTCTGTGAAAGGATGATAGACATTTTAAATGTGTGATTTTTTTTTTTTACTGACAAATCTAGTCATCAATTATATGAATAATAGTCAGATGAATTAATAATGTGCCAATTCTGGTTTACAAATGTGAAGTCAGATATTAATGAGACTTTTTTGTTTTGTTATTTTGATCAGTGTGCTCAGGAACAACCATGAAAGGTGAAGCAGCAGCATCTGTGCCACCACAGAGGGTCGTCAGCCCTGCACTGAGCCTGGTGGTGGTGGATTCATATGGAGAGTGGGTTTCTCTGTGGCAGAGTCAGTTCACTGCTCTGAACATCCCTCATCTACGCTCACACACACTGGTTCACACTGATCCTCTCAACAAGGTAGAAACACAACAGCAGCTCAGGTAGAAAGTAGGAAGTTGCTTTTACAACACGTGTATACACAACATACTCTGTGAACATGTATGTTCTCATGTGTTTTTCTGACAGAACGCTCTGCAGCAGTTTGTTTTGAAGTTTGATCGATCGGCTGAGCTTCACAGTCTCCCAGACCAGGTTTACATTCTGGATGAAAATGCATTTTTCAACGACATGAGACTGGGAAAAAAGGAGAAGAAACGACTGAACATCACATCAACACTCAAGAAGAGTTTGTCCTTCAGTCTGCCAGGGACCAAACTCAGTGTGGATTTCTTTAAGGATCAGGTCAGATAGTGTGTATGTGTGTGTGTGCGTGTGTGTGCGTGTTTGACCATTGTTACATTACAACTCCACATAGTTAGGGTAACTCCAACCTCAAACAACCTCTCAGGTCTGAGGAACTGAGACTGAATCAAAATGAATCAAACTGCGTCACTACAGTTGATTTGAGGTGAGACAAAGGAGTAAAACTGAGGAAGGAACTGAAACTGAGCTCAGAGGAAAAACAGACTTACATTACTTTACAAACTTTACAACAGATGATACAAAATCTGATTCACTGAATTTAAAAAAGTTAGACTGTTGTGTTTGTCTGTTGAAGCCTGAGAATCTGTAATATTTTATTTCTGATATAGAAAGTATTTATATTGTGTTGTTATTGAAGAATATAAGAAAATTATTTAGGGTTTATAGCTTTTTAAGATTAATTTTGAAGATATTATTATTATAACTATAATGATAAAGCAGCTCTTTATATTATATAATATTTAGATGGAAAATATAGTACAATGCCAACATGAATCTGAATCAAACAAATCAAACAGTGCTGTTATTTGAGTTAATGAATGTGACTACACAGGTTGAAAGATACGACTTGGACAAAGTGCTGGTGAAGGGAATGGTGGAGCACATCATCCCTGTCATGGAGGACAAGAAGGACGATTGTAAAGGGGACGAGACGAGGAGAAAAAGAGTAAAATATTTTCAGGTCCAACTTCAAGAAGGCGGCGTCTTAAAAGCTCAGCGGGTAGTTATGGCAACAGGACCGACCCGCGCTCAGATGGCAAACATCCCTTCATGGGTGAGAAACATAGGAGAAAGTTTCCCAGAACAGCGTCTGCAGCACACGGTGCATCTGATGCATCATCTGTCGGTTTCTAACCAGGAACTCAGAAACACAGAGACTCTCTCAGGTCAAGGTGAGTCACTTTTCTTTTGAAGGTCTAATAACAGGAAACCACACAGTGTTTCTGTGTCTGTTCTTGATGCTTCAGCGAATCTGACAAAATCTGCAGGATATTGAATAATACTTTGCTTTCACCTGAGGTTTCTGAGTTTCTGAAGACTTCAACAGCTGTTTGATCCTCATCCTCAGTCCTTTAAGAACCATGTGTCCATGTGTGTCTAGAGTTGTGTGTAGTTTGTGAGACAGGGCAGAGAGTAATGGTAGTGGGTGGAGGTCTGACCAGCGCCCATGTCGTCTCACTTGCCCTGCAGCAAGGTGCCGGCCACGTAACATGGGTCATGAGGAAGCACCTCCAGGTCTAGTGCCAGTGTGAAACTGCATGTGGACCAACCATAAAGAATTACTGCAGATGAGGCTGAGTCTCTGTCACACATCACTCATCGCTATTCCCTCCACAGTTAAAGCAGTTTGACGTGGGTGACGTAGAGAGTCTGGTGGGACGTTACTCCCATGTGGAGCACGGCATCAAGATGGACGGTCTGGCGTACCTGCGGCAGTTCTACAATGAACGCAGTCTCCACAAACGGTTGGCCATGATTCGTCAGGCGAGGAAAGGAGGAGCCGTTACCCCCGAGGCTTATGTCCACCTGCAGCCGTTCATACAGACTGGACAGGTGGACGTGAAGACGTATTGTCAGGTAACGCTGCAGGGGGTTAGGTGGCATAACACGGGGGTCAGGAGGTCATGTAATGTGACATGTGTTGAGCTTGCTAACTTGTGTGTCGTCGCTCCGTCCAGGTGAGTGAAGCCAGCTGGTGCTACAGGAACCAGGTCTGGAGTCTGTCCCTGAGCACCGGAGACTGCTGGACTGGAGACATGATCTGGCTCGCTACCGGCTGCAAACTCGATGTGAAACAGGATCCATTGCTTTCTGATGTGCTAAAAGAATTTCCCATTCAGGTGTGTTAAACAGAAACATGTATATTCTACATTATAGTGTGAAATAAAATGTGCCGAGCTTGTGTCCCACACAGGTGTTGGATGGTTGGCCCTGCATATCAGAAAACTTACAGTGGGCTGAAGGATGTCCGTTATACCTGATGGGACAGTACACAGCTCTGCAGGTTGGTGGTCTTCTATACAGTATGTTAGTGTCCAAATCTACTGTCTGTTCAGTTATTTTACAGGAGACACTCTTCTTCATTCTCCTCTTCCTCACTCACAGGTTGGACCTCATGCAGTGAATCTGGCCGGTGGACAAGCTGCCGCCCTGCGAATCGCCAACGACATCACACAACGCCTGCAGCAGGATGGGGGCGCTGCTCTTGAAGAGAGCGAAGAGAAATCCAAAACTGAGGAATATGTTCAACAGATGCACGGACTGTTGTGGCTTTAGTGTTGGCATTTAGTCTTTGTTCCTGATCTTCTTCGTCAAAAATGACTCTTTAATTAACATTAAAGTTGTGAAATACCTTCTTTGGAGGAAACTGTAACAAATACTCTGTTTCTAATAAATGTAAAGACATAGTTCAGTGTGAGAAATCTACTTTGAATTGTGTGTGTGTGTGTGTGTGTGTGTGTGTGTGTGTGTGTGTGTGTGTGTGTGTGTGTGTGTGTGTGTTTATTTATAATGAATATCAAGACAAAAACAAATATATCTAAACATTCAAATAAAATATCAGCACGAGCAAAGAGTAAAAAGTGTAAACTGGATAAAAATAAAATTACTACCTCAGAACTTTTCAACTTCTAGGCAACTGTCAGGGACCAAACAGCAAGACATAAGGACAACAGTCTAAAATAAAATTGTTCTCAATTTATTTAGGTAACTATAAAAATACACAAATACGGGCCCAAAGTTAAACAAGCTTTACTCAGCAATAAAGAACTAAAGGTTCAACATAATTCAACAGACAAGAATTGTAAATAATTTACAAAGCCCAAACAGAAAAGAAGAGAAGATCATGAAGTCTGTGAAGAGATGCCCCCCTTTCTTACATTTCCCTCTTGATCACTTCCACTTCCTGTGAGTCGTCTATAAGAGGCCGTCTTTCCCCAGTGACAGGCCTTTTTCCTGGAGGAGCTCAGCAGAAAGAAGGTAAGTATTATCAAACATGAAACCATGAGACTGATTGTTAACTCAACTGTATATACCCAAAATAAAATTAAAATGCAACTATCTTAACTGAATAAACTGTGATGTATAAATATGAAAGACTATATTTTGTCATTAATGCATGAGTGTAAAATGTGTGAAAACAAAGATGCTGATACTGAAGGGAAGCTGCTGATGCCACTGCAACAGCAACAAACTAATGTGATCCAACAGAGAGACGCTAAAAAAAACATTAAACGTTAAAACATTAAAACAGAATTTTAAATGTGTGATTTAACACTGTTTGATGTGTTTTCTTGTATGTTTGACATCATTTGGCTGTCGTGCGTAAATATTTTGCAGGTATTACAAGTATTTCTTTATTTAAATCCTGTGTCAGAGTTAAAAGTGTTTTCTACTTTGGTCCTTCTGTGACCTCAGCTCTGTTCAGGAAGCAGCTTCACTGATGTGTGACTGATGCTGTTATTTTCCATTCAGTAATGTCTCCTCAAGCCACGCCCCCTGCCAATGACTTCCGCACTGTGTCTCACCTGAGCAGGTGCGACGGCAACGGTCATTTTATAGTCACAACAACAAAAAGTAGCCTGGACCTGTTGTGTTTGCAGGTAGGTTTGTGTCCGTGTGTGCGCGTTGCACATAGTTTCACATATTAATATTAATGATATTAAGAATGAATGATATTAAGTAGGTGATTCACTGCTTTAAAACTACAAGATAGGAAATAGTTGTATCATAAAGATGGTGATGATGAAGGTTTGACGCCAGAAGCTGCGTCTCGGTAGAAAAGTCGCGTCTGTTTGTGAGAACTGCGGCGGGACACGGACGATGTTTAAGGGGAAGTGACTCTGAAACGGGTCCACAAGAGGTTTTAAAAGAAAGTTATTCAGCTGCAGCAACAGAGTGGAGATGAGCTGAGGCAGACGAGCCGACTGTGGGAGGATCGGTGAGCTTGTGTCAAAAGTAAATGTAGCCTAATGTAATCAGTCAGCTGAGTGATCCACCCACAGTCGACCCACAGGGAGGAAAGTCAGCCCGGAGTTAAGTTATATCTGAAACCAAGCTTTGACCTTCAGATCAGTCAGCTGACTGATCCACCCACAGTCCGTCTATAAGTTTCCGCTGAACAGCTGAGAGAAGGGAAACCCGGTGATTGCGTGATACTTTCGGTTGTTTATTTACGTCATCTTATTTTATTTTTGGATTAAAAAACATTGAACAGGTTCCTCATTCCTCTGAGTTCTGAGACTAATGTTTCCTAAAGATGAATCTTAGATGTTCCTACAAACTCTAATTGTATGTCTTGTGTGTTAAAGGTTTGCACCAGATGACAAACACAATCACTTGGTCTGTGGCGTGAAGTGTCCTGACAGGATGAATGTGAGGAGAGTTGACAGGATAGTGGAGAGCGTGGAACAGTCAGAGGGAGATGGTGCTCATGTTCGCAGGAGCATCGGCAGGAAGGAGGTAAAGTCAAGGTAAAATGTATTACTTCAGCCTGTTTCTCTGAAACCTCTGAAACTCTGGACTTGTTTTATCTCCAGCTCAGAAACCTGGATCCCTTCCTCATGTTAGATGAGTTCAGAGTGCAGAGGCCGGCAGGGTTTCCAGACCATCCTCACAGAGGATTTGAGACGGTGGGTGTACATTTTTAAACTATTGAGCAGAAACTTAACCAGCGAGCTTTGTCTGTTGCTTCTTCAGCAGCAGGTGTGATATGAATTAAATGTGAAGAGACTGATTTATTTATAACCAGGCAGTTTCATCCAGTTTCACTGATCGGGCACAGTCAGATCACAGATGTGAAACAAAAAGAAACTGTCATTATCCATTTTTAAAACCTCTTCTCACAAAACACCACATTTAATTCTGGTAAAAATCTGGTTCACTGGAAAGAGACATGATCAGTCAGTTAGTCATTTGTTGCTGTTGAGTTATGTTACCTGTTGCATAACTGTTGCTATATGTATGCTTTGGCAATGTAAGATGCACATTACCATGTCAATAAAGCCCCTTTTTTACTTGATTTTCATTTTTTCCCAGTTAAAGGTGTTTGTTCTTGCCTGAATTGAGGGTCCAAGATTAAATTTGTAACATTGGACCATATGAATAAAGCTGACTTCAAGTACAAAATGAATCGCAGATAAAGCAAACAATTTGACAACACTCAGTTTGGTCTTTAGTGAACCCAGGGTCTATTTCACCACATATGTGGGTCGAACACTCCCCCCACCCCCATTCCCCAAGAGCTATTTTACATTGGTTGAAGGACTTTTCGAGTTTGACCATCTTTTGTTTTCACAATCAAATAGTTATCAATGAATGTAAGTGATGGATCAGCCAAACATATCTAAATTGTCATTTTTTTTATTCACTAATAAAGCTTAAACTAGCACTTCACTTCGGCAGTAGTATGAATGGCATCCCTACACATAAACCGAAGTACTAATAACTTAGTAAGTTTACCAAAAGTTTTATTAAAAAGACTATTTTACAAGACTAACCCAATGTCTTATTTTCATAACTGGGGATGAACTGTGGTCCAGATGAACAGATTTATCATTTTCCTGAACAAGCAGCTGATGTGTCCGTGAAAACGAGGAAAATCTGCACATCTGGAACATCCTTCATCGTCAATTCTTGAGCTTTCTTGAGTTTTTATTAGTGGTTAGAAAATGACAATTTAGATACGTTTGGCTGACTGCTCCACTTATGTTCATTGTTAGTTATTTTGCTGTGAGAGCAACTTGCTTGTTGTGTCAAAAGTAAATGTAGTGCCTTTCAGTTCATACAGATTGTGGGAAAACATATGAGCTGCCTCATATTTCAACGAAGCCGATGCAAAGCCTCATAACATGGCTGCAAGCTGTCAAACATTTAATCACTTGGTGGCTTCAGGCCACGAACATCTTTTAAATGTCACATTTTAAAAATGTTTTCATGTGTGAAAATGTGTGTTTTCAGTGCAATACAGGACAAAATACAAACACAGTGAAAGTGAATGTTTTCCCTTTTCTCTTCTAAAGCAGGAAGTTCTTAGTTTTATTCACCAGATGGCGACAGTAGGACAGTGAGTCATCACAACCTGTAGTTTCCACAGATTATCAAAGTTTATATATTTAAAATACATACAGAAAGATGGACAGGTCAGAATTATATATGTCCTTGATACTGTTGTGGTTGGATTGGTCAGAAAGTCCAACTGAAAAAAAATTACCAATAAAATCGTGACCAATAAAAAAAAAAAAAAAAAAAGGAAAAATCCCCTTATTTTGAAAGAAAGGAAGTACCTCTGTGAGTTTTCGAGGATTCAGTTAGTGAAGCTGTTCTGTTTCTTCTTTAACCTAAAACACGTCACATCAGCTGCCTCTAATAAAGTTTCCATTTAAATGTGTGCGCGTGCGCGCTAATATGATTTCTGTGATGCCTGTTTACATTAGAGCTCTGCTTCCTGTCAGTGACATGATCTGATGTGTGTATATTAATTCACTGTTTCATATTATTACATTTTCGGGAACAGGCAGTAACTGGTTTCTACAGTGTGTTTGAATGAAGTGGAAAAATGTCTGATTAAGTCACTTTTCATCTCTGGATCCAGGAAATGGAAAATGTTTTGTTTTTTTTCCTGATCCTGGCTCCATCTCTGTGAGACACTTAGTAAGAAATTAGTTTTTTGAAAAGTGACTCATGAATAAAATGTTTCTTATTAACACAATTTGAGCTTGGTGCTATATATCAAATTTACCAGAAGCCTTCTTGTGTGCTTTTTAAATTTTCATTAAATGTGCCTGTGTTGGAGTGGTTTTAGGAGTGGTTAACACAGCAGGTTCAAACTTGGAATCAAACTTGGAACAGACATTGTACTCAGTTTGCCACACATTCCTCTGAATGTATTTGATTTGGCAGATGCACCTTAAATCTCCCGGTGTGGGTGGACAGGACTCGGCTGCACTCCCAGCATGCCTTTCAGCAGGTGTGTTTGCTCACACTCGCGCTGCCTTTTAAACCGCACAGCTGTGCAGACAGATCACAGCAGCTCGCCGCAGGGGTCTGAGCTTTCATCCCTGACACAGATGTTCACCTTCGAACCTGTGACCTTTGACTCTGCCTCTCACTTCCTGTTCAGTCTGACCATTGCGGTAGCGAGACGAGCACGCACGTGCTTCCACTGTCACCTCCTGAGCTCATGGTTTCGATTCATGAAATCTAGGCCGTGGGTTTTCACTAACAGCTCAAAAAAGGATAGAATAAATGGGCCAGCTCCTTACTTTATTTGGAAATGTAACTAATCGTGAACTCATCTGTGTCCGTATGTTCACACTACCTGTGTATTTGTGTTTCTTCAAACCAAACAGGTCACGTATGTTTTAAAGGGGATCATGGCCCATGAAGATTTCTGTGGACACTCAGGACGACTGAAACCGGGAGATTTACAGGTACATTTTAAAACATGATCAGCACAAATCAATAAATTTTAATCCTCTATCGGGGAAACAATTGGCTTTATGAAGTCAAGGAAGCATGTGAGCATGTTCATACTTCACACAATTTAACATTTAACCACAGGTGGACGTAGTATCTGTACTTTGACTTAAACCTCAAAGTACAGATACCGCTGGTCAAATGTTATTTTGGCACAAGTGAAAGTCGTGCAGTCAGTTTTTTTTTTTTTTGCCTTAAGTTAAAGTAATGAAGTATTTGCTTTTGTATTTAATTTTTTTTTTTTTGTATTTAATTTTAAATGCTTAAGTATTGGAAGTACATTTTCTCGAACCACATTTTTGCATTATTTCCACAACACTTCCGATACTTAATGCCTACGTCTAGCTTTTATAACTTGTAGAATGAGAAAAGTCATTTGTTTAATGAAATTGTCACAAAACAGCATGACAGTGTTCACACATGCATGTGCATGTTAATCAGGAGGACAATGGAATATCTATAAATGCAGATGGCTCCAAGAATAAAATTGACATTTTAACCTGCTTCAAACTCAGGTCTACACCCCTAGCTGACATTAAAAGAAAAACATCCCAACAATTCGTTATATAGGATTTATAACCTTTTAACCCTACTGATTACTGATAGGCTGTCACCTGCCAGAAAAACCCATCATGTTTTAGAAGAGAAAAGGGGGAATAGAGGAAATACTAAGGTGAAGTACAGATACTCAAAAACTGTACTTAAGTACACTACTCAAGTAAATGTACCTTGTTGCTACATATAACAAATGAGTTATGTTGCATATATTAGACACATAAAGAATGAATTATTGTTATCTTTTCTTTTAAATACTTGTTTTCATCAGCAGTTCTCTGTTTGTAATGCATCCATCCAAATATAATAAGACTAATACAAAACGCTCAAGTTGAAAACATTACACTGTGATGAAAACATATTCAGTTCAGTTAAACGCAGAATAAATCATGTAATAAAATGACACAGCTCTCTATGATTATAATCATGTTCAATGTAATAAAATCTGTGTCTGTGGGTTGTTCTCAATGAGTCTTTTCTTTAACTGGCTCATCATTGAACAGCAGGATGGAGATCCTCTAATTACAGTGGATTTGAAGATAAGACCAAACAAAGGAGCAGTGAAACCATGCATACTTGTACAAACCAGGAAGACATTTTTGTGTTTGCTGAGGTATCGAAATTAAGCAGATTAAACTTCTTTTAAGACCTGATGCAAACTGAAAGCTTTTTTGTGTAATGATACTGGTCTATGAGTAACTCTGGAAGAGTCTGTATTAGAACAAACTTTGAATATAAATGTACCAGAGAAAATGTAGATACGTAGTCGAAGAACATATCTCACTCTTACATCGCTATCGCATTTTGTGACGAACACACAAACTTTTTCCAATGCATTTATTTGCAAAATTTACAATTTCTTATTCTGTCAAAATATTTTACAGTGCACATTAACACATGACATATTCTACGCAAAAAATGCAAATAATTAAAGATACTGAAGAGAGCTGGGTCCAGTGTAGAGTGTGGGATGCCAGCTGATTGACATTGGTATTTTACTCAATGACAGGGAATGAGAGGCAGGATTTGGTGCAGTAAAATCTTTTTCTGAAACAGCATGTAGCTGTTTCTGTTGATCCATTCACCCTGAATCCAAACTTCTTTGGCTTTTGTGAGATTGAGCCGTGTGTACAGTTGTCTGTGATTTGCTGGGCAGTCAGTTTTTTGCTGAAGAAGGCGCTGATGTGTCTGTCGTTAGATGTTAAAAGCGGGCCACAACAGATGCAGCCTGTATTGGTTATTAACTATTCAGGAATTGATCTGAATCTCCGAGTCTAATTCTCTGCTTGTAAAATGGAGATTTGAAGCAGGTCATTAACTTTTGGTTTACAAGCTACGAGAGCAGAAGAAGCTTTTTGTTATATGGCTTGTCCCACACACCCTACATATGCATTATAATGTTGAACACTCACACTAATTGGATATCATGCCCTGAGGGTTGTTTCCTGTGTTTTTAAAGTAATAAAATTACACACACACACACACACACACGCTGATTCAGCCTCAATCTGTTGCAGAAGTTAAATCAGTTTGTTTTAATTAGTTACAACTGAGCCTCCATATACTCAGATGTCACATGATTATAATTGTCATATATATATATATATATATATATATATATATATATATATATATATATTTAATATGTCTGAAATGCATGTATAATTTTATTACAAGCTTTGCACACAGTGTTCATCCAAACCTGCTTCTTATATACAGTTAAACTGTATGTTTCTGATAATATCCTATTGATTCTGATTTAAGTGTTCAGATTGTGTGTGTGTGTGTGTGGTGACTTGTCTCTGTGGGTTTCTACTAATTCTCGCTTGTATTGTGCAAGTTTTATGATCCAGTAGATCCCCGCTCAGTAAATACCTAACACGCAGCCATAAAAGAAACCAAACAGCATGATGAACAGTCACAGATGAGTTATCAGTGGCCAGCTGCATTAAAGCAAAGCTCCGCAGTGGAAATTTCCAGCTGGTCTGAAGGAGACGCAGAAGCTGTGAAACTTAACTTTATCTCAACCAGTTTTTGGGATCACAACCTGAAACCAGGTCCATGTGATCTCATTTATA
Source organism: Polydactylus sextarius (assembly GCA_016801845.1). Lineage (NCBI taxonomy): Eukaryota > Metazoa > Chordata > Actinopteri > Polynemidae > Polydactylus > Polydactylus sextarius. The sequence continues at coordinate 18,507,029 of CM028906.1, forward strand.
ACTCCACTCCTTCATATTATTTATTACATTTCTATTCAGAAACTGATCAGTGGATAACATGGATATCTTACTTTGACTAGCAAAGTGGTATTTGTTCTTGTATCTTATTTCCTTAATGCTGAACATGTTTCAAAGGATAATATAAAGTTTGTGTTTATCTGATGTTTCATGTCAACTAGTTGAATTACAACAGAAATATTGTGGTTATTTGAGTTGTTTTTTTCCAGTTGATGTTGCTGTGGGGGTTATTAGAGTATATCCTGACACAGTATTTTTGTACCAATTGTAGATGTGGATATAATGATGAAAGATCAGGGGATCGCCAGAGTTACAACAGTATGTTGAGGAACATTTATGTCTTTACAAAATTTCATCACAATTCCTTTGAAATGTTTTTTTTATTTAAGTTTTTTTTCCCCAACCAATCACTGCAAACACGTCTCATAAATATCTCACCTGTAGTTATTTGCTTTGATTTTTTTTTTTTTTTTTAAATATAAAACGTCCAATTGCAATCATACTGAAGCATGTATGTGTATGTGTCTTTGTGGATAGTGGATGACTGCAGGGCGCGGGGTGGTCCATGCTGAGATGCCTGTGTCTGAGGAGCCAGCGGTGGGTTTACAGCTGTGGGTGAACCTGCCTAGCAGAGACAAGATGGTGGAACCAACGTATCAAGAACTGAAAGGCTCAGAGATCCCTGAACCCAGCGAGGGAGGAGTGACAGTCGCTGTCATATCAGGAGAGGCTTTAGGAGCAAAGGTGTGTGTGTGTGCGTGTTTGTAATGTGCTTGCAGGGTTGTTACATCATTACAGCATTAGTAAATGAAGTCACAACCAGACATGCGTGTGACCTTTAAAAAACCAACAGTGTTTACTTTCCAGTAGATGTTGATCTCATGCAATTCGCTGGACAGCAAACAGGAAAAACAATGACATAAATGTGCGTGTATTTGTATTTGTGTGTGTGTCTTCCTGTGTGTGTGTGATAGAGGGAATGCCTGTTAACCACAGTATTTAACTAGTGTCTGTGTGAAAAGAGGAAACGGCAAATGAGAAGCAGATTGTGTGTGTGTGTGTGTGTGTGTGTGTGTGTGTGTGTGTGTGTGTGTCTGTGTGTGTGTCTGTGTGTGTCTGTGTGTGTGTGTGTACTAATTTCATGAGTCTCAACAGATTAAATCTTTCATCTCAACTTCACTGTCATACTTTAAATGTCTCTGTAAGAGTACAAGACTGGGTCAAAGTATCCATTTGAGTGTTGGGTTAGGGAAGGGTCCAACCTGGACCAGTCACCGGTCTCAGTCGCAGTATGTCTGGAAATAAAAACTGAAAAGAAAAAAGGCCACAACAGTAAAACCACTAACAAATGAACTGAGTAACATCTTGTTACAATGAAATGTTACGCTGGAAGAAACTTGTCATTCATGTGGAAGGTCTTTTGACACGGAGAACTAACCAAAGCAAACCAAAGCATTGTTGCAGATCAGACAAACCGACATGGTAACAACACCCACCAAGCAACATGAAGAAGACTGAATGGCCTCCTGAACTCCTCCCAGAGCCATCGAGCATCTGTGGTTCAATGGTTCATCACTTTTTTGGTTTTATCAGATCAGATCTGCATAATATTGTTTAATGGCTATTCAGTGTCAAAGGACTTTAAAGTAAAATCATTGGATGTTCTGACAAGGATCCTAAACATTTGAGGTCACCTCTTTGTTTTACCAAAGATTATTGGAGGATTATCCATTTGGTCTCCAGTTTGGTTGTTCTGCTTCATTGACATGTTGTCTTATTTTTATATTAATAGATGACAATAACTTCTGTATAAACAGGAAAGATGAACACTGCTATTTTTATTTCCTCCACTTTACTCATGTTCTTGTCCATGTTCCTCTTCTTCGCTAATGAGTTTCTTTAAGGTCCTGACTATTTACTGAAGCTGATGTTGTAAACATTTGTCATTCTCCACCTGGACAAATGTCTCACTCACGGTCATATGATGGAAATAAAAAAACTAAAGCAACAATACAGATCTGTGTGAGCCATGAGGAAATGTACAAATAATAGATTCTGTATGTGAAAAAAACATGATGATTAGTAGGTTGTGAAGCCAAAGTAATGCAGCTTTAACTCATTGTTCACATCCCATTTCTAGGGAGGAGAAGTGCAGATGGTTCTGAAGTTGTAAACAAGTGACCATGACCGTCAGTGGCGCCACAATGTCAAAGTTTTTATGAATGTGTTCTTTGTTTTATTGAAAATATTTAAAGCTTGTGGTCGTTGGTGTGTAGACAGAGAAAGCACAGTTTCTGACTGCTGCTGTTTTTTCTCCAGTCAAAGGTCTTGACAAGGACACCAACCCTCTACCTGGACTTCAAGCTTCAGCCCAGAGCCTTGCATGTCCAGCCAGTCCCTTCAGGTACAGAAGAACTTCTGTGTCTATAAACAGTTGGTTAATAAAGGAAAAGTGAACTGTAATGATATTCACACAAAAGCATCTCATTGCTTTTTAAGGGCTGATCGCTGCTAATCTCAACTGGAATGTAACTGATGTAACTGGAAACATCAGAGCTCTGAAGTTGTGTCCTCACTGTGAGTTGACCTTGGTCACTGCAGAGCAGAAAGTCTCAAAAAAAAAAAAAACATTTAGAAAACAGTCTCAAAAGAACATTTAGGGAAAATATATATATATATACGTAACTGGAATCACTACCATGTGGTCATACGTCTCTGCCAACTTATCCAGTTGCAGATAGTCAGTGATTAAATTAATGAATTGTAGTAAAAAAAAAAATCTGTAAAAAATTGTGATTCACTAAAGGAGAGACATCACATTTAAGAGACTGAAAAAAAGGTTACGACAACTTTAAACTTTGATATTTGACCACAGAAATATAACCTGTTTATCTTTGAGCAAAGTGAATGTAGAAAGACTTCACTTGAGATATCATGTTCATAATAACAGAACTGATGAATGAAAGCGCAAGAAAGGCGCTCTTTGTTTGGTTTGATGCTTCAGCCTCGTCTTTTCTGGTGTGATCAGTAGTTGTTTCTGCAGCTTCTGTATAATACTCCATAGTGATACAAGTGGTGAAAACACCACAGTAGCTTTGGGGTAGATGTTGGTGTACACTGTTAATAGCAAGAGTGTTGTGTTTTATTTGATTACAAGGTTGAAATCAGACTGAACTTTGGACTAAACTTCATTTGTATGTGAAGAAGAGAAAAGAGGATGAAACGTTACTGACAGATGTTTACAGGTCAAACAGAAACAGCTCAAGGCTTTTATAATTGGAGGACGTGACAAGAGAAATGATTTCAGACTATTAAAGTCTATTAAAGACCTAAACTTCCAGGTCAGAGACTGTCTCTACTAATAATATTTCAATATAGTGATGCATTAACATCAAAAACACCCTTTAGAGATTCAGCACATTTCATTTTTGCTTTAGCAGGTGTTCAGATTATGTAGTTTGTCGCATCCATGTAGTTCAAAGATTCACAAGAGACTAAAAGGATTAAAAGGAGGCAGCAGAAGCTGAGATGTCCGGGTCAAACTCCAGGAAATTCTGGATCCTCCATCATTTTTATGCCTCCGTGCTGTCGACAGCCGTGGCCGGAGGCGCTGTGGTTTCTGGTTGTCCTTCGTCTCATTCCTCTGAATCAGTGTCTCAAGGGAATCCTGTCAACTCTGGCACAAACAGGACAAACTGGCCGGCATTACTGTGACCTCACAAAACATGTTGTTGGACATGGACATGATTTTAAACATGAATTTCCTACAACTTCACCAGTTGTTGGTGTTGTGGTGTTTTCCATCAAAGTTTCAGGACTGTATTGTTTGGGTGTAAATGACAAACTGTCCACTAACAAATATAGTGTTATATTAAACTGGAAACTCTCTGTGGAGTTTGTGTGACCAAAAAAAAAAAAATCAGTTTTTACTACAAATACAAAACAATTTGTGTGTTTGACAGGATGGACCTCATTCATCTACACGTTATCAGGATCAGTTCACTTGGGTGAGTCAACACAAACAGATAGGAGCAATGACCCAACATCTCAGATCAATTTAAGTAGTTGGATGTGTGCAGCCTTTTTTCCATGTGATTGCTCCTGTGCTCTGTTCTTCGTTTCTTATCTGTGTTTTAAATATGTGTGTGATCTCAGTCCAGTCACAGCTTCTCTTCCAGGTTTAGCCAAAACTCCCATATGTTCATCTTTAAAGCCGTTGAATTCAAACTGCCTCTGAACGGTGATTCTTCAAACTGGTGCAGTTTGATCTGAAATGTCTGCAGTGACTGTCTTCATGTGCATCACCTCACCTGCACGTTATATGATATATTATCACAACCTGTTGCAATGCTGATTTTTTTGACATTACACTGAAATATTGCATTTATTGTACGACATCATTTGATGAGGGAGTTCCCCTCGCATGAGAACAGATCCTCTCAGACAGCAAACTCATTTCCCGAGGCTTTGTTGGTTCGTTGAAACCTCTTGTTTGTCCGTCAGAATTCCCCCCTTTTAATATTTTTTCATGAAATTTCACTATGATTTGATTACTCTCCATCAGCGCACTGCAGGATTGCAGACGGTTGTAATTGCTGACAGATGTTTCAATGACACGAGAGGATGTAAATGGACGCTGAGATTAAAGCAGTTATTTGAATGTTCGGTACAGTTTGGACGAATCAGAACCAGCTGTGATCAAAGTGTCAATTTTCTTAGTTTTGTGGTTTAGTTTGCAAACAAACAACTAAAGTAGGTCAAAGTGTCTATGACATGCAGGTGCCTGTATTTCTATGTAACCGCGGTGACTTCTGTAATTAATATTAATGATGAGCGGAAGCTCGTCATGTTGCACCACCACCTATCTGCAGTATCTTTATGTCACCTGCAGGCCACCATAGATTCACATGCAATCACCTCAACTCCTGTCAATTACAGAACAGGTCGGTATCAGTGGTCAGTGACTTTTCCTGTTTTCAAGGCCCCGGCCAGGAAAGTCGTGAGGTGGGTCCCCATCACACTGTGGTGTTTGGAGACGGAGACTGTGTCAGGTTTGAAAACAAGGTGAGAAACCTAAGTTCCTCCTCATGATGTTTGTTTGATTATGTATTATTTTAAGACCACAACGAGCTTCTATCATATCGAGCCTGTCCTCCTCTTCACCAGCTCATCATCATCCGCAGTTTTCTTGTCCATCTCTGCTCAGCCTTTTGGTTTTCAGTCGACCTTTATGTCTCATTCTTGAAGAGCCACTGTGTCACCGCACTGACCACGATGGCGTAGTCTTGTCTGTGTGTGTTAGCGAGCAAGAGGCCGCAGCAAAAAGCTTTAGTCGCTTTACGTCACCTCGACCTAATATCATTGACAACATCCTTGGCTTTTTTTTTTTTTCCTGTACAAAGATTTTAACATTGTTTCGGGTACAAGATGCCACAAAACCTCCTTATGTATCCAGTGTGGTGTAATCTGACTGCAGGGTTTACCTGATGTTGTTGTACATTACTGAGACTTTAAGATGTTGTGGAGTTTGGAAAACAATTTGACCTTCAGTCTATCTGCAATTTAATTTATTTATTTTTAATTGACTTGGCAGCAGCGATATGTTTCACACATTAACCAGAATCATTACGCTCTACTTTTTTCCCATGTATTTGATCCAACACTGATTCAAACCAATGTTTTTAAGCCTCTTGGTATTTTATGATGGAAAAAACTCATTGCAAAAATCAGAAAAAAACACATTATCAATATACAAATGTATGTATTATCTTCTTTCTTCATCATGGGGATTTGTTGTGGGTTAGGGATCTTGATCCTGATCTTTAAGTTCACAGTCGACATAAATGACAATGCTTCTTTGTCTTTTTGTCCTCCTCAGGCCTCTGAAATTTCCCACTTTGTGCTAATTGCTGGAAAACCAATCAAAGAGCCTGTGGTTCAGCACGGTACGTTGTTTGTGTTGTGCCCTCCATGTCACTAAGTAAAATAAATTCTCTATAAGTGTTCATTGAACGTTATTTGCCTCATTGTGTCTGTTTCCAGGTCCGTTTGTGATGAGCACAGAGGAGCAGATCAGACAGGCGCTCAGCGACTTCAAAACAGCATCAAATGGCTTTGAAAGAGCAAAAAGCTGGAAATCAACCATCAGAGATTCTGTCTAAACTCAACATGTTGCACTTTAGATTGTGGTGAAAATTATTTCCTCGCTCATTGTTACAGAAAACGTATTTATGTAGAGAAGTGTATTTGTGGTAACTGTACAAAAGGTAAAAGTTTGGTGGTAGTTATTGTTCAGAATATGTTCTGTATGTGTTTTCAGATTGTTTGGTTCTTTCCAGCCTTTATATGCAACTTGTTATATGTCCAAGTGCATCGTGTGTATGACATGATCCATTGTTAGAGCTTTACCTCCTTTTTCTTGTAAAACATAAATTTTAGCCTCTAACTGCTCTCCACTTCCACCGCAAAGTGTTTTTATGACATTTTCCTTCTGCTGTTTGACGCAGCAGCAGAGACGTACTGTATTTCACTTTATAAACTATTGTGCATTACTTTTTATTTTCCCATAGCTGTAAAACCAAAGGAATCAGGAAAATTGAACAGACCATGTTTCGTCTTTATTATTCCACATGTTGTTTATGCAGCGGATAGAAAAGATGTACAAGCTGCTTCTGCTCATTTGCATATAAATTATAAAAGCTGTTGTCATATTTGATCCATTATCATGTCTGCTGCTTCATGCTGAGTCAAACGAGCCAGGATGGGTGAAGGGGTGGGCTGTGAGCAGGACGGGGAGGGGAGGGGCCGGCGTCCTGTTTCCTCTCACACGTTATGGATGTCTGGATCACATTTAAAACACATGTTACTGCTCTGTGGCTGTGTGCGGTTTGGCAGCTGTGGAGCAGAGGACACCGATAGAGGATTTAACAGCAGAGGGACGTGATCACTTGACAGACAGACGTTAAAAAGAAAGACAGACATAGGAGCAAATACAAAGGACAGAGCAGCAGCAGGACTCACTGAGCTTCTCACAGCTTGTATCTCAGAGGAAGGAATTTCTTTTTGGGCAAACCACAGTAGGATCTGCAGAGCTGAGGAATGACTGAGGGAAAGTTAACATACAAATGTTGTAACCACTGAAATTAGACATTAAAGGAAACCAGCAGCCTGTTGAGGAGGTGGAAGTATAAAGAGGAGCAGAGTCTGAACAGAGATCATTCATTCTAAGGCCTGTGATTCTGCTCAACTCTCATTTTTAACTGAGGTAATTTCTGGCTTCTGACTTGTGTTAGTGTTGTTTAACAGGACACTTCAGCTTCTGCATCAAAGCTTTAGTAGTTTCTGTTTTAAAGCCTCTGCATCTTCCGTTTGGCTCAGAGTGTGTGTTACTGCGACAGGTTCAGACACTAGCACACACACATACATACACACTGCTGTGCAGCTAGAAGATCTGAGTTTGTTGCACATACCTTCACTAAGAGGAGTGTGTTTGTGTGTGTGGGGTCTGTGAAACTGAGTCAGATGCTGTCAGCTCTAAGTGCTTCTCCCCACCAGTGTTAAAAGGAGGACGATTTGACACTGCTGAGTGTTTCTCAGAGGACAAGTGGAGCCAGGAGATGAAGATGATGATGACTCGTAGCCTGTGCATACTCTCGTGTCTGGTGACTCTGGTGGTGGAGCTGAGCTGCATAGACTTGGGCCACGGTGTGCACAGACAGGGAGGCAGCAGGGTGAGTGTGCAACAAACTCAATGACTTCAACATGTCCTCAGACATCATCTTTTCAGTCTGATCCTGTTCTACTGAAACATTCAGGACTTTATTTATTTCTTACTTTTACAGCTGTTGTGGCATCTTTTCCTTTTTCCACTCATTCTGTCCTGATCCTCAGTAGCTGTGAGCATTGCTGTCTCACGTGTGTCCACTGACGTGAGTGCTGACATCACTGCAAACGTGTGTGTGTGTGTCTTTTCATGTGGTAAAAAAAGAGGAAACACACTGAGTCTGTATCAGAGACACATTAAGCATATTCTTCATTTCTGTGATTTGCTTTTCTTTATTAAACCTTCATTCATCTACTCTTTTGTCTCCCTTTCTAAACTCTCTCTGCTTTCATTCACCTCTCAGCCACTCGGCCTCTGTTTCTGTTTCTCATTAGTGGGTCTATCCTGTGGTAGAAACTCTTGAGGGGAAACCTCCCTGTTTTCTGTTGTTATTTCACTGATTTAAGTGGAAGTGGTCAGCAGCCAAATCTGCTCCACCCTCTGTTTCTGCGGCTCATCACAGGCTCAGACTGCTTCAGTTGTCCTCAGTAAATAAACTAAACCTAATACAGACAAGTGTTTTATTCCACAACCTTCATCTCTGATGTGTCTCCGCCTCGTGGCAGATTTTCCAGCCAGGATCAGGAGTTTTGGTTTTCCTGCCTCTTCTCTTTGTTTGGCTCAGACATATCACAAACGTTTACATAAGACCAAAGTCTATTAATGTTTCAGCAAGTTCAAACAAAACTGTAGGAATTTGTTTCATGAGTTATCATCTTGGATAAAGAAAATCTCTGTCATCCTTCTTCTTCTCTGGTTTATGTAATCATGGGAACGTCATCCCTCTGTGGCAGGTGGTTTTATGGTTTTTTCCCACCCCTCAATCCAAATCCTCCTCTTGTCTATAGTTACTGTGTTGGTCTGTTCATGCAGCAATGACTTCAGCCTTGTCCAGACACGAAGAGGCGTAAAAACACAGCGAACACACACAAAGTTGCTGTTTCAGCTGTTGATAATCGCACTAATAAGTGTAACCATCAGGCCGAGTGCTCCAACTCGCACTGCACTGAGGAGGAGTTGGCAGAAGAAGATGCTCAAACCGAAGTTTGAGATGTATTTAATTACATGGAGATGCACACGACAATGCTAACATGCTGATATTTACCAGGACTGTGTCTAAAATCCAAAACTTTGCTATATGATGCAACAATGGAAAATATATATATATATATATATATATATATATATATATATATATTCTAAAATGTAGTTTACTGCAGCTCATTCTACATCCAGTGGAGGGCAATATGGTGCAACATAATGACCTTAGGCCCTTAAGGCTACTAATAACTATGTAATATAGCAATATAAGTAACAATCACTGCCAGAGCTAACAAAGAATCAAAGTCTGCTAAATGTATTTTTTTTTTCTCTTATGGTTAGCTGAGTATTTGCGTATCACTGCTCTAGATATTTCTTGCTGCTGCTATATTGCGATGTAGAGTTTTTTCACTTTTGTATAGATATTGGATATGACTATGATGTTCTTGTCCTTCTCTTTGACCGAGTGAAAATAGCAAGAGTATTTCCATCTCTTAGCAAATGCGCTTTCCTCTGTCATCTTTAACCATCATCTTCCTGCAACAGGGAATAGCCATTTAACTTGCTGAATTTTTCTCTTGTTCTAAAGGTCTCATGGTGTTGGTGGTTAAAAATTAAACATCATTAAATTTCAAGTTAAAAGTGTGTTGTAATGCATGTCACTAAAATATGTAGTATATTGTAGAGTATAATGTTACTGAAAAATTATTGGTAATGCCTTACATTACTGGTTACAGCAAAAAGTACAGCATTACTGTAATTTGGTTACTTTTGTGACACCCAACATTGGTTAAAAGTCATTTGAACTTATTCTCTTGAGACCTTGAACATCTGCAGCAGATTGTTTAATATTTGCCGAGATGTTTGACTCAGACGTCAGAGACACAGACGTCATGTGAAACACGATGATCAGAGTCAGTGAGTAGCAGTTAAATCTTCTGGAGACCCTGAATAAACCGAGTGGTTGTAGACGGAGACGGCCTGATGTTGCCTTTTTAAAACGATTAACAGCCTCAGAGAAATGTTTGTTCTTTGATGTGTGATTAATGAGTGACTCCCTCCAGGTAGCGAAGCAGTGGGAGAGGAAGGTGCGATCAGCCTCCAGCCTCGACGAGCTGCTGAGACTCGCAGACTTTCCAGACTGGAAGCTGTGGAAGTGTCGTCTGAGGCTGCAGCAGCCGGAGACGCAGACCGAGGCCTTTTCGTCTCCACCCTCAGTGGGGTCACACCGCTCCACACGGTACGCCGGCGAGTCTTACAGCCTGGAGATCCTCAAAGGTTGGACACAACCTGCAGTGAACATCAGGCCTGTTTGTGTGTGAGCTGATGTGATATGAACTCTAGGTCCTTTTCTTTCAGCCATAGATGAAGAGTGGCAGCGGACTCAGTGTATGCCCAGGGAGACGTGTGTGGATGTGGCCAAAGAGCTTGGCACAGACCCGTCGATGTTCTTCAAACCTCCCTGTGTCTCCATCCACAGGTTTGTTCAGCAAGAAAACCACATGCACAATTTAAACATCATAAACATGATAAACTTTGTCATTTTATGTCTCAGCGGCATGTTGAATCACACGTGATCGCATACAGAATCCTCCTGTAGCTCCTCAGAGTGAGCACAAATATCCTCCTCTGTGTCCTTCATGTTCTGTATTAAAGTCTGTCACCATTATTTCCCCACAGGTGCAGCGGCTGCTGCAATCAGGAAGGTGTAACCTGCAGGAACATTACGACTGTATATGTGAATAAAACTGTGAGTGACCACGTCTCAGTGACGTCTTTAAACCTTTTTATTAAACCTTTTCTGGAGAATTTGAATGTTTACACTCTTGTCCCTGCGTGTTTCAGGTTCTCAGTGTTATTCCATTCAAGTTTGTACCAGAACCTGTTCTGATAAAAGTAGCCAATCACACGGAGTGTCAGTGCATGGAGCCACCCATCATACGACGAAACGCTCAGTCTCATAGGAGCAGCGGGTCAGTCCACAACTTCACTCCATTATTCCTCAGTGAACTCGCTGTAATAGTTTTCTAATCCAGCTGTTTGTCAGCAGCTGTTCTCCAATGGGGCAGCTGTCCGAGGCCAAGGACCCTAGGAGACTGTGTGCCAGCGGACTAATATGGGATTGTTCCTCTGACAGATGTATACCTTATCCATCCAGTACACCAGGTGTGTGTGTGTGTGGGTGTGTGTGCACGCGCGCGTGCGCATGTGTGTACTCAGGGAAGTTGTAATTGTGGCTTTGTGGGATTTAAATATGTACTCAAACACTGAACTCAACATTTACACTTCACATTCATTAAGCCTGACAACTGTAATTTTATTACTATTTTCATGCAAATTTAGTTTCACTTCAGAGGTGTTGATTTGTGTCTCATTCTCGTTTTGAATCAGTTACAGTGTAGTAGACTCTGATTATTGTTTTTGTTCAGATAAAACAAGACATCTGAAGTGCTTTTGATACTGATAAATACAGTTTTCTGATTTTACTTATGTGTTATGTTTTATACAGATTTTACTTGTTGTGGGGTATTTTAAAATGTCAAATTAATATTTCATTCAGAAAAGGATTTGATTACATATTTCCCTCTGAATTTCGGTCTAAAGCCTCTGATTTTACGCATAACAATCATAGAAGTAACTTGAGAGTTGTGTAAATCCCTCATAATTTCTTTGATCAAATAGTTCGAACACAGAGTTTCAGCTCTCGGCTTGATCCTGTCTTTGTGAATTCAATTTCCTCCTGAGCAGACTTCCCGATCACATCTTGGATGCCCGACTGTGAGATCGACGTGGATCGATGCGACTGTCTGCCCAGACCGTTACCGACTCCAAACCTCCAGTGTCAACTCAACTCATCTGTCTGTGCACTGAGACATCAACGCTTTGATCAAACCTCATGCAGGTAGAACAACATGGTGACACCTTATTTTACTGTGGACGCTCTGCAGTTCTCATGATATTGTACTCATTGAGCAGAGGTCGGGTTCATGCAGGGGGAAGGCCTGGATGAACCTGAAAGCTGTTTGAATTCATGCACGTTTCATTCCTCTCATCATTCTCATTTTTTCTTCACAGCTGCAAACGACCCAAGTAGAAATCCTCTGGAGAAATGATGCTACTACGTAAATACGACAACCTGCTCACCAAGAATGTTTGGAGGCAGAGAATAAAGGCTCATAATTTATTTACAGTCCTATTTATACTGATCATTTTAACTAATTAAGATCTTATTAACTCACATGACCATGTTAATTGATTTTTCTTAACATGCCTACTATGTTTCAATCAATGTGTCAAATGTTTGTCCATTTGTTCTTTGTGCACTGAACATTTAGTTTATATTAAAAGATTATTTTTATAATTTGAATTCACTGAATGTTTGGATCATTTCTTTGCTTCTTTCATTTCATTTTATATCCTGATTTCCTCATTTTTCAAAATAATTGAGCACAAAACTCACCAGATGCAAAACCAAATACTTCACTGGAAACAAAAGCTTGACAAGACGGTGTATAAAAAATGATTCAACCTCATTGAAAGTTTTCGTGTTTTATTTTGTATCAAACATTTGAGATTTAATTAAATTTTGTGAGTCTGCTACAACAGAAAAACTAATGTCAATAAATAAAGGATGACATATGATTATAAAACACTTGTTTGCCCACGTGATCAGTCACCACTGAAGCAGGCAGATGTTTTATTAATCACATATTCAGGTCAACACAGCTCATCTGTGAGAAGTGAATGTGGCTTTAATAAGAGACCATATGTGTACAAGGAGGAGTAAAAATAACATAAACAGAACAAGAGTTTTGTAGTGAAACTATGAGGTCAGTCCCTTGGTGATGACAGTGTCCAGATCTGTGTGTCCAGCTGAGAGTAAGGGAATAGAAAGGTTATTCACTGATAATCCACTTGGAACTCATCTTCTTTACAAAGAACAAAGCTGATAGACAAACACAGACTCAAACTGTGCGTCTGTTGAAGAGATCTATTCTTCTTGTAAATTTTGTTTCAGTGATTTAAGACAAGCAAAAATATGCAAGCGGCAGTTTTTTTTTTTCTAACATGAGAACACGTCACTGTCTCTTCTCTACTGATTTTTCCATTTGTGATGGAGAAGATGGAAATCTTAACTTCCGTATGTTTTTATTTCTTACATGTTGAGTTTATTTCTATTTTAGTGTTGTTGCCTGGTGAAGGTATTGATTTCAATAAATATATTGTATATATTGTAATATATTATTATATATATATATATATATATATATATATATATATATATATATATCCTAGTTCCTTTTGTTGACATCAGCATTGATTAATGGTCATTATATATAACAGTGACATTATAGTCACACAATAAGCAACAATAAACATAAACTAGTAGTAATAAGTAATAAAAGTGTCATCAGGTGGAGGTGACAGGTGGACACAGATCCACCGACTCCTCTGTGTCAAATTCAACTTTAACTCATCAGATTATCCTGTCAAGTTCAAAGCGATGAGAGTGAACATCAATAGCAACAATGTTTTTGAAATCAAACTTCAGACTGAAAAGACTGAAGTTATGAGGAGTTTTGTCTCCCCCTTGCTCCTGTTTATGAGCACTTCGCTTATTCCACTGCTCAAAGCTTTCACCAAGAGAAATAACAGTTTGCACTGTTGTAAAAAAAAAAATGGAAGAATATTTGAAAGAAAAAAAAAAAGACATTTTACATTGAAAAACATCAAAAGCATCTACTTCATTTACTGGAAATAACACTATGTTTACTGTGCAACACAGGGCTGTGTGCTGAGTCCTTTACTGTTCACACTCTACACCCACGACTGTACCACTACCTACTCCAGCAACAGCACCCTGAAGTTCACAGATGACACCACTGTGGTGGGACTCATCTCTGGGGGGATGAGTCTCCTACTGGGATGAGGTGGAGGATAACAACCTGGCCTTGAATACAGCAAAAACCAAACAAATAATCATAGACTTCAGGAGGAATAAAATGGACACTCAGCCCCTGTTCTTCAGTGGAGGCTGTGTGGAGAGGGTTTCAGACTTTAGATTCCTGGGTGTCTACATAGATGAACACCTGACCTGGGGCATACTTTCTACGGTGGTTATCAAGAAGGCACTGAAGAGATTTCACCTTAGACAAAGACTGCTTGTATCTTTTTAACGCTGCTCCATAGAGAGCATCTTAACATATTGTATGTTTGCGTGGTTTTCCAGCTGCATGGCTGAAGAAAAGAAAGTGCTCCAGAGAGTCGTCACCACAGCTGAAAAAATCATTGGCTTCTCCCGTCATTGGAAGATCTATACAGTTCTCGTTATCTCAAAAATCACACACTATTATCAGCGACCCATTCCACCCAGAACACTCGCTCTTTGAACTGTTGCCCTCGGGCAGGTGTTTCAGGTCAATATAGGCAAGAACAAACAGGTTAAAAACAGTTTCAATGCAAAGCCACACCTGCACTCAATTCTAAAAAAAAACCTGATCACTTTTCAATACGCAAGAAACACAGGATTTGTGCACTAACTGCAGACTGTGAGTGTAAATGTTTGATGTATGATATATTTTTTCTATTATAGTTTTTGCTACTTTCTTTTTTAGTATTTGTTCTGTTAATTTATATGTTTTATGCAGGATTGCATTTTCAAATTTCTTTGCACTTACAATGACAATAAAGGAATTCTGATTCTGATTCAACACAAAAGTGACTGAATGAATGAACATTGAAGTGATTCATTGAGACAATTAATGGCTCAAAGCTGCACAGTTGCTCACCTCCCTACAGTTGCAGCAACCTCAACTGTGCCTGAACAAATCTCCTCTGTTTAAACTTGAATTTTTTATTATAGGAAACTTAATAAACCTCATATCAAACCCTATGATAAAGTAATAGCTCCACATTTTGGTGAACAGGTTCATTCGCCCTCTTATGAGTCATACTTATCTACTCACACCAGCAGCAAACAGCAAACACAATTCTGTGCAAAGGCAACAAAATCAAAAACCCAACTGGCATCTTTGAACTTCACACTTCAATAAGTAGAAAAACCATCGTGTGAAGCATCACACTGTTGTTTTACAGGAGATTTTCTTCAATAATGGCAATGGAGCTGTGGCTCCTCCTGAACCATCACTGTGAGGTTTCCAGGCAACAGTAAAGATTGTTTTCAGCTGAGAAATAGTCCTGCACATGTAAAAGATAACTACATGTAAAACTGCATCAGTGCATGATGAGGAAAAAGAAAAATAGAATCATTATCTCTGAATTCAGAGACAAGTCTTTTAATTGACATTATTTTGAGTCTTTCCTTTATCAAACATCTGTGATCTGTTACAATAATCAGACTGATGTTGAACGGGGACTGAATCTGACACTGTCACTCTCTGTCACTTTTGAATATGCAGCAACAAACATGAACCTTAGTGCATCTCAGAGTTTTAAAAAGAAACAAAGTACTTTCATGAAATCAGAAGAGAATTTGAATTAGTGATCAAATCAAGTAAAACAATTGCTCCAAAATACACCACAGTTAGTAGAAACACTTTGAAATTCAAATTATATTGAAATGGTGAGCAGCTTTATTATACTCCTACATGGATAAGGGCAACTAAGATATTTTCCTCAGAATGAGTGTGTTGTGTTTATTGTGCTTGTTGTTGAGCAGTTAGAAAAAAATGGTAAAGTAATTGACACATGATGTTGTGACAGATGATTCACTTTGTAGCTCTTCTGTTAAAGGAGGATACAGATGCTGCGCAGTGGCCTCACGTCTCCAGTTATTAAAGTCTAAAAGTGATGCATTTCCCATGAGACAACACTCACGTCAGCTGTGCAATAAACTGGATGACATTTCAGTCCTGAAGCACATTGATGGGTCTGAGACTTTGCATGAAGCTGCTTCTTGAAGCGGCCCGTCAACCTAACGAGGGCGCCAACCACATGGATCGATGCACTGCTCAGTGAACACATATGACACCTACGCACAACGCTGACCTTTGAAGTGACTGTGATGACTCAATGTATTTTACTTTTAATTTCACTCGTGTTGTGAGTGATCCTGAAACCACATTCGAAAGAGAAGACAAACTATGAACTATCACCATCACCGTTTCTTCTTGTTGCCAACTGATAAAGCCAATGATCGATTTGTCTCTTCATAATGAGTCTGTTACACTATGTCTGCAGAGTAGATTACTGCAGTAATAGATTATACACATAGAACATGATTATCATCAAGTGACACCAAATCGCCATGTAAATTACATCAACACTAAATCACTTACTTATTGTCTGACTGGGACTTTTCATCCATTTTCAGCAGCTCACACAGGTTCAGGTTGAAGAAGCTGCAGGTCCAGTTCGACTGTGCAGCTCTTTCCTTCACGGTCGCATCTGATTTCAGGCTCGATGAGATATTTAATCTCTCCATCATGTTCTGGTCAAACCTGAAGTCTCCTCCCTCTGTCCATGACGGGTCCTGATCCTGAACAACTTCAACTGTTTTCCTAAAATGTGAAGGAGCAGTTCTTCATGTTTTAACTCTTCACCTCTGTGCCTGAGTCCACCAGAGGAAATTCTTGCATTTTATTCACGACCTCATTCTTTCAGTCACTTCCCAATGGTCTGGTTCAATCCTGTCTTACTGCTGACACTGATCCATCTGTCATTGTTATTACCAACTCTACTGCACTAAGGACTAAGGGACTTGAAACATAACGTCTGTCATCAGTTAGCTGTCTCAACTCTGTGGATTATCATATAACATCTGGTGACAGGGGAAATCAATTATTTCTATAAGAAAATAAAACTAAAGGAAAATGTCAATATATTGATTCTGGGGTATAATTATTATTAGATTATACTGTAGATGTAATGTTGTGCCTTGCTTTGAATGAATATCTTATACAACAGGTGTCACTCACATTCACAGTGAACGTATTGTGATTTTATTAAAATCTATTCTCTATTACTAAAGTCTAAATGTACCAGAGAGACATCTTGTGTTTCACTGTTAAATATAAAAGATATTAGCATTTTTTAGAAAGTCTTTTATGGTAAAAAAACATTTCATTTATCATTTAAAATCTGTATGAAATGTTCTAGATAATCTTGCAGTTGCGACTGTGTTACATGATCATGATCGAGTTTGTTCTCCTTCAGTCCACAGACATTCAGGTTAATTAAAGTCTCTAAATTACCCACCATGTGTGAATATGAGTATAAACAGTTGTCTGTGTGGAAATGTCAGCTTTGTGACACCACCTTGTTACACCTCCTTACTGCTTCACATCAGCTTTCATTCATGTTGAATTCCTGATTGATTCCTTCACTGTCCTTTTCTGTTCCTGTGTTCCTGTGTACTTTTATGAATCATCTTAATTTATGACAAAGATAACAACTAATCCTTATTTACATTTCAGTCTTTCCACAGAATGAGCCTGACATGTTAAGTAGAAGCTTGAGACCATGCAGGGCAGAAATTTGGCTCAGCACTCAGCACAATTAAACAAACACTATCCAGACTGAATTATACTCCCACTCATCCTAACCTGGCCACATCTCTCGCTCTGGGAAACGCCAAATTAGGACATTGTGGGGTGATATGGTCACTATAAATGTAGCATGTGACAGAGCAGAATAATCATGTGCAGTGTAGTTTATACACAGTGAACAGGACTAAGACCCGCACATGACGATCCACTGTCACCGTGCAACACGATATGAATTCACAATATGATTTGAACTGATGTAAGTGATGTTTTTACTGACTTCACATCAACTGATGAGAGAAATTCATTAGACATTAACATTAAACATCCATTGTTTATTGATCACATTCTGTAGAAGCGAGTCATAGTTCGATGAAACATTTACATTTAGAGCTTATCTGAAGGTTTCACAGCCGTCATTTAGAAACACAATACGCAAACAGCAACACAGTCCAGGCAGCTCATTACACAACATCAGATCAACACAGTCTTTGTATAACAAATATCACACCTACTGAACCTGCAACTTTTATCTTTCTTGCGTCACAGAAAACTTATAATATAATTTTATCACATCACTAATCATAAAAATCACGCTTCAGCTTTGAAAGAGAGATGTCATTGTTAGACAGCCATGGAGGAGTTTTGCTCCAAGTCTAAGAAGGTAAAGTTGATGAGTTATCTGAGCTGCGGCTCAGTGGTTTTAACATTAT
The DNA here is from genome assembly GCA_016801845.1 of Polydactylus sextarius. Classification (NCBI taxonomy): domain Eukaryota; kingdom Metazoa; phylum Chordata; class Actinopteri; family Polynemidae; genus Polydactylus; species Polydactylus sextarius. The sequence goes on from CM028906.1 coordinate 18,525,127, forward strand.
TGAGTAGCTGCAAAACAAAGTAGAGACGTGGAGTTTGACAGACACGATGTTCTCCAGGCACTGAGGCCAAAGTGAGCTGGAGTTATGACTTCAAGTTGCCTTCATTTCTGATCCTGTCGCTTCTTTAGATGCCATCTGTCACTCATGAGTTATTTCATCTGCCTTTTCTCGGCAAAGTAAAATACATATATTTTGTTCCTCAGCCTTTACTTGAAAATATTGACAAAGTTTAACAACAATTACTTTGTGAACACAGTGAAACTACAGCTCCAATAAAACTCTAAAAGCAACACAACGTTCATCTCAATAAATACACAACCTTTTATCTTTGTAGTTAGGATCTCTGCTCTGATTGGATTTTATTGTCCAATCAGAATCTGCTTTGTGTCTGTTCACACAGGAAACCTTTTTTTCGCAGTTTCTTTGTGTAACAGCTGACAACTTATTCACAGATGAATTTTTAAGCTACTAAACTTTCCCACAAGTGTACATTTTGTTTTACAAGCACAACACTTTCTACACATACATATCGATATACATACATACACATTTACAAAGGTTTAAATAAAACTCCATCAATTGGCTCTGATCTGAACTTAACTGGTTTGAGGTTAAATGTCTCAACAGATGTATCATCATAAAACATAACACAACTTTCATGTCATACTCACGATTAATTATTATCACTTGGACTGTTTGTCCAGTACTTTAGTTTGAAGTAAAGACGTCCCTGTCAGCTGATCTGATGTTAATCAGGAAAGGTTGTTACAACAGATAAAACTACAATGAATAAAATTATACCTGCCCATCATGCTAACATCATCACTAACTTCTTCAGAGACACTGCATCTTGTTTAAGGCTGATTGAACTGGAACACTTGGTCTCTGCTGTTGCGATTTGGTTTAGTTTAGTTTGGTTTGGTTTGGTGTGAACACTGGATTCAAACTCTAGTTTGAACCAAACAAGTGCTCTGTCCACCTCAACAAGTTGGTATCAGACCACAGTCAGGTGGACTGAAGACTAGTTCAGTAATAAGAAGTTTGTCAAGAAGTTGTACATCTAATTTAATGCACATAATCACTCATTTATTCATTCTTTTGTTTTTGGTTCCTGCTTGTATGATGGTTATTCACTTTCCCTTGTATGTAAGACAGCCTTTTTCTGATTGTGACATTTTAGTCTAATTTACTTCATGAACCATGAAGTTATTTCATAACCAACGAGCATGTGTTGATATTCTCTCCAGAACCAGTCAGTGCTTCAAGCTGAACAATATCCTGGAATAAATCAGGTCTTATTACTCTACTGAGTGATAATCTGGCAGCATTTACACCAGTCATCATGTTTGGACTCAGGATGCAAAACCTGGTTTTAAAGTCTTGAGCTGTAATTGACTCGTTATGACCAACATGTGGCACAGAAATGCAAAAGCTGCGTCATTGGTAGAAACATAATGTGTGAACATTGCCTTGGCTTCTTTTCCTATAAAGATGTAACTGTGGGAACTAATTCATGGAGAACGTGGGATTTAATGTGTTTGGAAAAACAGGATATACAGGTGATTTCATTCTAATTATTTTGTTTTCCTCGAGTCTTCCAACTTAATAGACATATTTATTCATTTGAAGTATGGATTCATTAATTTTAAAAAAGTGTTTTGATGAGATTACAAGATGTCTGAATTTGAAACAAAAAGTATTTTGTTGGAGTGAATGGGGATGAATTATGTTTCTTGTAGTGACTCATGGTCTTAATGTATTATTTGTTGAACTGACACACACACACACTTAGACACAGTCCTCCTGATACATCTGTCTGCCGTTGATCATGCTCAGACTTGCTACAGAATAATGAGTGCTGCGAACTGACGTTACATGTGTATTGTAATGTGTCGGACTGTGTGACGAGTGTTGGAGGATCATGCGGCAGCAGCAACAAAGTTGCTGGTTGAACTGTTTCTTGAAGCTCTTGCTTAGCAGGTATAGAGCGAAGGGGTTGAGGCAGGAGTTGGTAAAGGCCAAGATCCGAGCTATGATGCTACACACGAAGTGAACCAGCGAGGTGTCCACCTGAGACAAGGACAGACAGACGGAGGGTGAGCTGAGAAATTGTTGCAGTAATATACATTCACACATTTTATTTTCATCTGACCTGAAGTGAAAAAACACGTCATCTACCTGTGAGTAGTGATAAGAACGGTACAAGTAGATGACGTGACTTGGAAGCCAACACACTGCAAAAAGACCAACAAACACCAGCACTGTCTTGGCCAAACGCTTCCTAGATTCAACCTGTGGGTTATTAAAAGAAACAAAAAACAATACTTAGACATAAGAAACAATAAACTATTGATTAGTCCTGATAAAATAAAATAACAATAAAGTTATAGCAGCAGCTCCTGCACTGGCCTGACGCTTTGCGTGCACATTGCCTTCCACGGGCAGGTTGGAGGCGCTCCTCATCAGGCTGCGGGCGATGAAGGTGTAGTACACTGATATGACCAGCAGGGGAATGACGTAGAAAATGAGGAAAGAGGCCATGGAGTGGATCTTAGGGTGCAGCTCCCCCGCATGGGGATACGGTGCACAGGTGACGAAGCTCTCATTGGTGGAGGTGATATTGAAGGTGTGGAGGTCGGAGAAGACGGCCTCAGGGATCGCAAGGACCAGAGAGAAGACCCAGATGAGCGCTGCACGCAGGACAATGCTGGTAGTGGTGCTTGATGTTTGGATGTCCAACGGTTTCACGATGGCTCGGTACCTGATAGATAGATAGATAGATAGATAGATAGATAGATAGATAGATAGATAGATAGATAGATAGATAGATAGATAGATAGATAGATAGATAGATAGATAGATAGATAGATAGATAGACAGACAGACAGACAGACAGATAGATAGATAGATAGACAGATAGATAGATAGATAGACAGACAGACAGACAGATAGATAGATAGACAGACAGACAGACAGACAGATAGATAGATAGACTTAATTTTCTGTAGTTGTAAATGTTAATTTATAATTCATATGTCATTAATAATTGATTTGACTTTCTGCAGCTCATTTCCAAACACCCTGTGTTCACGCTGTCACTTTGCATCAGTTAAAAGCAAAAATCAATTACAGCCTATAGGAAGAAGCAGGAAAGATTGGATTTTGGAGAATAAACACCAAAGTCAGTTTTCCAACAACAAGCCTCATCTAGGAGATAACATCAGCCTGGTGGTGTTTTACATAGTTGAAGGGACATTTAATGGTTATTAAAATCTCTGAACAGATTGACTCAGACAGGTCACGCAGAGGGCAGGAAAATACTTCTGTTCTGCTTCACTTTCATTGTCTATTTAAATTTCATCTCTTTTCAGTTTAAACAGAGTTTTCCACCTGTCTGTGCCTGAAGCAACAGTTTATGTCTGTAAAAACAAAAAAGTTCAGCAGTTCAGTCAGATCTTAGTCTTGATCTTACAGTGTGACACAATATGGCGTCCAAACTTGGTATCGTAATTTGATAGTTCTGTTGAAGTCCAAGTTGGGGCATCTGGCCAAAACTGCACTAAAATTTGTTGGTGACCCAGACCAGGGCTACATGCAGTGTCTCTACGAAAAGTCAGTGCTCAGAGAGGCACTGAAGATTTCAGACGACCACACACACATCCTGCATCAGGTAGACGCTTTAGGACACCTAACTGTAGATTAAATAATTACAAAAACTCTTTTATAACAGCTGGCTCAACAATAGATAGCAGTCTTGCTCATAATATTTTATGCAGTGCACAGTTTTAACCAATTTGTCTGTTGGTGTTACTGTGGTGTTGTGGTGCTGTATGTGTTACTGTTGGTCTGTGTATGAAAAGTGTAAGTCTGTGATGCAGTGACTGTGAAGCCCAAGACGAATTTCCCCTTGGGGACAATAAAGTATACTTTACTTTACTTTATCAACAGTGTTTCTCACTCAGATTGTTTTGCCACTGATTTCAATGAACAGTATAGTATGAATTACTTCCCTCCCTTAAGCTTATATTTGTGTACAAATATCTGTGGCATCTGTAAGCATCATTTGATGTGTGCAGCATTAATGATGAGGAGAAACTGTTTGTAATATGTCCGTAGATGTACAGACTCTCCTTTACTCATCTGAAGAGAAACACTTGAAATAAAATATCAGTGTTCAGAAGCTAATTAATGTTTTCACCACATATTTCTGTCATCAAAATCTAACTGTAATTGTATATTTGATCATTTGATATTTAAGTCGTACAGAAGCATTTTGCGTTCACTTGAAAATGTATTTTTTGGCTTATTTTTTTTTTCTGAGTTTAGAGAGCATTTGAAACAATAGACACATTCATTTCTTTACTGAGACCTCAATAGAAACAAACATGACTGGCTTCTTTAGTTTAATGAAGTTTTACTTTGATCTGGGATTAAGACACTGGGAGATCCTTTCTTCAAATCATACATATGGTATTATTATTATTAGTTTGTCAACTCTACACAGGTATCTGAGGACTTTGCGGTTGTTCAGAAGGAATGCACATTCAGATCTGCGAATCACTTTCAGGTTGTAGGACGTTGCTGGAGCTTGAGTTTCAATCGCGATAATTTAGAAAAAAAGACTAAGAAAAACAGAAAAAAATTATCACGAAAAACAGAAAAAAATTCTCTGTAAAGCGGGAAAAAAAAATATTTTTTTTTTGAGTGAATGCAATATGTTTCTGTGAAGTTGCTGGCTGCATCTGCTTTCAAAAAAAATAATGTCATAAACAAACCTGCAATAATAAATATGATCCATTCATTGTGGTTATAAAACTGTTTTGTTTTACTTATAATTATTTTAGATACTGTATTTTCATAGTGCTTGGTCTGTAAAAACATCACCGATACTATCGTTATCCAGTGTTTAACATCATCACAAACTGTAAATGTTCACCCTGAGGAAGGCAGGATATTTTGCCCGACAGCTTTTGTTACAGTGGTGGTGTTTTATTAGGTGTCCCTAATAAAGTGTTGTGAAGTACACTCGGCAGCTAATGTAGTACTCTTTGATTTAGTTCAGTAAAAGCTGTACCACCTAAAAATAGTCTCATCCTATATCACATAATAACAGAACATCGCCGCAGTATCTTGGCAACACGGCTCCGTCCACTGATTCACTCCACTCACTTCATTCATAAAGTGCAGATGGTTTCTCACACCATTTAAAAAAAAATAACATAAAAATAATGATAATAATAATAATAGTAGTGGTGTGAGAGGAGGTTATGTAACTGTAATTAATTTCTGTGTGCATTTTGGAGGAAAGTGCTTCAAAAGCCATAACTGTCACTATTTTAATGTCTACAGTCTGAAACAAACAACTGTCATATTGTCATTGATTATAGAATAAAAGAAGCATCAACTGAGACCCTGAACATATGTTGAGCACCTTCCTGTGACTGAAGAGGATAATTAAACAATACTGAATATAGAGAATAGACAAACAAGCCTGAATACAGTTAATGTTCAGAGACATTAGGCTGATAACAGACTTAATATTAAATTGGGTAAAATATTTCTGAGTTAACCTGTGTTGAAAGATGAACAATAACATTGTTTGGGCTCATCCAAGTATCACATGTACCAGATTTCTACATACATTTTATTATATTTTTCTTTCAGTTGTAGTCTCCAGTTGTTAAAAAGAATAACTCTTGTTGTTCAGACAGTTGCTGGTATTACTGAAGCACTGACTGTCTCTGTGGAGAAGACGCTTCATCAGCCTGATTGGAGATGCTGAGTCTGATGTATTATTTACTGACCTTTTTCTCAGAATCTACTGTAAACTGACTCAGAGACTTTTCATTTGAATAAATGAACAAAAAAGTTGAGTTCAGGATCTTTATCTCAGTCTCATTATTTAATCTGATACAAACAAGGATTCTAAAATAATGTTGTATATTCTGCCGTAGTTCTAATGCTGGGTGCACTTTTAATACATTTATATTATTTCTGTTGTGATTAATATCATTTAATAGATTTTGTTAATATCCTGCAACAGGTATCTTTTCTAATTATTTGTGATTCATTTACACCAGGAAAGTGCACTCAGCAACCTGTGGATGGTTTAGTTTAGATTTGGTTAATGTAAAGTTAACTGGCTGAAGATATGGTGATTTTTTTCCCTGTTGGCCACAGTCCTAGAAATATATATATATATATATATATAAGATATATATATATATGTATATATATATATATGTGTGTGTGTGTGTGTGTGTGTGTGTGTGTGTGTGTGTGTGTGTGTGTGTGTGTGTGTGTGTGTGTGTGTATATATATATATATACATATATATATCTACAAACACTCTTCTTTTCTTACTATAATTTAGTATATAGTATAATTTAGTAATTCTAATTTATAATTTAGATCAGCAAACTGTTGTTTGTTTATTTTAATAAGTCTGTATTAGATATTTTAGTATCTTTGTATGGGATTCTTAGTATCTCTTAACACATCCTTCCCAACACATTTTATTGTGCCGAATGTGGACATTTTTTCAGCTCAATTAGCCCAGTATTGAAAGTCTGACATTTTATCATCAACCAACGGATGCAGTGGGGTTCGCTTTGTTTAGTCCATAACTGCAGCTGAAGCCTACTGTATCGTGACTTGAAATCATCTTGCCTCTAGAAGCTGGCCTCCACCACCAGCTCTACAACAGCCTCCAGCAGCTACCCTCCATCAGCCCTGCAGCAGCTAGTCTCCATCAGTCCTGCAGCAGCTAGCCTCCAGCTGCTAAGTTACAGCGGATAGCCTCCACCAGCCCTGCAGTTGCTGATCTCCAGCAGCTAGCCTCCATCAGCCCTACAGCAGCTAGCCTCCAGCAGTCCTGCAATAGCTGATCTCCAGCAGCCACCAGTAGCCAGTAAATTTTGATGATAAGATGATGTTTGAGATTCTGTTTTAATTTGATTACCTTTCTGTACTGAGGAAAAATGTTATATCTACAGACAAATATCTCTATGCTCATGTCAGTAAGATTTAAAATTATGATTCTGGTCTGTTGTGTAGTAACATTCTAAAGAAAAGGTACATCATTCTCCTATTGTTTTTAACATCATGTACATACAAATCCTGGGCCAGGTCTTCACTGTATCTCCACACCAGAGGAGCTCAAAGTTAGGTCTGGTCTCGGTATTATCCATATTAATGTTCACAGCTGCTCAACAGACGCCAATATTATTATAGTATCATAAACTTGACTTGTTAAGTCACTTCCATATAAAGACATCAGTATAAAGGATCTTACTCAGGGTCCGTTTATTAATATTATTGGAAGCTACAGGCCACCTTCAGCTGAAGCTCTAAACTCATTAGCAAATTATTTGTTTAATTTTGACTTGAGCTGCTACTAGTGCGGGACCTGAACTGCAACTTGTTGACAGCATCAGATAACCTTAAATTGGTGTGTGACTTATTCTGACACAACATGTTGAGGCAGCAACATGTCCAAATGTTAAATGTCCTGAGGCGACATCATTGCTTAATTTGATTTTGACCAATGCTCCACATACTGTACTCTGATATAGGTATCATTGCAAATGATCCCAGTGACCATTGTGTCAGGCAGGCTAAACTCTCCAAAGCCAAGCCACAACTGCTTATGAAAAGACACCTTAAATGTTTTTGTGAACAAGCTTTTATTCATGATCTTTATAATTTTGATTGGAGCAGATTTAATCTTATTGGTGAAGTGGAACTGGCCTGGAAATTATTTTCTGATGGTTTCTTGAATATTATAAACAAACATGCTCCTTTCAACAAATTGCAAGTAAAAGGTCACAACAATCCCTGCTTTTCTCCTAAATAGTCTAATAGCTAAATAGTCTTCTTTGAGATAGAAATAATGCATGGGCTAAAACAAGACAAAGTAAATCTGATTACTGATTGGCTCATATAGGCAGCTTAGAAATCACTTTACTCAGGCCATAAAAAGAGCAAAGGCAGAGTACTGCCTCTTGGAAACCAGTAAGAACCTAAATGAAAAAAGAAAAGTTTTGGAAAACAATCAGGTCTTTTTTCAGCCAGGTTTCCTGCACTGAACTACCCTCCTTTATCAACAAAGGCTCATATATGAGTCTGAGATTTTAAATTGTTTTAATGAGCATTTTATTTCTGCACATTTTTGTAATTTGAATCTAGTCACGAGTAAAGCAGTTCTGATTCACTTGTTAAAAACGGTAATGTCTTGCCTGTTTGTAAAGAAAATGTAAAAGCCCTGTTTCAGTTTCTTCCTATACTGCTACTGATGTATCTAGAGAGCTGAAACAGCTGGACCCAAAGAAATCTGCTGGTCCTGATCAGCTTGAACCCTACTTTTTTAAGTTGGCTGCAGACTTTATTGTTAAGCCTTTATCAAATTTGTTTAATGTCAGTCTTCATAATACTGAGGTCCCAAGCATATGGAAGTCTGCCTTCGCTCTTCCCCTGCTAAAAGGGAGAGATCCCTCAATTGTGAACAATTACAGGCCAATTTTGCTGTGCATTTTAGCAAAGGTCTACTAAACACGTCTGCAATCATGCAATCATCATCATCATCAATCATGCAAGGATTTCCTAGAAAATAAGTCTACTACTAAACTAATAAATAACATCTTATCAAGATACCAGTCTGGCTTTAGGAAAAAACACAGCTCTGTTTCTCACCCCTTAAGGTTTTAAATGACATCATTGAAGCATTGGACTTAAAGGAAGTGTATGTCGCATTTGCAATTTCTTGGTTCAGAAATTATTTATTGGGTAGATCGCAGTGTGTCCAGATGGCAGGATCATCAACATTTTTGAGGGTCTCAAAGGGGATACCACTAGGATCGGTGTTAGGATCCATTTTGTTCATCATTTTTATGGAGATGACACAATATTTTATTGTTCTGCATCATCTCTTGTGTAAGCTTTCATTCTTTTACAGTCGGCCCTGATGTTATTCAGCCCCGTCTGCAAAGGCTGAAATTGATTTTGAACTCTGATAAGATGAAGGTCATGCTGTTTTGCAGGGCTACTGTGTGGTCAAAACTTCTCCCTTTTTAACTTGCCACGGTGCAGTTATTGAGTTGGTCTTGTCTCTGGGTTTTATATATTGATGAACGTTTAACTTCATTTTTATGTCACAAATAACCATTTTTGAAATTGACCCATTTTCTAATGGATATTTCTAAAAGAGGAATTTCTATGAAATGGGCATGTTCAGAATTTCTAGCACTTTTCCCATGTTCCTGAATGTGGGTGGACTACCATTCTTCAACAAAGATGAGGTAAAAACGTTTTTTTGATTCCCTGTCACTTTTAAGGAAAAATAGAATAGAAGGAATAGGTAGGTAAGAATAGATTTTTCTTCTCTCATGGAGCCAGGAAACGCCTGTCAGCAACCTTTATTCCACTGCTTGATTATGGTGACATAGATAAATTGACGTAGATCTGGATAAAATGTATCATTGTGCACTTTGGTTTATCACTGGATGCAAGAATCTCACCCATCATTACACTTTGTAAAGAAAGCTGAATGATCATCCCTGTCTGTCTGAGATTTACTCATTGGTTGACTTTTATTTATAAGGCTCTACTTGGTATAGTCCCATCCTATCTCGGATTTCACCTTGTTAGGGAATTTGGACATCATAGCCTATGATCCACTGGCCTTTTCACTCTGAATGTTCCTTGTGTTTCCACAGAACTGGGGAAAAGGCATTTCGTTATGCTGCTCCCTCTGCATGGAACTCCCTGCAAGATGATCCAAAAATGTCACACCTGATCCCGCTTAATAGCTTTGTTGAAATTCTTAAAACTAAGGAACTCGAAAGCATTGGGCTTTGTCGCTGTTTTTAAATCAAATATTATTTATTTTATCTATCTCTGATATTTTTTTTTTTAAATCTCTACTCACTGTACAAATGTTTTTTATGGCACTATTTGCACTGTAAAATTCTGCAGGTGGGTTTTGAAAATGAGATTCTATTCTAACCTGGTTAAATAAAGGTTAAAAAAAAACATCCTCAGTTAGCTTCTCAGAAACCATTTCACCTCTGACAACACGATTGATTACCAATAACACGCAGAGAAGCATTCAAACGATTAGACAGACGTCAGAGCCTGTGGTTCATCACCTCAACCCGTTCTAGCATTAAACATGTCTCAAATTGTAATATTCACCTGAGAAAATAATGTTGCAAACTTGTGAAAGTAGCAAGATTTATATATATTAAAACCATTCTCTAGACAAGATACAGCTTACAGTATATAATTAGAAGCAGATATGAAATGTTTTACCAAAAAATGTGATTATACACAGATAAAGATTCATACTTTGTCGTTGTTTACAGCAATGAATGGATTATTTATGACCTCAACTCTCTGCACATTACTGCTCTCACATAGGTTTCATTTTGTCTGTTAATAAGTCGAAACAACAAAAACTGCCACATCACAAAACACGATCAGCTTCTGAAACCATCACTCTATCAGTTAGAAGAATTGCTGATTTATACAGTAACAGTAAAGCTGTTATTTTAGTAAAAGTCTCAATTTTCTGCAGTGACAGCTAATATTTGTAGCTCTTTGACTGTGTGACCAAAAAACCCAACAAAACAAAACAAAAAAAGATTAAAAACTTCTCTGGAAATTATCTGCTTTTCTAATTACAAGGACATGAAAGTCTGCGAATGACAGAAAAATCATAGCTTAAATGTTGAATGGACTGTAGCTATAACTCAAAGCACTTTATTTTCATGCAGCACCACTACTCACACAACATTCATACCCTGATGGAGAAGCCATTAGCTTCAGTATCTTGCCCAAGGACGCTTCAACACAAAGACTGAAGGAGCAACATCATGGTTGTTTTTCTACAAGTACAACCACTAGTAACATGTTCTCTGTGACACTGATGAAACCAAGACTTGTGGATATTAAGTTGTGTAATTGAGCAGTGAAGAAATAATTAAAACCAGAGTTGATAAAATTAATCGATATAATTGTTACATTATATTTCTCCATGAATTGTGATATTGTGATATGAATTCTGTGCCAAAGTGATTGAGTGTATTGAAATCTAACCAAACCAACTGAAATGTTCTTAACTTTGACCAAAGTTGCTTTAATGACTGGATATGGATATGAACCCTGGTGTCTACTTTGTTAATCAGAATTTTTTTCTATTTTGAAGCCACCAACCACAACAAATTGCAGCCTGACATTAACAAACATCAGCCAGTGATTCTGTCTCCATCGCAACGTAACTGTAAAACCAATGCAGCAGAGTATGAATGTAATATCTTCTCCTGTTGTGACAGATGTGGATTGTGCAGACAAAACTAGCTCTTATTGTAAAGTCCAACACAACGGCCATTGTTTTATATTCTGGAGCAGAAAGGAGCTTTAAAGAAACCTTAAAATCATTTGAGAGAAGACATTTATTTCTCTTGAGAGTTAGATGAGAAGATTGACGCCATACAGCAGAATTTAGTCAAATTATGTGTTCTGCTTTAATTAAATATCAAGGGAGAACCAACAGCTGGCTAACATAGTTTAGTCAGCTGTTGGAGGAAACAGGAGATAAAATCTGTCTGGCAGCATCTCTACAGCTCAGTATTTAGCAGGAAATATAAACTTTTACAAAGTTGAATCAGGGAGGATGAACTGAGCAGATGATCATCAGTGATTCTCATCCTTGTAACAACTGAAGCTGCTTGAGCTCAATTTTGAGTTTGAATTATCTGCAACTTACCTGTAATTAAAAGGAAGGTCATGGATACTTTTAAAATTACAAATTAAAAGCTGGGCTTCTGATTCTTTTGAAACAAGAAATAGTGAGTGTTGTCTTAAAAAATATCTCTTCAATTCATTTGAAAAAGATAAAATTATTAAAAAGTGAAAGTCAAATGAATTGATGTGCCACAGAAAATGTCAGTGATTTGTATTCCATTTCTTCATTCATCCAGTTCATCATTTGAACCTGTATAAGAACTGAGACATGAACATGGTTGTGCAACTACACTGGTGCAGCTCCAACACACTGATGTGAACTGGGTTCAGGGTTCAGGATCACACAGCACATGGACACACTTGTTAAATTTCTATGATGATCATGAGTTACACAAAGGCTTAAAGTTGGGTTTGTTTTTTCATGACTAACAGTGCAGATCCATCTGATGGGGCAAATGTTAACGATGGTGAGAGAAAATAACGAAGTGAGTAGAGATGGGAGATAATGAGAGGTGATGAGTCATACACCTCACACGTCAGTTACTGACCTGGCTCATGGAGATTACATCCACATGCGTTTTGTTTTAGATGCAAAAGTCTCACGAAAAGTTTGAAATCATTAACAGGAAACTGATTGTGGATCAGTTGGTGTCAGCAGCCTTAAACATCAGCTCTGTGGTGCGTAAAGCCACTAAATCAATACGCAGCTAAATATTTGCGCGTCATCTCAGTGATAAATCATCATGTTATTACATAGAGTCCACATCTGCCTTTGTAAGCTGTAAGCTTTGTAAGTACACCTGCTCACATCTGGATGATGTGGCCGTTTCTATAATCAATGAGAAGAACTGACACATACCTGTCGGCGGACAGAGCTGTGAGGGTGAACACAGAAACCCCGACCGAGGTGAGCTGGATGAAGGGGATGACTTTACAGCCCACTCTGCCGAACAGCCACTCCTCCGACAGGTAGCGGCTGGCGTCGACCGGGGCGCAGGTCAGCAGCAGCAACACGTCCCCGAGCGCCAGGCTCGACATGAACAGGTTGGGTACGTTGCGGTTGGAAGCCGCGGAGCAAAACGTCTTAATGAGCGTGATGTTACCGATCAGCCCCAACACGCTGATCACACCGTAAACCGAAGCGATGGCCACGCCGGCGAACCACATCGTCTGCGCCGAGGTTTGGGGAGCTGTGTCGCTGCGCGACGTGTTTGAGTACAGATGCTCCATCTCTCCCACTGGAAAAAAAAAAAAAAAAAAAAAAAGTTCAGCGTGGTGGAAACACGGAAAAGTCTGATATTTGTCGTGTAAAAGCTTCTGTGACAGTGACAGCCCACCGCGCAATTGTGGAGCGTACATTGCACTCGGCATGCGCCAATAAAGACCAATCAATATCAGTGTGTGTGTGTGTGTGTGTGTGTGTGTGTGTGTGTGTGTGCGCGTGTGTGTGTGTGTGTGTGCGTGTGTGTGTGTACAGGAGGAAACAATGAGTTTGAGAAGAGACAGAACAGAATGACACGTTTGGTTTCACAAATATTTAATCTCACCTGATTCTCAGAAGACAAGGATGCAAAGAAAAAAATAATTTACATCTTAAATATTAATTTAACGATTCACTTTAAATTTGTTGAGTGATCTCTTTCTGTGTTTGTCATTTTCACCTCTGATATTCTTTACAAGATACTGACATCATCAGACGGTCGTGGATCATTGGATATTGGATTATTTAATTTATGTTTGAGTGTTTGACCATCAGTATAAGTAGAACAAATCACAGAGGGGTCATTAAGTGCAGGAGCCTCCTCTTTCTGACAATTAATTGCAGAGCAGTTATTTTTAGCTGTTAGAGAGCAGTGAGTCTGAAGCTTTTTGTTTGCGTGCAGTATTCACAGCATACTTCTGGGAGAGAAAATGGAAACAGTATGAGAGGGTTCCGATTTGTCCAAAGGTTATTGAAGTGAAAGGAAAACAATTTCTCCAGACGTTAGGGAGCATGCTGAGTCTTTCAGAGCATCCATCAAGCAAATCACAGCATTGTTTTAAGTAAAGATTATTGTCATAATGACCCCTGCTCTGTTATTTATCTGTGTACCTTATTTAACATTTCATCCTCTGTGATTATTTTATGATGGACAACAAAATATCCTGTTAGCCATCTTGTTTGGCCCTTATCTGCTCTGTGTGATTGTTCGGTGCTATTAGTGAGGAGGAGAAATACATTTTCAATTGAAATGATCTGTTATTAGTGAATGTCAGCCTGTGCAGAGAGAATACCACACCTCTCAGCCAGTGGGTATTGGGCAGCCTGAAGTGGTGTAGGAACTGTATTGATCAAATGCATGCACTGATATTTCCAAAGTTAATTGTGGCTGAGTCTCCAGCAACGCACAGCCACACTCTGTGAGGCAGCAGTCTGTATGCAGACATACTCACAATGCTAAAGCTAACCTGAGAGATCAATGCTGTCAGGACTGAAACTAATACAGGGGTCTAAGGCAAGCAAGTTATAATTCTGACCAGATGATGGAGCTGAAGTAAAAGTTAAAGGATCATTCTGAGGCAGACATGAGCACCAGATGTCATCATTTATATCATCATTTGATTTTACTCTTAGAACTTTAAAACTGGCTGATAAGAATCTGTGTTCATATCCCAGTCATTGGAAGCTCTGACCTGTCTGCTCCAAAAGTGGTCAAGCTTACAGACTGAGTCATGTAATTTGCTCCCAGGGTTGTGAGATGATGGTGTTTTTACACACTGACTGTTTGAATTTACCTGATCTCTTTGTGCCCAGTGGGTTATTGTTGAAAGCCATGTTCCCTTTTGACTGTAACGCTGCCTCGTGATAATGGAACTTCACAGGTAGCAGAGATGAAAAAGTGCTAATCAGCCATCAGGAGGCTCTCCAGCAGAAACTAAATCCTTGGGGAAAAAAAAACCTTATAGTTGACATACTGGAGCATTTACACAGAAATGATGATGACCAGTAATCCAGCAGGATGTAATGTGCCACGGAGAAAGAACATCTCAAATCCCTCTCCATTTCTGCGGTTTGTCAAGAGCTACCAGGCAATTTTATGTGCTTTTAATTGTATAAGATAGCGAATGAAAGGTGTCCTGGGGTCCGGAGCCATTATGTGTAGGTGAGATAAGACTGCTAGTACCACAAGAGATGACACTGGTTAGAGTGTTAAGCAGAGGAGAGGATGAGAGACCAAAAAAAAGACAAAAAGGATCATGGATGTGAGATGGTGATAAAGTATGTTGTATATTCTCACTGATAAACACACACATATATATTTCTGTGTACATGTGCAAAAAACTATATGAAAGTACACACAAATTTTTTGGTTATTTTTCATTGTTTAAAGCCTTTATGAAAATACAACAAAGGAAATTAATACAAGGAATTCATTTATTCATACAAGGAAGATGTTTCTCAGGCACAAAATGTCGCATAAATATCAAGCAAAGGATGCTCTGACTGTGATCAATATTACATAATAGTGGTAATAAAGATCCAGAAGAAACGCGCAGTTTAATTATTTTGTCTACTGACAAATCACAAGACGCCACATCGAAGCTCTTGAGAGTCAAGTTGATGCAGGGTACACACCAATTTATGTGTGGAGGCAACAGGTTCCTGCAGCAGTCACTGGAAACTTGCTGACAAATAAATAGGCAAGTGCTAGAGATAGAGATGTTAGAGTAGTTACAGATATTAGAGAACACGATTGAGAGGTTTGGTCTGAGAATTATCACACATAAGACTTTGATCTTGAGTCTGTGTGATTTCAGTTGGGTGAACTTACTGTTGTAACTGTAAACTCCTCATATGTCAACTCTGATCCACTAATCGACTCTGACACAATGACGCAGTGAGCTGCCTTGTAAACACTGTTCTGTCTAAAATGCCTGTGTTCAGATTACACAACCGTCCACAAGCAAACAGGCTTTCTAATGTGTTTACCCTCCAGGACTTGCTTCTCTGCTTTTGACCCTTGCCTTCCTCACCATCCCATAAGCTCTTGTACCCCATTGTGTAAATAAATCATTGTGGTACAGGGACTCTGCCTCTGGTGTCTGCACTCAGATCTGTGGATTTTTTTTACCCTACTAACACCAAATGTAAAAATCTTAAAAATGGAGAGGAGGATTTCTTTGATTCTGCTGTGTGTGGGTGAGTAGTGAATATGAATTATTCTGGTGATTTATTTTATTAATGTCTCTATTATTTTCTTGATTACTGGACAACATGTAAAAGCAAAACAAAGGAAAACCAGAAATAATCTGAAACATGTTTTATTCTTTGTGCTTTGTCTGTGTGAGTAATAAATTTCATGTGAATACAGTACAAATAATAATTGCTCTTGTTTTTCCAATGTATGATAGTGTTGTCTGGTGTCTGTGCCCTTTATCTGATAGAGAATTACATCGGGCATGTTCATAATGAATGTCATTGTCTTCTGTTGTTAAACCAGTGTTGTCTGTGCCCTGTGTCGGTGCCCTGACCGTTGACATCCCACAGCCCATTTATGAGTTTGCCAGGGGCGACAACGTAGTACTGCCCTGCAAATTCACACCAAAAAAACCCTTGAGGGAAAATGATCTAGCTATCATTTTGTGGTCTGTTGAGGGCACAGAAGGTGATGCAACAGAAGTGAGTATCTCTCTGTCTATCGATCTTTCCGTCAATCAGTGTTGTGAATAATGAAACATTTCACTGTCTCTGCTGTTGTGTGACAGCTCCTGATCCTCACCCACTACACTAATCCTCTCCGAACCGACATCAAAGAAATGTATGAAGGTCGAGTTTCCATAGATGTAGATGCATTATCTGGAAAGGCCAACCTGAAACTGTCCTCCATCACACTAGCAGACAACAAAAACTTTGAGTGTCGCGTCCAGATCCCAGGTGATGATGAGGGAAAGCCAGCGGACAGCACTCGTTTGGTGGTTCTAGGTAATAACAATATTCTCTTTAAATGTTTAAAAGTTGGTGAAAGGAGTTTTGCATAATATCAGGTGTTTAGTCTACCGATTATTATCGATGCTAAAGCTCGATATAAGTTTGGCATTTAAGTCTTCTCTTTTGCATGAGTTGTCTCAAAATTAATTCTTATTTTTATTTCTATTTTTCTAGCGGGTCCATCTGCTCCCATCTGTAATGTCCAGGGCACACCAGAATATGGCCAGAACATTAACCTGACCTGTGTATCTGAGGAGGGGACCCCACCACCCACTTATCATTGGCAAAGTCATGACGTCAGAAACAAGCCTCGTCTACTACCCCATGGATCTTTTGATAGTAAGTCTCAGTGCCACAGACCAGACCATAAGTCCTGGAAAACTGTGAGCACCTCAAGCTCCATGTATCTCTGCAAAGGCACAAAGGAAAGAAGGATGGGAATTTATGGGCAGTAACAAATACATCTAAAGCTTCTTTTGCAGGAGCTATTTACTAATGTTAAGATAATGTTGTATGCCCTTAATGACTTGCTAGCAAAGGTGCTACATGCACGTTTAAAGAAATTACAATCCTGAACAAAGGACACAATCAAGGACAGAATAGTAACTAATACATAAATGCAAATATATAAATATCTCAAATACAGCAAAACACAATGCAATACAATAAATTATATTCCACTGTGTTAACTGTAAACTGTGTTTTTCCACCATAAATGAATATAGAATAGGTTTGACACTCACATCCCCTGCCAAACTATAATGTTTTCTTTTAACTGTGTAGTATAGAGTTTATGCTCAGGGTGGATAACTCAACTTGACAGAAATGTCAGCACTGACATCAAAAGCACCCCAGTTTTGTTTGTTGTAAGTCCGATTTCTCTCTGCATAACCAAAATGTACAATGTGAGTATCCAGAATTAGGGAAGTGATTATTTATTGGGCACAGTTTCCAGAATATTGTAGGGTTAGGGTTAAAGCCATGAGAGCCATGACTGACACTTTGTCTTTCAGAGAATGGGATCCTGTCTCTGTTTAATCTCACCATACATGAATCAGGATTCTACGTCTGCACATCGAGAAACAAGGTCGGCTATGTTACCTGCAGCGTCACAATCGCAGTCATGCCTCGTAAGAGAAACCTTCTTATATCAGCTTTTCATTAACATGCTTTAAACTCAGTATTCACAATAAACTGATATTTAGAATATTACTTGATAACATTAATGGTCCTGTTTGTCTTCCTCCAGCTTGTATTAGAAGATCGTTCATCAGTCTGTTTCCGTTCTGGTGGTGAAACAGCAGGTTTGAATTTTGTGGATGAAACTTGACATTTCTTTTGTGTTCTGCATCAAACAATGAGAGAGACGAATTCATCGTTAAAATCATGTTACATAAACATTTAAGCACAAGAGATGTTTGAATTCAGTAGTTATCATCTTTCTAATCAAAGTGTAGAAGCTTGTGTCTGATCTTCTTGACATGATAAAGTGTTTTTTGATAAGTAGGTTTGTGAACACTTTAGATCACAGCCCTCGATGTCCTGTTTGACATAATTAAGTGAATACTCCTTACTGGTGTCTCAGCTGTGAATGCCTCATCATAAAAAGCTTCTCTGCCGACTGCAGCCCCTTGATGTTTCACCGCTTCATTATCAGAACGACCAGCGTTAATCCTTTAGTGCAGATGCAGAGTCTTGTTACACAGCAGGAGAATTTCCAGTTTGAGTCACAAACTGAAAATCATTTACACACAGCTAAAGGTTAAACAAATTCAATAAACTGTAAACTTCAGATGAAGAATAATCAGGCTTAATGTCAGATAGAGGATTGTGGTGAAAACACAGAGGTTTTGCTCCACTTGTCTGCTGGATGGATAAATATGCTGAAGCCCAATTTATTCAGGTGTGTTGTGTTTCTTGACGCCCTTCCTTTTGCTGCTTATTGGCTGCTGAACCAGGAAGTGATACCAGCTACATCAGTAGTACGCAGAGAGGGACGGACATCACAAATGAAACTGGAGTCTGAACAAACTCTGGGTTGGTTTAATAATATAGCAGTTCCCCTCCTTGTCTAGAGGGGCGGTCTACAGGAGTTTTGATTGAGACTCACTAGGGTGATGTGCTCATTACAATCTTCTTTCTCCATCTCTTCCTTTCATTTAACTCACTTGACTTTTATTATTGGTTTTTGGATCAATTCAGATAATTTCCCAACACATTCTGAGACTTGGGTGCTACAAAACTTTCATGTGAACAATGTTGATCATCCTTGTAGTTCATCTTCATTTTGGTGTCTTACAACAAAAAGAAAACCATATAAGAAGAGCTACAGTAATTATGAATAATGAAGGAGCAGAATGTAGATAATGGATGAACATCCTTAGAAACTTTTGTCAAAGAATGAGTTTGAAAATACACGTGAAATATGCAATGGTTAGGTATCACAGGATGTGGATGATGGACTCAGAGGAAACTCATTCAGAGACTTGATGAGGTCAGTAAGTTGAGGGAGGAATGCAGAATAATTCTTCTTTTCAAAGCTGTTGCCTATGGTTACAAATAATTTGTGCAAATCCACCATAGAAGAAATATGAATGTGGAGAATATTTCTATGGAAACACAAAACTAAAACAAGAAAACAAGTTAACAAACAAAAGGTTATGACATGGGCGTGTCACAGTGTATATCTGATGTCTGCATCTCGTGATCTTGGTGTTTGTAACCAGGACTTAGAGATGACGGCGCTCTGCAGAAGTCATGACTCTGTCAAGGCCGAACAATCGCACACATATCTATTACTATCGGCCTCTTTACACCTTTCATGGCATCAAATGTATGTGAATGTGAATGTGAATTAAATAGATGTGATGTTGTCATTTAGTGCAAATCGAAATAGAGACACATAGACAATAGAGACACACACTAAACATCAGTTCAGATGGAACCAGAAATTGGTGGAATTTCCTCATTTTTATTGTTTGCATTAAATTGTGACAAACTCTTTTTATACTTGTGCTTTTGCTTTACTCCATGTTTGGTTTTGCATGCCTTCACCATAGTTAGACAATGTAGATCCTGATAGAGAGATAAAAAGCTAATCACCTGCTGCCTGTAACTTTACAAAGACTGTATTTTGTTTCTCTTTACATGCCAGTGACAGCATGATGAGTGTTTTCTTTTGGTTTCTGTGAAAGACCAAGTTGTTTGGTGTTTTCCAGCCACCGAGTGATGCTGTAGACGTAGTTGAACAGGTTGAACCATGAGGGTTAGAATACTCGTGAGTGTGGTTAATTACTTAAATCAAACATTTTAAACTTGGACTAGACATTAGAGGATGTTAAAAGTGATCATGTTCTCTCTTCTCTTAGTGCTTCCTTTGTGTGTGTGTGTGTGTGTGTGTGTGTGTGTGTGTGTGAGAGAGAGAGAGGTGTGTATCTGCCTCCAGGTAATAAATACTTGTCAAACTAGTCTGACAGGACGAGATGCTTTTCCTGTTCCAACAGCTCACACATCAATGTTTCTGTGTTTGCTCAACAACCCGAACTCCTCAGTCTTTGTCTCTGTGGCACCTTGAAGCAGTTTACCACAGGAGATTAAATCCAAAATAAAATCCCACAACCTCTCTGTTACTGTACTACTTCAACACTGTGTGCCTCTGTCATGTGTGAGTGAAGGAGCTTAACGTGGGACAAACACTGGTCAGACTCATTTTACTGTTGTCCTCATCAGACACGAGGACAGGTACAAACAAGTCAACCGGAATGTTGGAGAAGGGCGAGGGGCTTCGGTGATTGGTGGAGAGAACTGTCAGTCATTCACGAGGGGCGGGCTCACACACCGATTTTCGACGATACCTACGCGCCGGGCAGCTCTAGTTACCTGTCTCTATTATTTGCATATTGATTTTATTTTTCAAAAAACGCTACAAACTGAAAGAATCGGTGACACTCGGACGCAGAGGAAACCATTTGAACAATGGAGCGGAGGATTTTCAGCTGGATCCTGCTGAGTGTGTGTGAGTATTTCTCTGCTTCATGTCTGTTTCAACGAGCTGCCACACCTGTTGACGCAGCTTCAGGTGTGAACCAGGCCCAGGTAACCGAAGACAGAAAAAACACACCAACAGTTCAAGAAATTATCAGTTTAATATGACGTATAACTAATATAACCTCGGAGATGGTTTTAATTTCTAATGAGGATGTAAATGAGAATGTGTGAGGATGTGTGAACAATCTAAAGATTCATTTACTAGATTAAATGACCATCACAGGTTTCACAGAAATAAAATGATTCCTTGAAATGTCTTGTTTTCTACTCTGGAGCAGCAGGAATAATCATTTACAGCTTTAAAGTAGTTTTTATTTCCTGAGGTGAGTCTGAAAACGTTAACGTAGAGATATTGGATCTCTCTCTCTCTCTCTCTCTCTCTCTCTCTCTCTGTGTGTGTGTGTGTGTGTGTGTCTGTCTGTGTGTTAATTGTTCAGCCGCTGAAGCTTTGATCAGTGTCATGTTTTTATCTGATAGAGAATTACATCGGGCATGTTCATAATGAATGTCATTGTCTTCTGTTGTTAAACCAGTGTTGTCTGTGCCCTGTGTCGGTGCCCTGAACGTTGACATCCCACAGCCCATTTATGAGTTTGCCAGGGGCGACAACGTAGTACTGCCCTGCAAATTCACACCAACAAAACCCTTGAAGGAAAATGATCTAGCTATCATCTCGTGGTCTGTTGAGGGCCCAGAAGCTGATGCAGAAGAGGTGAGTATCTCTCTTTCTATCGATCTATCGATCAGTGTTGTGAATAATGGAACATTTCACTGTCTCTGTTGTTGTGTGACAGCTCCTGATCCTCACCCACTACACTAATCCTCTCCGAACCGACATCAAACAAATGTATGAAGGTCGAGTTTCCATAGATGTAGATGCATTATCTGGAAAGGCCAACCTGAAACTGTCCTCCATCACACTAGCAGACAACAAAAACTTTGAGTGTCGCGTCCAGATCCCAGGTGATGATGAGGGAAAGCCAGCGGACAGCACTCGTTTGGTGGTTCTAGGTAACAGTTCCTCTTTTTCATTTTTTTAAATAAATTTCAGGGAAATAACACAAACCATGAAAGTAACAGACACTTCCCGTTCAGCCATTATTGCTCCATTACCCAGTAACTGCAGAGATATTTATGCTAACAAATGACTCTTTATTTTTGCTCATGTCTTCGCAGTGGCTCCGTCGACACCCATCTGTAAGACAGAAGGTAAAGCAGAGTATGGCCAGAACATCAACCTGACCTGCAAGTCTGAGGAGGGTTCTCCACCGCCCACATATGAGTGGAAAAATCTTGATGTGAGGAACATGCCTCGTCCTCATGCCCCCAGAACCACTGACAGTAAGTATCAGCTGCTGAGAGGACTGTTGATCCTGAAATGTACAAATCAAATGTCAGCGCATCAAAGTTCATGTATCTCGAAGCGAGTCACCGAGTGAATCTCCACTTGAGTCTAGTTTCAGCTGCGTTTGATGTGTAAACCAGCAGCTGATGTGCGGCTCACAACTTTGACCATGTTCTGAAAGTCATCGCCCATCTCGTGCTATGATGCCTGTCAAAGCTTTAGTATATACCTTAATACATCATAATATCATAGTTTGGCACATTACATCACAGGAACACACATGGAACATAAGGACCAGAAAGACGTGCAGTTCTCACCCTTAGTGCTGCGCTTCCTTCTTGATTACTGGTCGATACAGAAAAAAATCTAACTCCACTTGAATTGTGTTGTACTACTTTTAATTTAACAATGACATATGTGTTTACAGACCTCAGGGTAAATAATTGTCACAGTTGGACAGATGTTGATATAATTGCACCTTTGCATCTCTAAAATGTACAATCAAACTTTCAGCTTTTCACTTTGCAGTTTCCTGAACATCCACCTGAATTTTTAGGAATCAGTGACGTGAACATGACTGAGTGTTTGTCTTTCAGAGAACGGGATCTTGTCGCTGTACAACATCACCAAAGACACGTCTGGTATCTACATCTGCACGTCCCAAAATAAGATCCGCTCTGCGACCTGCAACATCACGCTCGCAGTCATGCCTCGTAAGAGAAACCTTCTCATATGAGCTTTTTTTTCAACAAGTTGGTAACTCAGCGGTTTCTTTGCAGTGTTTCATTTTGAAATTAATTCTTCGGTTTGTCTTCCTGCAGCTTCCATGAACATCGGCTCCACTGCAGGAATCATCGCTGCAGTTGTTGGTGGATTGATCGCTCTCATCGTCATCATCTACTGCTGCTGCTGCCGCAAAAAGGACAAGGAGGAGGAATATGCCATGGGGTAAAGACACACACCAATACTGTGATAAGATGCATTCATTATTAGAGGACCGTGTGTCTGCAAACACAGTGGATGAGAGAGGTCGAAAAGTGTTGTTTTTTAATTGCTGTTAAGACAAAATAACTTTTGCAGTAAAATCAAAGATGTAAAAGAATCGTTTCACATCATCAAGGACAAGTCAAACTGACACAATGTGGCACGAAGTGAACCATGAAACTGCCAAGTTTCAGTTTGTCACAAAGAACAGACAGAGAGAATGATAATGTGTGCAGGTGTCAGCAAGACGTCACTTGTTTTTACAAATACTGGATTGTACGTGATATTTATAAAGAGAAGCAGCACGTCTACGCTTGATCCTTGAATATCACCATCACACCAGATGAGCTCGTTATGTGAGCACAGACTCACAACTGTGACAACAAAATATGAAATCTAAAAACAAAAATCAGGTCTCAGCAGGTCTCAAATACTCAGTTTATCAGATAGTTAAAAAGAGTTCAACTAAGAACTCAACTTCACTGCCATCCAGCTTGTTATTTAACCATAATTTGTCTGAATACATCAAACATCAAAATATGTGAAAACTGAAATACTTGTGTCTGTTTTCCAGAGTGCGTGAAGCAGAGGAGTACAATGATAAAGAGCCAGCCACCAACGGCGAGCATCGTGAACGTGAGGAGAGGGGCACAGCCTCCGTGGATCGGCGTGACCGCTACGAGGAACGGAGTGAGCGTGGTTACGATGATCGCCGCAGCGACTACGATGACCGCCGCAGCGACTACAACGACCGTAGGAGCGACTACGATGACCGCCGCAGCGACTACAACGACCGTAGGAGTGACTACGACGACCGCCGCAGCGACTATGACGACCGACGTGACAGGTATAGCGATCGCAATGAGCGCTACGACGACAGCCGCCGTTATGACGATGATCGGCGCTACAATGACCGCAGAGACCGCCGCGATGATGACGACGACCGCTACAACGACCGCAGCAGACCCACAACGCCAAACAATAAACCGCCAAGGACAGGCTACGATGACTAACCTGCACCAGCCTCTGTCCTCCATCTTCTACTCTACTTCCAATTATGTTACTTACATTACACAGACGGTGAGTCATTGGCTTAAAGCACATTTCACCTCCGTGGATGTAGCTGTCACATAATTGGCTCCAAAAAACAAATAAAAAAACAACAACTTGGTACTCTTATATTAGACTTAAGCTAAATGTGCTGTTACATGTTTTAGAGGTGGAGCAGATTTATTTAACACACAGTAGGTGTGACTTTAAGCACAAGAATAAAAGGATCAATTAGGGAAGGGTGGGGAACCAAGATGGCGCCGGATCCCGTATGAGACGGTGTGTGGGTGGTTGTTGACAGTTTTAGTCCCCTGGCATCTTTACCTTCATTGGGCAACAAATTCACATCGTACAAACATTAGGAACTGAACAAACATTTCACAGATTCCCCAGCAACAGATGCCCCCTTTTCTTGTACAGTTTAAAATTCTATAAGAAGTAATAATGAAATAGTAATGGGTAAAGCTTGTGTCATATAGCCAAACTTTTTTAACCACTGTTATAGTTTTTATTTAGTTTCTTGAGCTTTTTTAACAACACTCCCGGTTTAATTCTTTATAAAGATACAGTGACATATATATAGATATGATGAAACTTTTGATGTCTAAAAGTCATCCACACTGTGATTCACAGGAAAGTATGTTTGTTTTAAATTTGAAACATTTGTGAATAGGTTGTTGACTGTTTCATGTTTCTGTTTCTGTTTGGGCACATTCTCACATCACATCACATCACAAATTATTTGGCCGACGTCTGATCAGAGGTTTCTAATCCAGCTGTTGTGTGGAATTTGAGCTTTAAACTTGATATGTTGACGTTATTGCAAAGAATGAAAAAGCCTGTTCTTGATTTAAGATGGTTTCTGGTGGTTGGTAGTTTTTGTTTGTTTTAGTCTCAGTTTTGTGTCATTTCTTGTGCTTGATACAATGATTTTATAAGGAGGTAGATACTTTATATTCATGTGTGGAAACAGAGGAACTGAACCAGGTTCAGCTTCACTCTGTAACAGAATAAAAGAACTAGAACTATAAATTCTAGAACATTGTTCAAATCAATAATGTTTGTTCAGGTTTTTATTTCTTTCTCTTTTTCTTTTTTTGTAAATGAAAATCATGATTTTAATAACTGTCTAAACTTTGAGCAGTGTATAACCTTTTTGCCATGCGATGTTTAAGATGTTTTTTTTATTATTATTTTGAACTGTACAGAAATTTTTTGGTTGAAATGCATGAAATATGACACACTGTCTACATCCTATTATTTTAAATTGGTAATGATAATTATATTTGTAGTTGGAGTTATCCCTAATTGTTTAATTCAATTTGAAAAATAAAAATAAAGCTGATAAGTAAAATGAACGCTGCAGCTTCTCTTACACTAGATGAACACTAGATGGCAGCAGCAAGATGTCTTCTACACAACTGTGGGGTTATTTTGTGTCTTTAAAAATCTTGTCAGAATATATTTTATCATCAGTTCATTTTTTTTTTTTTTTTACATGCAGTTTTAACATATGTTTCTAAATAACATTTACATAAAAAAACATAAAACGAGGACTCAAGAAGCAAGAAGAAATCCAGAAAGATAAATTATAAAGGTTAGAGGTTATATAGACGCAAATGATGATTTTAAAAGGTTAAATGGAAGACTTCTTACAGAAGTTAAAGATGTAAAATACCATTGTCAAACTAATGAATCAAGATTTGTAGGTTTTCAGTGTTAGAGTTGTTTATTCAGCTCTTGTTCAGAGCTGAGTTCTTTGATTCATATTATAAGATATCTTAACTTTAAGACATTTGAAAGTGGTGTCTGTGTTTATATTATCTGTTATTATACATAATATGATTTTTTTTTACAATGTTGATGTGTCTTATGTTTTTCACAGACTTCACCAACAGATATGCACCATGTCAGCTGCTGAAATACCATAGGGTCAGTTTAATTCAGTTTTGTTTTTGTTTTGTTCTTTTTAGATATTTTGTATTTTATTTTTCTTGATAGTATGGAATAGCTAAATGTGAGAAAATTAAAATATTATTATCAATAATAATATGTTTGTTCATTTTATGATGTAATCTGTTTTAAATATAATTATTGATTATTAATTTAATGATCGTGGAATTAATATTAGTCGCTATTATTTATTTCATATATATTTATTACACACACACACACACACACACACACACACACACACCACGTATTTTTAATGACGTTCACTCTCCAGCGCCACCGTCCATTGTCTCCACAGGTTGTTGTAAAGTAACATAACTATCACCGGATATTGTGTTATTTGGCCTTAAAAATAAAATAAGTAAGTAAATGCTAATGCAGCTGGACACGAATCTGCTCCTGATGTACGTTGCTGTTTTTAATGGTGGTGAAACCAGTGTATTAACATACACGTTACTAACTCAGATTTATTCTACATGTAACAGCCTCTATGTGTAAACTCTTGTCTCTATATTAGATATAATTATTTATTTTGAAAGTTCCCACCGGAAGTAGTTTTGTTTATTTTCGCGCGCTTGACGCAGCAGGTTCCGTTATCAGGCGTTAAACTCCGCAGCTCAGGACATCGACACACCGACACCGACCGGCACCGGACCGGACAGAAAACATTACATTTATCTGGAAACTGACAGGACACTGAACGGAGGGGTTTGGAAAATGTTGGTGACGCTGAAGTTGTGGATTTTATTCGTGTGTGTTTCAGGTAAGAGCAGATTTAAAGTCTATGACCGTAACAGGTTGTTAAAGTTTGAAATAACGGTAACGACGAGTTGAACGGAGCCACCGGAGGATGGTTCATTAAACTGTTAACGGCAGAAAAACACTTTTATTTCTACGGTAATAATTATAAACTTTAATAACCGGCTGTTGGGATTTTTTTTTTATCGTAAATAAAGTCAGTTTTTCTCCACGATAAATGAACTTAAATGATGTTGTGAGCAAGTTTAACGGTGGTAAGCTAAAGCTAAAGCTAACTGTTAACTGTATTTATGCATGTGATCAATCACAGACAGATTTAACTTCACTGATTTAATTTTTTTGTGTAAAACAGGAGATTCTTGTTAAATTCAAGAGGAAAAGGGCTACAAAATAAATAATGATTAGAGAAATAATAATATAGAAAAACATAGAAATTGTCCTAGTTTAGTGACAAGCGTTTGGATAATTGGTTCTTGGATATTTATAGATAGAAATCTTGTTGATCCCGTCAGGGAAATACTTTAGCTACATTTATAGTAGTTGGTTTCCTGTGATTAAATGTTTTTGTTTATGGTTTTAGTAAAACTTTGGCTGGAAAATCCTTATTACCTTGTTACTGTTTCTTAGATTTATGCTTCGTATCAGGAGCATAAATCTTGGATGTTTGATGATGATGTTGAATATTGTGATGAAGATGTAATATGTGATAAATTATCAGATCTTAAAGTAAACAGTTAATGTCTCTTTGCTCAATGTAATACCTTAGACATACACACACACACACAAATATATATATATAAAATGTATATTTCCATCAGTGTCAGTGCTGCTCTTTATTCTGATATTTGAGAGAAAGAGAGATGACATGTTACAAACACTCTTCTCTAAAAGGAGATGAACCTTTGGAAATAAGGTTAATAATGTGTTTCATGTTTATGTTGTGGTCGATGTGAGTAGAAACTCATGATGATTCAGTTTGCTACAGTTGTAAACAGCATGAGTACGACAGAAACGTGTCCGCTTATTGTTGTGTTTTATTATGAGGTTACCTGAGGTCACATATCTTTATAACTGTGCCAGTGTTGCAATGATGAACTTCAGCAACAATCGGTCCTGAGACCCTTTAATCAAACAACTTTAAACAGTTAGAAACAACAGGCTGTTACGGGTTTATTACGTCAGATGTTTTCAGATATAATTAAGAAAACAGATCATTTATTCTACGTCCACATCTTCATCTTCCTGACAGTAACATTCAAAACAATATTTCTTATCCCAGTATTATAACAGTCGCCACCCTTCCTCCTCCTCCACCACCTCCTCCTCCTGCTTTCATTTTCTCCTCCGGAGGCGGTTTCCTCTGAAAACTAATAAAGGCCAGATCAACCTCAGCCCCTGATCCCAGGAAACACCAACCTCTTGGCTTTTTTTTGTTCTACTTCTCAGAATTCAGGGAAATGTTCTCGCTGAGGAATTTATGTTTCAGTCCGCTGAGCTCGTCTTCATCTGAAACGATGCTCCAACACCCTCCACCAGCCTCCACCCAAACCTCAAACTTTAATTGTGAAACCAAAGTGTCCTCAGATGTCACAAAGAAGCATCTGAATATATAAAACTAAACAACACTGTAAGTTAATGCAGCAGTGAGACAATAAACACACAAGGTGTTAAAGATCTTGTATATATGTTGCTTCAGAAGGTCTGTTTAATGTAAATAACATACATTTACAAGTAAAGTGATACTTTAAAGTTTACAGTTTAACTTTGAAATATGTATTGTGAACTAAACGATACAGAAGGAAAGTGATTGGTTTTAAAAATCTGACTTTTTCTGTCCAGACACTGAACATTTATGACGTTCAGATGTAAAAACATAGATTACTATATTAAATATGTATACAATATATTTCATAGTAATACTAATAATGAACTGAGGGTGTTTTTGGTCAAAGGTCAAAGTTAGGATGACCTCACATTCTTTTAACATGTTAGATCAACAATGTCCTGAAGTGGTTTGATGACATCTGACACAAATATTCACTTGAATTCAGGCATGAATGGTTCACGATTATGAGCCAAGAAATTTCAACTTTGACCACCAAAATGTAATTAGTTCTGTGATCCTAAGATCAAAGGTCAAAGTGTGACTTTGCGCAGCATTTTTTTTTTTTTATCTGTAAGTCATGAACATTAGTACTAATTATCTCTATCTGATTGGCAGAGGGATGATAATTCTAGTTAAATGAAATGTTTGTTTGCTTTTTAAGGAAAAGAACTTGACTTCATGAAAATGAACATATGTGACAGAAATAAAGCCAAACTCTTAACAGGTCTGGTTTAGATCAGCTAAAGCAGCTCATCCTTCACCGGCCCAGTTCAATTACCTCCCACTGATCAACACACACACACACACACACAGATGTTTCAGGGTGTGTGTGTGTGTGTGTGGTGTGTTTTCTCACATGGTCTCCTCTCTGGTGTGTGATGCTCCTGAACCACTGAGCTGTAGCTCCTGGTCATGTGATCCACAGTCCTGCAGCTTCAGAAGCTGCAAAACAATCTGAGGTCACAGTCGGACACTGAACAAGTGAAACTGTGATTCATCTCGGTCCAGCTGCAAGAAACATTCATGATCGTAGTTAGGGTCTATTTTGGAAACATGAGGTCGTTTCAGTTTAATTCCTACACTGTATGTGAGGCAGTGAGGCAAAGTGTGATTAGTCAACTGTTTTTAATGCGTCTGAATCATTGTTGGTCTTTAATCCTTCTCATGACTGTTTTGGCTGCAGGAGGTTTTCAGAGTCTGGACTCTGTTTTACAGACGCTGCTTATTCACAGATGTGTCGTGGTCCTATGAACATTTAAGTTTAGTTTGATTGACCCATTGAATGTAGTGATTAACCAGACATGGCTATTCTTTAATCTTCCCCTTCCTCCTCCTCCACCTCATCTTCCTCCCACAGGCATCCTCCCACCCTGCTGCTCGGCCGTTCATGTCTCAGTCAGAGATGAGAAAAGGTACGCGGTGCTGTTCCAGCCGGTGGTGCTGCCCTGTCACTATACCAGTTCCTCCACCCAGACGCCCGTGGTGCAGTGGGTCTACAAGTCTTACTGTCGCGACCGCACACGGGATTCCTTCAGCTTCTCTGACAACTTGAGCGGAGGCCTGGGGGAGGAGGAGGAGGAGGGCTGACGGGTGGAGTTGGAGGAGGGTACGAGACGGCGATGGCGGCGAGTTACCTTGACTGCTCCGACAACAGCAGGACGGTCCGAACCGTGGCGTCCATCTCTGGTTCTGCAGTGACTCTGTCAGAGTACTACAAGAACAGAGACATCTCCATCATCAACAGTAAGACTTTTATCTGTTATAAAGTTACGCAGAAAACCCTTTCTCTAGTTTTACAGGATGAGTTCAGTTGCAGAGGCCTGATGATGCAGACATGTGACGTGATGATGAGGAGGTTTGAAGAAGTTTACAGTTGAGAAGAACTGCTCAAAAGAAAAGGCTGCTTCTCCTTTAGTGTCTAAGATCATAATGTTCTGATGTTTTCTGCTGCCAAACCTGACAAATTTTATTTATGAGCCATAAATCTTTGGCCCAACTTGTCCACTGGTTCTCAGGTAAATGCCAGTCAAACAGTCAAAGAGATTCTGAGAAGATATAAACTACAGCACAAACCACACGGTTGTGTGCGTGTATGTTTGGGTATGTGATGTTGGAGTAAACTCAAACAGATTTTATTTTATTTTATTTTTTTTTTGATGGTTATTGCTCAGTCATGTTTATATAGTGGGTTGAAAAAAAAATAAGATTAATTTCATTGTATTGTCTATGTTGTGCTGAAAAAAGGATTTAAGACACTCAGTATTACTGAAGACTCTATTTTCATTAAAGCCTCTAATTCATTAAAATGTTGTAATCCGACGTTTCGAGTCCAACGGGTTCTAAGGCTTAACAACAGATATTTGCACCGGTGCCGCTAAAAGCCTTTACTTTGGTGTGAAACGAGGATCATCTAAGGGACACTGCTCTGTGTGTGTGTGTGTGTGTGTGTGTGTGTGTGTGTGTGTGTGTGTGTGTGTGTGTGTGTGTGTGTGTGTGTGTGCGTGTTTTTGCGGGCCTCAGATTTATGAGCTCTAACAGAGGCTGAAGAATCGTTCTCTCTTCTCTTCAGCCTTGGACTCAAACAAAAGCAGTGATTTTCACACTGTCATGACATTCATCTCGACCTCTCATTCCTTCTCGCTCTGATCTATTTGAATGTCCTGCTTTATTTTCTCTCCACATCTCATCATCCTCACACACATGTCTCACTGTAAGGCCTCTGTCCTGCAGCAGGTCTGTGCACTGAGGTTGTAAAAGGATGAAAAGTAAAAGCTCCGACTCCGGGACGCCCAGTCATCCGCACTCATGTAATCCTGTTCAGGACCACAGGGGAGCTGGAGTCTGTCCCAGTATGCACTGCTCTGTTAACAAACACAATCACTCACTGGCCAGTTAAAAGCTGTTAGTCCTTCTAACATCCTGTCTTTATAGAATACAAACACAATATGTGAAAGGAGAAAAGAGAGTTTGAGAGTGTTAAATAAAACCTGGTTTCTGCATCAGTGGGTCTGTCACTTCGGAGACTGGTCAGTCTCTCTCTCTCCTCCACCTTCCTTAACCAACAGGAAAAAGGAAGTGAATTATACAACCTGTTTCCTGTCTACTGTATTTACGTCTGGTCCTCACAATGGACTCACAGACCCAACATTGTCTCATGTTTTCAACTCCTGGTCCAAACTTTGAATTGGTTTTTTTTATCTTATTCACAAAATGGAACTGATTTGATGCAGCATCTCAAATTACACAAACTGGACCAAAATATGTGGACAAAACTGCTCACGTTGTTTTTAATTATTTTAGTTTGTCGTCTATTTTTCTGACATTACTGTGGAAGAACTTGACTTCAGCGCCGTTTAAAACCTTTGAGATGAACTGAAATGTCAGACATTGTCACCATCAGAGTGACATCAGTGACTGCAGCCTCTTGTGAATAAACCACAATGACATATATACTGTAATATTTGGATTTACATATGTACTATTTACTTTTTGCACAATGTAACTATGAAAACCTTTTCAGTGGTAAATTAGAAATGCACCATTTGCATGTTTTGGAAGACACAGAGTGAGATTTACTCTACCAAAGCTTGAAGATGCGAAGGATATAATCTTTCATTGTTAACTTTATTTATTTTGTTTTCTCCTGCAGAGGCAGACCTGCGTATAGGAGAGGTGCAGTGGGGCGACAGCGGAGTTTACATGTGTAAAGTCATTATATCTGATGATCTGGAGGGACTGAATGAAGCCGCCGTGGAGCTGCTGGTTCTGGGTGAGTTGACCCAGACCCTTTAAATCGTTTTTACAGACCCTCCAGGATTTCACAATGTTGCGATCGCAGCTATTGCAACTTTGCTACTGCAACTTTTTTTTATTGCCAGCTTTTTATAAAAATGCTGAATTAAAGCTCCTGTGAAATCAATGGCAACTTCCTCCTGGAGGGACTGATTATTACAGTATCAGACACTGCAGCATAGTTTTCACAGACGAGCCACCACATAACTAGGTCTTTATACAGTGAGCTATTCTCCACCAGCAGCACAACATGAACTAATTAACAAGCTGATTTATCACAAGAACTGTCAGACAGAGTCTCATCTGTAATAACTGGACCCACTTTGTGTGTGCATCTGTGCATGTGTGTGCGCGTGCAAGAGAGGATAAAATTCCTGCAGAATCACTGACGTTCACAGGAACATCTCACCTCCATGCCTGTGAACGTGTGTGTACATGTGTGTCTTAATGGTGTGTTACAGTGACCGTTTACTTACTGCGTTGAGTTATAACAAATGTTACTGTGGCAACAGCTGAGAGGCGATGTGGCTCTCGACGCTCTAATTCACTGAGAGGTTGAACTTTTGTTTGGCCGACACTCAAACACTTATGTGAACACACACACACACGAACACAGTGAGTTTTACAGTTTGTGTTAAACATTTGCTGTTTTCCGATCTAAATGAAAGTTGGTAGCAGATGATCACAGCTCAGAGCTACAGGATCATCTTCCTCTGAGTGTTTCTCTGTTCAGTCTTCAACCTGCATCGGACACATGAAGTTAAACTCTGAAGTTAAAACAGCATGTGAAGGACTTGTGTTTCTATAACAACAGTAGAGGCCACAGTGAGTGGACGGGGGGTGGCACTGGGTCTTTTGTCTTTGTAGTAAATGTCTTTACTGAAAAGACTACAGGGTGATTTAATGATGTGTGGGAGGGACAGCAGAGGACAGAGAATGACACCATGTGCTGTGAACTAGAGGCTGATTCAACAAGCTGCTAATATCCATTATATTCATGCTGCTGAAGCTGCTGTGATGTTGATGGAAAATGTTCAGTCATTTGTAACATACAAAGTATTTTTTTACCTTGGTAACCGTTTAATGCATGTTTTCAGTTTTATAGGAGATATGTTTTTAATGAAACTTTTATAGCATTTTACATAATAAAACAGAACTTACATGTAATAAACGCAGAGACCTACAATATGATGATAATATATATTATCATCACATGATGATATGATCATCTGAGGACGATGGACAGTTTTTATATGGTCAAATATCACCTGGACAAAGACTTAAGGGTAATTTTTAAAAATTATAAAGCCTTTAAACTAGACCTGTGATTGAATGTGAGTGTTTGAGCTGTATAAGGAGTGTGTGTATGTCTCAGTGTACAAACACCTGCTGGGACTGTACACGGTGAAACAAGTGATACTGATTTAAATGAAAGTAAAACTCAGTAAATGACAGACTGCAGGTGAATTCATGAGTCAGACAGAGCAGCAAACAGCAGATTTAAACAAATAAATGTAAATGATCATTTATCAGTTGCTGAACTGATGATTCAACTTCTTCAGAAACTCAAGATTCTTTTTTC
This sequence comes from Polydactylus sextarius, assembly GCA_016801845.1. Taxonomy (NCBI): domain Eukaryota; kingdom Metazoa; phylum Chordata; class Actinopteri; family Polynemidae; genus Polydactylus; species Polydactylus sextarius. Next base: position 18,558,956 of record CM028906.1, read on the forward strand.
TGTTTTTAAATCCAGCAAAGAGTAAAATCCTCCAGAGATACTGAGGTATGTTCACTGTCAGAGTCGAACCAGGTCACAATCAACTCTCCTCCTTTATCTGAAATAACTGCTCTACTTCTCACAAGGCTTCAGCTCAACAGGTCACATGGAAACATTCACCCAAACACACACTCATACACGCGTTTCTGCACCAGCTTGTATCTGTCATCTTAATGCTCCACTCAGTCTCCTGTCAGCTTCTTTAAACCAGTTAATGAAAGAAAAATAAAAGGAGAAAGATGTAACAACAGTAAGAACAACATGGTGATGGGTTTAAGAGCTCAGGTTATTTCTGCTGTTGATGTTTCTTTATGTCATGATTTTATTGTCTAGAAGTTGATGGTTCACCACAATGACCTGATTGAAACTTTCTGCGTTATATATGAGATGCATCAGGAAACAAACAAACAAAAGTTTTTAGGAAGAAAAAGTTTCCTCTTTGTTTGTGTTTGTGTCTCAGGATGTGATGAATGTTCACACATGTGATTTTAACTTAACTTGACTACTCACAGCTGCTGTTTGTCATGTTTTCTTCATGACAGTGATTCATGTTGTGGTCGGTCTTCTCATCAATAATATGACATAAAGAGATCAGACCATCGGTCTGTATCAGCTGTGATATACAGATACAGTCATGTGTTGCATGTTGCTGCTGCTGTTGAACTTACAACTTTCTATTTATCTAACGTCTCTCTGTTTTTGTCCCTTTGTGCACGAAGCTGCTGCTTTTTCAATCAATCACAGCAATTTATATCGACACCATCATCTCCTCCTCCTCCCTCTCCTCCTCCTGTCATCTCCTCTCCAGGTTTGTCAGGTGAACCTGAAGATCTGCTGCCAGACTTTGATTTGAGGATAATGCCAGGTAGGGGCGTAGTGCTTTTCCCCCCTCACCTGTTTCCCTTTATTCACACTTCATTTACTTACAATATAAGAAACATATTATTGATTAGCATTGTGACCATGCTGAGTGTTTCCTGTGCTAACAGCTCTGACACTAACTAACTAATGAAACACACTCAGTTGTCACTCTTCCCGACATGATCACTGCTGGAAAACAGTGATTACAGTCATTACAGTTATTTATGTCTGTGGTCAACGAGTCATCCTGCCTTATCCAGGGAGGGTGTTTGTGTCACAGCACATTCCTGTAATACAAGTTTTAATTATCAGTCTGAGGTCGATGGTAAATGAATGAAGGGATTGTGCTTCATCAGGATGTTAGTGTGAAATTATCTCTTGGGTTGTTGTTGCTTCAGTACATGTTGTCATTCCACTAAAATGACTAAGACTGCTGCTGTGTGTGTGTGTGTGTGTGTGTGTGTGTGTGTGTGTGCGTGTGTGCGTGCGTGCGTACATGTGTAGGGGACATAATGGTTGCAGTGAGATCACATTACCAGTTAACCACTTGTAGTGGCCAAATCTTCAGTATCTCAGAACAAGCAACACAAACTGTCCTTTTCCTTCCTGCAGCAGAAAGCAGGTTTCCTGTGTGTGTGTGTGTGTGTGTGTGTGTGTGTGTGTGTGTGTGTGTGTGTGTGTGTGTGTGTGTGTGTGTGTGTGTGTGTGTGTGTGTGTGTGTGTGATAATGCTGTCCCTGGTTTTACATTGTTACAGATTTCCTTATCACCCTCCTCCTTCCGTTTCCTCGTTGTCTCTACAGACATATACATGTAGTTTATCTTATATTTGTCTTATCTCTCACTTCAACACTTTAATACTTAACATTCTGGTTAACGTTCAGTTTGTTCTGATTTGTTTCATACGCACAAAATAAAACAAAAACTCTCAACAATAGAAACACATTTACAGTCTCATGGTTTGGAGCTGATGTCTCATAACTTCTCAACATCCAACTTCAACATGACACACGTCACATTAAAGACACATATTCAGATATTTCTGTTGCTTTCTGTGGTTATTGCAGTACTTTATAAAACTGTCAGGCATTTCTCTTGGTATTAACCTATAAACACACAAATGCCTAAGTTAATTACTGTTTGTACAACTGAAGCTTGAGACAAATAAAATGATTCACTTCAACACAGTTTTACTTCTAAATTGTATATGTTGTTTATGTTGTATATGTTAATTATTTACTGCATATACTACAATTCTTATTCTAAAATGTTGAGCTGTAAATGGTAACTTTGTTTCTGTTCTCGCAAATCCAACAGTTTTTGTATTTTATGTATTTTTGCTCTTATCTCTTCACGAACTTGGATTATTTTCCAATACAAACAGAATTCATTGCTAAATGTTACACGTTCATTGTTAAATGTTACACATTGTGCAGTTTATAGAGGATAAGATGTCTTTATGTAACACAGACAAAGTTTATTTATAGTCTTTGCAAACATGGAGGCATAATGTACAGTGAGAACATAAATACTCAAACCGTAGCACAAACACACTAACTGCCAGTGGTTAGGTTGCATTGTGGGTAATGTGTAGGATTTAAAGCACTGATATATACTGATGTTAAGATGCAGTATATTTACCTGTAGGATGCTGTTGTGTGTGTGTGTGTGTGTGTGTGTGTTTCCAGAGTGGGTGTTTGTTACAGCTGTGGCACTCGGCAGTGTGTTGTTCCTGCTGCTGGTTGGAGTTTGTTGGTGTCAGTGTTGTCCTCACTCCTGCTGCTGCTACGTCAGCTGCTGGTGCTGCCCTGACACCTGCTGCTGCCCCCGACACTGTGAGTACACACACACACACACATACTGATACTATGAGTACACATACATACACTGACACTGCATGTGATTGTGTTGCTGTTTCAGTGTATGAAGCAGGTAAAGGAATAAAAACCGGCAGCTCCACCCCTCAGACACCTGCCTATCCTCCATACTTTGTGTCTGGGCTCCCAGCCATGGTCCCTATTGCTCCACCCTCCCTGGTGGACAAGATGTCTTCAGTCCCACCCTCAGACGGCAGCCTACTCACAGCAGGTGAGATCTTTAACTCCAATCAACACACACACACAAACACAGACACAGAGATAAATAGCAGATCAGTGTTTTGATGGGTGAGTGTGTATCCTCAGTGCCGATGCATGCTGTAGGGCTTCCCTACCGCGTGGCCTCTCCTCAGGACCAGGACTCTCTCAGAGTGCTTCAGTATGTAGAGAAACAACTGGCTCACTTCAACCCAGCCAGGTCCAACAGTCGTCAGAGTAAGATCCACGAACCAAACCTGCAGCTTCACTCCGCTCTCTGACTGTTAATCAGTAGATGCTGCATGTTCCTGTGTGTCTCTGTGGCTTCTTATCTTCTCTCTTTCACCATTGAACATCTCTGTTCTCAGACTCTCTGCATGTTGAACTGTAGTTCAGATGATGCATGTCTCCTCTCCTGTCTCATCTGTGGCACCTTGATTTTAATTTTCTCCATTTTCAGTGTTTTCTTGTAGTCCTGGGCGATATACCAGTTCATACAGAAAACTGTTTTTTATTTTTGTTATGATGTGAATTTTTCTTAAACCGTAGTACCAGTTTAAATAGCCTAAACGACATTGGGAGCATGGCAGAGCAGGAAACTGAGCAGCTGTGTAAGAGGAGGTGTTGAAGTGAAAATAGACAAAGTTTCCAAACTGAAGTTGTAGCAGACACTGAAGTTGAACGTGATGAAACAGAAGAATTTTAGTGTTTGTTCTCTGGAGATACTCTGGAGAAAAGTCAGAGGTGAACCAAACACCTTTTACTACAAATGCTGTTGAGCTGAAGCTGTGACCGGAGGCAGCATTATGAGCAATTTGCTGCACCACCTTAGTCACAAACATGAGTGTATGAAACTAAGAAAAAAATACCATCAAATACTGTTAAATCAGTATAATTTAGAAAATACCATGATATAGAATTTTGGTCATATCGCCCAGTACTATCTTGTTGTAAGAAAACTATCTCTTCAGTGATGAGTTTCTTTCTTCAATAATCTATAATCAGTGATTGATTCTGTTATTTTGACCTGTTCAGCCTGCAGTTTGTCTGAACTCAGTTCTCTCCACGACGGAGAAACCGGCTTCCGTCAAACATATCGAAACGTCCAGAAGAAAGCTCTGCCCGCTATTCCAGACCACACCCCTCAGGCTGAACCTCAACGTTACCGAGACAACCCTCCATCACCGCAGCGTTACGCCAACGACCCAAACGCAGAGTCGCCACCGCCTCCTCGACGATACAGCGATGACCCTCCGTCATCGTCACAGTCACGTAGACCAGGACGCAGCCAGCAGCAGAGCCACGGTGACGACGACAGCCACACACGGTAACTACACAGAACTATATACAAACAAACACTAGGGGTGGAAATCACAAGTTTGATCACAATATGATACTATATCAATTATTTGAACAATGCAATATTTGCCAATATCACAAAGTCTGTCATGATCCAATTTGGATTCGATTTGATTCAGGAACCTGATACATTATGAGAAGATATCATATATCCATTTATCACAATCAGTTCATCAGTTCAACTATTCATATTAAAAAAAAAACAATTTTATTTGAGCTCTTCCAGATATCTGAATGAAAAACAATCTATTTTTATTCTTTTATTACAAGAGTAGACATTGTGTTGTTGATACAGCTGTGCTGCTCAGAGTTGTAGCTCAGTTTTAGAGGCAAATAACTGATCAAAGCTGGTGAGCATGTATCTGACACGTGGTCAGTGTCGTGCTTCTTCTTCAGATTCCCGGACAGGTTGGTCGTGTTTCCCGACTATTTTACCTCGTATTACGTTTTGTCTGACTTGTCTTTCCTCTGAAATCCAAAATCCTTCCACAGCGCTGATTTACTCCTGAGAGACGACTAAATGTCATCATCATTGTTTTCTTGGCTACTTGCCCTGACCTGCCTGACGTTAGGCTGCTAGAATTGTTTGAATGTTCAGGAAGGAGCAGTATGAGGTGGAACTTGGACCGAAACAGTAACACAGATGTGTCTCAGGAATTTCAAAAATAATGATGTATTTTGAATATGACGATGCGGATCCATGTTTTAACTTTGCATCAATAATATTGGATCGTTAATCATTGAATCAATGTTTTGATTTAGACTGATGGATCGTTACACCCCTAATAAACACACAAACTGGGTCCTCTCATGTCCTCGTGCTGTTTCTCTCAGGTGGAACCCTCGATCTGAACATCTGCAGAGGAAAACTTACCGCGCCGCTGGACGCACTGGCTCTTTGGACGAGCTGGAGGAGTTCGCTGCCTCCTACAGGCAGAGAGGAGCCAGAGCAACGGAGAAGAGGGACGAGGAGCGCGGGGAGTATGAGATGGAGTTTCTGGAGTTGAGTCGATATCCGTCCCACCGAGATGGCCCCCCTCAGCATTACCGAGCTGATGAAGACGACCATGAGAATCATCAGAGGTGGAGCAGGAAGGACGGTAACAGCATCAGTCCTCTGTCTTCACCCACAAAGAGAAGAGATACCTGGGACAGCGAGCGTCCTCCTCCTCCTCCACCCAGAGTCAGTCCTCCATCCAGCTCGTCTCAAGACAAAGACTACGACAGCGCGTTCCTCAATAGTCTGCTGGAGCGCAAGGCCAAGCTGCGAGGGGTAGGGAAGGGCAGCACCCGTGGGGAAGACGACTCCGACTCACCCTCAAAGAGCAGCTCCAAGAAGAGCAGCGGGGAGTCGAGTCGCCTACGCAGCCGCTCACCGAGCAACCGACACGACACAGAGTCAACAGTCAATTACTCAGACAGAGAGAGAAGCAGGACGGACAGAATGGACAGGACGGACAGAACGGACAGGACAGACAGACCGTCTCCGCGGCCACTGCCGCCAAACGGACGCTCCTGTCAACCCTCTGCTCAGACCCCCCCGGTGCACAGAGAGGAACCAAGAGACAAAGGACGGAAAGTGGTGAGTTACAGTCACACAGAGACCGTCAGGGTAGTTATGGTGAAGTATTTGTTAAAAAAAAAATCTCATTTACTCACTGCAGTCAACAAGGGGATATCGACCCAGAGTGAAGAGTGGAGAACAAAATTAGAGAATACTTTCAGAAACCTCCCAGTTATTGGTGTTAATCTGGCATCTGGTGACCATTTACTTATTTGGTTGACAAGCCCTATTTATCTTGCAGCTCTCCAGCAAGCCACACTAAGGCTACATTCACACTGCAGTTAAAACATGACTTGGATATGATTTTTTTTTTTTTTTTTTGCTCATGTCACTGATGTCTGATTTTTTTTTTTTTTTTGACAATTTGAAAGACACAGGTCACAATGAATCTGACATTTTCATATCAGATTCAGGCCACTTTCAGATGTGATTCTAAATCAGGTGCATATCTGATCATTTGGACTTTGAACGGCCTGGTCGGATTGAATGCGACTTTGATGTCATTCAGGAGCGACGGGCATCACTGTTCTGCACCTGCAGGCAACAGCATCCTCCGTGCATTACAGTACTAGATAGGCGTGATGCTGATGCTTGCTCCCACACTCCCAATATCCCCTGTCACATTGCAAGACAGGGGAACAGTTCCTTGAAGCTAAGAACACTGAAGTATTGACATGGTCAGCCCACAGTTCAGATCTAAAGATCAGATCTTCAGATCTTTGTTATTTATCGTTGTTATTAAAAAAAAAAACATGCCTCTACAGCAGTGGGATAATCACAGCTGATATTCCATAAAATTTGGAGCAATGATGATTAACAATGTTTCAGAATAAATGAAGTCTTTATAGATTTTTCTCTACTTTCAGTCAATCAATCAAACTTTATTTATATAGCACTTTTCGTACAATAAAATGCAGCACAAAGTGCTTTACATATCAAAAAGAGAGTCAAGAGTCAAACAGATCATTTTGATCTCCACTGTCTCTGACACATGCGATGAAACATCTCTACTTTTAAATTTCAGTAAGAGGAAATGAGTCAACAGAGAGGTGAGAACAAAGCACATGAACTGAGATAAAAACTTAATTTACTGATCGTTTCATCACAGTTCAACATATAAAACACTCAGCAGGTTGTTCTCTGTGGACTCAGTAATTTATCTTATATTATAAATGTCCAACTGAAACATCAGAGTCCTGAAAAAACTGGATGACAGTTTGTTTTTTTACGTGAGTTCTGTTCAGTTCTGTCTAATACGTTTCTAATTGTAGCAGTGTAAATGTAAACACTGCACTAATGGGACTCATCAAAGCTCCTAGAGATGTTTGGTCAAACTGGGTTGAATTTTACACTGAGGGCAACAGTGAAATGAAGATGCTTATGAGTGATCACAACTGTAGTTGCATTTATTCATGCAAGCTCAGGAAGATATTTATTGTTTTAAAGGAGGAACACACAGGTTAATTAATTTAAGGTTAAATTATGATTATTTGAATGTGTCGCCGATCGACAAACATCACTTGAGTGAGTTCAGCTCCTTGAAAACATCTTCACTGTGAGAGCCATGACACCAGGATCAGAGAGAAGAAATATAATCTCTATAAGACATCTGAACCCTGTTGTTGTATATTTGCTTTGATCCAGCTGTGACTGCAGTATAATGATGTTTGTAGTCGACAGTAAGTGTTGTGTTGTACCTTCGACAGGTCAGGTTCAGATGCTACCACTGTGACAACTAGGTAGAAACCTCTGTTGTGTCTCCACCTACTGTCTGTAACAATAATAACAGGTTGTCTCCTCCCTGACAGACCTGAGTCAAAATGTTGTTCAACACCACAAACTTTACTTTTATGCAGTAAATGAATGAATGAATCTGGACTCGAGCTAAAAACAAATGTGTAAATTATTTAAACCCGTGTTGAACCACAGTTTGTCTCAGGTCCATCTTCACATATTAATACAGTTTGTTTAACGTCACTGGCTCCATTTGTCTCAACACTGAACAAGATTTCATGGTTTCATGTTCTCATGCTCTTCTCTTCATCCTCACCAGAACACGCTCCTCAGCAGAGACTCTCTCATCGTCTGAAACAGAGCGAGCGACATGACGTCAACAGGAAGTGCACACTAGCCGATCACGTCAGCTGATCGCCAAGGAAAAGGACAACACATGAACTTTTATTATCAGGACTGTGACTGTCTGTGACATCGCTGAATGATGACATCACTCTTCAGCGCTGCCTCATCCTCGTCTCGGCAGGACAAACACTGAATGGTGCTTGCGTGTGTTTACGCCGTGGATCATCCCTCAGAGCAGGACGACGTCACGTCAGTTTATAAAAGACTCGAGCACAACGAGTTCATTCACTTCCACGTGACGACGTCTCTGCTTTTAAAAAGCTCAGTGGAAGAACAAAAAGTAAACAACAACAGAACACTGTTGTTGTTCTTGAATCAGTTACATGACAAAACACAACCAGTGTATCATTCAGTGACGTGTTCAGTCAACAAGCAGACGCTGATATTAAAACCAACATGTTGATATGATTTGGATCCACACAGGTGGACATAATAATGTGAACACCTTGTGGAAAAGGACAATAACTGTGTTGTTTCACTCAGACGTAGCTAAACAGTTTAAAAGATGAAACAGGGTGCTTGCGCAGGTCTTGAAAGTCTTAAAAAGTATGGAATTTTGAAACATTGTTTTCCAGACCTTGAAAAGTTTGGAATGAAAGTCTTAATAAAGTATGGACACATAATCTGGTAAAATAATAAATGCATTAGGAAAAGAATTCGCTACCTGGTCACATGGTCTGATATTAAACCGTCCTTGCTGATATCCAATCAAAGCTTGCGTTAACATTTAAAATTAATTAAAATGTGGTTCCTTAGTTTCCCCCACAAGGATCAATGAAACTCGCTCACTCGCTCTTCTGGCTAGTCTGCTGCTCGTGTGTTTGAAGGACATTGCAGGTTCAGTGTTAAACATATTTCCTTTACACAGCAAGAGCTGTTTCCAAGGGTGGAAACCAACGTATTCTGCTTCAGATGAAGTCTGACACAGTCACACGTGGCACAGTTCTGTCAGCAGAAATGGATCATTGCGTGTTTTCAAACTTGTGACTCCAACACCCAGAGTTTAAAAACCGGATTGCACCTGACCCTGAGTCCAACACAAAAGTTTATTGCAAATTTTGTTTTAAAAACATCAACATTGCCAGCATGAGAGAGGCAGCACTGGTGAGACATCTCCAAAGCAAGGAACACTCAAGTCTGGCTGCTAGTGCACTGAGATCAACGGCAGAATGAATTATGCATTTATTCATTCATACTTTTACTAAAATGAACGTTTCTACTAAACACAGGTAGAATCTCAAGGAATAGTCAGCAAGTATAAAAGTACGAAAAAACAAAGTCTTGGGAAAAACAATGTTGGTTTTGAAAAAGTCTGGAATTTTTATTTGGAAAAAGAGCAAGCACCATAACACGTCAGTGTCATGTCAGTTTTCTGCTTCATACGTGTCTATAAAACAATTAACAAAGTGTCACAACATGTAGCATCATTTTTCATCTAAAGGTCTGGAAATGGTTGTAATTAGATTTACTATGAAACATTTTTAAGTTTTTAAAGAAACATAAGATGGAAAATGAAGACTGAGAGAGGCCAAATAATAAGACAATGGTACATTTATCATGATAATAGATATGTTGATACCAAACTGAGCTGCACTGATACAAACTAAACTAACAAGGTTATTGACTGTTTGTGTAATGACCCACTGATCTGATCCACATTAACATCTCTATTAATATTAATTGTATTTTTTATAAACATTAAAACTATTAAGCAGAAGAAGCAGTTTGTTACAGTTTTATTTGTAATCTGAACATATGTATGTGTGAGGTGTGATATGACTGTTGTAATGTGTAGATGATGTTTGTCTGCAGCCGCTGTGTAAATACAACGATGTGACGACTGTGATTCAACCTCAGCTTATCTCCGCTGAGTCAACAGTTAAACCAACACCACCATGTGTTTTATCTAAAACACACATTAACATCATCCCCAAGTGTGTTCTGTTTTAATATTTCACGTCAGTTTGTCCTGCTGGTGTTTCGTGCTGCTCTCTGTCTCTGACACACTGACACAGTGTCTCTGTTTGTGACACACATGACTCTTTACTTTTCTGTAAAGGAGACAATGTGTAACTGAGTGTGACTCATGTCTTTGTTCATTGTTGTAACCACTGACTGAAGAAATCTGCCCTGTTCTGTTGCAACACTCGCATCATTTCAGTTTCTACTGAGTCTTTATTAATGTGGTAAGATGCTTCTCAGTCGTGAACGCTGAGACAAACAAATTAAACGTTTAAGAAATGATCAAGAGCTGCACTTTTAGTCTTTTGTTCACCAGCTTTAGAACTGACTTAGAGTTTCTAGTTTTAGATATAACATATAAAAATATGACAAACATAAAATATATTCAGTTGTTCGGATGAAACGACCTAACAGTAGATAAAGCAGTTAAAGTTCCTCTGTAATAGTGTGTCAGTGTGTGATGGAGGATCGTGAAGACGGCGACCAGAGCACGTCAGGAATGTTGTTGAGCAACTCAGGGCGTTAAAATGTGACATCACCAGTTACCACAGAGTCAAAGCCTCCTGTGTATTTAATATTTGTTTTGCTTCTTGTTCCAGTTTGACAGCGACAGCTGAAAACTAGAAAACGACTTGGCGACTTGTAGTTTTGTTTAATCAAACCATTGAGACCGAATGCAGCAGATTATCTGAGTTAAAGTGTTAAACTCTTTCTAAGTAACATCTAATGATGTTTAATATTATTTTATATGAGTATAGTTGTTGTACAAGTGGCATCAGAACATACTAGACCTGCTTATTATACAGAAAGATGATTTAAAGATTTAATAGACCGTTGGTTTGTTGGATTATTGATGAAATTATGTCTATGTACATACAGCTGTGACCTCATGTATAATAATTCAATTAATATCTTTATTATTTCAGACATACAATATAAATATAAAAATAAATGGCTATGAATGTCTCTAAAAGGAACAGCAGCTCAAAATTATGCCGTAAAAAATCTGATAAAAATTGTAAAAAAAAAAAAAAAAATAATAACTTAATAATAAATAATTAATTACTTCTAACTACTTTTAAAATCAGATCAGCTACTTCTTATATTTTAATTAATCCTAAATAAAGACAGGGTAACAGGTGTAATGTAAAACACTCATATTTGTGAATGTTTTATTTATATTTATTTCACACGCTGCAGTTTACGTGGATTTAAAATCATCCGTTGAATAAAATGCTGATGAGTTTTTAATAAGTAAGTGTAATATCAGTGTGAAAAACAAGAATGAAACAGTGCTGATGTTGGTGAAGTAAAGAAAAAGTAACACCCACCCCCACTTAAAAAAAGGAAAAAAGAAAAAAGAAAAAAAAAACAGCAGCTGAGTGAAAAGACTACAGTGATGATGTCTGAAACACTCCAGTCAGTTCATCTGGACTCGAGTTGAACAGAATAAAGTGAAACACGTTCACACTGACACCTGGTGGACAAACGTCAGAATTGCATATGAATGTTGAAGGTGAAGAAAATTACATTTACATTTTATATATAAATAGAAATAAAGTGTAAACTATTTTTTTTCCCTTTTATAGAACAAATGGGTTTTGTTAAATATTGAGAGAATCACACAACAACGTAAAATCAATGACATTCCACAATAATACTGATTAGAATTACATCAGAGATCATTAAAATGTGAACAATAAAAAACAGATCCACACTTTAAAGTTAAACGTTGTTGACTTCCCTGAAAATTGACGTAAAAATGATTTAGACTCGACAGAACAGAAACACTGTGGACTTTTAATTGATTTGACTTTGTGTGGATTTATTGTGTCATGTTTAAAAAAAAAAAAAACACCCTTCATGAGCTGTTTTTTTTATTCCACAATTATCATTTTCATCAAAATGAAAAACAAGTGTTTGATGTTTGATAAAAATATTCTAAAACACACACAAAAAAACCACTTTAAACAAATCAAAATAACATGAAAATATGTTTAAATTAAAGTGATATTTTTTTTATCTGAAGTGTGAAAATTCACACTCACTTCACTTCCGGTCGTCACGCACACGTTCGGGGGTTTTGATACCCCGGTGACGTCACAGATGCAGATGAGTTGATGTGTTTCGGGGCGGGGCCTCAGAGGAGTCGTCACCTGTTCAGGTAAACCGCGGACAAACGCGGCGGCAGATGAGCAGAAGTTTGTCGAGGCTGCTTCAGTCTAACATCTGAACGCCAAACCTGTGGCACTTTTATTTCTGTAAGATATTTTTTTTTATTGTTAGGTTATTTTTTTATTATTAAATTTAATTCGGAGTCACTGGTTTTGTTTTTTGGAGGATTTTGTTTGTTTGTTTTCGTCAGGATGCGGAGTCTCACCGCGGCGCTGGTGCTGCTTTGTGTCCTCAAAGGTAATTTATTTATTCTCTATTTTCATCTTTTAGTTTTAAAACGTTTCCTCTGAAACTGTTGATGAATCGAAACGTTTCACATTTCAGACTCAGACGAGTCAAACTGGAAGTATCGGTCACATGACGAGTCTGTTTATCCGAGTCAAACCAAGCGCATCTGTTTTCTACATCAGCTTCAACTCTGAAGTCTAAAGTTTCAGTCTGTTCACAAACTCAGTTTGACTTTATTGCGATGATTTAATCGTAATAAAGATGATTTATTAAAAATAATAATTCTTTGTTGTGATAATTCGTCTTTTAAATCGTGTGGTTTACATGAAGCAGTAGGGTGATTCCGGCTCCTCAGTGTCGCTGGTTTCACAGTAAACTGTTTCCTGTCTTTGTCTGTGTCACCTGTTTTTCTGGTTTTGCAGCTTTGAAAATAAACTGAGGAACATACACACACACACACACTGTTCCAGCCTGACAACTCCCATCTACCTTGACTTCAGCGCAACGTGGCTGCTGCTGTCTCTTCACCTGCAGTTCTATATCTTCCTGACAACAACACATATGTAAGTTATAAACTTACTAACCGCAGCTTGTTGTCGTCTCTGCAGAGTCGTTGTGTATCCAGGTGATCGTCTCTGAGACCGAGCGTAGGACGGCTCTGTTCGCCTCAATCATCCTCCGCTGTGACTACAGCACGTCTGCAAACCTTCAGGATGTTCTGGTCACATGGAGGTTCAAGACCTTCTGTAAAGACCCAGTGTTGGAGTATTACTCCACAGGTGAGACGCAACCTTCACCCACACTCTAGAGACGGACAGACACACAGATGTCATCACACTGTTTCACTGACTCTGGTCTGAAACAGAGGAAATGTGAGAAGAAACATATTTGCATGAAAAGTCTCACGTTGTCGAATCAACGTCAGAACAAATTACTTCCAGCATGAAGCATTTTTATCACAACTATGGTGCAAAACGTGACCACCTGGTTGATGTCGACACAGGATGCAGAGATGTAGCTTGACATCCGATGTGTTAGTGTGTGATACTGTTGTAGCAGGTAAATGAGAGTGAATCCTCCAGTGTCAGTGTCCGATGTTCTGGTTACTTTAAACTCTACTTTGTTGCTCCAACCTGAAGATAAACAACTTTCTTCTGTTGTCACTGCTCGCAACAGACTCTTTGATTCTTGATGATTTCATCTCATTTATTCTTCACATCGATTCATTTTAGTTTAACAAGAGTCTAAAGTTCAAAATATTCAGTTTACAGTCATCAGTTGTAAGGAAAAGTGCCAAACCATCATGTTTGAGGATTTAATCAGGAAGTGGTTACATTTCAGTTCAATCCAATTTGTTGATTCATTTTCTGTTGATTTTTCAGATTTTACTGCAGCCGCTTGGACAGCAACTGACATTTTAGTTGCTCAGTTTATTAGGGACGCAGTGATAGTAAGATGTTTAGTGATAGTGACAGTGATAGTGAGAGTGTGTGATATTTCCCTGTTGACTCCAACAGGTAGATGAGAGTGAATTCTCTGATGTCAGTGTTGATGTTCTGGTTGTTTCCGGTCAGATGCTCAGACTCAAGCAGTAGCAGCAACAGAAACAACATACACGGATGGAAGTGGCTGCACATGGCTGTAGTATGATGTAGCAAGGTTAGAGGTTGTGTGTTTTCAAAGTGACCACATGGAGGATTGCACCGCCTCAGAGACGCAGCAACGTGTTAGTCTATATCTACAACAACCACATATGATGGACTCACTTACTGGAAAATAAAATTACTCTTTGTTACTAGGTAAAATAAAGAAGAAATTAAACATAATATCATTATAACATTGGTATTGGTATATATTGGTTATCCGCCAAATTCTTATCTTTAAAACCAGACCGGACCAGAATCAGTGTGTCCTTAAAACAAATAGTTTGTGACTGAATGAGTGTCTCTGTGATCCGTTTATTGTTCCTAACAAACAGTTCAGACACAAAACAAACACAGATACAAAGTTCACATAAGAAGATAAAAACTTCCTCTGACATCTGTTCTCATCATTGTCACGTTCTCAAATGTTTGTCTATAATGATTGTTAATGTTTATTTTACATCTGTGAAATTTTTCGTATCAGTTTTGTCTGATTTGTAGTTTTTTATGTGTTGCAGTGCAGATATTTCCAGAAACTAAATGATTTTACATGGATGATGAAGATCTCACTGAGAAAGGCTGATGAGAATAAAACTAGTGATGGGGGACATTGGTCCATCAAACAGAGCTTGGTCATTACTAATGTACAGTTTTGTATTGTTTATATCAGACCTGCACTGTAAATGCAGCTCTCATGACTAAACAACCCATACATTAGTCTGTCTTGTTGTCTGAGCTTTTTGTCATATCCGTCTGTAGATAGAAACAGATCAGCAGATGTTTGCAGTCGTCACTGTAACTAAAAAAAACTATTTACTATTTACATGTCACTAAACTCTGCCTGTGTTTTTGCAGCGTATCAGTCTGCGCTGCAGTTGGGACAGGACCCGTCCAATGACTGTCCTGATCGTCAGAGGACTGTCCGTGTCGTCATCCAGAAGAGAGGCTCCAACGAGGCGACGCTGGGATCTGAATATCGCGAACGCAAGATCAGCATCCAGAACAGTGAGTTTACGTTGATGCTCACTAAACCTCCTGTTCAGAAGACATCAAACTACGTCTGGTTGTGTTTCATCATCCAGCTGAAATTGCTAATGTGTGTGTGTGTGTACAGAGGCAGACCTGGTGATCAACGAGGTGATGTGGTGGGATAACGGTGTGTATTTCTGCTCCGTGGACGCTCCAGGAGACACGACCGGAGACTCTGACAAAGAAGTCAAACTCATCGTTTATCGTAAGAAACGAAATAAAATGTTCATATTAAACACAAATCACCTGTTTAAGAGACGTGACTCCACACTGAGCATCTCTTCTTGTCTCCCTCAGACTGGTTGACGGTGTTGTTCATCGTCATCGGCGCTTTCCTCCTCCTCATCCTCTTCTGTATTTGCTGCTGCCAGTGTTGTCCCCAGATTTGCTGCTGCTACGTTCGCTGCCCCTGCTGCCCTCAGAAATGCTGCTGCCCTGAAAACCGTATGAAACACTTGAGTCACATTGATGTTACAGCAACGGTCCTTTAAAATCCTCTGTGTGTCATATGTGCACTGAGTCATCACTGTCATCATTTCTGCTGTGAGAGGAAAAAATGTAGTTAAATTTAACTTCACCAGTCCTGTTCTGTTTCAAGTCTTCAAGCACCAGTTGATCCTCCTCCTCTTCAGTGTTCATGTGAAGTTTCACACTCATTGATCTTCAGACAGACAGACACTGTTTGTGTGTTAATGTGAAATATTTCTTATCCTGATGCAATGTTAATTGTGATTAAATGTTGTTGTCTTCCAGTGGTGATGCAGCATCGTATGATAAAGGAGGCTCAGCGTGCGATGGCTCCATGGATGGGAGGTCAGCCGGTGTATGGACCCATGAGTCACGCTTCATCTCAGATGAACCCGCTGCTTTACTCAGGTTTGAACTCGTCACACAGAGAATCAGTTTAAACAGCTTCACCTGCTTCAATCTGCAGCTGGATCTTTATTCGCTTCATATTTCTGTGTCTCCAGGTTCAGCTTCTGGGAAGAGCATCCCTCTGAAGCCGATGCCTCTTCCTCCTCCTCAGTCCTCCACCTATACTGTGCCTCCGCCCAGCATCCCCGGCACACACAACCCCGCCAACAACAATCACATGCTGGATTACCTGGAGAGCCAGGTGAGAGGGATGGACATGACCAGCCCTCTGATGCAGGTATGTAACTACTCACAGCTTTGTTTTTGTAAATATATTTTTTCATGTTTCCTGAATGTCTTGAAGTGAAAATGTTTAAAGCATTAACATCTGCACAGATACTTCTATCTATCTATCTATCTATCTATCTATCTATCTATCTATCTATCTATATATATGGTGGTTTTGTATGTGTGCAGCAGTAGATGAAGATTACTTTGGGTTGTTTGCACTGAAAGTGAAACAGATAATAATGATAATAATAATAATGATGATAATAATATTAATAATAATCATGAACGATGCCTGAGGATTGTTTCTCCCCTTTATAATCACGAAACAGTAGCTCTCATCATATACATCAGATCTGAGCATCAAATTATAGAAAAATAATCCAATCATTCATGACAGTTTCCTGCAGGACAATGTTAAGCCTCCCAAGTTCATCCATTATATATTTATAGTGCATTTTATCATTTTTTCTGTAAAAAAGTTTCTTAAGTTGTATGATTCTAGTGAAACAGGAGGTGTAGAAACAAGGTGCTGCTGAACCCATCTACAGTAAATGCAGTGATGACACAGTTCAGCTATGTAAATTATCCTAAAATGTCATGTCTTGATCCTCAGAGCCAGCCACCACCTCCTGCCCACATGCATCAGATGCCTCCTCCCCCTCAGCACATGCCTGTGAGCGTCCCATTCTCCCCTGGTCCTCCTAGCATGATCTCTGCACTGAACGATGGCCCGGCACCACGTCATGGCATCACACATCCACCGCAGGTGGGAAGAATCCCACCCCCTGCACCAAAGACCCGCCCCCCAAGCTCCAGCGAGAGCAGCCGCAGCGGCTTTGGCCACCGCGATGAGCGAGGAGCCGCCGGACGGCGTTACCCCTCACCCACCAGATCCAGAGGCATACCCCGGAGTTACAGCGAGGAGTCGCTGGACGGGCGGAGTCACAGCAGAGCGCGAGGAGGCATGGACCGACCCCGCTCACGATCCAGAGACGACCTGTTCGACACCAGGTCCAGAGGAAACTACTCTCCTCCGACAGCGCGGCGCCCGAGGAGAGGGTCATGGAGCTCGGACGATGAGAGCAGCAGCAGGAGAGGAGGAGCAGGAGCAAGAAGACCAGGAGGAGGAGGAGGAGCCTGGGCAGACAAACCTCCAGGATACACAGAGTACGAACCCGGACAGAAACCAGGAGGACGAAGAAACGACCGCTACTCTGTAAGACAATCACTGCTGTAGTGATCTAGTGTCCTGCTGCAGAAATACATTCATATCAGGACAAACACACACACACTTAAATAAAACAGAGTCATTATTAAAACACAGTTATGCTGAATCTAAAGTGAGTGTGTCTCTCTCAGGACAAGACCAGCGTCGTCATCTGAAGCCTCGAGCTGTGAAACGACCTCCGACATCTGTTTCAGAGAACAGGCTCGCCTCGTTATGACCGGCAGCCATGTTGTCAGGGGATTGGTAAATGTTTTTAACACAACCAGTTTCATGTATTAAAATGAACCATGAAGCAACTTTTTTTTTTTTTATCACCTTTTATCGATACAAGTAAAAATCTGACAGAGGGACACTCACTGTTGACTGTCACATTTTTTTTTAATAGAAACTGCTTCTTTTAAACCCAAAACGTCTTCACTGGGACTGTTGAACAGATGTTGAATAAATGTTTAACAGATATTGATTAGATGTTGAGTAGATATTGGTATAAGATCTCCCTCTGCTGGTTCTTCGGTGTATTAAAAACACCTGTTGGACTATTTTTTCCCTGAGGCATTAGAGTCGATGCTCCTCCTGTTGTTTGGCAATAACAGTCGATTATTTTTAACATCTCTTTACAACTCATAAAGCTACAACCATTAATTAGAGAATGAATGACTCATAGCCAGTAAAACAAATAAATGACACTTGTTACAATACATTTGTTTAAACCCACATAAATACAAATAGAATTTTTTGTTTTTGTAAATAGTTTTTTTTTTCATGTCTCCTGGACGTCTTGAAATAAAAATATTTTAATTATTAACATCTGTACAGATAATGATAATTAGCTGAACAATGTATTTACACACAGTGTGAACTCTGTGTGTAAATGTATGTGACGTGATGATGTAGGAAGTGACATAATGTCGACAATGTTACAGACTTTTTTTTTTTAAATACGAGATGAACCTGTTTATTTAGCATTTACACTGTACAGTTGGTTTTGTTTATTAATAATATTAGAAATAAAATAAATGTACCTCCTGGTAAAACTGTTGTTGTTTATTTTTGTTAGTAACAAACAAGCACATCAGATTTTAATTACTCAAGTTCTCACATTAAACCGAACCATTAAACCGTATATAAAAAATATATTATAAAGTAATACAATATTTGATGAAGTCATTAATATCAATTAAGATCCACATTAAATTAATAAATTATTAATAAAAGAAGCTAAATAAAATGTAATATAATTGATCATTGCAAAAGTGCAAAAATGATTATTGTTGTATCTTAATCTTGTATGTAATATAATAATAATAATAATAATAATAAATCAACCTTAACGTAATTGATAAAGGTCACTTAATGTGCTCAATAAATTAAATTTATTTAAGTATTGTTGTTTGCCAAAATTGATTATGTTATTAATGTTATCTTAATCTAAGCCATAATCTAATTAATTGAATAATAGTTTATTAAACCAATATGAAATCAACATAACTGATAGACGTCATTTGATATGATCATATGTGATGTTATTGATATAAAAATATGAAATATAATCTTAAAGGGATTAATATGATACATCTGAATCTAAATGAATACAATAATCAGTAGCATGATTGATAAACGTTATAATGCGATAATAAGATTAATTAATCAATAATACAATAAATTTGAAATATTCTATTTTAAAATAGGCTATAAAATCATT
Organism: Polydactylus sextarius; assembly: GCA_016801845.1. Taxonomy (NCBI): domain Eukaryota; kingdom Metazoa; phylum Chordata; class Actinopteri; family Polynemidae; genus Polydactylus; species Polydactylus sextarius. The sequence continues at coordinate 18,578,105 of CM028906.1, forward strand.
TATTTGAAATATAAGATCTAATTAATAACAAATACAATCAGAATCAATCATAATAATAGATACATTAATGTAATGAATATAATCATCAATAAGTCATCGATCGTTGATACAATCGATGATCATTGATCCCAATAGGGGGCAGCCCACTTTCCCCGAGCAGCCGTTGGTTCGTCGAACTGCGCCTGCGTGGTGTTGATACTGTCGCACGTTGATGACGTCCCGCGGAGAGGAGGTGCGGGTTTGCCACGTCGGTCTCTGTGCAACGCGTTGACACTGTTGCTCCTCAGCGCGGTGGGAAACTTTAGAGCCGTTTTATGCGTCCGACCCGGGGCTCCACCGACACACCGAGCCGCTGCTACCTCCGTAGCCCGACGACACAGCAGCGCAGCAGGCGAGAGTGAAGCTGTGAGTCGGAGAGACGCTGGTGGACTGATGCAGCCTGGTCCTAGTCCGGATCAATGCTCCGAGTCCCATCGATGCTGTGTGAGTACCTACTGTTTGTTTGTGTGTGTGTATGTGTTTGTTTGTGAAAGAGAGAGAGAGTGAGTTAGTGTGTGTGTGTGTATGAGAGAGAGAGAGAGAGTGCATGCTTGTGTGTGCGCGCGTGTGTGTGCGCGCGTGTCTATGTTTGTGTGTGTGTGTGTGCTTCCAAGTTTCCGCCGTGTACAAAATGACAGCGCTGCCTGATGTCATGAGCTTTACTGCGTGTCTTAGCAAGTCTGCAGGAACACACACACACACACACTCACACACACAGACAGACACAGTAATTGTTCAACTCAGCCTCTTTTTCTCTCTGCTTGTAGATAAAGTTACGTTTTAATGTTTCAAAGCAGAAGCATGTTGCTCTTCCATGACTTTCTCCTCTGTCTCTGTGGTTCACATGTGGATCTCACACTTCCTGTTTTCTGTGTGTGTTTCCTGTTAAATATTCACTGTAACATCACATCACGGCTCAGTATCATCATCAGTGAAGGAAACACGACGGCAGGATGTTATCTCTTGCTCTGGTTCATGAGTCTGTCGCTGCCTAATGAAGTCAAACCATCAACGTTGCTTTTTTATTTAACCACTGAGTAATGTTGATAAGAAAATGATTCAGTTAAAATGTCTCTGTGTAGAGCCCAGTTACACACTTTATTTGTGAGTTTAGAGTTCGGCTGTTCATTTGTTTCTTTGTGTTTGACACAGTAATCTAACAGATCTACAGACATCAGCTCCCTGATGTGATGTAACAAGTTTCATTTCCGGTTTGTAGCAAAGTGAAACAAAAGACGACTGAACATATGATGGCAGATATTTTCTGGAATCGTGGTGAAAAATGTCTTTCACACGTCTTAAATGTCAGATCAGTTCAAAGTGGTGAAACATCATTATGCTCCATAATTGAACCAAACAAGTTGATGATGAAAACAGTTGCAGCTTTTTGTTTTTACTGTTTCTTTTATAATATCTCTGCTGGGATCAGTAAAGAAAATACTGAAACTGCTGAAATGATCAACAATTCCCGCAAATATGATGATGATCTGCTGCTTTTTTTGAAAAATATTACAGACAAGAAACTCTGGAGTTTGTTAATGAAAAAGAACAGTGAATTACATTTTACTGAGAATGATTCATCCTAAAACCTAAAGTGTAAACAGGAAACTTTGAATAAAACAGTCCGGTCACATTATTCAAATTTTTTGAAGTAACCAAACAGGCCTGTTGAGTAACATAAGGACAATAAGTAACAATCAGTGTAAACTCTCCTCCACACCTGGATGGTTGTAGGTGATTTGCTCCATCTCACTCAGAGTTAATTGGTTTTTGTTCCAACAGATGATTTGACGTGTTGCAGCAGGAGCGGCTGCAGTAACAACATCATCAATGGCTGCATACTTTTTAGCTGTGTCAAAGTATTGTTCTCGCTGTCACATTTGCATTAGGCAAAGCAGAGACGAGACAATTTTAATGTTATAAGATTAACATGCTTTTCTTTTTGTGACCAATTGAAAACTAGAGTTTATGAAATAATACAACACAAGACAGTTACTCTGAAACTCAGGGGGGAAATAACTTGTCAGTTTTTACCAGAAGCTCTGAACACAGCGAAAGTCGAGCATCTGCTGTTGGTCTGATGCTTCTCAGATATTCGTCAGTTGATGGACAAATGACTGGTGACACACACAGGTTGTTGTTTATTCTGCAAACTGCTGCAGGAGATTGTTTGTCAGAGTTGGAACAGGAGGACGGGAATAGGTCCCATGCTGAGGGTCCAGTCTGCAGACGAAGCTATAGACCTTCTGCACAGACACCGATGCAGACAGAGCTACTGACTGATCAGTGTCGGTCAGACCAACTGCTCCCTCTGTTTGCGTTGTCGAGCTTCAGTCTGTCCCTGATCAGAACGAAGACTCTGAGCTGATTCTCTCGTCCGGTTGCACCACTATCTCTCAGCAGGATGTAGATAGTGATTTAAACCAGCGACTGAGTGAATTAATGTTCACTTAGTCACTGGTTTATCAGCTACATCTGAAATTAACACTACGCTGCATTAGCTCAACAGCCCCACAATAAATGTCATCAACGTAAGAATGTTTAGTTCGCATGTTGATTCAACTGTGTGAACATGTTACAGGCTCGGGTTGATATGTTCTGCAACATTTTATAAGCATGAGGGTAAATTCATTTAGATTGAATTAAACTACAACAGCAACATTATGGCTGAGAAATCCAGCAGTGATTTTAATATTTACATAAAGTTATAGAAAAAAACAGGCCCTGTTGACTTCACAGTGAATCCACTTTAAAAACTTTGAAAGAAAAGAAAAAATGCAATGAATTTAACTTGATGCTGCTTTTTTGTCACTAAATTATTTAGTATTCAATGTCTTTCTAAAATGTTGAGTCTTTAACGGGTGGTAAATGTGTTTGGTTTAGGGTGAGGGTGTTATCAGTTACAGAGACGATAAAGTGTGTTTGGTGTTTCAGAGCAGAATCTAACCACAGTTCAGTTTCATAGTTGGACAAAATGCACAAAATAATCATTTTTATATTTTAAAAAAAATCAGAAATATAAATTCTCTCAGCGAGACAGTATGGATCATTGCCGCTTCACTGTCATTTACTTATTAAATGAAAAGTGAAAAGAAAAAAAACACCTGATGTCAGATCTTTGCTCTAATCGTCCTCTGTGTCTTCAGGCTGTTGTAATGTTGTAAATATTGATTTCACCTCAGGTTTAATTTTTTTCGTCTGTTTACGTTTCAGTGGTGCATCTGTCCGCGGCGGCTCACTGAGCAGAAGGAGACGAGTCCCGGCGGCTGTTGGTTGGTGGGCGGCGGTTACTGGCGACCATGCCCGGAGGTCGCAGGGGTCCAAGCAGACAGCAGCTGAGTCGCTCTGCTCTGCCGTCGCTGCAGACGCTGGTCGGGGGAAACCTGGGCAACGGGACGGGCCTCAGGAACAGGTAGGCAGCCGCCATGTTTACAGGTGAACATCTGGTTGTCACAGCAAAGTCGAGTCAAGCATCTTATGAATAATATAATCACAATGTAAACACAACAAAAATAAGTAAGTAACACAAGCTGTTGTGTAGAATGTGTCTCTCAGTCTGCTGGTCCTGGCTCAGAGGCTCTTCAGTCTTCTTCCTGATGGCAGCAGACTGAAGAAGCTGCTGGATGTGTGGGTGGGTTTCACCTGCAATGCAGAGGGCTTTGCAGGTGAGGCGGGTGTGGTAGATGTCCTGGAGGGAGAGGAGGGAGACACCCACGATCCTCTCGGCTGTTCTCACTTCCTGATGTAGCTTTTTGTGGCAGGACACGGTGCAAGTGCCGTATCACGCAGTGATGCGGCTGGTCAGGATGCTCTCTGTGGTGTCAGTCACTGTGAATAATTTCTTTTAATGTTGAGTGAGATTTTATTTCATGAAGCCCAGCATTAAAAAAAAAACACATTGAACATTAATGATGACATGTTCTGACACTCAGTTCACACAGTTAATGTATAAAACTGTCCAGTTAAGTTTATTATCATTTTATTTTGAACTGTGAAGCGTGCGGACGACATTTTGTAGCTGCGTGTGAGAAATGGGATCAGAGGAAGAAATTATTTGATTATCATCTTGTCATGTGTCAGTGAAGAAAGTGAAAGTGAAAGAGGCTGGTTCCTACAGCGAAGGACAATGATCCACAAAATTTATCGTTTGCATGAACAAGAGCTGAGGCTGAATATTTGGGAACGTCTCTCACAGTTGAACCTGAACATGAGTGAACATTTGTGGGTGGATGTGAAACCTGTGACAGTCAGAGCTGAACTGATCTGAAGGAGACAGAAAGTTTTTTTTATTTTTACCAAACTGACAGAGGCCAGAGGAGAGTTAATATAACAGTAAATTTATTAAACAGAGAATCAGCAGGTTGTGCAAACATTTGCACAGTTAAACTAATGTTTATCCTTTATACTAAATAGAAATATTTTCTCACAGTTTCTCTGATCAGTTCACAGGCAGATGTTTTCCACCACGGTTTTAATCATCTTTAACGCTGTGAAACATTAAACTTTACATGTTAGTTATTAATCTTATCAACGAGTTGGTTTCTGTTCATGGTGATTTGTGCTGGTGATGAAACATATAGAGACACCAACGCTTATTTTCAGTTTAAACCTGACTGGACTGAATTCATCATAGTATTTCTGTCAGATCAGTTGATTCATTGAGATCATGACTCAAATGACGACTGATCTGACAGATCAGTCGTTCAAGGTGAAGCTTGGTCTGTGAGCAGATCAGTTACAAACTCTGATATTATTCAGCTCATATTTTACAGGCAGCAGTGATAAAACTGACCTTTGTTACGAAAACGACACCCCCTTCTTCCAGGAGCTTCATACTTTATGTACTTTCCTTTTATTTCACTGGAGAGTTTCACAAAATCGAGCCGCCTTTATCTCTTTCTGATTGAACTGCCGACGTGTTGATTAAAACTTTAGTCTTTAACTTATGTTCGATTGTTCTCTGAGCTGTAAGTCATTTTAACTGGAGCTGAAACACAGTGAATCAGATAATTCACTGATTAAACAGAAACGTTTCAACATTTATTTACCGTTTCATCTGTTCAGGAATAAAAACAAGGTAAAACCATTTCCTCAACATATATTTGCGGCTCAATGTCAACATTTAACTTAAGATGCAGAGTAAATTATCTGTTCATTCATCTTTGGTGTTTTGTGTCCCACGTTTCCATGAATGTGCAAACACTAGTCTCATATTTCTGAGTGTTGATGGGCCAAGAGATTCATTCATTATAGATTCATTTATGTTCATCACCTGTTTGTTCATTTATCAGCAGCTTTTGACATTTTAAAGGCTGTGTAGTCTCAGGACACTGTGTTAAAATAGAAATACGTGGGATGTAAATGTGACGGGACTGAAACTTTTCTAGTTTGTGTTTGACTTTTTTTTTTTTTTTTTTTTAACCTTTTTAAAGTTCAGGCGTTCTTGACTTGTTGGTTTGTTCTTTGTGTTTGTGAACAAACAGAACAAACAAACCTGGCGACATTGCGTGGATCAGAGTGAACTATGAGACACGGTTAAATAAACACAACTGCTCAGATAGGATTCAAACACACATTTCTGGTTTTATTGGTCCCCAGAAATAAAATACAGCAGGCAATGACCTGCAGTGGTGTGATTGGGAGGAACCGCCTGCTCGATCTGAACTCCAGTGGTGTTCAGTTATTGGACTTCTGTACTTCTGTACTCACAGTTGGCACATGGCACCAGGACACCCTAGGCCCTATAGTTGTATCGTCTGGACACTCTGGCGAAGAGAGGAGCTGAGCTGTCAACTTGTTGAGTTGGATCAGGTGGCAGGGAAAGATGCCGGTCAGACCTGGCAGACCCAAATGGATACTGAGGGTTTGTTGGGAATGGCTGGCAGAGGACTCCGTCCGACTGGCCTTTAACTCCAACCTCCGGGAGAGCTTCAGCCACATCCCAGGGGGTTCCGGGGGACATAGAGACTTAAGGGTCTGTGTTCTGTGGGGCCGTTACTGAAGCGGGGAACAGAGCTGCAGTCGTAAGGTGGCTGGTGCCGGTCGTAGCGGCAACCCCAAGCTACCTGCTGGATCTCAGCAGTGAGGGATACTGTCAAGCTAAAAAACGATTCCTACAGGACCTGTTTGGCTTGTGGGATTCCAGAGGGAGTCGGCGGGTACCAGCAAGCGAAGCAATGCGCGGCCCAGCCGGTTACAACTCGGGTGTGGGAGGAGTTCGTGGAGGCCATGGAGGAAGACTTTCAGTTGCCCAAGGAAATTCTGGCAAACTGTCTGGTGTCTCAGGAGCAGGAAGTGCCACAGCGTCCACATTGTCCTTAGTGTGGATGGGGAGTTGCTGACTGTGACTGGGAAAATAGCCGGGCATTGGAAAGAATTCTTCTTTCCAACGTTACTTGACCCTTCGAGGTTTATTATGGTGATTAGCTACAGGGAGCAGAGCTGCACATTGTTACCACAGAGGTGAGAAAAAGACAAGGAACAAACAACAAAGTGGTCAGTGAGAGCTTCATAATCTGCAGGAGTTTTGATTAACAGAAGGAGAATCATAGTTTTAGGATGAAATGAACGGAAAGTGAAATAAAAATGAAGGAGATTTGTAGAAATTTGTGGATCAATGTCGGAACTTTCCAAACAAAGTTTTAATAGAAACACCACAGAGAACACATATACAGCAAAACAGTTCCAGTCATTTTAACCTTCAGTAAACCTGTGAATGATTTTCTTTATGAATTGATTTAGGTTTGAACATCTGGATGTTTTATCACGTCCACATGGAACAAGATGATTTGTGTCATTTGACAGTTTTGTTTCAGTTGCGGATCGTTTTCGCTCATTTCTAAGAAACATCAGTTTCACTGATTTTATCTGATATTTGCTCCAGCAAACAGTTTAATACTGCAACACTTTTTTTTTAATTTTTTTATTTTGTTTTTATATTACTGAAGTGAAAGTTTGTTTCAGGAGCAGTAACTCAGTGGGTCTTTCGGCTCCGCCCCTGTCGGCGTTGATCACCCCGGAGCCGGTTCGCCACTCGAGGATCCCTGAGCTGCCGTTGGACAGTAGCTTGTTGTTCGAGTTCCTGCTCTTCCTCTACCTGCTCGTCGCCTTGTTTGTCCAGTACATCAACATCTACAGGACAGTGTGGTGGTACCCATACAGCCACCCGGCCGCCTCCACCTCACTAGTAAGGACACACACACACACACTCTGCCTGTTTTTTTTTTTTTTTGGTTTTTTAACTTATTTACATTGACTTAAAAATCCCCACTGACACCCACACATGATGCTCAGAGTTTTTTCACTTTCATTTTCTCTTTATTTTGTTTTGTTAGAAACAGTTTGTGGTTCAAACCTTTTTACTGCAAACAACAGGAAACAACTTTGTCACATTTATTATTAGTGTCGTTTTTGTCAAAGGCTGAAGTTAACTTTGATGGTTTAATTTGTGTTTGTATTGAACAAAATAAAATGAAATCAGATGAGTTGTGAAAAATCAAAAGAACAGAATTTATAAAACATCCTTCAGGTAAATATTTCATATCTGTACAGAGATTTTTTCTTCAAATTTTTGATCAAATATTTTTATTGTGTATCTTCAGAAGTATATTCAACACAAGGTGTTCATGACACACAAGGTGTAAACAAGTTATAAACAAACTATAAACACATTATTAACCCCGCCAAAAAAAAAAAAAAAACATGGCGACCCCCAACCAACCCATCCCGGATCTCAAAATACATTAGAAGTAATAACAATACAAGTGCATATTTAAAAGTGTAACATAACAACATAAAACATCTGGGAAATTATGTAGAATCATTCTTTGACCAGAGTATAAGCTGCATCCCATGCACTTATCATTTTCTCACTGGCTGCATGCATCCGTGCCACTGATCTCCGTCATGACACTATCTAAGAAAGAGTTGGCCTATGTACCATCTCAGTGCCAACGTTTTCTTCGCTGCAGTGAGTCCGGCCCACAACATTTGCTTTTGTTGAATAGAAAGTTTTAAAGAAGAGTCATCATTAAGCAGGAGTAAAGACAGTGATAATGGGATATTGACCTTAAGCATACCGCTCACGGTAACAGATATTTGTTTCCAGAAAGCAGACACATTGGGACAATCCCAATACATGTGTTTACTATTTTATTTATCTTTACTGATGTATGTTTGTGTCTAAATAGTGTCTAATAATTGTGTCTAATCGTCTGAGGGACAGAAAACCAAAAGAGTAAAAAATTTGTGCCACATGTTGTGTAATAGACAGGACGTTGATTGCTTGTGTTGAAATGTTGCAAGACTCAGAAATGTCTCAACAGAGAAATAAAATAATGTTTGTCTCCACAACAGAACTTCCACCTGATGGATTATCACCTGGCGATCTTCATTACTGTCATGTTGGCAAGGAGACTCGTCTGGACCATCGTTTCAGAGGTAACACACACACACACACACACACACACAGTGAGTCCAGGTGACTGTGTGTGTCTCTGTATCAGTGTCTCATCGTGTTTCGTCTCGTCCAGGTGTCTCAGAGCAGCGGAGGATCATTGCTCCGCTACGTCGTCCTCATTGCGGCCCGGCTTTCTCTGCTCACCATGTGCGGCTGGGTTCTCTGCTGGACGCTGGTCAACCTCTGCAAGAACCACTCGGTGCTCAACCTCCTCTTCCTCGGATACCCGTGAGTCACACACGCACACACACACACACACTCAGTTGAGTCTCAGAGCAAATAATGTATGCACATGAAGGAAGAACCGGATGCAATGAATCCTGTAACTGGGTTTACTAATTCCACTTACACTTTCACTCTTGTTAACCCATCAACACTGAGGAAAAATATAAACTGAGTTTTAGAGAGAAGTTCGAACTTTCCACACAATAAACTTTCAAATTTTCATGTCCGATTATCCGATTCTCTTTAGATTATTTTAAATGAGCTTTATTTCTGTGACATTGAACACCAACAACTTCACGTCCAGTTTTATTAAAAAACAAAATAAAACAAATGGATTTTTAAAGTGATGTTTTATCTGAAGGCAGCAGCTTCACATCTTCACACACGTGAACCTGTTTTTTTCCTGCAGCTGTTGTTGTTGTGCATCATTTATCTCATGTTTGTCATTTTAAGTGAAACGTTCTGCTTTTGTGTCTTCATCGTGCTCTTCGTCCGTCCTGTGTCCCTCCACAGGTTTGGCGTGTACGTGCCGCTCTGCTGTTTCCATCAGGAAGGAGGGAAAAGCCAAGCGCCTGCATCAGACTGCGACTACCCGGCCGACCACCAGCAGACAGACCTGACCGAGACGCCCTTCTTTCGTCCACGTGACTTCCTCTTCCTGTTACGAGAGAACCTCAGAGAGCAGTTCTCCAGCCCTCCACACATGCCCACACACACCTGCCCGCCACACACGCATTCACACACGCCGGAGCTGATCCGAGCAGAGGTGGAGGAGCTAAAGAGCGACTTCAACCGTCGGATCAAAGAAGTGCTGTTCAACTCACTGTTCAGCGCTTATTACGTCGCCTTCCTACCGCTCTGCTTCGTCAAGGTCTGCTCCTCTTCCTCTTCCTGTTTGGTTTGTGAAGCTCCGTCGTCCCCTCAGGTCGCTGACTGTCTTTCATGCTTCATCTCCACAGAGCACGCAGTACTACGACATGCGTTGGTCGTGTGAGCACCTTATCATGGTGTGGATCAATGCGTTTGTGATGCTGATGAGTCAGCTGCTGCCTCCAAGCTACTGCGACCTGCTGCATCGCTCTGCGGCTCATCTGGGCCGTTGGCAGAAACTGGAGCACGGCTCGTACAGCAATGCACCTCAGCATGTGTGAGTTAACACGCTCAGAGCTTTAGATGTGACCCCCATGTAACAGCGGTTTGTGTGTAACTGGTGTTCATGTGTGTTACAGATGGTCTGAAAGCACGATTTGGCCACAGGGAGTGTTGGTACGACATAGTCGATGTCTGTATAAAGCAGTCGGACCCTATAACGTCGCTTTGCCTTCTGATGTTTCCCATGCAAGGTTTTATGTGAGTATCTGTGTCTGACTGTGTATAATGACACAACTGAGTCTGAAAAACCACCAGCACCGAATCTGAGAGAGAAAGACCCCATGAGTCAGGGGGCTGAAGACCATCAGCATCTGTGTCTAAATGTTTCTGATGTCGATAAAATTTAAAATGCACCAGAAACAGTTTAACCCATAAAACTCAGAACATTGTTTGAACATGTTTTACTGAACTTATAGAGGCTTCATAAATGTGTAATATTGACTATCTTATATCCCTTTTTTCAGCACAACCTAGGCAATATGATAAAATAAATCTTATTCTATTCTAACCCACTATATAAACATGGCTGAGCAATAACCATTACAAGTATTTAAAATGTGTTTGAGTTTTTATATATATAAATATTATATATTTTTTATATAATATTTTGCTGTGACTACATGTTTGTGATGTTCTTGCGACATTTCGGTCACGGTAAAATTAAAGTTTTTTTTAAACTAATAAGTTTTTTTTTTTTTAGATAATGACAACTTTAGTTCTGAGTCACACATCAGAACATCGAAGCACAAAATTTGATGTCTGAATCTTCCCCTTTCCATACACATCGACATGACTTCCATATAAGGAGACGCTTATTTTAGAATTCATCCAATGGCCAATGTTGGATCCAGTGTTAAGGGTTAAGAAAATTCCTCAAACCCAGTCTTTGACCTCAGACTGTCAGCTTCATATCATGGTTTTTTGTGAACAGGTTGAATAGCATCAGTAGCTCAATCTGTGTTTGTTATATTAGTGACTCATCAGGTGTTTCATTTGTCTGTAAATGAATCTGCTCTGTATCTTTTTATTACATTCTTCATCCTCTGTATTTTTATTATTTCCATATGTGACCTCGTGTGTTTTTTTTGTTTCTCACTGCTCTTCCAGTTCCTGTTTCACAAGCCATTGCGGATCTTGAACCTGCTGATCTGGATCGAGTCCAGTGTGGTTTTGTACCAGTTGTACTCTCTGCTGCGCTCTGAGCGCTGGAACCACACGTTGTCTCTGGGCCTTATTCTCTTCTGCAACTACTATGTCCTTTTCAAACTGCTGCGAGATCGCATCGTGCTGGGGAAGGCGTACTCCTACCCACTGTCCTCCAATAGTTTGGGGCTCAAGTCGCAGTAAAATCTCCGGCGCCGCCAAACATCACAACGAACTCTGGACAAGGAGGCAAGATGGCGGCGGCGGCGGAGGTGAAGGGACAGACTGTGAACTCATTATTGTGTTTTGATACGGTTCTATTTTTAATGCAATGTTTATATAAACCTATTTAAAAGAATATTTTTATTTTGTATACTACTTGGAGTTACGCCGGGCATTACCACACTGACAAAATCAGCATGTGAGTTATGTTGTTGTTAGGCGACAGGGAAGTCAGAGGATGCCTCCAGGTGACTTTCACCAAAGATATTAAAACGTGCAGGCGGCCAATCACAGAGCGGCGTCGTGCCTGAGCTCCTAAATCCTGATTGGTTGATGTTCAGTGGCTGGTCGGGGAAGCAGGATGATTTGATCATTTCAGCATCGCTGCAGCATCTAATGCTGATTGTTGTGTCACTGCTCTGAAGGGAAAAGTTTGTCTTTAGTTTTCAGACTGATGAGATCAATGTCTCTCTGGTGTCTGTGCAGAAAAACTGAAACCATTTAAAAATTAGAGATTGGAAACGACGCGATGGTCGGATTCAGTCTGTCCAACAGACTCTGACTGTTACTGGTTCACGTTACAGCTCCTGTTGAACTTGAACAGTAAGAAAACCTCGATAATGTTACACAGCAACAAGAGCTCCACTGTTTGTATGTAACACGACAAGGAGTTTGGACAGACTGAGACAATTGGACATCATCTCTCCGGCTGTCTCCTCGTTTCTAAATTTGCTGATTCTAGTCGAAGCTTCACCTTCACAACAAATGTCCAGTTCGACTTAAAGCAGAATCTCTTTTACCACAAAGTCAAATAAAAACAGCAACATACTTGAGATCAGTTTGTAGGTAAAACTCTTTGAGTACAGTTTTATCCACCACTGCTGCTGCTGTTTTCTCCTCATTCCCCCTCTCCCCATGTGACAGTCGCAGTAGCTCCATCAGTATGAGCTGGTTTCAGAGGAGACAGTTACAGCTCCAGATTTTCTGAACGTTGATGAGTCAGCGTCCGTGTTTGAATGTCTGTCTGTTCAGGTTCTGGTTCAATATAAAGCCACAGATACTCAACTCAACTTAAATCTATTGAATGAATCTTCGTGCCTAAATGAACCAGAACGTCTTGTGTGGTCCAGAACAGAACAGAACCGGTTTCTGTCGGTACATGTTTGATTCTGAAGGACAGTGAAGGCTGCAGCGGGAAACACTGTGTGTGTGTGTGTGTGTGTGTGCGTGCGTGCTTGCTTGCCACCTTGTTACCAGTTCATGTGTTTTCAGTTACCGGGTGTGTTACATACAAACTGGTTGGTGCTTTTCTCCGAAAGTTACACTATAATCTGAAGTTGTTTCCTCTGAAATAAGTCTTCGCTGCTTCATCGGCTCTGATCTGCAGTTAGTTCAGCAGTTAAGTGTTGAGCAGTGTTCCCTGTCGTGAATCTGAGTTTCAGGTTGGAAAGTCGTTGGATGAAGCTGCTTCGTTTACCATCTGGATCCAGAGTTTTGAGGAATCAGTTGTCTTTCACGTTTCCATTATTCTGCCTTTAAATCAGCTTCTCTGGTGCTTTTTTTTCCTGTTTCTCATCTTTTTCCACTTGAATGTAGTAGAATTCTCTCGTCACTGAGATAAAACATGGTTGTAAAAGGGCAAAGTGCTGCACCGTCTTAAACATTTTAAACGTTTTTGTTAAAGTCTGCTTCTGTGCTTCAATGTTCAGTCTTTGTCCAAATAACTTTTGTTGTGCCTTGTTTGGTTTCTTTTGGTTTGAACCCATCACATCACACCTGCAGTTGATCAATGAGATTTGGAAAGAAAATAAATCCATGACCACATTACATGAAGTGTATTAATCCTCATCTAGCTGACATTAAGTCAAATTAACAATCTGTTTCCCCCTTTTCACTCTGAACCTGGTCATTTTGTTTTCTATGTGCCATATCCCAGGACTCAGACTCCTGGTAGCGTGTGTTGGTGCTGGAGAAGTCATAGGAGCTGGTCCTCATATTTCGGCTTTTACAGTGTTGAGTTTCTCCACAGCATTTATGAAAAATGCCTTTTTTTGTTGACACCAGAAATAAAACAAATGGTGTTTGATCCCAGATTGTGTGTGTTTCTGTAGACTGAGAATAAATGTGTGACACAACTGCATATTTCAAAGCTTATATTTCATTAATATCACCACACTCACACAGAGGAGAGAGTAAAAGTGCTTGTGTAAGCTGATGTTCAGTGCACACAGGCGGCCGCACTGCCTTATCTTGTCCACCAGAGGGAGCTAAGCGTTAAAGTATAACATAAACAAAGTGAGCTTCATACAATCTGCAGATGTTTAACATCAGTCTGAGCTGAGCGTCACGTCTGTGGGAAACTACTGAGAGAAACAGTTTGAACATTTGGTCTCTGACTTACATTCATCCACAGTTCAGTAGAAAACAGTAGAAACAGTGCAATCTTTAGTATTAGCTGGAGAAAAGGGCGTTTCCAGCGCTGCTGCAGAACATGTGCATCAGTGCATGAGTCCAGAGAAAAGTTCAGTTCTGCAGAGCAGCTGAGAGAAAAGTTTCTCCACTTTGACACAGTATGCAACTAATGTTTGATGGTTTAAAAAGTGGGTGTGACAAACAACAGGTTGATACTTATATGGATGTTATGTCAGTAGCAGTCTGATCCCATGATGTGATCTCCTCACCCCTCCCTGCAGTCCACAAAGTTTCCTTTAATCCAGTAGCAGATCTGAGCGTATTTCAGAGGTGTGATCCTCACTGCCACGTTAAATTCCTGCGACGCTCCTTGTCGCTCGACCCACTGATGTCCAGAGAACACGCCGATCACCTTCCGCTCCCAACGCCGCCGCCTCCCGTCCCACATCCGGGCATAGACTCCCGATCCGCTGGCCCCAGGCTGAGCGTCGCAGTGTTGGTACAGCAGGTCCGACGTCTCCTCGCCGGCCCGGCAGAACCGGTACACCAGCTGACCGGGGCGGTCGTTATCGAACCCGGAGAAGTGGACGCGGCGCCCCGGCAGCCTCTGAGCCGGCGGGCTGACTCCCAGTTTCATGTGGCGTCGTTTGTGCGGCTTCTTGAGCTCTAGCAAAGCGTAGTCGTAGTCCATCCCGATGTCGTTTGCGTTCCCTTTAATCCATCCTTTGGGGACGTGGGTGCGTTTGGCTCTGATCCACTGGAACTTCATCTTTCCGTTGGTCGGTGGGGCGTACGGGACGGCGCCCTCCACGTGGTTGGTGAAATTGGAGGGAAGGTAAAAGGAGGAAGGCTGAGAGTCTCGTTGTTTGGGTTTTAGGAAGCCGACTCGGAGCTTCTGAGCTCCTTTCACGTAGTTTTTCCCGTCGTGAACACAATGAGCGGCGGTGAGGACGTGACGTTCCCCAACCAGAGTCCCCGAGCAGCCGGTGGACAGTTTGACCGCCACAGAGAACGGGTACTTCAACAGGAAGCTCTGCCCGGCGATGCTGAAACGACCGTCATGCCCGAAGATCTGACGCTTTCTCCGAACACGAGATTTCTCGGCCTTCTCAGGCGACCCAGACGAGTACGCCGGGCTCGTGTTGGACGCAGGGTTGTAGCCGTAGATGCCGATGGCCGTCTCGGTCAGTTGACCGTTGGAGTGCAGAGTCTCGTAGGCCAGAAAATGCTTCAGGTCCCAGTAACTCGGTGGAGGAGCTCGCTTGTGGCATTCTGGGTCACAGGGCGAAGTGACATCGAGACGAGCCGCAGACAGGAAGTGAGGAGCGGGTCGAGACTCTGTGGTCTGGGGGAGGACCACAGGGACACGCTGGATGACCCACCGAGGACGGGAGGATGACGAGGAGGAAACAGGGGCGAGGAAGAGGAGGAGCAGGAGGGAGGTGAACCTGTGGACGGAAGAGGACACATCAGATGATCTGTCCTGAGAACATCAAAACCCACGTGGTTGTCTGACCGGATGTCTGCGCCTCCGCCACAACATCCTCATTCCTCTAGCCTGCATCATAGAGTCATAATTACATGCGGGGAGTATGGGAAAGTATTTCAGCTACAAGAATTTTTTATCTGCGCTGGAATCTGGCAGCTGGAAATACGACAGACAGGGCAAAGATCGAGCATTTCTGGGTCTGATGGAAAATTCCTGGAGTGGCCTCGAGGATCGGCCTTAAGCCTGTAAGAGCTGCACACATACAGACCTCGGTTTTATATCTCCAACCCTCACACACACCTTCATCTGTTCCTACACACAACACAGCTCTGTCACTGAGCAGAAACTCTGGAGAACATAAAATCTCTATGTTGTACTTCGTGCAGTTCACAGGAGTTGTTTTCGGGACTTGTTTCAAAGCCGCATGTTAAAGAAAAAAAGTAAATCTCTACTGATCCGTTTGTGTTTGTTATTTGTTTGTTAGATCATTTGTTAAAAGTGAAAGTGACGCACAGATTTCTGCGGACTTATGGGTCAGAGGTCAGAGAAAACTTCTTCATCATCATCATCATCATCATCATCATCATCGTCATCATCATCTCTTTCTTTCAAACCGCAGATGGAGCCGTTTCTCCTTAATGTTTCAGTTAAACCCGAACTGTGACCCTAACATTTCACATTTTAACATCACAACTTCCTCTAGTTTTATTTCTACACAGTTTCTATTTTCACGCACAGGCAACGGTGACACAGGTGACTCACCGTGGAGGCGCGGTCCTGGGGCGCATGATTGTGCAGGTGAAGAAGCTGGTGACGGATAGAAATAACCCTCAGAGTCAAAGTGACTTTATCTGATGAAGACAAAACAACCACACAGATTATAGATCACTCCTCTTCTCCTCGTCTCCTTTCTATCAACTCGCAGTCTGGAGCAGCTGGATCATCGTGCGCCGCAGGAGGAGGTCGGTCTGCCTCTGTTCACTGGGACACATGAGTCCCGACCCAACGCGGTCATGTGACCCATCACATCACTCACTGTTTCCTCCTTCAGAGATTTTTTTTTTTTATTGTATTGTCTTTAAAAGAATAATCCAGAAAACACGACGGATTGAGGAAGTTCTCCATAACCTCTCTTTGTGTGAGTAGTTGGAACAAAGAATTAAAAAGTATCTGTTTTTAATAAATTAAAGATCAGAAAGTAGAATATTATCACATCAACTCAGCGATTTCATCTGTTTATAGAATATTTTATAATAATAATAATAAAAAAAAACAACAACTTTAGACCAAAATAAAAATAATAACAACCTGGAGATTAGTATTTAAAACCCAGGTAAGTAAATAGGTAAATAATTAATAACAACAGTCATCTTTAATAATCATCATTTGTAACAACAGTAATTCTGTCAGTGATATTTAAAGATGTATAACAACCTCAGATTCTGTTATTACACTATTATTTTTCCTCTAATACCTCTAAAATTTCAGACATATTTTTCTTACAGTAATTCAGCGTCAACTTTAATTTGTTTGTAGAACTTATGATATAAAAACAACAACCTTAAACCAAAATCAAAAATGATGAAAGCATGACTGATTTAAAAACCTAGATAGATAGATAGATAGATAGATAGATAGATAGATAGAGTCATCACTACATGTCTTCAGAGTAACAAACATGGGAATCAGATTCTTCATTTACATATTTAAGCTTTAATCTCTTCATTCTTCTTTGTAACATGAATAATGATATAATATTTGTCAGTGATATTGATTGATACATAATAGCGTCAGAATTTGAGGGTTTTTTTTCCCTATTTTTCTATATTTTTTGTTTTGTTTTGTTTTGTTTTGTTTTTATCTTATTTCCTCTGCTTTCACATTTTGCTTTGTGGTTGTTTTTTTTTCAATGCAATTTCTCCACCTCCTCTGAGACAGATAAAGTAGATTCAGATTCTTCCATCGTGCAGGACACATGTTGTTAATTCATGTATTTAAATAGAGTCTTTGACTCATGTTTCACTGCAACACCCTCATCTTAACATGACTGTTGGGACTTTTAGCACGAAAGTCAATGTTTTTTATTTTTTCATGTCCAGCAGTGATCAAGCTGCAGTGGAGCTGAAGTGGAGGTTGTTGGACTGAAACCAGAGGAAACATGGATCTGTGTTTGTTTCTGTTGTTTGAGATACAAATTGTTAAGTTGTTCACACTGTTACATAAACAATGAGCCTCATTAAACAGTTTCACAGCATGAACACACACATACACACACACAGACGGACACTGTTGATCTGTTGATCCACTGGGTCACTCTGCATTAATCGTTCATTTAGCAGAAAGTTGTTAAAGTGACAACACAAATGTGTGATTATTCTCTGTGGGACAACACATTGTGACGTGTTTGTTGGTTGAGAGGAGTCAGTTATGTGGGCAGAAGTTGGAAGTTTGATTTGGACCTGACTCATCACACACACACACACACACACACACAAACAATCTCATCGTTTGGCTTCAGTGAAATCTGCATCTGCTGCTGAATGTTAATGTCATGACTTCATTAGACTCAGTGCCACCAGGAAGGAGAGGGGAGAGCAGGGGTGAGCAGGAGTAAGGGAGGGGTGAAGAGAAACTCATGCATGGCTGAACAACCTCCGCCCATCTTTCACATCCCTCCAGCAGTTTGTTCATAGTTCATTTGTAATGAAAGACATGTTGTAAGCAGTTATCATTAAATTCTTGTGAATCACATGAAACTTACTGTTTGTACAGCTGAGGTTTGTTCACGTTGAAATTAAAGCAGCAGTTTAAAGTTAATATTTGTTTGGTTTCTAGTGATTTAGATGTTTGGGGTCATTTACAACCTGAAATATTCAGCATTCACGAGAAACTTCACTCTTGTTAGACTGATGCATGTTGCTGCAGCTGCAGCTTTGCACATTCAACCAGAGTCTAATCACCCACATGTGGCTGCGAGTTGAAGCTTCAGGACATTTCTGCAGCTGATAAATTTGTTTGTTGTTAAATTCATCCTTTTGCACTTTGGTTTTAGTTTGAATGAAACAAATATATTATTCCATGATAATCAGGGTAGAGTTTTCAAGAAAGTTCTGGAGCTAAGTGAAGTGCTTCCAGAGTATTCTAAGTAAACTCAGTGCCGATGCCAATTTTATTTTCACAGCACAGACTTTAGAAGAGTTGAATTAATCCTAAACAAGAAAAAGGCAATAAAATGTTGAACTACTCAAAGTCTCCTGCAAATGATTATAGACTAGCACCTTTGCCAGGACACAGGGTGGACCTGCTGGCTCATCACAGCCTGCTCTGAATAACACAATAACACAACACCCCACCCACCCACTCACACTCACACACACACACACACACACACCTCTGTCTTTGTGTATCTGGGGCAGGAAGTTCTGCCAGTGTTTCATCTTCTTCTCTTCCCGTCACATTTTCATGAACAGAGTAGAAGACTTGAATCAGTTCATTTCTCTTCCCTCACACTTTTCAAGCATTAAAAGAACAAACCAAATCGACTGTGTCACTATTATTATTATTCATCCTGAGGCAGTGATGCTCCTTTTTTGTGGCTCCTGGACGTTAATCAGGGAGACATTTGTGTTTGTCTTGAATTGTTCAAATGAAAGAGCTCGTCTGTTTGGCTTTGCCCACTGTTGTCATGGAAATCCACATTCCCCAGAGAGCTGTTCATGTTAATTGTTTTATTCCTCCCACTGCCCTCCTCTCTCCTCTCCTTTCTCCTCTCGCTTCGGACGACAGACACAATGAGTGAGTGTGGACGCTCAGACATGTTTGAAATCTTCTCTCTGTCTCTGTCTTTGTGTCTTTTTTCTTGCCGTCTCTGAATCATCTCTCCCATCCTCCACCTCTTCTCTGCTCAAACAGCTGTTTGGCAAAACAACACAATCACAGAGGCTCTTTTGACAAAGTTATTTGCTGTGAAATCTTGGAGGGAAGTTTCAGCCAAGTTTAAAGCTGGATACAAATCCAAAAGGAAGATAATGCGAGTGTTGGCATGAACATGTAATGTGTAAATTGTAACAGCAGCTCCACACTAATCTGAACTGAACTCAGCTGTTGCAGGAAATTTCCACTTCATTAATGATGCTATGCTATGATATTTACATTAAATACAAACTGTGCAAACGGGACATGAGCCCTGCAGCGACGGTTTAGTTTGAAAATAAAACATTTCTCTTCTGCAACTTCTTGTTACTGATCAGCTGACACGAATCAGCCCCAGCACATCTGTGATAATGTGTGAATATCAGATGATAATTCTGATGATTCATTGAATGACGTCACAGCGAGTTTTTAAACACAATCAGTTTAAGTTTTGTGTCTCTCAGACAGAACACAGTGAGCTAAAACAACAAAATATTTCATTCCTGACTAGATATTTGGAGATATTTATCCTCTTTTGTTGCTTTTTGCTGTTTAATCACCACTTCGTCACACACAAATGGCTCCATAGAGCCTTTGGTCATCAAAAACAGCAGTCCTCAGTAAATTATGTATGAGTCACAGTCTGTATTCAAAATTTGTTGCTACAGGCATCACTCTGTCGGCCTGATCTGCTCCGGCAGAGAAATGATCAGATTTGTTTCTCTGCAGTGGCAATAAAAGACAACACACAGGCTCAGATCATCACTGTGACACATTCAGGGCAGAACAAGACTGAACAGAGACTGTAACTTCAATAAACTGCATAAAACACTGGAGATCCTCTGACTGTAACTCCCATGTGCTCCCATTTGACCACATGCACCAGCGATGCTTCATACTCGGTCTGAAGTGTTGGAGACTTCAAGTCACCCACATTAACTTTAAATGGAGGAGACACAGGAGTCAGGAAGTTGTAAGGTAAAACATTCAGCAGTGTCCTCCCAGATGACTGTTCTGTTCTCAAAAAAACACAATTGTAAGGTTTTTTCTGTGATTGTGGGTAAAACCCTTTGGTTTGGCAATGTATTCGACTCTTTGTTTCACTGCAGCATGACTCACGTCCTTGAAACACTGCAAAGTGTTTCTGATGCTGTAGTCAACCGGGACCTGTGGTTTTCTGTTGCTGAGTTTATTTATTTGAGGTCACAGTTGATGTACAAATGTGTGGGTTTGGGGACTTGGGTGGGTATGTGGGTGGGCAGTGTGGTGAGATAGTTTTTTTTCTATTACTATTACTATTATTTATTTATTACTTATTATGTAAAACACTTTGTGTTACTGACTTTGTATTAAAAGTGTTATACAAATACAGATTGATTTATTGATTGATAGAGTGAGGTAATTTGTTTCTCCCTGAAGGTAACTATGAGTCAGACTCATCAGGTTGTTGAATATAATCACATCAAACACTGAGTCTTTCATCACTCCTGTGTCCTGTGGTATTTTCAGTAATGGGCTCTGAACGCTGGTCATGCAGATCGCTTCAGATCGGCTCGTGATGAGAGGCACAGAGGGAGGATGAAAACGTTTACTTTGCTCCTTAAATTGCCTCTGCTGAGATTAGTTAAATTTTCCATCTGTGCTGAAGTTTTTTTTCAGTGGTAAACTGTTGCTTATGTGTGACTGTAAAGTCCTTGAGTCTCTCAATGCCAAAACTGGCTTCAGTTTTATTTTTTCTTTGGCTGACGTGTGAAAAATGTTCACATTGCCTCATGTTGTGGACATGACCGGTCACTGTATTTAATATGTTGCGTAAAATCAGATAAGAATTTGACATTTATTCTCTCATTTACAGTTTTTCATGTAATAACAAGATGTTTTTCATGATTTACTGCTCAAAACCTGAAAAAGTGAAATGAGAACACTTCACATAAACAGAAAAATCTGAATCAAATCAATATTCGCCTTTAAAACAGCGGCAGTTCTCCTCGGTTCGTCTGTTCACAGTTCTTGATTCAAGGTGGAAAAGTGATGCCACGTCTCATGGAGATAGAATAAAATAGAATAGAGCAGAATATATAATATAATATATTTTTATTTGTCCTGCCAAGGGGAAATCTAACTGTTTGACAATATTAAAAATCATGGAAAAATACATTAACATAAAATAAATAAATAGTTTAATTTTAGTTTGACATAGTTAAAGTTAAAGTTTTGGTTCTGATTCTTCTTCTCAGTGTCTTCTGTCCTTTAATGTGATCACAGACTAAGGCGACTCTGTGGAGACCAGACCATCTGTTGCTTGACAGCTTGTTTTTCTTGTGGCTGAAAATAATTTTTATGACTCAAGAACCTGAACATCTAAAGTGACCAAGCGTTTTGAGCAGTACCTCATGTTTTCTTTATTACTATTCAGTTTTAGTTTTCATGTAGATGCTGCCTCACAGTCTCAAGAATACACGCAGAGTCTGAGCTGATTAATCATATGGTGCTGATACATATTAAACTCAGAGATGTGAACATGACTTAAACATCTTGGGCATAAAGTAAATATATGCGATAGCTTAAATGCTGACTCGTTTTTTCAGACTGAAAAAAGTTTTCACAAAACACCAAACTTGGACCAAACTGTTTCCTTCACAACAAAACACAGCAGTAAATCAAATCAGCAGCACATCTTATTAATTATCAAACTGTTCACATTAATTTTCACAGAGCACCATCAACTCACTTTAACACTCCAACTGCATGACCGTCCAGAGGACACTGTGACTCAAACAAGCACCTTATTTACTTGTTTTTGATTCAACTCATCTGATCCAAGTTGAGTCAGTGTGAGGAGCCGCCCTTCCCTGAGAGATCAGCCTAACACTGAGAAGTGACAGAGCGTCAGCCTCACACAGACAACAGATATCAGTCAAATCAAAAGTCAAATCCATGTGAATCTGATCCAGCTCTGATCCCCACGGGGCTTTAAACGTCTCTATATACTTCAGAGCACACAATGTTTGTCCTCCAGTCTGTATCACTGATGTGTGACGGAGATTTCTCATAGAGAAAGAACATCTTTAAATTATCTGTTAACCCACAATGATCTCGCACACGCCGACTCAAGAGTGTCTGCTTGTGTTTGCATGTGGAGATTTTAGGGAGAAACAGTCGATCAGTCGATGTGGATCAGTGTGTGGTACAACATGTGGTCCAAATGTTACCATGTGCTCCACAGAAGACTGTGTTGATATTTTCAGAGCTGCAGGAAGGTGCATGCTAATCTTGTTGTGTGACTCAATTCGTCCAAACACCTTCAGCACAGTGACACAGTGTTTTCAGCAGCAGATTTCCTGTTTTGCTTTTTCTTCTGATAACATAATTTCTGTCTCCACAGAGACGGCAGAGGTCAGAGGTTAAACTCTTCCAGAGGCAGATATGGTCTCACCACACAAAACAAGCTGCAGCATGGAGTCTCTCAACAAACAAGTAAGATGAAGTTTGACCATAATTTCTACCCCAGCAAACCACAACTGCCCCCTTGTGCACTAGTGATGATGTAATGATCTCAGTTCCTCTGCTTCATTATCTCTGTCGTATCTCAGGGGAGCTCTGTGTGTGGGACAGTAATGATGATGATGAGGGTTGGACCTGAAACATGGGACCAAGTCCAGCTCCTCTTTTCTGTTTCTAGACTTTTAGGTATTTGTCACTTTTATATATAAAAATGCATGTATTTCACTCAGTGTTGGGGAAGTTACAAAATGTATTTAATTATTGATTATTAGTTTCTGTCATTTCAAAGTAATTCCTTACATTATATTGCTATCTCTAAACTGTAATGCATTACATGACCCCTGCATCACCTTTGAGTCACTTTTACCAAAATAAGTGTGGAAGCACAGCCCTTCCGGTTGATCCACTGGGTCCTTAGATGAAAAAAAAAAAAAAGAATGACATTGAATGAAGAGATAAAAATTATTTTCCAATCCACTTCTACCCTGAATTGCACATATGCTGTATCTTTATTTAAATAATAACTATTAGTGTGAGTCAAGGCTCTGTTTGTTTGTGTAATTGCTGATTTATATGCCTCTGAAAATACATAACTGGTTAGACTACAAACCAAAGAGTCATGTAGGTGACGTCATGTCTGAATTTCTCCTGGCAAACTTTTCACTAAATTTCACTGAAGAAAGAACAAGGAGTAGGTGGATAAAACTTTCCAGGTGAGATATTTTCCTAAGTTGTGTAGCTGTCAGAGTTTGATGGTGACGTAAATTTAGTGAGACTCATCTCACACAAAACCTAAAGTAACGTTTGCTGCCTGTCATGAAACAGTGCTTTCTCAATGTCAATAATTAGCTCTAAAATTCACAAACATTACATGTGAAAACCATAACACATTTTCTCTCAGTAACAGTTTCAATTTATTATAAGAGCAGATGCAACATTCACATTTTACTGTCATTATTGCTCTAAAATAAGTTTTTACATAAACACTAAATGCACCTCCATCCCAAAACCAGACAAGAGACACAAGTTTTATAAGCTCATGAAAATGAACAACTATTTATAAAAATCTATCACTATATAAAAATTAAAGCTGAATGTCTATACTTCAAACAGATCTTGATTATTTTGTTTCAAATCTATTGTTCGGGTGCACAGATGCAAAATTACACAAATTGTGTAACAGTAACTGACAGGAGGCAGTGCATCTAGATAGATCCGACCAGCAACACAGACAGATCGTAAATGGTGCCACCGGTCCTTACCACTGGACACTTCCACCCACAGGTAATGCCAAAATATTATCAAATGGCTATCTTACCAATGACAATTTCATCTTTTAAATTTAACATATAGTATATACAATAATTTAGTTAGTGCTATTTCCATCCCAAATAAACCTATGAATAACTGCAAACAAGCACTTCATTATGTATGTATGTATGTATGTATGTATGTATGCTCGTGTTCATGGTTAAATTTACATCAGTATCTCCTAAAATAAATAAAGTACTTATATTTAAATGAGTACTGCTGCTGCTTCCCTTCCGCTATCATTATACAGTGGAAGATTATGGGTATTTTGACAATATCAAGAATACATCAGTGTAGCCTTGAAACTCCTACGAATCAAGGACCCAGTCCTTGGTGAAATAGACAGTACTAACTTACACATTTACCACACCATCAATCATTACACATATTTACCAATTAACCTCTGCAGACTCTTAATGTTTTACCATCATTATCAGTAACACACACAACATATCAGAGGTTAACGTCACTCTCCTCTCTTGCAGGTGGAACTGAGTACTGACTCCTGCACTGGCCTGAAAACGCGCAACCAATGATGGTCATAAGGTTACATAAGGTTTTATACAAAATGTGCATATATGCAATGTGCAAAATGTAATGTGCAAAGATTGGTGCAAAGTGTCATCATTATTGTAGCCAGTAATTGTTGTGCAAATAATTTATCAACCATGTGTAATCTTAAAATGGTCAAAGCCAAAGCCTGCATGTTTCTGGTTGTGGGAGGAAACAGGAGCTCCCAGAGGAAACCCACACAGACACGTGGAGATCATGAAGACTCCACATGGAAAGACCCTGCGCCTAACTTGGAATTGAACCCAGGACTTTTTTGCTGTGAGGCAACAGCACTAATCCCTATGCCGCCATGCTGTCCATAGATATGACTTCAGTAACTAATAACTTTATAGTAATAATACTTTGAATTGTAGATGAAACCACATCTGCTTTAACATGTTGTTAACATGCTAACACATTGAACATGGTTTATTATATTTTACCTAATAACACACTGTAAGCATGGTATCATAGTAGCTTCAGCTATTTTCTTCACTTTTATTTGCAGGAGTTTGTCTGCTAAAGGTCAAGTAATTTATAAAGAAGTTGAACTTGGCGTGGAAACAGTTTAAAAAGTTTGAATGATGCTGCATAGAAACATTTCCTCTGAATGTGACCTTCATAATAATAATAATAATAATAATAATAATAATAATAATAATAATAATAATAATAATAATAATAATAATAATAATAATAATAATCTCCTCTGACTTTGACATCTCTGTCTCTGTCTGTCAGACAGACATGTCACTGTAGTTATCTCTTTGCACTCAGACACCCTCACTAACACAAAACAACCGTTGCCGTAGTGACCAGTGAACTAGGGCATGATGACTGACCGACAGGAAGTGAAGAACTGCTCGGGTTAATGAGTGCTGCCCGGTGGGAAGGGGAGTGTTCACAGCAGGGGGCAGATCCCTGCGTCACTCTGACAAAGGGGTTTTCCCTGTTTTTACGACAGTGGAAATATTGTTCCACTGTGATTTTGCTGCTTTACACTTAATGCTCTGGCCTTTTTCTTTCTTCCTAGCTGAGCCCAGTTTAATTTGTTCCGTCTATTGTGTTTAATACCTGCAGGGTATTTCCACATGTTGAGGTGTGGAGGGAAAATACTCAATGCGTTGATTTGAAGCTAAATCATATTTTAATGATGCTGTAACAAACCCTCCCATCCTGTTGCGCTAAAGAGACTTCTTGAAAATTTTACAACAGTTTTACTTCAGTGGAAACAAAGGTTCCCCACTTGCAAAATATTTCACTTTTAAAAATCAGTTTCTGACTAAGATGAATGGACATGTTACAGTTTGTGTCTCAGTAGGATTCAGATGCAATCCAAAGTTTCCTCAGAGGACTCGTGCCGGACATTTTTCTCTCAGTCCACTCATGTTTTCCACTGTAATCCATCAAACTGAGGCTGAATATATACAGTCCAGGATCAGGCAGGAAATGGCCTCAGGCCAGTTTGGCTTCACTGCAGGTCAGTGAATAATTATGTTATGTTGTGTGCTAATCACACACACACACACACACACTGCTTGGTTTTGCAATAGTTGTGAGATCACGTGTGCATATTAAAACTTATTCCTTGTAGTATTTTGTAATCAAACCTGTTCAACTTTAACATTAATGCAATAAAGGAGCTTCAAACTTAGCGTCTCCTTATCTCCTCATAAGTTCATATTACAGTTACACTTACTCTCTCTCTCTCTCTCTCTCTCTCTCACACACACACACACACACACACACACACACACACACACACACACACACACACAGTTTCCATGTCATCACCTGTTAATCAGCTTGTGATGACCTGTGTGTCCTGTAAAAACAGAAACACAGACAAAGGGTGTTTCCTCACATCATGAAGCAGCTTATGAGACGGACATATGTTTAAGTTGGACACATGTTCAGATCATTGTGACAGTGATTACACCTCTTTTCTGCCTGAACATGACAACATAACATAGTGAGTGAGAGAGAACCATGAACCTTTATGTTATGTTGTGTGTGTGTGTGTGTGTGTGTGTGTGTGTGTGTGTGTGTGTGTGTGTGTGTGTGTGTGTGTGTGTGTGTGTGTGTGCATGTGTGCATGTGTCTTCAGTTCAGACCTTTAATTGTGTTCCTGGTAACTAAGCTTAGTCCTGATTGATGGGAACAGCTGGAAATGAAGGAGACAAAGAAAAGATGTAGATAATGTTGATAATCTGCCAAAACAAATGTGTACGTGTGTGTGTGTGTGTGTGTGTGTGTGTGTGTGTGTGTGTGTGTGTGAGTGAGTGAGTAAGAACCATGAACCTTTACAGAAACAAGTTGTTACAGCAGCTTCTCCCTTCTTAATCAGCTTGTTTGTTTGATTGAATTGAACTTTTACACGTTTGGCAGCAGGAACAGACATGTTCGTTTTATTCAAGGTGTGTAGATGTAATCACTACTTAATGCACTTTTGAGGTATTTCTGCTTTGTTACTTCATCAGAAGTACTTTTTACTTTTTTGAAACTGGTGGTTCTCATCTTCAGGTTGTTTATGAATAAAAATTAGTTCAAAGTGGTCAAATGATCACATAGATGAGGGAAATTAACATTTTAACATGTTGCTAATCAGCTTATAATATATCGATTATACATATATTTGTTAAGCCGGACATGAGAATAACTGAACCAAACCACAGCATTAAACAACTGTAAATACACTGAAGCAAAAAAACATCATACCATATACAGTGTTTTATAAAACTGCTGTTACATGCTGTAAAGTGCACATTTCCTTTGTGGCACGTTGAAGTTACATCAGGACATGAATTAATGTCAGTGGGAGTTGGACCTCAGCTCATATTTTGAGAGAAGAGAAAACAAAGGTGATGTAATTGTCCTTAATTGACGCACATAAACTGTACATGTTCTTCTTACTGTTTGTGGTTATGCTGTTGTTTCTCTCTGTCGAAAACCATGTTGACATAGTTCGACCAATAAGCAGAGTCTGAGCAGCACAGAAATATTAACACACAAATGCACAAAGATACAAAAGATGAGAAATGTAAAATCCACCCGCTGTATTTAAAGACTTTCAGCCTGAGAAATTCTTTGTAAAACTAAGATAAAGTGGACAGTGATGAAACACAAACCACATGCACACGTTTTGGCATGTCTGTGCTCATGAACATCCCTGTGTTGGTGCCAAGTCAGACTTTGAGCAGCAGCTGCAGGCTTATAACTGTACATACATATGAGCTGTGTTAAGGTGGACAGGAAGGACATGACTCTGGGGATGGAAAAAGACAAAGACACAGATGAAAAGAAAATGTAACAAAATATGAAGAGAAGTGATGGAGGAGGTAAGGACATTGATCAAAGTCCAAAATCTAAATGGGAAATGAAGATAGGAAATGAACAGCTGATCAGAGATGGCAATGGAAGGAGGACATAGATGTTTATAAGTCGAGACTTTTGTCCAAATCACAACTGGACAACAGGACAATTTACTTCTGGGCATGTGTTCAAACTGCACAACATGAACAGGAAAAGTCAAAATATTCCTGACAGGAAACTGAGTGTGTAACCTAAGTTTTACTGTGGTTGTGTGTGAGACCGAGATGAAGTGTTTTCACTCACGTTCATGTGTGCGACGTGTTGTTTGGGGGCTGAGGGAGCAGGCGTGGTGCTTTCTGGACTCCAACTGGTGGCGCCTGATGAGTTGATGACAACTATAATCAATAACAGATCTTGCTTTAACAATAAATATAGTTTCCCTTGAATCATTATCAATTCTTCCAGTATTTGAGACATTTTGATGTTTTTCTATGCTCTTTCCACAAACAGCTGTGATCCTGATGAATATGTTTCCTCTGATCAGTCAACAGGCTGAATATCACCAATATCTGCCTGTTACAGAGCCTGCAGCTGGAGACTTCACTCTGTTTCCTGAGAAAAATTACTCAGTTAGCAGCTAAATGCCTATGTTATTATGTTTGTTTGTTAACGTCTGAGTGTTATGTTGGACAGGTGACATACAGCAGAGGCTGCTGCTAGTGGAAACAACACTAATGAGGGTAAAGAAACCGATCCATGCAGATGATAAATATTCACACTTTTTCCGTAAAGTTTACTAAAAATTGTGAGCTGCTGAGTATTACCATAGTTATCTGATGCACTGTTACAAATTGATCGCTGCAGCTTTAAAGTACCTTATTTTTCATTACACTCACTGAACTTTTGCTTCATACTTGTTTTATTAATTCGAACCATATTGCGTTTATAATCAGTATCGTTCCACATTTTTCTCTCCAAGTGTAAACAGCTCATCATGTGCCTGTTGTCAGTCAGTGTTTAAACTTAAAGGGACTCTGGTGATTGTGGGCAGGACAGGAACATCTGGAAACACAAACTGTCAAAAAGCCAAATGGAGATTTCCTGCCAGTAAAACTGGGATGAACATCCATTAGATCTACTCTCGTGGGAATCTCACATCGTTATGCAACAACCATTGATATTATAGTTTCCCTGGAGGTTACTGCAGCTTTAATCTAAACATTTAACCCTCAAACAGCCAGTTAAACATGTGGATCCATGAAGCTTATGGCTGTATCCCATCAATAGTAATCATATACAGGAACTAGGGGCAGTGTTGACCCTGTTATTGTTTCTTTCTTTTCATGCATCACAGATTTTCTCCAGAGGAAATACTTCCATATTGACACCAAAAACATGAGGACACGTTAGTTGCAGAACAAAATGATTCATCCTCACGTCTTCACCAGTTATCGGGCGTCTTCTTCATGACAAACAGCATCATGTTGTCACCAACCTCCTATCGTGTGTCTCACAGCAGGAGGCAGCGTCCTCCACCCTCTTCATGCCACAATACTCTCCAAAGACAACAATAAGTTACACATTACATAATAATGATGTACTTTGGTCACCACCAGCTTTGGTTCCACGTCTTGAATCCTGAGTTTTTAATTCAACATTCAAGTCAGAGAAACCACCCAGGGAGAGAATAATCCATGGAAGAAATAGGATTAGTAAAAAAGCACAAAGAGCTTTGTGTTGAAGTTAAAGGTTTCAGGAGATCAGTGGATTTACTGCTCAGTCTTTGATGTGTTGAAGGCAGGAAAATGGAGAGACTTTAACAAGAGTCGACAAGTGTGATGTTTGATAACTGAGTCTGTAACTGATGTTCTTGCTCTGAAGAGTTCAATATCAACCAAACTGATAGGCTTACTGGTGTGAGGTGTGGTCCAATACAACAGAGGAGCTCATATTTCTGAGAAAGTTGCTGCTGGTTCTGGTAAAAATGTGTCAGAACAGAGTTTGTTGTTTCTTGTTTTGCAGCTGCAGACACTTTAGTATCAGAAAAGACCAAAAGAGGAAAGAAACATGGTCTGATGGATCATGTTTTTGTGGACAGTTAAGTGTTTTCATCACTTATATGGAACCAGGATGCATTATGGGAAGGAGACGAGCTGTTGGGGACTTTGGGCGATGTTCTGTTTTGAGCTGATGTTACTTTGACACAGACCACCTGATAAATGTTGCAAACTGAGTCCACCTCTTCATGTGTGACAGTGGCCTCTTCCTGCAGGATGATGATACTGTTAAATGTTTCAACAGTAAATTCAAGGTATTGACTTGACTTATTTCTCTCAAAGCGGCATACTGCTGGCAATGTGAAAGCTGTGTCATTCTGGCTCATTGTTTAGCCTATCACCACTTGGTGGCGCACTATACAAAGGTACGGTACCCAGCTTGACCCCAGCTTTGGTCCCAAGACTGCCCACTTCTTGGCTGTCTCGCTTCCAGCTCCCTGTTATTACCAGCATAGACCATTTTTTCTTAATTTTAGCCGGTATTGCGGGCCACACATTTCACTGGTCAGTCTGGGCTTCCTTACTGATGCTGCTCAACCGTGGAGCACCTCACCTCCCCAACAGGTGATAGATGCTGCTGATTGGTATGTTTGCCTCATGGCCCCTAATTATCCCTGCTTTCATTTTGACATTAATTTGTAACAATTAGTATTTGTTTGTTTGTATAGTTAATTTCAATATCTCTGATTTAATGACATTGTTTGGTTTGTGTATTGTATTGGTTGCATTTGTGCCACTTGAGTTGCATTTTTCATTTAGTTTGTGTCCCAAATGGAGTGAGAGGGAAGCAGTTCCAAGCTGTGTTTGATACAGGATGCACCTACTCCCTCATTCGTCAGTCTGGAATTGGTGATTGATGATACATGGTGAAATGGACAAGGAGCTCGATCCAACGCCAGTCTTTATGTAGCTGTCCCTCTTACAGGGACAATAGCTCCTTTTTTCCTTACTGGGGGGGTTACATTTTCCCTTTCTAACTATCCTCCTGAGATCCATGAACTGCTCCAGGCCTGGCCCATGGTGTGCTCTGGGAGACTGGAAAAGACCACAGTAGAGGAACAAAAAATCTTTACTATCGATGAGGTGCCCATCCACTGCAAGGCATATAGGGTGTCAACCACGAGGAGCAGATGCTTAACGATGACATCATTGAGCCATCTGCCTTGTGTGCTTCTGTGGTCTTAGTCAGCAAGCCTGATGGTTCAGCGCCTCAACACCAAGATACACCCTGATACAGACCTGGACTTGAAATTAGGATATTGGCAGGTCACCATATCTGAAGAAAGTAAAGCCAAAAGTAAGAAAGTAAAGCCAAAACAGCTGTTATAATTCCTGTGGGCCACTACCAGTTCAAATGTATGCCTTTTGGCCTGAAGTTATCCACGTCGGCGGTAATGACACCCGGCTACGCCAGTCGGAGTTCACGAAAATTAACGTTGAGTCAGTGTGTACATACGCCAAAACAATGTCCGACAATGTCCGAATTTTTTCTGGTCCCCTACCCAATGTGACCAGTGATGACATGTATAGCCACATGTCATCATTTAACCGCTGGTTGTCGAGGTGGTGTCCAGCCAACGATCACTTCCATCCAAATCTTTATTAGTGAATGATTTGATAATTGATCATAATATTTACCTAATCTGTGTCACTGAAACTTGGCTAAAGCAGGAGGATTTTGTTAGTCTGAATGAATCAACTCCTCCAACTCATGTTAATGCTCACATTCCTCGAGGCACAGGCCAAGGAGGAGGAGTTGCAGCCATTTTTTAACTCTAATCTAATGATTAATCCTAAACTTAAGACTAGACATAACTCATTTGAAAGTCTCACTCTTAGTCTTTCACATCCAAACTGGAAAATGCAAAAACCAGTTCTGGTTGTTACTGTGTATCGTCCACCTGGTCCTTATTCTGAATTTATAGCTGAATTTTCACAGTTTTTATCTGAGATAGTTCTCAGTACACATAAAGTTATTGTAGTGGGTGATTTTAACAGCCTTTAATAGCCTCAGTTCTGCGTTTAAAATACTGTTAGATTCAATTGGCTTTTCTCAGCACATAAACAAACCCACTCACTGTTTCAACCACACCCTTGACCTTGTTCTTACCTATGGTGTTGATGTTAACAATAATAATAATATTTCCTCATAATCCTCTTCTCTCTGACCATTTCTTAATAAGGTTTGAGTTCACTGTGTTAGATTACACAACTTCTGAGAAGCAGTTTCACTACAGTAGGTGTCTGTCTGATGATGCTGTGGCTAAATTTAAAGAACAGTTACCTATCCAAGT
Source organism: Polydactylus sextarius (assembly GCA_016801845.1). Classification (NCBI taxonomy): domain Eukaryota; kingdom Metazoa; phylum Chordata; class Actinopteri; family Polynemidae; genus Polydactylus; species Polydactylus sextarius. The sequence goes on from CM028906.1 coordinate 18,610,187, forward strand.
GCCATATATGAATACAGCAGAGGATGACTATCTTAAATTTACTGCTGCACAGGTTGATCACGGTTTTGACAGTGTTGCATCTTGTCTACGTTCAACACTTGATGCTGTTGCCCCACTGAGAAAGAAGGTAGTGAATCAGAGGAGAAGAGTTCCTTGGTTTAACTCACAAACACAGGCATTAAAGCAACAGTCACAGATTCTAGAGAGGAAGTGGCGTTCAACCAAACAAGAAGAATTTTATGTAGCCTGGAGAGATAGTTTCATAGAATATAAGAGAGCCCTCAGAAAGGCCAGAGCCTCTTACTATTCTTCTTTAATTGAGGAAAACAAGAACAACCCCAGGTTCCTTTTCAGTACTGTAGCCAGGCTGACAGAAAGTCATAGCTCTGTGGAGCCGTCTATTCCAGTAAACCTCAGCAGCAATGATTTTATGACCTTTTTTACAAATAAAATTATTGTCATCAGAGATAAAATTAGTTACCTCCTTCCCACTTCTGGCACTGATATTTCACCCAGTGCAGTAGACTTGGAATCAGCATTAACAGCTGACTTTTATCTGGACAATTTTTCTCCCATAGATCTCTCTGAACTGACTACAACCATTTCTTCTTCCAGACCAACGACTTGTCCCTGTTCCAACCAGGCTGTTTAAAGACGTCCTACCTTTAGTTGACATATCCATCTTGCATCTGATAAAATTGTCTCTAGTAAAAGGCTACGTACTACAGGCTTTTAAAGCTGCAGTAATTAAACCATTACTTAAAAAACCTACTCTGGACCCAGGTGATCTAGCTAATTATAGACCTATATCAAATCTCCCTTTTATGTCCAAAATCCTGGAGAAAGTTGTTGCTGCTCAACTATGTGATTACTTACATGAGAATAGTCTTTATGAGGATTTCCAATCAGGGTTTAGAGCTCATCATAGCACAGAAACAGCATTAGTGAAAGTTACCAACCTTCTTATGGCCTCAGACAATGGACTTGTCTCTTGTCCTTCTTGTCCTGCTGGATCTTAGTGCTGCGTTTGACATGTTAACATGTGAACATGTTGTTGGGATAAGAGGCACTGCACTTTCATGGTTTAAGTCGTATCTATCAGATAGATTCCAGTTTGTTCATGTAAACAATGAGTCTTCCATACGTACTGCAGTTAGTCATGGAGTTCCACAGGGTTCTGTGTTAGGACCAATCCTCTTTATCTTATACATGCTTCCCTTAGGAAACATCATCAGGAAGCACAATATAAACTTCCATTGTTATGCGGACAATACCCAGCTGTACTAAGCTATGAAACCAGATGAAACTAACCAGGTCAACAAACTTCAGGATTGTCTTAAAGAAATAAAGACCTGGATGACTCAGAGTTTCTTACTTTTAAACTCAGACAAAACCAAAGTCATTATACTTGGCCCTGAACATCTAAGAACATCATTTTCAGATCACATAGCTAATCTGGATGGCATCACTTTGGCCCCCAGTTCTACTGTGAGGAATCTTGGAGTAATCTTTGATCAGAACATATCCTTTGTATCTCATATTAGACAAGTCTCTTGGACAGCTTTTTTCCACCTACGTAATATTGCAAAAATCAGAGGCATCCTGTCTAGAAAGGATGCTGAAAAGTTAATTCATGCATTTGTTACCTCTAGACTGGACTACTGTAACTCTCTACTATCAGGGTGTTCCAGTAACTCCATCAAAACCCTTCAGTTAATCCAGAATGCTGCAGGACAGGTATTGACAGGAAGTAGGACCAGAGATCATATTTCTCCAGTATTGGCTGTTCTTCATTGGCTGCCGGTGAAATCTAGAATAGAATTCAAAATCCTCCTGCTTGCCTATAAAACCCTTAATGATCAGGCTCCATCATATCTTAAGGAACTCATAGTTCCTTACTATCCTAATAGATCACTTCGATCACAAACTGCTGGTTTACTTGTGGTTCCTAGAGTCTCTAAGACGAGAATGGGAGGTAGAGCCTTCGGTTATCAGGCTCCTCTCTTATGGAACCAGCTCCCAGTTTGGGTCTGGGAGGCAGACACCCTTTCTACATTTAAGGTTAGACTGAAAACTTCATCGTTATTTGATAGTTTTCTTACCCACTGCTGAGCAACATCTCCAGGATCTCCATGCTGTCCTGAGAAAGCTGCATAAGGCCAAACTGTCCCTCAATCTCAAAAAGTGCAACTTTTTCAGGCAAGAATTAAAGTTCCTGGGCCATGTGGTTTCTGGAGGGTGTTCAGGTTGACGCAGAGAAGACCCTGGCCGTGACCTCATATCCAACTCCCACTAACATTAAGTCTCTGCAGCAATTCCCTGGTCTTGTGGGGTGGTACCATAAGTTCATTGAACATTTCGCTGACCTGGCGCTTCCACTGAACTGCCTGAAAAGGAAGGATGTAGAGTGGGTATGGTCAGAGGACTGCCAGAGTAGTTTTAAGCAGCTGGAGAACAGAGGACGACAGAGGGAGAAAAAGTGGTAGCCTATGGGTCCAGGGGACTGCACCGTGCAAAGTGCAACTACTCCATCTTGGAGAAAGAATGCCTTGCAGTGGTGTGGGCTGTGAAAAGCTGAGGCAAATTATTGTTTGCCTTCAATTGCCCGAAAACTTCCTCTTGGCAAACTCGCTATATCCTGTGGCTTCAACAGTTCCAGTTCAAGGTCCAGTACAGGAAAAGTCTCCATAACATCATCCCTAATGCCCTGTCGAGAGCCGTTAACACTACCTTTTCAGCAGGAGCCCAAAAGGCTGTGTACTACTCTTCTTGCTCCTCTGATCTTCCTTCATCTCTTCCTGAAATCAGAGATGCACAGGAAAAGGATTCCCGGCTTAGGGATATGTTCAAAGAGGCTACTACCCTCAGCAGGCCTGACCGAATAGGCTTCACCTTGTTGCAAACTTAAGGAAGGAAGTGGAGGTTGATGTTTATGGTTATTAGGGCCCGAAGCACCTCCGATGCGAGGATCCTATTGTTTCTGCTCAGATTCTTATTATTAGGGCCCGATCACCTCCGGTGCAAGGACCCTATTGCTTCTGCTCAGATTCTTATTATTATTAGGGCCCGAAGCACCTCCGGTGTGAGGACATTATTGTTTTTGCTCAGATTCTTATTAGGGCCCAAGCACCTCCATGCGAGGACCCTATTGCTTCTGCTCAGATTCTTCTTAACAAACAAGCAACTTTGACTTGCCCCCACGACGGGTGAGGTGGTTTGAGAAGTACATTGGCAGAACAATGGAGTCCTTTTGCCAGGCGTGGCTCCAGGGCAGAGCCCCGGTGAGCCTCCTGGTAGGGTGTTTTTTTATTTTTTTAAATCAGAATTCTATGAACCGCTCTTAGTTTGACCCTTCCCCTAGGAGCACTTGTCTTGGGAGACCCTAAAGCCCCCTGACAAAACACAGCTCCTTGGGTCAGTATGGTACATAAGCCCCTCCACCACGGCAAGGTGGCGGTTCTTGGAGGGGTGAAAGAGAAAGAGAGAGAGAGAGTTAGAGGGGGTAGAGAGACAGTTAGAGAGGGTAGGGGTGGGGGGTGGGGGTGTAAGAGGGAGAGGGTTAGAGGGGGGTAAGAGGGAGAGGGTTAGAGGGGGTAGAGAGAGAGAGAGTTAGAGGGGGTAGAGAGACAGTTAGGGAGGGTAGGGGTGGGGGGGGGTTAGAGGGAGAGGGTTAGAGGGGGTAGAGAGAGAGAGAGAGGGTAAGTGGTGAAAGAAAGAGAGAGAGAGAGACGGGGTGGGGGAATGTAGCAAAAGGAGAGATGGGAATGATAGGATGGTGGAAGGAGAGAAAGTCAATAGAGATGGGAGAGAAGTAGGGTGAAGGAGGTGAGTTGTGGGGGTAATGAAGGAGAGGAGCTAAAGTTGTTAGTGTGAACAACCAGCAGCCTCCTCCTCCACCTGCTCACTATCGCACTTCTTCTTCTGCCCCCAACTCCATATCCATTTCTTTTTCTTCTGTTTCTTGGCTTCCTTCTCCTTCTGCTTTTGTGCTTTTTTCTCTTTCTTTTTCTTTTTCAGTTCCTTTTTTGTCATTCCAGTGGGATTGTCTGTGCTTGCAGCCACAGGCTGCTGTTCCTCCAGGTTTTTGTTGGCATCCTGGGTGGAGACAAGCTGCTCCTCCAGGTGCCTGTAGGCGTCCTGGGTGAAGGTGAGCTGTTGCTTCAGGTGCCTGTTGGCATCCAGGGAGGAGACAAGCTGCTCCTTGGTATCTTGGAGTTGCTCTTCCAGACGCCTGCTGACGTGCTGGTCGGAGGCAAGCTGCTCCTCCAGAAGCCTCTTGGCATCCTGGGTGGAAGTGAGCTGTTCGTGAGCTTGTCGGAGCTGCTCCTTGAGCTGCTCCAGCTGCATGTTGGCATCTTGGGTGGAGGAAAGCAGTTTCTTGTTATCTTGGAGTTGATCTTCCAGGTGTCTGCTGGTTTCCTGGTTGGAAGCAAGCTGCTCCTCCAGGTGCCTGTTGACATCCTGGGTGGAGACAAGCTGTTCCTCCAGGTACTTGTTGGCATCCTGGGTGGAGGCAAGCTGTCCCTCCAGGTGCCTGTAGGCTTCCTGGGTGGAGACATGCTGCTCCTTGGTATCTTGGAGTTGCTCTTCCAGATGCCTGTAGGCATCCTGGGTAGAGGCAAGCTGTCCCTCCAGGTACTTGTTGGCATCCTGGGTGGAGGCAAGCTGCTCTTCTGTATTTTGGAGTTGCTCTTCCAGGTGCCTGTCATCCTGGTTAAAGGAAAGCTGCTCTTCCAGGTGTCTGTTGGCATACTGGGTGGAGGCAAGCTGTCCCTCCAGGTGCTTGTTGGCATCCTGGGTGGAGGCAAGCTGCTCCTCTATTTCTCGGAGTTTTTCCCTCAGGTTCGTGTTAATGAACTGAGCGGCGGTGAGCTGTCCCTTGAGCTCCCCCTTGAGCAAGAACATCTCCAGGTCTTTGTTGTTAATGATCTGTTGACTCTTGCTGCACTCTTCCTTGAACTGTTTCTCCATGTTGGCGATACGTATCTCCAACTTGGCGATGAGAAGTTTGTCGTTGTGCAGTTGGTTGCACGTCGACAGTCTGTCCATCCTCATCTCCTTGCCCATGCCATCAAACGCCGGCTGAACCTTATTGGCTTCTTTCGCGAGGTAGGCCCTACCTTCTCCCTGTGGGGCATTGCCTCGATGTGCTGCTTGGCGACGGTTTTGGTTATTGCCGGGCATTGTTATTGATTGTTATCTTGATTTGTATCTTGTATCTTGTATGTTGTATCTTGTATTGAGTTGTATCTTGATGGTGATTCTCAAAATGTCTCGTGCACTCGCTTCCTGTTGTCTGTCTGACTGTTTCCTGTCAGGGGGGTACTTATGTACTCTCTTGTCATGTCAGTTCCTTTGAAGAGGCTGCATTAAGGCACCCACTGTGACATCACTCCATCATTCCATTCTATAGAGTGACAGTCACAGTGGGCATTGCATGTGTCACACTATGCGTAACGTCACATGCTGTGGGCATGGCCATCGAATAGGACTGAATTTCGTTGTTTATTTTCAAAATAAAAGTCATGTTTAATTTCAAATGCATCAGATTTTATTCTGAAAGTTCTGACAGTAAGTTGTGTTTTTTTCCTTTCAAATCATGCTTCTTCTGTTTACAGACTCAACCAATCAGATTGCTGCTTAGTTAGGGCCCAAGCACCTCAGTGCGAGGACCCTATTTTTTTTGCTCAGATTCTTCTTCTTCTTCTTCCTCCTGCCGCATACCAGGCCGTTTGAGGTCTTTCCTATTGACGAAAACTCACCAAAATTTTCACACACATCAGAACTACCGCAAAGCACGTTCTGACCAACATTGGAGTCCGGGCATGGCTCAGGGGCTCCAGAGCGCCCCCTTTTGACATTTTTAAACAAAGGCTTGTGGTCGGCACATAGTTTGAGATAGACACATCAACTTTCGCACTGCATGTCTGTTGCCACACCCATCAGGAAATGAACTATTAGTGTTTGTTTGCAGTTCGACGTTTATGGAATTTAACGCGCAAAGCGCAGATGCTCGGGCCCATAAACACTGCTTCTTAGGGCCCGAAGCACCTCCGGTGCGAGGATCCTATTGTTTTTACTCAGATTCGTATTATTATTATTTTCCTCCTGCCGCATACCAGGCTGTTTGAGGCCTTTCCCATAGACGAAAATGCACCAAAATTTGCACACATATCAGAACTGCCACAAAGCACGTTCTGACCAACGTTGGAGTCCAGGCATGGCTCAAGGGCTCCAAAGTGCCCCTTTTTGAAAATTCTAAACAAAGGCTTGTGGTCGGCACATAGTTTGAGGTAGACACACCAAAGTACACTAAGTGTGTAGAGCTCATCAAGATGGACATCTTTCACCGCATGTCTGTTTCCACGGCCAACAGGAAGTGAGCTATTAGCGTTTGTTTGCGGATCGACATTTATGGAATTTAACGTACTAGTCCTAGACGGTTCGTCCGATTGCCGTCAAACTTGGCATATGTGATGTCAAAATGTTGCTGATGATCATTTGTGTGGGGATTTTTGAATTTTTGCTCTATGTTGATATGGCACCACCTTGAAGTTTAGTAGCTTCTTAACTGTGATAAAAGTTCAAAGTGCTATAAATGATGTGTCATTTGAAATAGACACACGAAACTTTGTATGTGTGTAGAGCCAATGTAGATGAACAACTTTTGTGCTGTGTGACCCTAGCTACACCCTACAAGAAGTGAGATATTGGTGTTTGTTTGCATTTGATTGCATGATCAGTTTCTCTAAAACCGATCATCCGATTCATCTCAAATTTGTCATACCTGATGGCAGGACAGTGCTGACAACATGTGCTGAAGGAATTGTGGCTATCTCATACAATGGCGAAATAGGGCCACGATAACTTTTTACAAGCTCGCCATTTAGCAGGAAAAAACACTCAGTATCAGATCCTTCATCATGTCTGTGTCTGTCTGCAGACACACACACACACACACACACACACCTCCCCTCAGCCCTCAGTAAACAACCAATGACTGGGCTAGTATGCAAATGACCTAGGTCATAGGTTCACAGAGTAGTGTCAGGTTTCAGTATCTACACTGAAGGCATCCTAAAGTCAGAGACCAGTAAGACCTTGAAGGAGCAGCAGCAAAACACAGTAAGTGATCACGTCCTTTGCATGTGACAAACTGGAGACAAATGACCTGTGTCTGACAGACCCCTACATAAAGCATAAGACTCCAAAAATAAGACTACTTTTCAGTTTTGTAAATATTGACTATAGTGTGTGAAGTCCTTCTTTAGGTTAAAATTTGATCTGAGAATGAGGCCATCCAGTTAAGCTAAATGTTATATTATTGGTTTAAAAAATCTGGATGAAGGATATTTAATTTTATGTGTTTGTTTTATTTCTATTATTAATGACATATGTCACACATTAGTTAACATGACAGCAAGATGTAACCACTTGCAACAGCAAATATATTCAATCCAATTCAATTCGGTTTTATTTATATAGCGCCAGATCATAAAAACATTTATCTCAAGTCACTTTACATAGAGAAACCAACATTTCCACAATGAGCAAGCACTTGGTGACAATGGAGGAAAAACTCCCTTTTAACAGGAAGAAACCTCCATCAGAACCAGACTCAGAGTGGACAATCTGATCTGCCTCAACCGGCTGGGGTGAGATGAAAACAGAGAAAAGACAAAAAGAAGAGACAGAGGAAAGGGAGTAGAGGAGGACAGGGGAGGGAGGAGGAAGAAAAGAGGGAGACCAGGAAGAGACAGTAGAGACTTGATGTTTGCAAGTAGTCGGAAACCGCAAGTAGAGTTTACGAGCCCTCAAGTTTGCGCTTCTGCGGAGCGTGCCCACGCAGAAGCTTAGTATATATATATATATATATATATATATATATATATGTTATTAATGTTATTGATTGTTTTTTACCGAATATAGAAAGCATTTATTTAACCTGAAACTGTTGTCAGTTGTCCTCACCCCTCACTCCTCCTTTTCCCAATTTGTTTTAGTTTAATTTGGTAATTTTAGATTTAGATTTATAAATTGCTGGCTGCCAACATTGGGAGTTTTGGTTTATATTCTTTTTGAGAATTTCCACATTATTGATTTATTTTTCAGTGCCACCCCAATCTAAGGTTGCTGTGAGCGTAAAGGTGGTAGTCCTGGTGTCCAGCGTGGTGGACTCCCCTTCCTGTGGCCTTTGGTTTCCCTTCACTGAGATTGTACCTTCCATATGTGACTGGTGTGACCCATTTAGTTTTTTTGTTTGTATGTTTGTTTGGGATTCTGCATCCCCTTTTCATGGCCCATGTGCATGTTAGTGTTTTGGTCTAATTTTTGTAATAAAGTTAACTCTTTTCTTTTAACTGGAACCACTTCTCCTGCCTTTATGTAAAACAGACTCTAGTGTCTTGTGGTTGATGTAACTACAGTGAAATTTTTTCCTGGGTGAAATTCCCAGGGTGGTGTTGTCATTTAACTTATCTACTTCTATCTCTTTCATGCTTGTATCCAAACCCCCCACCCTTCAATTTCCCACCACAATTGGGTCATTTTTTTAAAACTCTTAAACATTGTACACATACTAACACAACAACACACACACACACACACACACACACACTGTGTTCATGTGATCCGTCAGTGTGTAGATTAATCAGCCAGAGTGTGCATCTGTTTTGGTACAAAGACCTTCAACTGCCTCCATGAGCTCATTAAGGGAGTTAACTGGGACCAGCTCCAGAAGGACATTAAAGCACATTTATCATCTATGAAAACTCTCCTCTGCATGAAACTATCCCAAATATTTAAGCTACATGTTTTATCTTCCTCACTTTGAGTTGTTTTCAACCTTTCATTTATGAAAAGAAACTTTTTATAATTTTTTCCCTTGATATTAATATCCAAGTATTTTTTTTTTACTTTTTATGTAACATGAGACAATGAACTTCTGATCTGAAATACTGAATCTTACGTACAAGAAAGAAATAAATACTCCTGAGACTAACTGAGCCATAACACCCAAGTTTCAAATGCATGTAAGATGTTATTTTACTCCTTAGTGACCATCACCATGATAACAGGGTTGTGTCTAGGCTGTGAGGTGATGTTCACTGTTCATCACATCATGAAGTGTGAGTCACAGAGGTACAGAAAGTCCAGATGTTCGGAGGTCGGTCTCTCCAGAGATTTGAGGTTGTCATCTTATTCTCACTATGACACCTGATTTCTCAAAGTTGATGGAGTAAAAAAAAAAGAAAACACACATAATAAATGAAAGGAAATACATCAGTGGTAATGTTTATCATCTCGACAGAAAATGATCAGTCTGTGGCAGAAATCAGAAGGAAATTCACTCAAAATGAAACAAATGTGCAACATTTGATATTTTAACTTTCAATGAAACTATGTTTAACAACTAAGCTGTACTTTGATTAGCTTAGCGAAAGTTCAATCAGGAAGACTATCTCTGCACATGTGCAAGTCAGAACCACCCACTGGGCATCCACATTGCACACCCACTTGCCCTGTCTTTATCCAGTCATAACCCAGCATGGCGGTTTCAACCAATCAATCTCAAGCCACAAAGTGCGTAAGTAAGTAAGTAAATTTTATTTATAAAGCACATTTTAAGACAGCTTTCACTGACCAAAGTGCTATACAGAGGGTGGCTAAAAATAGAGATAGAAGCAAACTTAAAACGATGCACAGTTAAAATAGTAGTAGCCATAAAAGTAACAATAGAGTAACAATAAAAGTTCACAACAAATAAAGGACACATGATCATAAAAAGAGAAAGGAAAGGACAGTTAAGATGCAGGGAAGGCTAAGGAGAAAAGGTGGGTTTTGAGCCTTGATTTAAAAGAGGAGATAGATGGAGCATGTCTGATATCTGGGGGCAGACAATTCCACAGATGCGGGGCCGCTACCGCAAAAGCTCTGTTACCTTTTTGTCTGAGCCGGGTCCAGGTTACACAGAGAAAGCCTTTGTCAGAGGACCTAAGGGACCTTAGAGCACAATGGGGTTAAAGGAGATCTGAAAAATAGGTAGGGACCAGCCCATGTAGTGCCTTATAAGTAACCAGAAAAACTTTAAACTGAATCCTAAAGCTAATAGGGAGCCAGTGTAACAAGGCCAGTACAGGGGTGATGTGCTGATGCTTCTTTGTACCTGTCAGCAGTCTAGTAGCTGCGTTTTGTACCAGCTGCAATGCGATAACTAAGACTGAGGAAGACCAAGGTAGAGGGAGTTAAAATAATCTAGCCAGGATGTAATGAAAGCCTGGATGACTGTTTCTAAGTCCTTGAGGGACAAAGCGGTTTTAAGGCGAGAAATCACACGTAAAAACAGTTCGAATCACGAATCACTAATCACAGTCCGTAAAAACTATTCTTGACAACAGAGCTAATCTGCCTTTTGAAGCAGAGCTCAGAGTCAAGGATGATGCCTAAGTTTGTAGCATAGGGTTTGACAAGGGGGGAAAGGTGGCCTAGTTTTTCCACAACCAAGGGTCTAGATGTAGGAAGACCAAAAACGATGACCTCGGTTTTATCGTCATTTAACTGAACAAAGTTGTTAGTCATCCAGCACTTAATGTCCTCGAGGCAATCCAGTAACAACTGTATGGAGTTGCTAGTTTCCAGGGGGAGTTGTGTGTTGTCTGCATAAATTTGAAAATAGATGTCGTACCTCTGGATAATGTCGCCAAGGGGAAGCATATATACAGACAGAAGAGCAGTGGACCAAGAATGTAGCCCTGAGGGACCCCAAAGGACACAGGGACTGAGTAAGAGGAGAACTGACCAATGGATACTTAAAAAGTTCTGTGTTTGAGGTAGGAGCTGAACCAAAGCAGTGCAGTCCCCTTAATGTCTACACGGTCCTCAAGATGAGTGAGGAGGATGTTATGATCCACAGTATCGAATGCTGTGCTATGATCCAATAGAACCAAGATTGCATTTTGACCTGAATCCAGTGTAAGAAGCAGGTCATTGGTTACTTTTCGGTACTGTGGAATGCTCTAAGGCCTCACTGGAAGGGCCCAAGAATTTTATGCTCAGGAAAGCAACTGGGACTTCACAACTTTCTCCAACACCTTGGAAATGTAGGGGAGATTAGAAATCAAGCAGTAATTATTTAGGCATTTCGCATTAAGGTTGTCCTTTATAAGCAGGGGTTGGACAACTGCATGCTTAAAGCGAGCAGGAACCGTACCCGATGTCAAGCAGGAGTTGATAATTAGCTCTAAGAAAGGGCCTAACATGTCAAAAGCATCCTTTAAAATATGAGAGGAAACAATATCACCAGGGGAGGACATCGGTTTCATACATGTGATTATATCCTTAAGATCTGCCTTGGATGTATCATCAAAATGGCTAAAACTAGCTAAAGGGCCTGAGGATGCATTTGCTAACGGAACTGGCGAGGGGGGAGGAAGCAGTACTCTGATGTTCTCGATTTTATCAATGAAAAATCTAAAAAAATTGTCACGAGCATCATCATTTGTAAAAGAAGCTGATGAGAGAGATGGGTTGATGATTGAGTTTATGGTATGAAATAAAATTTTGGGTCAGTTGGCTTGCCAATTAATAATATTAGAGAAATATTTGGTTCTGGTACTTTGGCAGCTGTCTGACTGGATACTAATGCAGATTTAAATATTTCAAAGGAGACAGTAAGGCGGTGTTTCGACCATCTTCTCTCAACTCTCTGGCATGCCTGCCTAAGCAAGCTGGTAGCCTCATCTAACCAGGCCTGGGATTTGAAATTTGGTTGTCTGTAGCTGAGAGGAGCCACTCAATCAAGAATGGTTAAGCAGGAGGAATGGGATAGAGCAGCCAATTCAGCTGGGCTGTATGACGCAGATGCAGCTGAGGACATGGTTGTAGCAATGGCCTCAATAACAAAACAGTCAGAGAACTGAGCTGTAATAACAGAATTTATGCGACAAGAGTAGTGGCCAAGAGCTCTAACCGACTGCACAGGATTAGAAATTATAAAGTTGAATAGAACGGGTTTGTGGTCAGAGAATGAAGCATCCTTGATCATAATGTTACCAACAGCAAAACCATATGACAAGATAAGGTCGAAGGTATGACCCAATACGTGGGTGGGTTGATCAATGTGTTGGGTGAAGCCAAACACATCCAAAACATCACAAAACTCCTTTACCAGGGGTCTGTCTGGGCAGCAGATATGAATATCAAAATCACCCAATACTAATAATTGATCATGTTGTGACACAAAATGAGAGAAATCCTGAGAATTCCGCAATAAAGTCTTTATCTGCCTTGGGAGGTCTGTAAATCAGCACACACACAAACAGGTTAGTTTTAGATTCCACTGACAGGCATTGCAATTCAAAGGTAGAATAAGCTTCTAGAGGAAGTGATTGGATTTTCACGGCATTCTTGTAAACCGAAGCCACTCCACCTCCTCTTCCAACGCACCCTGGGGTACTAATAAAGGAGCAGTTCGCACAGTTCACCAAAGGTAGAGGACTCACCAATTCCCGCAGCAAACCAAGTCTCTGTTAAAAACAATAAGACCAGGTCAGGAGGGGAGAAGAAGTGTAAAAATTCAGTGTAAAAATCTTCTTGAATATGGACCTGCAGTTGACTTGCACCACCTTAGCTATAGAGTGAGAGTACAGCTCTGGCCTTGTTACCTCCAACATCAACAAGAACAAGAACAAGAAATTAACTTAGAAGTCACAAACATTTTGTGACAAACAACACGCTCAGTTTGGTGCCGTAACGTTACAAAGCGTATTCAGACGCAAAACAAGAAAAAAGAAGAAAATACTGGTGTTTGTGCTTCTTTAAATGATGACGTTTTGTTTTTAACAAAACAAAACAAAGATTTAAAAGTGTTTATTTAAAAATTCTTGTGCTGTCAATAAAATTCATTTCATAATTGCACACTACCTTGTTAGTCTGTCCTGACTGAATTTACTGGAGTTTTTTCTCTGAACTTTGTGACTTTAATCCAACACAATTTCTGAGTTTTATCATGAAAAGTTACCACTTTTTATTTATATCTGTATTTATATTGCCTGTTAGCAGTGTGAATAAATAAATGAATGCATGAATAAATATGTGTGTGAACTCTCACACTTCAGGATGAACCTCTTCCTGTTGTTGCTGGTGTTTGCAGTTCACACTAGACACTAGACCCTCTCATTCTCCTTGGACTCACTGATGTGCCACTTCTTCTTCAGGAGATTATCACTGGATTAAAAACCAACCAGAGAGACATGAACAGAAACAGTGGCACTGATTAAGACCTCGCTGTGATTCATTCATCTATCCTCTTATTTCACACTTGTTCTCTACACTTGTTTGTTGTGTTTGAACATCTCCTCTTCACCATCCAGCTGATCATGGAGCTGTTGTAATTCTTCCTTTTTCCCCCTGAGAGGCAGCAGCGACACTCACATGGAAAAGTCGCCAGTATGTAGGATCGCAGCACATCTGTTTCACAGTGCCAGACCAGATGGAAAGTTGGAAGTACTGTCTGTAAATCTCAGGTACTTGTGCTTGCCCTGAGTATTTGTATATCTCCTTTATACTTAAGAAAGTTGTTCTAATCAACTACACTATGATAAAACATTTCTTACTTTTTATACTTAAAACTACATTTCGCTGATGACATTGAATTACTTTTTAATGACTTTTAGCATAACCAACGGTGACTGTTTCCCACTCTCTATGTTGCTATATGTTCATGGCTGCAGTGAGAAACAGAGGTGACTGTCTTTGTCCTCTCAGCTTCAACACAGAGTGGTCATTCTTCAGTCTGGAGAGTGTGAGCCTCACATGGTCTGCAGTCAGAGATGCTGGTATGTTGTGCTGTTTCTCTGTTTATCTCATTCTTGTAAATACTTGTAAACAGACTTTACCATGTTTTGATTTGACCGATGTTTCAGATAAGGACTAAACAGTAATATAGCAAAATGTAGCAAAAATGTAATGCAGCTCATCTCTTGATGTGTTTGAATTTAAAACATAATTGTGATGTCTCCTGACACTGTGAGTTCACCAGTTCATGGACGAAACTTTTATTGCACCATAAGAAATTGGCTGCCACACTGCATTTTATTGATAGTGAAACTTAACTTTTCATGATTCAGATTTTGTCCAATAGTGACAAAACTCAGCACAGATGATCTTCAGACCAAGCCTGTTATGATCATGACATGATTTTTTTTATTTTTCTACCAAAGCGCTTGTACATTAGCAGAAGTTAAAATTAAAGTTGCCAAACAGAGAGTTAGCTCATAACTCAGCAACACTTCGACCTATCCTAACCGATCTAAGTGTATGCACTTTTGGTGCCAATTGGCCACTAGGGGATGCAGTTTTAGGTCATATCTCTGTGTATCTCTGTTTGGACCTAAAACTTAATTGTCATGCCTGCGAATACTGTGGAATGCCCATTAATGGCCCTTCCCAACATTTTATGTAGACATGGTTACATTGATTTATTTACTGCTTGTCTCCCTCATTGCTGCTTACAGCTATATTCCTTTTTATTGTTGTTGAAGTGGTTTCTGGAGTAAAATGAAGTTTTCTGAAAAAAATATTTAATGACATACTAGGTCATGTCTAATTTTAAAGAGCATGTTGGAACTACAGTAACATTTTTAGCCCATGACATTGTGGCAGATTTCCAGCTCTTCTACATTTTCAGGCAGAATTCCTGCACTTGTACCACAAACAGGATGGGCGGCTGCCTCCTCTTCCTTCCAGCAGAACATCTTTGAACTTGGTATCCTGGAGAAACTCAGCAGCACATGCAGATAATAGTTATAAATCTTGAAGGTTTAAGAAGCAGTAATCTATTGTTCATGCTCATGTTGCTCATTCAGGTTGTTGATTCAGTAAAACTGAAATTTTTCTTTTCTTTGGATTCTTGGAAGATGCAGATCTGGTTCAGAGGTCATTCTGTTGTAATGCAATTCCTAAGAACATGAAATGAAATGTCATGAAATGATGGTTTTCCTTAGCTCACTGGCACCAATCTGTCTCGATACACCCACCACACCTTATCTGCTGCTTTTACAGGCTTTTAATGTAGTTTTTGTTTGTGTTTTAATGTCAGATTTATCTACTAACATCTTATCCAACATCTACTATTGGCTGTTACACTCTTAGTCTGTGGTGTGGTGTTGTATAGTGTGTGTGTGTTTGTGTGTGTTTTTTTTTTTTTTTTCTGGGAGTAAAGAAAAATGATACAAGCAGCAAGGGCGTGGAGCATGTTACAACTTGTACCAGGCTGCTATTGGATGCAGTTGGATCTTGTTGTTTTCACTTTCCCGTATAAAAATATCAAAAGGTCAAACTGTCTCTCTCACACACACACACACACACAATGTTTGATTAATTGTATAGTGCCTAACGACATACCCGTATCTTATCATATGTTATTATACTGTATAGTTCTATATTATTATAAATCAACTTTTCAGACACATTGGATAAAGGTCGATGTCCCAGTAAAAATAGACAAACTGTGGTTGTTCATGTTATTCTGCTTCTATGAGACAAAACCGCTGCTTTTCAGAAACTTTCAAACTTGTCAGATAAACTTAGTGCCCTGCTTCCTTCATTATTGCAGCCTCCTATTAAAATTATCTTTGTTACGATGTTTCTGTTCATCTGTTCATCATGTTATTATATCTATGTCCTGCTAAATTTCTAACATCAGTTGCTTTTCTGCCTCTTCTACCCTCATCTCCATCTTGGTTTGGGAATACGACATGCCGTCAAACAATTGATCTTATTCCTAGTCAGACAATCGGTGTATTGTAGTGTTTCCACAAGTTTCTGCTAGAATATTCTTTTCATCTTCCCATTTACGTGTTCAACAGTGCGGCAGGTGAAAAACAGTTATACACTGTTGTTTAAAAGGCTTAAAAAGAGTTAATAAGTGTTAAAAAAATTGTTTACAAACATAAATGCATTACTTGCTAATCAATTTATTACAGACAGAAATACAGTCTTGAAATTTATCACTGATTCTAATTGCTGATGATTAACTGGTCTTGATCAGTCACTCTGGGTTTGATTACTCTTGGCTCCTTCCAGAAAACATGGTGCTGTTCCTCATTCAATTGAACATGCTGTTTGAAGAAATACTACATCACAGTAGTGATCAATGGTACCTAATTTTAGGTATTTTGTCTTATATTACATTATATTTTGTCTCCAGTTGTTATTATTGAGTTATACATTGAGTGACATTGAGTAAGAATTATTTGTGTTTTATATTTTGGTGATGGTAGCGTGTGTTGGACCTGTTGTATGTGGATTGTGTAAATATTCATTTGATTAAACATCACACAGGAGCGATCATTTCTCCCTAATTTCAGCTATTAGAGGAGTAACAATTTATTGTTACCAACATAATAAAACAGCTCTGTTTATTCACAAATATTGACTTATTATTGACTTGACAACAGAAATAGACTTATTCTGGGCATAATCAGATCACTGAACTTTTCCAAGTGAGTTGTACAGTTTTAGGCTGTTTCTTTGTGTTCATCTCTGATATGGACTCAAGAGAGACTAAAAAGCATTTTTATTCATTCATTCATCCACTTATTTGGATATATTTAGATAGTTTCTCTTCTTTATGAAAGTTTCCTCTCATCTTGCTTTTTGTTTCACTTTGACAATTTCTTGCGAGTTGTTGACGCCATCGACCAGTTTGTTTTTTCAAAGCTAGTTCCAAGTTACCCTGTAATTTTTACTGAAGAGCTAAACATAAAATCAAAAGTAAAACCTTTTTTTGTTAGTGTGGTATAAACCCAGAAGGATTTCAAACAGGAAAAGAGTGAATCATGTTGTGAAGCTGTGATGAGGGGAAATTGTTTGACTCTGAGTCATTGAGCTCAAGACATAACTTCCCAGCTGGAGAAACCCAGCAGAATCCCTCCGTAAACACTTGTCAACATTTGAGGAAATGTTAATAATATTGATGATATTATGATTGATTCATATTATTATTATTATTATATTATTAACATTTCTGAGATCTAGCTTGGTGAAGATGGTGGTATGTTGGAGCAGTTCAAAGACAGATGAGATTAGTGGGAATGGGTAATGGTTCTTTACAGTAATGTGGTTTAGAGAGCTAAAGTCAATGCATGGAACCATTCTTATCCACAAAAAATAAGCCTGCACCAGCTGGAGAGGACAAGGTGATGAGGTGATGTACTCATCCATGGCCACTCTTTCCAGCTCAGAGATGGAGTAGAGGCAGCCCTTGGGGATGGGCACACCAGGTAACAGGACAATGGCACAGTCAAAAGGTGGATCAGGAGGAAGTGACATGGCCTTTGACTTGTTCAAGACTTCTTTCAAGTCATGAGGGTACATAAGTCTGGATGATCCGAGTCATTGCCATGGCTTAGTTCATTACCTGGAGTCTCAGGGATGTTGGCCTGTGTCACTTAGTTCATTTTACATGAGTGTTCACAGTCTCCCCAAACCTTAATTTCCCCTGAGCGCCAATTAGTGTGAGGCTTATGTTTTTTAAGCCATAGAAATCCCAAAGTCAGTGTCCAGACAGCCCAGTGGTTAGGGCACTCCACCTTGGCACATAAGTTGTGCAGTTCAAATCCCAGCTGTGGTGATCATTTGCTGCTGGTCATTCCCCCACCTACCTGTCTACCTTCACTTACCCATCAATAAAGGCAAAATGGCCAAAAACATGTTTTTGAAAAAAAAAAATCCCAAAATCAAGGTATGCTGTACCTGTATGATGCTGTATGATGTGACTTGATTTATGGCAATGGTGATGTCCATCCATTTTTTGTGGTGTCAAACTTATTTGTATGTTGGCTTGGTCTGCCAAGTATCAATAATCTAAACTAAATTAAACCAAACTTAACATATCTGGCAGGAATTTGAATTCTACTTTTGATTTTACAGGAAGCCAATCAGAATTCTTTTATTGTCATTGTACGAGCACAACAACATTTGAAAGTGCAATCCTTGAATTGCATGATAATAATAACAATTTAACACACACAATAAAAATACAAGAAGCAGCAGGTTACTAAAACGTTAACAAACTAAAATAAGAAAACATACCACTATCAAGCATTCCACATTCACAATCTGCAGTTATTGCACAAATCCCATGTTAATTGCATAACGAGAATGTGTTTGTTCAGAGTTACAGTTGTGTTCAAAATAATAGCAGTCTGTTTAAAAAATTGAGTAAAGCCCAAAATCCTTATAGTGGTTTTTATTTCCATGCATTGGGAACACTGCACATTATATTCTAAATCAAAACATGAAGAAAAAAGCAGAAATTATTTAATTACTTTACAGAAAATGAAGAAAAATGAACATTGGGCTGTTCAAAAAAATAGCAGTGTCTGCATTTTACTTTACAAACTCAAATATTTACTGTATTAACTGAAAAATATCCAGGATTCAGCATTCCTGTGAATCACTAAACTAATATTTAGTTGTATAGCCACTGTTTTTGAGAACCGCTTCACATCTGTGTTGCATGGAGTCGACCAACTTCTGGCATCTGTGAACAGGTATTCCAGCCCAGGATGATTTGACAACGTTCCATAATTCCTCTGCATTTCTTGGTTTTGCCTCAGAAACAGCATTTTTAATGTCACCCCACAAGTTTTCTATCGGATTAAGGTCCGGGATTGGGCTGGCCACTCCATGACTTTAATTTTGTTGGTCTGGAACCAAGAAGCTGCTCGCTTACTGGTGTGTTTGGGGTCGTTGTCTTGTTGAAACACCCATTTCAAGGGCATTTCCTCTTCAGCATAAGGCAACATGACCTCTTCAAGTATTTTGATGTATCCAAACTGATCCATGATCCCTGGTATGCGATAAATAGGCCCGACACCATAGTAAGAGAAACATCCCCATATCATGATGCTTGCACCACCATGCTTCACTGTCTTCAGAGTGTACTGTGGCTTGAATTCAGTGTTTAGGGGTCGTCTGACAAACTGTCTGCGGCCCTTAGACCCAAAGAGAACAATCTTACTCTCATCCGTCCACAAAATGTTTCTCCATTTCTCTTTTGGCCAGCCAATGTGTTCTTTGGCAAATTGTATCCTCTTCAGCACATGTCTTTTTCTTAACAGTGGGACTTTGTGGGGGCTTCTTGCTGATAGATTAGCTTCACACAGGCGTCTTCTAATTGTCACAGTACTCACAGGTAACTTCAGACTGTCTTTGATCATCCTGGAGCTGATCATTGGCTGAGTTTTCACCATTCTGGCTATTCTTCGATCCATTCGAATGGTAGTCTTCCGTTTTCTTCCACGTCTCTCTGGTTTTGCTTTCCATTTTAAAGCATTGGAGATCATTTTAGCCGAGCAGCCGATCATTTTCTGCACTTCTTTATACGCTTTCCCTTCATTAATCAACATTTTAATTAAAGTACGTTTTTCTTCTGAACAATGTCTGGAACGACCCATTTTTCTCAGGTTTTCAGAGAGAAATGCATGAGCAACATGTGCTGGCTTCATCCTTAAATAAGGGCCACCTGATTGACACCTGTTTTTTCACAGATTGAATGACTTCACCTAATTGAACTCCACACTGCTATTTTTTTGAACACGCCCCTTCAATTCATTATTCAATTACACAGACTCAGGAGCATACATATCATGAATGTAGGCTCTGTTGGTTTTCTATGACCCTACTACAGCAACTGGTAAATTATTTGCCATGCAGTAATATAATTTCTACCAAAAACAGGTTATTCATGTTGGACTGCTATTATTTTGAACACAACTGTAAGTGCAATTATGACTCTGACATGGAACTTGCCCAAGGGCAGTAGTTCAAAGAGCAAGTGTTTTGGGTGTGATGGGTCCCTGTGTGTGCCTCTCTAAGACAGCAAGAATTGTATATGATCTTCCAAGGGCGATGATCTTTTCAACTGTGGTGACGACCCTCTGGAGCACTTTCTTTTCTGCAGCCATGCAGCTGGAAAACCACACACACACATACAGTATGTTAAAATGCTCTCTATGGAGTTTTTGTCTGAGGTGGTTTTTCTTTAGTGTTTTAAGGAAGTTCAGTCTCCTCTGTGCCTTCTTGATAACCACTGTAGAACACATGTCCCAGATCAGGTGTTCCTCTATGTAGACACCCAGGAATCTGACACCCTCTCCACACAGACTCCACTAAAGAAACAGGGGCTGAGAACCTACTTTATTCCTCCCAAAGTCTATGATTATTTCTTTGGTTTTTGTTGTATTTGAAGCCAGGTTGTTATATGTGCACCATGCTGACAGCTGCTCCACCTCGTCCCAGTATGCTGATTCATCCCACCCAGAGATGAGTCCTACCACAGTGGTGTCATCTGTGAACTTTAGGATGCTCTTGCTGGAGTGGGTGGGAGTGCAGTCATGGGTGTAAAGGGTGAACAATGGACAACTCAGCCCACAGCCCTGAGAAGAGCTGCTGCTGAGGCTGTGATCCAAGAAGTGGGGTCCAACCTTAACCCTTTGGGAGTGGTCAGACAGAAAGTCCTTGATCCAGAGGCAGGTGGAGTGAAATAGACCCAGGTCTAGTAGTAGTCAACAGTCTGTTGGGGATGATGGCAGCTTAAGCCAGAGATTGATTGAAGATCTTGGTGAGGACTTCCGCCAGCTGATCCATGCGGTCCTTTAGCACCTGACCAGAGATGTGGGCGGGTCCCGTGGCTTTCCTCGGGTTCACAGCCTTCTTCATCACTGTCTTGCATATTGACACATATGTCACTGTCTTTTTTTAAAATGTCACAAAATGCCTTTTAAAGGTCAGTAAACCAAAAGAAAATGTAGTAATCCATGTTAATCATGATGGCACATTAATAATTGATTAAATATACTGATGCTTGTTTAAACTCTGCTACTAATAGAAACAAATTTCTTCCATATTTCTTAAACATTAAAACTTTTTAAGCATTTTAAAGCATAAAAACAAACACATTTTTATATTTATTTACTAAATATGCAGAAGCAGAGAAAATGTATTTAAACGCCATAAATGATTTGACTTTTTTGTTTATTCCAGGTGACACCCTTTCTACATTTAAAGTTAGACTGAAAACTATGGCTATTGATGGTTCAGGTCTATTAATATTAATATTGAAAATGTAAATATACCAGAACCACCACTAATTAATAACTAATTACTATTATTATTAACCAATTAATGTTGACAGTGATATTAATATTTTAATTAATTAATTATTACTATAATCAACATTCATGTGTGTTTGATGAACAGACATAAATGTTGATTCATATGTTGATGAATGAATGAACAGACCAGATCAGGTGATGATGACGTCTCTGTGTTTTTTCTCTTTCTTCTAACGGAAGGAAAACTTTATACAGAATTAATCATTTCTTGGTCGTATTTCCAGAGTAATGGTGTCACTGAAACGTCACTGTCCATGGCAATTGACACGTCTAAACATTTTTCTCTCATTTCTCTCTCATTTATGGATTATGGAGAAAATCCGCGACGCATCTAATATTGTAATAAATACTGTTAGTTGGCTAAAGTAACAGACACCACCAATTTCCCAAATAAAGCATAAATCTTTCATAATATTATAATATTATAAAATACAAGCCGGTAGCTTCAGTACAAACGAATAGGCTCCAAGTTATAGTGTTATATGTGAAATGCTGAAAAAAATAATACAAAACGAATCAGTGCATCAAGTTGTATCGCATCTCGTTGAATGTGATGGGTGTTATGCAGCCTGAGACAAAATCACATGAATTAATAAATCAGGAAACGACCTTTGTGTAACGTGTGGTTGTACCATGCTCACATTGTTGACCTTGTCGGGGATTCCCGTCAGAGATCCATATATTAGCGCAGTTCCTCACTACGGATTTCAATCAAGATGACGATGAACAACTTTGCGTTGATGCGGCTGTTCGCACTGATACAAGGTAAGATGACGAACCTGAATAATTCCTGAATAATAACATGTAATAATGTGTAATTTAAGAAAATTCAAGTGGTGCGGAACGAGCTTTGTTGGTTCATTTTTGTAATTTTTGCTGACAAAAAAAAACTTAAACTAAAAAAAAAAAAAAAAAAAAACTAACAAAAAACGGCATATAAAAATGGATCAATCTGTAAATAACATATAACAGGATATTCTACATGATTATGAGGCTGTTTACGGTGTGAAATGACGGCGTAGTCTGTTCAGTCTGTGGCTGCAATATCTGTTTCATGGTCTGTCATTTTGCAGAACTTGACATTTTTGTTTTATTTAAAAACGAGACATGCGGTTTTACAAAGGCACATGATAGAAAAAGAGCTGCCGGACACCGGAGCCGACAGACAAGTGGCGGTTTAAAAACAATGATGATGCTCATGGTCATTATCGTGAAGTGCGTGACAAATATGTTTGATATTTAATTCAAAGGAATAATTGTCTGGTTAGTATTTGAAAAAAATGATTTACACTGAATATAAGTTTAGTTACATATATAACAAATATATACTTAACATTTACAATCAATATAACAGGTGAATAACATGATATGTATAGTGTCAATAAATTATAATAACATCAATACTATTCTCAAAAGGTGTGGAATGGTAATGGTGAGATTTTTAAATAAAAGAAGAGGCCTTAAATGATCACAAGGGATGAGATGTCAGTTATGAGACTGAATAAAAGTCAGTTTTATGACAATATGAAGCAAATAAATCAAGTGTTGATGTTAAACTCTGTCGCCAAGGTTGTAACAATGACAATATCAACAATTATATAATGAAAATGGTTGATGTTATGACACATGATACATTTCCCTTTTCTAAGAATTTCACATACTCAAGTTTCTTTTCCTCTTTTATATATAAAATGAATAACTTACAGTGACACTTATATCCAGGACAAGTAGCTTACCTTTACAGGAATGGGAAAAAACTAACTAACTAATGAAATTTATGAAACTGTTTTGCAGCTGGAGCATGGAGCATGGAGGTACATTTCCTCTCAGGTGAGATAGTGGAGCTGCACTGTCCTCGCATGCAACCCTACAGTGACAACAATGTCAAACTTGTCTGGACTTGTCACACAAGTCACAGAAAGTATGAGATCAACAACATGTCGACAGCTGAGCTGAAGCAGATTGGTGTGCTGCTTCACCAACGCAGCCTTGTGATTCTTAACGCAACTGGAAACCATGAGGGCGCATGTTCCTGCTCTCAGGGGTAATAATAATACTCAAGTCTGTGATTCACAACAATAACAAAAAAAAAAACACTCAATTCCTTAGATACTATTATGACTCACACCCTGAATGTGAAACTACAGAATGTGTTTTACACAATAAGCAGTGTGGAGGTATAGAGATGTGAAATATTCATGTTGATTTATTTTGAAATTACAGAAACAGCAGCAGCTACTTCACACTGAAGGTTCAGTCCAACATGTATGAAGAGTCGTCTCTGTATCCACAGACATGTTTCACACAAGAGGCGTGCAAATTAAGCTGCCCAGATGTGGTCACACTGAATGTGACAAGAAAAGGCTTCAAATGTCGCAAAGTAAAGATTTTTCAACATGAAGTTTCACAAAACATCATTCATGATTTGTTTCATTTGTTTCTGCTTCTAAAAAAATGATTTTTCATGCTACTATTTTGTCATTTACCATCTTGTAGGAATCAGCACTAATTAACTGTTATTTCCAAAGTGTGGAGGAAAAAGACAGAGGTAATTACACCTGTACCAGATCTTACCTGTACCAGGGTCAAGTATATAACAAGACCTACAGACTCAAACTTGATGTCAAACCAAAGAGTAAGTAAAAAAAAAAAAAAAAAAAAAAAACCTTATTGATCACACTTCATTCATCTCTTAATGTCTTTTATTCAAAGATGTTTTCTTGTTTTTACAGCACTCCAGTGGACTGGAGATATAATTTCTCCAAAAAACAATGAAGTAATCCAAGTAGATTTGGGTGAGCTTCACTCTTGTGGCATAGATACACATATAAACATATAGTGCATGTCTAAGTTTATGCTTTTAAACCCTGTGTAAACTGTTTTTCAGGCTCAGAGGTGGTGATTACCTGCACCGCTGTTTCATCCTCAAACTTTGATAATTTATTTTGGTTGAACAAGACTCGAAACAGAAGCTTACCAGTTTTCTACAACACCACACGGTAAAACTGCACAGACATGTATCAGTTACTACAACAACTGATCTAAAACCATCCTTCATTATGTCATGTCTTTTCTTTTCCAGAGTAAACAATGGTACAAAAATAAAGATGACTGCATCTCTGGTGTTTAGAAAGGTGTCAGAGAAGGATCTGTCAGAGAATTACACCTGTAAACTGCAATCAAGCTTCCAAAGCCCAAAAAATGTCACCATCAATTTGGCTAGCAACTTTAAAAGTAAAAGTATGTAACTGAAATAGAAAAACAGTAGATAAATATCTTTATTAATGTATTTGAATGTGATTGTATTTTGATTGAAATGACATACATAGAAATTAACTGCAAAACACTAGAATTTACAACAATCAAAAAATACATAATGTCACAATGAAAACAGATTTCTATAAATTCAATATTTGATGTAAACAAGTGATTGCGCCCCCAGCAACACATCTGAGCACATCTGCAGTTTGACTTGTTTTCTCTTTCATAGTTTAAAACTTTAAAACTCAGGTCCATGTTGAATCTCTCTCACAGACTAAATCAAATTGTCCATTGTTTGACTCTTTACAAGTCAAGCCTTTCAGCTTTAAGAAAGTCTTTTCAGTCTTTCAGTCTGTTCAGTCTTTTCATTCTCACTTTGCAGTTCACCTTGTGGCTCTAAGCATCGCCAGTGTATTGGCAGTGATGATGACAGTGATTATTTTTGTGAAGTTTAAAACTGACATCACTCTTTTCCTGAGAAACTCTCTGTGCTGCCACAGCTGCGCTGCCTCAGGTGAGATTCATACACATTTACTATATATCCGTGTTGTTGCAAAGTGCAGCAGTGTGTTTGTTGTTGTGTGATCAGATGGGAAAAGCTACGATGCCTTTGGGAAGTGCTATAAGAGCGGCACAGATGCAGGATTAAATGCTGATGACAGGAAATATCTGGAGACAGTTGTGGAGGGGCGGTTTGGTTACAACCTCTGTCTCTACCATCGTGACTTCTCATAAGGAAATTGTGGGAAAATAGACGTAGGTTGCAGATACTAAAGTATAGGCTACTGGCTGCAGATATTATGGAAAAATAGACTTATGTTGCAAATGACCTGTTCCCAAAGTAATTAACAGGTCATTGCTGACCTGTTTGTTACTTTGGTGAAACTGCCAAATGTATTTAGGGAAGATACATGACAAGAAAGATGAGTGTGTACATGACTGTTGAAGCAGGTGCGGATGTGGAACCCTGTACGCATGGCACAAGACCCATCCAGGGATGATGCTGACAGCAGGGAAGACCAATCATTAAAGATTACCTACAACCAGAAGAGACGCCTGTTGATCACATTGTTTTAAATGACTGGGTCAGGGAGAGAACAATGGTCAGACTTCGTGAACTAACACACTTTGTTGTTGGCCGAGATGGAAATCTGACCCAGAGCACTGTAGCGCTTTATTCATCTACTTTTAATTAAAACATGATTTTAGACCAAATATCTTCACCTATTGCTTCATTAAAAGAGCATGCAGTCCAGGTCCTGTGTGACCTGGAAGGGCAAAGACTCAATGCTGTCATCATGTTGCGCTGCCATCTTGAGACTACAGGCAGAGCTCTGTGATATATGTTGGAGAGCAGCAGGCTGGCAGCAGCACACCAAGACCAGAGAGCCAGGTTGGGGATTTCTCACACATATATGAGCAGGTATCACCCTCGCCAAGGAAATAAAACGAAAACAAAGGGAAAGAAACTGGCAACACTCCAAAACAAGAGTAAGTTTTGGAGTTGCTTTTCCC
Organism: Polydactylus sextarius; assembly: GCA_016801845.1. Classification (NCBI taxonomy): domain Eukaryota; kingdom Metazoa; phylum Chordata; class Actinopteri; family Polynemidae; genus Polydactylus; species Polydactylus sextarius. Next base: position 18,636,142 of record CM028906.1, read on the forward strand.
AAATGGAAGGATGACATCTTGTTGATATTTCTCGGCTATTATAGAAGTAAACATGCGCTTTGAAAAGGGGCAGGGTAAATAATATTATTCAGCTGATTGCAGTATATGACCTCACCACTAGAGGGGAGAAAATCTTCCTTAACTTTATTGACACATGCCCATAATACACACGCATACTTCACGTGTACATGTAATTTCAGTTGACGTAAGCTGTCTGATTTGATGACCATAGTATTTTGTTTATTGTTTTTTTTTTATTATTGTTTGTTTGTTATTGTTGTTTTTTAGATAATATCTTGTTTTCTAAAATATCTGCACTGGTCATAGGTCCTGGACTGTACACTGTTCGCTTTGTGCACTACTGATATGGTATACACTTTACTGACATAGGTATCTATCCATCCATCCTATCTTTACTCTCACATCCTGACCTGTTCATTGGTCATTGTTTGATGCTTATATTCTAACTACTTATCCATTTATTGTGTTTTATTTTTTGTATTTTTGTATTATCATATATTATATTATTTGTATTATTTCTACTGATACTTTTAAAAAAGTTTAAAAAGTTTTCTGCTGCAGTGATTGCTGGATTGAAATTGTGCCAACACCACAAGCGTCATCCAGCAGGTGGCAGCAAAACACCAAATTGACAGTATGTCTGCAAATCTAATGAATTACTTTTTTTTTATATTTTATTTCCACAGCTACATTGCTCTTTTTTGTTTTTATTTTTTATTTTTTTTTGTTTTTTAGCACAAACAGGTGCAAATATGAACAATAGCTTTGTTTATAAGCTTCAAATGTATCTATATATATCTATATTTTTTTTATTACATTGTGAAGTCATCACTATATAATGTATTTACTATTTTTAGTCACATTTGACCTAAAAGTGGGTTTCTCCAGTTTTCCCCAACCCCCTCAGTAATTCCCCTACAACTTCCATAAAGCATGAATCAGTGTCAGTTGTTGTTGTGAGACCTCCTGCTGGTGAACTGCAGCAGTTTGGTCAACTTCCACGTCAATGTATATTAAACGTTTTTTTAAACAGCATTAACAGATATCTTTGATATTTAATATGAACATTGTCGCCTTATAAATGGTGTCAACGTTTTTTGCATCACTTCACTGTCAGTTGTTCTGCCCACGTAGCACTGAATATTAAACAGTAACCGGAGGAAAGTGGAACATTTGTCGACTTAAGAACCAGATATTTTCCCCAAGACTTCCCCAACAATGTGATGATGAGTTATCTGATGTTTTTTCATGTCCCACTGCAACAAAATACACAAGTGAAATTTAAAAATGTCTCTGCTTTGAAATAAAACAAAAATTGAACTGTATGAACCACATGATACAGTCGAGGAATATAGATGGCACTTTTCAGGACATGCTGATAACAGTTTGATAATAGTTTGCCACCTATGATGCAATAATGGTGGTTTATTATTTGCATCACAGAAGCACAAAATACAGACAATCATAAATCTGTATTTTAACTCAGCGCTCCTCAACAAATGCAGCCTATATTTATTAGTTTTTAACAAATGTGCAGTGATTTATAAACAATGAAAAGTGAAGTTACCTGTTTGTCTTGTAAAATAAACCTAAAGATGTGTGTTGGAAAGTCATGTCCTGCCAGGGTGAGACATATCCCACAGACGGTGACATGAGAGACTAGTTCAAAAAAATAAAAAAACTAATTTGACACATAAAGGTCATGAAGATTGTATGTGATGGAGAGTAACTCTTCCTTTGATGAAGTCATCCATTAATGATTGCTGCCACGTACATGATGTAAAGTGTGTGACGCAGTGTTTCATGGAGCTTTTATCTTTTTTCCATCCATCCATCTTCTACCCCTTTATCCTGTACTCGGGTTCGAGGGGGAACTGAACCTGTCCCAGCTGCTTACAGGCGAAGGCAGGGTACGCCCTGGACGGTCGCCAGCTCGTTGTAGGGCCACATATAGACGAACAACCATTCGCACGCACATCCACACCTACGGGGAATTTAGTATGCGCAATTTACCTATACCTCACCTGCGTGGGAGGAAATCCTCGCAGACACGGGAAACTCCACACAGAAAGACTCTGACACGGGAGTCGAACCCAAGACCTTCTTGCTGTGAGGCAACAGCGCTAACAGCGCAGCCCTGTGTCGCTGCATGTTTTTTTTTTTTTTTTTTTAAACTTTATTTAATTACGTCATCACTGGACCCATTAAAAAAAATAATAAAAGAAACAGTTTTAACTTGTGTCACCTTCAAAATGAAGTTGTTGCCACTGTTTTTTTTTTTTTTGTTTTGTTTTTTTGTTTTTTTTTTTATCCTGATAACTTCTCAAAATGATTAAACAAAGCCTGTAGTCATGATGATGACCCACCCCCGAATATTTAAAGTGTGAGAAATATCCAACCTGAGTCGACACAACCTCAAACTTCTATGATCTATGGTGTAAAGTTCACTAGTGTAACCTTTTAAACCTTTTAAACAAAAATAAATAACTTAATGTGCAACAATATATCCATAATATATCTTTAATATTCTTGTGTGAACATCCCGAAAACATTTTAACATCTCATAGGTGTATGAAGAGGAAGGTGTAAGAAAGAACCACATTTCCTGTATCAGGTCTGATTTAGACCCAATAATGTTTTATGTACAATAATATTTCATGTAGATTATTTGTCTTGTCTTGCGTTATCCTACACCCCAGAGCTGAATGTAGTCATGTTACATAATAAATGTTCATTTATATATCTTTATATCTCAAAGTACATTTATATATCTTTTATATACTGATTGATTGATTGATTGATTGATTGATTAATTGATTTTTAATCGTTAAAGGCAGCAACTGACAGTGGAAGACTCTGGGGGTGTTTCTTCACACCATTGGTGACGTCAAGCTCTGCCCCTGTGTTTCACAACTTGAAGGAAATGCAGAGCTGTGAGTTAGCAGAGCTGCTGGTGAGGGACTGTGGTTGACAACACTGCAGGCGGAGATGATGGCAAAAATACATGAGCTTACTTTGCTGTTCCTCCTCATATCAATGTCAGGTAAGAGAAAGCAAGCCGGCTTGTATTGGTCAAAGTGTGAATGTGATTCCTTCTGTCATCAACACAGGTTATTAATTACAATTAGTAACAAGGATTGATTAATAACAATGTGATCACATAACTACAACAACAAAGTTACAGTAGAAGTCATTTAAAAAGATGAAATTACTATGAAGTTTCTCTTGTTTTTTTAATCTATTTTGTCTCCATGCTGTATTTTCATATCACATTCTACACATACACATGCATTTATATGCATTTTAATCCACTATCACATTTCTTCACATATCAAGTGCTGATTTCCACAAACCTCAACCAATTTGCCTCACACTTTAATCTCACAACCAAGACACTAGAATGTTGTGAAGAGAGTCCAGTGTTCATAACAGTGGTTACTTCACTATACTGAATGAATTCTCACTTTAAGGAACTTGTTGTTCACACAATTGCACCACATTTCTGTTTGGTGCTCGATGACACAACAGTCTCACAAGAAATACTCAGAGATACAACATGTGCAGTTCCACAGTTTCAACATTACCGAAAAGCACTGGATAGACCTAAAATCTATTTATAAAACTTGTAGTGTCATAGAAAAGCAACACATAGTAAAAAAAAAAAAAAGTGATATGGCAGCTATGGGACCAGAAAAATGAAAAATAATGTATGTGTGGAAATTAGATGTATTATAGAAAAAAAACTTTCCAATCATTAGAATGTGACTAGAATGTTGCTCAAGTATAATTCTTAAAGTATCTAGTATTTACTGCATGTGAGCATCAGCAGCAATACGTCAAAGTGTGGAGACAATAAAATCGGTACATCACATCACTGCTCATTAGTCCCGTTAGCTCAGCTAGTAAGTAGATGCAACCTAAAAATGGATATCAAGGTTGGTGTCCCGGTGGTGGTAATCATTGCTATTGAGATGTTTATATTAAGAAAGGACACCACTGAAGGTCTTGGCGTGAAATGCATGGCCCAACACTGAGGAACAAATGCTATTCTCTTTGTGCCAGTTTGGCCAAGAACAAGGCATAATGAACTGACAGCGAGTTGCATTTGTCAGGCTCAATGCAAAGATCAGGTTATTAATGTACAAATAGATTTTTTTTTTCCACCATGAGAAATAGGATGTGTGGCGTGACAGCATGTGAAGGCAATCAAAAGCATGTCTAACACTCATTGCATAAGAGTTGGCAGCTCTGTCTTTCTCTATTTTGTCCTCTTATCATTCCTCCCTACATTCTTACCCCTCTCCTTCCATGACATTGACCTTATTTGTTTACGCATTGTCTTCCCATTTCTTAGTTAGAAATGGTAACACTCTGTTCTGCTCTCTTCATATGAGGGCCATTCAAAAAGTTCTAAGCCTCATCCAGAAAAAATAGTCATAGCTGAACAATTTTGTTTTTGCAACACACTACCACTTCTCATAAAGCTAGAAAATCAACTTCAGATTTCTGTCTTAATTTCTGGAAGTGAGGCACATGCAAATGCAGAGGTGTGAAAAATCCAAAAATGGACAAAACAGAGGCCCAAACAGTCATAAAATATCTACAAAAAAAGGTATATGACACCCAAAGAAATTAACGAGGACATGGTACAGACACTTGTTGAGGACTCTCTGTCCTATTCAACTGTGAAGTACAACTAGTACAATGCATTTTGATTATCATGACAAAAGCAACTGAAGTACTGTATGTAAAATTTACCAGTTGCACATAAGCGTCTGCCCAAGTGTACAAAAGCATTTGCAAAATTACAAAATGAACAAGCAATTGCTGTTATGATGTGCACAAGTGACTAGTGGATGTGGAAATTGAATAAGCAGTTTTGAGAATTTCAATTTTGTTCTGAGAAATGCACCAAAGCAGCTGCGAAAAACTGTAGAGGTGATGACCAACTGATGTGGATCAGTTACTGACGGATCTAATCATCAGGATGGATGCTAAGCATAATTAGGATATCTTATACTGTGAAAACTTGCATGTTTCATGTGTAATGGGAAGAAAAAGGTGACTTGACTTGACTGCTGCATCATCATCATACATTTACTTGTGTTTGTGCAGGTGCAGCAGCCTTTCTGAGCGTCTCTGCTGACCATGTGTGTCCAGCTTGTCATGATTACTTCCTGAGTTCAGTGTTGTCACCCAAAATATAATCTAATGAAGCACCTTTGAGATGTGATACAGATCTATAAATAATGTGATCCATCATGTGGCCACAGTTTTGTCATAATGTCCCATTCAGTGAGTAACTGAATAGATATACTGGCACATTTCCTTGTATGTTGTGAGAGTGACATTGACAGCAAATTACATCCCATGTCTTGCAAAACAGTCATGCACGTTCACCTGCCGGGATGAGATGCCACATCAGAATATATAAGATAAAACTTTTTTGTAGTTATGATGCAACACTTGATACATTTCCTTTTTCTAGGATTTTGTTTTAATGAATAACCTACAGTGACACTTATATCCAGGACAAGTAGCTTACCTTAGCAGAAACTGGAAACAACTAATGAAATTTGTGAAACTGTTTTGCAGCTGTGAGCATCTTCAGCTCTAAAGAGGTATATTTCCTCTCAGGTGAGATAGTGGAGCTGCACTGTCCACCCACACAAGGCCACAGTGACAACAATGTCACACTCGTCTGGACTTGTCACACAAGTCACAGAAAGTATGAGATCAACAACATGTCGACAGCTGAGCTGAAGCAGATTGGTGTGCTGCTTCACCAACACAGCCTTGTGATTCTGAACGCAACTGGAAACCACGAGGGCACATGTTCCTGCTCTCAGGGGTAATAATAATACTCAAGTCTGTGATTCACAAAAAGAAAAAAAAATCACTCAATTCCTTAGATACTATTATGACTCACACCCTGAATGTGAAACTACAGAATGTGTTTTACACAATAAGCAGTGTGGAGGTATAGAGATGTGAAATATTCATGTTGATTTATTTTGAAATCACAGAAACAGCAGCAGCAACTTCACACTGAAGGTTCAGTCCAACATGTATGAAGAGTCGTCTCTGTATCCACAGACATGTTTCACACAAGAGGCGTGCGAATTAAGCTGCCCAGATGTGGTCACACTGAATGTGACAAGAAAAGGCTTCAAATGTCACAAAGTAAAGATTTTTCAACATGAAGTTTCACAAAACATCATTCATGATTTTGTTTCATTTGTTTCTGCTTCTAAAAAAATGATTTTTCATGCTACTATTTTGTCATTTACCATCTTGTAGGAATCAGCACTAATTAACTATTATTTCCAAAGTGTGGAGGAAAAAGACAGAGGTAATTACACCTGTACCAGGTCTTACCTGTACCAGGGTCAAGTATATAACAAGACCTACAGACTCTACCTTGATGTCAAACCAAAGAGTAAGTAAAAAAAAAAAAAAAAACCTTATTGATCACACTTCATTCATCTCTTAATGTCTTTTATTCAAAGATGTTTTCTTGTTTTTACAGCACTCCAGTGGACTGGAGATATAATTTCTCCAAAAAACAATGAAGTAATCCAAGTAGATTTGGGTGAGCTTCACTCTTGTGGCATAGATACACATACAAACATATAGTGCATGTCTAAGTTTATGCTTTTAAACCCTGTGTAAACTGTTTTTCAGGCTCAGAGGTGGTGATTACCTGCACCGCTGTTTCATCCTCAAACTTTGATAATTTATTTTGGTTGAACGAGACTCGAAACAGAAGCTTAGCAGTTTTCTACAACACCACACGGTAAAACTGCACAGACATGTATCAGTTACTACAACAACTGATCTAAAACCATCCTTCATTATGTCATGTCTTTTCTTTTGCAGAGTAAAAAATGGTACAAAAATAAAGATGACTGCATCTCTGGTGTTTAGAAAGGTGTCAGAGAAGGATCTGTCAGAGAATTACACCTGTAAACTGCAATCAAGCTCCCAAGACCCAAGAAATGTCACCATCAATTTGGTTAGAAATGGTATGAAACACAAATAAACAGTTGTGGCAGCAAATCAACATAATTCAAATGACCTGAGTGTTAAAATGACTAATTAACACATATTCATCCAACAGCTCGCTACCCATACCTCGACCTCATTCTTTGTGTCACAGGCACATTGGTGTCTTCAATAGTGATGAAATTTGTCCTCAAGAAGTTGATAGTCGACATCACTCTTTTCCTAAGAGACACTCTTGGTTGCTATTGCAGTGGCTCAGGTGAGATTACATGTTTGTTCTGATACGTGTTTGTATCTCTGTAGAAGTTTGACAACAGTGACAAGGGTAGTTGTGGTTTGTTGTTGTGTGATCAGATGGAAAAACCTACGATGCCTTTGTGATGTGCTATAAGAGCGACACAGACCAAGGATTAAATGCTGATGACAGGAAATATCTGGAGACTCTTTTAGAAGAACGGTTTGGTTACAACCTCTGTCTCTTCCATCGTGATGTCTTACCCGGAGAAGGTTTGTATTTAAGATGCATCTTTAAAAAAATCTACATAAGAATATTTGTGAATAATTTGAACTTTGGTTGCAGATATAGCGGTGGCAGTGTTGGACTGTGTAAAGCAGAGCCGGACAGTAGTTTTAGTTCCCACATCTCCCGATCCTGGTCTGGGCTCTGGCCTGCTCAGTGCCATCCATGAAGCCCTTGTGGAGCGGCAGACTCGCTTGATTTTCATCAAAACTGAGACAATGGCTGAGTCAACATCTGGTTCTTTACCTGAAGCCTTACAACTTCTCAGCCAAGCCGGAGACTGTGTGACCTGGAAGGGCAAAGACTCATCTCCGTCCTCCTCCTTCTGGAAACTGCTGCGGTATCACCTACCTGCTCCACATTGTTCACCAAAAATAAAGTTTTTACCTCAGGAGGTCTGAGATGCCTCATGGTTGAATGAATCGTCTGTATAATCCATGTACATATTTTTGAATTCACATTGAACAGTCTCATTTTATATCAACCTCCCAGTACTTGTATGTTGTTACATACCCAGCATTTGTTGTTATTACTTGAACCTTTATACTGTTAATACTGACATATCCAGAATTATCCTCATTACAGTTGAAATGTTACTTCTCATGCAAGCTAATGTATCAAAATCCATTTTTTTTTTATTATTGATTTATTATTGATTGATTATTTATTGTTACTATTATGGTTGTTGTTTATTATTGTTATTATTTATATATATTTCTGGTATATATGCAGGTCTTCTACAACCTCTGATTAATATCTTTACAGTTACTGTTGCGCTTCCTCATTGTTAACTTCATCACTGTAAATTAAAATGTGTTCAAACTGTATCTAAGATAAATTATATTTTATACTTGCATTAATTAAAGTCCACTGTGAACTATGACCACTCTGTCAATTTAGGAAATAATTTCACCTCTTTTCTTTTATTAATTGTAACTTTATACAGTAAAAATAGCTGTATGTTTGAGTTTTGGTTCACAGAAACACTTAAAACTAATTCGGTTTCATGTGTGTGAATTCAGTTTGGAGTTACGGTCAGGATGTGGTTAGCCTGTAGCTTGCTTCTATGTGCAGCTCAAAAAAAAACACCACCCCATCATCACACTCACTGATCCACATATTGTGGTTAAACTAGAGGTAATAATTAGCAGCTCAGGGCTGTCGATGTAGATGGTTCTCTGTGAAACTGGCATAGCAGGTTATGTCTTTAAATCAGCTATAAAAAGCAGCTGTTTTTTCATTGCTGCTTATGCACAGGTTAACAAGACAAGGTCAAAACCTGATATGTGGCCCATAAACTGAAGTATTTATAATGGGGTTAGAGACCAAAGTAGAGAAAATGCAGCTATGCCCCAGAAAAGAGGTCTTTAAACAGCCATATGCAGGTGAGCCCATCGTACCACAGGTTAAAACAGAGGGAATAGTAGGTATGCATTCATTAAAACATTTACTCACACATTTGTGAAACTGCATTGCAATTGTATTGCATTTATTCCTTTTTGCACAACCTATCATTATAACTCATGTGCATTTTCAGTTTTTGTCTTCAACTTTAAGGTTCATTATGTTATGTAATACTGGTGAATGTTGCATAAATGTGCTCTGTTCTGTGTTTAACTGTTTGTCAAACAAACAACACAATATTTCCTACTTAAAAAAAGTGAAAGTTATTTCTTCTTAAGGCATTTCTTTTCTTAGAACTGTTATATTTTACACTGTTAAAATACAACACAACATTTCTCAGAAAAGCTGCTGTTCTGCAGTAGGAAGTGGGTAACAAAACTCTAGTGAAATCATGAAATACAACGCAACAGGAAACTGTGATCCCACCTACCACAGAAACCCGCTCTTCCTTGACTCTTGGTGTGTGTTAGGTGTTAAAGCCGTAAAGACAAGGAACAAACATGACTGACAATTAGAAGAAAAGATAAAGAACCAGGGATGTGGTGAGGGGAAAAAAAAAACGTCAAACAGAAAACGTCAAACAGAAATGTGGTTGATTTTTTTTTCAGCATTACGATGGAAATCGATCAGGAATATCTACAATTTTGGAGACACCAGACGCAAACTGGGCACGTTGTGTTTTTTTTTAATCTTTCCCATCATGTCAGACGGATGCTGTGAAATGACGGGAGATGTTGGTCAAAAGAAAACAGGTATTTTATTTAAGTCCAAATTGTATCATCATTAAGAGTGTTTCCTTTTAAAGGCTCTACAGTTGAGATGAAATAGAAATATGTCTTTGCAGTGACTCCAACACTTCAAGATCTTAATCACAGCATTAGATATCATCGCTACAGAGCCGTGGAGGGAGAGAGCTTTGTTATGCCGTGCATTATATCTACAAGTATGGGCCGCGTAAAAGTGACTTGGTCCAGAACTGGAGGAAATGAAGGGCCATCTATTGTCTGTGGGCAAATATTCCCAGCTGAAGCAAAGCATTCAGGAAATTACACATGCCTCACAGGGTAAATAATCATGTTTCTTGAGCTCTGTTAAGTGTAATGCTGCCAATAATATCTTCAGATCTATGTTTGTGTCAGATTTAAGTGGCAAATATCCACCCTAATTTGCAGAGAATATGTATAAAAATAAAAAATAGAAACACACTTTGTAGAAGTGTAACTGATAATTTATGGTTTGGTGTGTTCTTTCTGTGATATAAGTTCCCACTCACTGCTGTGTCTAAATATGATAACCTGAGGTTGTCTGTTACAGTGAAGTGTTAAAAACAGTTGCATTTGCATTTGTCAAGCCCTGACTGTTGTCACAAATTAGATTAATCTGTTAAACAGCATCATGTTGTCTGGTCAAATTAGCTTTAATACATGAAATGTTTATGTCTCTGCTGTTCAGCAGCAGCAGCTTGTTCTTGTATCTACAGGTGGAGAAAGCCAGCTTGGGATGCTTCCAGCCTAAAAAGAGTGCAGAAGAGCTGCAAATCAGTGTTGGTGGGAACATCTCCTGCCCAGGACACAACTGCACTGACACAACAGACATTCAGTGGTACAAGGTGAAGTATGCATGAGCAGGACTGTTCATTACACTGAGGAAACATCTCAACAGCCTCAACTCAAAACAAATGTGTTTCTTCACAGGCCAACATATCTGTGCCTGAAAAGCCACGCAGTCCATCCTGTATAAAGAATGGAGAGTTACATTTCTGCCAAGTCAAGGGCAAATCTGATGCCGGGGTTTATTTCTGTGATCAACAAATAACTGATAATGAAGGATTCAAATGGATATTCAGAAGGAATGTTAAAGTCAAAGTTGTTTGTAAGTGACTTTGTGTTGTTATTGTTGTGTTGTTGTGTGTGTGTTATGTTATTATGGACCAAATTTGGCACAATTTTGGCAAAGTTTTGGAAGAATGTACCCATCCTTATAGAGCCCAAAATTATGGGTGCAAAAGAAAAAACAAAAAAACAACAAAATTCACCCAAAACCAATTTTGGAACCCCCAAACACAGCCATAACTGCCCCAAAAAAGAGTCAAAATCCCCACAGTCAAGCCAAAAATATTTACCTTGCTTACTTTTACTTTTTAAGTACTGTGGTAAACCATAACTATGCCATAAACAAACCAAAGGCCTTCACCTTGCTCCATCTGTATCAAAAATCTGGATCCAAAATGCCAAATGTCTGCCAGACTACAACCACAATCTTTGTTATCTGCTTTGTCTCCGTCTTAATGGCAACTTGGTGAAAAACACTGAACAATCCCAGTTAAGTGGGTCACATTAACATGTCGTTATTTTAAATGTAATCCTGATTTTAATAGAAAGACAGAGACAGCAGAGTTTTGAGGTGAACTCAAAGAAAATGAAATGAATTAAAATCATACAAGAGAGTTATAAAGATTTATGTCCAACACAAGTTCTCAGATGAAAATCATTCTTAAAAAACACCAAAGAAATTTACTTAATACACAAGTAATTCTTGTTTGATCCAGGAAAGTTTAACCTGAGGTTACTTCAAGACAAAACTAATTTTTATAGATCTAATTCATGATAACAGGAAATGTAACTTTTAAATAGTATCAGTTACACATTTTCACATTGCATATCCTGCTGCTAATGGTAAAACCACACCAGATTATGATCTGTCTTTTGTGGTTACCATTTCACTACACAAGATCACATGTTTTATATCATATCTATCAGGAACATTTTTATTGACATGCTGCACTGCTCTTTTACCAAACTTGTAGCATACTGTTTTCCCACAGCACTAACAGATCACATCACAAAGAGTCTCAGTTGGGTGCAACACTGGAAAAAACAAAAATAAATTTCATTCCCCCCTAATTTCAACATCAATGTTTTTTCCTGCTTTGTCAGGGTGTTGGGCTGCGTCAGCTGTTTTCCTGGAGAAGACATCTGTTAGCTGTGACAACATTAAATTTTCTTTGATTAACAGATGGAACAAATTTAATAAATACATTTGACAGTGAAGTCAAAGTCTCACCATGCCTTTGATTTGTGATAGTCCATGGAACAAATGGTGAGAATGGAGCATGTCATAGAAACCCCTTGGATTTTTCTCTGTTTTCAATCTTTTACGGGTCAGAAGGTCAAAAATGGGTTGGCACAGTGAAACAGGCAGGAAATGGTTATTATTCAGTCAGTGCAACACTTTCATCAAAATAATAATGATAACATTTACATTTATCTTTCAAACATGGTTAACAAACATGGTTAACACCTAAAATATTCAGCTCAAAGCTTTTCCCTTTGTCTTTCTATTAAAACCAAGATTAAAGGGGATCTCCAGCACATTTGAACCGATATGCTACTGTTAGAGGTTTTTTTGTCAGTTGACAAAAACTGACATTATGTATATGGCATTTTAGTGCCACTATAGATGCTGTACATCTTTAAAGAAATGGTATAAAACAAGTGTTTAAGCAGGCTGTCACATAACTTCATACCTGTTGATTTCCAGCAGATTAATGAAAGTCCAAAAGAGTCAATCGTTGCACTCACAGTATTATTTCCTTAAAAACTACGGTTGAGCTTTTTAATGATTACAGCATTAGAAATTAATGTGTAACAATATGGAAACATCCTATCTTTGTTTACTTTGATGTTAGAAATCTGCCTGGACCACTTAGCTTGTTATCTGCCTGACCAGGCTCGCCAGTACTACGACATCTCCACTGAGGTAGCACCAATTTGTTTCATTTTTTTTAAAACTGACTTTACTCAAAGACCTCTAAGAGTAGAATATTGGTTTTGGGTCAAATGTTCCAGAGTTCCCCTTTAAATCAGACATTAGAGTTACTTCTTAATCCATACACTCTCTAAGCTCATTCATGTCAGCGTAACACAATTACAAGTTTCTGGCCCTTAATAAAATCACTGTTAAATCAGTATGTGCATTGTATGTGCATCTTTCTGATGCCATACAGCTTCTAGATGTCAAGTGTTTTGAGTCTTCTTATCATAAAAAGTTGTTTTTCCAACCCAAACCAGTCTATTCAAAGGGTCCGCCCAGGATTAATGGTCCTCGTGCCAACACAACAGAGGACGTGGAGCTTGGTATGTGAACGATGAAATTAAAAACCGCTTTAAACTAACAGTGATTTATTCTAATTGATGATCATCTCATCTTTGAATGACCGTCCAGACTCCTGTTCTTAACTTTGATTTTAATGCCTTTGAGTTTTGTGTTGTTTCACAGGTCAACCGTACAATCTGACCTGTAAGGTTTATTTCCCTACTGAGAAAAAAATTTCGGCAAGGGTGCAATGGTTCATGAGCAGCAGTGGCAGCGAGGAGAACATGGCTTTACTGGACATGGGCGAGCCACAGTGAGACAGTTGATCACATGATGGAAGTGTTTGCTCATTACAATAGTGATGATAAAAAAAAAACTTTCTTCTTTTCAGATTGCTTGAAGAGACAGAAAATTGTGAAGAGTATGGGATAAACCAGGCAGCCATCATAAAAACGGTGACTGCTCAACACTTGACTTACAAATATACCTGCGTTGCCACTAATGCCTTTGGAACTGTCAGAGTTACCATCAGGCTCAAGGAGACAATAAAAGGTATTGTTATTTCTTTTGTCACCATCAGTCATCACCATCGTCTGTTTAATTGCCATGTGTCAGGTACATGAGAGAGAAGGTGGAGGCTGCTGAATGGAAAAAAAATTCAAAGCTGTGAACCTGCAGATTTACAGTTTATATCTTGCAGTTGAAAAAAAAGTGTTTGACCCATTTTAATGTCCTGAAAAAGTGCCTGGCAATGAGAAGCCATCTGTACACTGCACGAGTTTAAATCACAGTGAGCAAAGTTGTGGATTTAAATTAGAAAACTTCATGTATAAATGTTTACATATTGTTTTAAGCGTGTTACTATTAAAGGGAGCCTAAGTCACACCCCTTCTGGTCAACCCACTGGGTCCTTAGAACAAAAGAGGTTGCGTAGCTATCTGTTAAGCTACCGTTGGCTGTCAGAGTTTGATGGTGACATAAATTTAGCGAGACAAGTGTTGTAGTCCACTATGTGGTCTCACACAAAATCTAAAATAATGTTTGCTGCCTCTCACAAAACAGTGCTCTCTGTTTAAATATCTCTTTAAATATCTTTAAAATTCACAAACATCATCTGTGAAAACCATAACACATTTCAAACAGGACCAGAAAATATTTTTTATCTCTTCATAGACTCTTGTTCATATTTTTTACAAGCATAGGACCCATGGACTGGAAGTAGATGGGTGTGACTTAGGTGTGACTTAAAACCAGAGAACAGACAAACAATGCAGCACACAAAAAGATAAAACAGAAAAAATATTGTCCAATAAACATGGAAGAAGGACATGATTGATATGCTAACACAAAATGCATCTAAACTGAACTCAGATTTTAAGGCCACAATTACATTTTCAGTGTAGATGATGATGGAGGAAAGAATAGGTGCATGCAACACATCCCTCGGTCTAACCAGATAGATGGTGGCCTCTGTCAAGTATGGCCTCTTATTCCAGACAAAGTCTAAGATAAGTTTGAGTTTTTATTTAAATGGAGTAAATAAATGAGTGAATGTTTAAATGAGTGAATATTTGATGTTGGTTTATCATGTGGAGCAGAAACACAGCTGCAGATATATGCTGTGTGTGTATGCATGTATGTGTGTGTGTACAGCTGGTTCCCACTGGTGGTCGCTGGTCGGGGCTCCTGTTGCATGTCTGCTGCTGGTCACTGTGCTTGGAGTCGTTTTACATCTGAAGTGGCTGGAAATACAACTTGTCTACAGATCCCGCTTCCAACATGGAAAACATGATGGAGGTCAGACACACACACATATGCAATGTAAAGCAGAAAAGCTAAATGTATCTCGTGCACAAATACACATTTACATCCTATTACTTGTATCTTTCTGCAGTTGCAACGTTTTTTTTGCATATTTTGCATGAGTTTAAATCTGAAACGCTGTGCATGCACCAAGTGGATTACAGATTACGATATCAGATCGATCTGTCTGTACATGTCTCTTTTACTGGTCGACTTCATGGGAAGTGGTTGATTTTCACAGTCCTCCCCAACGGTTTGAAAATGCATTTTCGTTTGAACACACCAGCCTGACAGAATACATAACCTACATTCCTATGTTTACTGACAAACTATGAAACATCAGAAGATAACCTTGTCTCTTGATATAATCTGATCACAGATGCACAGAGTTAGTGCACAGAGCAGCGCTGCACATGCTGCTGAGGCCGCTCACAATACTCACATGGCATCGCTAACCTTGGTTCAGCTTCACATTTCTAATCGTTCTGTCGCACATCCACTTTTTTCTCAGATGAGAAGAAGTTTGATGTGTTTCTGTCGTATGTGCTGAGCCCTGAATCAGCAGAAGTCGTCACCTTTCTCTCTCAATCGGGACACTACACCGATGAGGAAGGTATGATGAAGGTCAGCATGTTCACTTTGTGATATCTATGTCTGGCTTTAGAAAAGAAAATTTACACTAACTTTTATTTAGCAGCATATCTGTCCAGCATGGAGCCGCTGAGTACTGAGGAAAGTAGCGCCGCCCAGAGACGACTAGAAGTGCTTCTACCCCGAGTGTTGGAGGACCAGTGGGGGTATCGCTTGCTGCTGCCGGAGAGGGACATACTTCCAGGAGGAGGTTAAAGGATCATATACATGTGTGTGTGTGCGTGTGTTGGCTGCAAACATCACTGATGGTTTCTGTTTTTTTGTTTTGCAGCATACACACATGATGTGGTTCTTGCATTACAGAGAAGCCGAATGCTTATCTGCCTCCTGTCTGACGACTACTTCTGCAACAGCAACGCTGTGTTTGTGCTGGAGGCTGGAGTCCAGGTAGAATGATGGAGAAACTCACATTCAATGTTATTACACCAAGAAATTAATGATGTGGTGTCACCATTGCAATTAAATATTGCAAATTAATATTGTTTCAATTTCACAGCAAATGCCAAAATTAGTTGTTTTACCTGTAATGAAACATTAGTTTGTAACTACTGTGCAGCTCTGACAATATGTGCACAGTGCAACTTTTAGTTAATGGGTAAGAACAGGATCTATTAGTATGATGCATCAAGGATTTACATGTTTAGTCCACATCATCCACAACTCAGCCTGTCTGATTTCTCTTTTATTTCTACACATTTCTAAACAGAATCTTTGTTATTTTAATGAACCGTTGTGACTCTGTGACTGGTTTCATTTAACCGTTTGACTGAAACCAGCAGCTGTGGTGAGGAAACTGATCATTAGCACAAAACCACAAGCAAAACCACTTTTTCTCTGATTTGATACATTCGAGTTCTAATGAAAGGTTAAGGCTGCCTTGATTAAAATGTGCATTATCATTTTTTATGTCTTTAGGCTTTGCAGCAAAAGTCTGCCCTAAAACTGCTGCTGATTTGGACGACTAATGACAGAACGTCCCTGATCCAGCAAGACCCGCCGCTGTCCACGTTGGTCCAGAGGTCGGTGAAAGTGCTGCCAAGTCTGAACTGGACATCAGATAAACCTGCCACAAAGTTCTGGACATCTCTGAGGAAGGCGATGCCAGAACACAGTGTGATGCTGACGTCACTTACACACGACCAGTGATTACACTGCATTACCCCTTACATTTATATGTGTCAATTGTTTTTTTGTTACTGCACTGCTGAGTGGAACATCTGAGCAATATATAAATTGTGTCGAGGAAATTCCAATGACAACGTGATATTGCAAAGTATAATACAGGGAAAAGCCAATCTTTGGTTGTACCAGAAATAAAAACTCAAAGCATCACACCAAATTAACAGAACAGACACAGGATTTACTCTGACACACAGACAAACAAAATGCAAATAGAACAAAAGGTTTTTAAAAAAAAAAAAAAAAAAAAAAAAAGACACTGGTAACAATTAAACCAATGAGTGCTGCAAGGTGTAATTCATCATGTCAACAAAAATACATATCATTCAAAAGGTTTATTGTATTTGTCTAATTTAATTTTACATTTTAATGTGTTGTACAGAGGTGTGTAAAACAGGTCATAGCAGAAGATACTGATGGAGCTGATTCAGAGTTTGGAGTTTGAGGCACAGAAGTCGTCACTGAGGTACCACATAGATCTAAATCAAAAGAATATAGGGTGAGATACCAGGTGACTTTTTTTTTGGGTGTTGAAGTTGCAATAAATATTTCAACCACAGACACCACGTGATATGACTGGTAACCAGGTTACAGCTGCATCACTCTGATCAACAACTAAAAGTAGATCAGACTTAAGTGAACATAAAAATGTATAACATAAGCAGACAAGTTCAGAAATACAAGCACAGAGAAACGCTACCAAACCAACGACCGGCTGCCTCCGATCTGGCACAGCTGGTGAAAACAACAGGTTCAACGTTGATGCTGAGGAGAAAAAAACAGAACAATTGGTGCATCTCGTCTGTGCCCGACTCGCTCCACACGTCACCACAACACTCAAACTCACACTCTCGTTTGTGGATTTAAAAATCATCACATTATCACACATCTATGTACATTTTTTTTACACAAATAAACAGGTAAAATTAGGAGTTTTCTCAGGATGACACTGAACCAGAACAAACAAGTTACAAGAAGAGGGCATGAAGATATTCTCATTAGCCAGTACAAAGCAACTGTAGCAACATTTATACAGTTGAAGCAAAGTTCTGGCTAAATTGTTTGACCCATCTCATCACTGCGCATCACTCCTGTCAGTTAGCGTCAGCCAGTAGTGGTTAGACATGTGAACATGACTTCAGCCATGGGGCATCTTAGACGGCTTAAATTATTCTTCATTTACATGTCTAGAAAAAATAAGAAGCTGCAGACCCGACGTTACAGTGAGGAATCATTTGAGCCTTTGTAGACATCTCTGACGTGGTTCAACCAAATTACAAAATTAGTGACAAAAACTGGTTGTCGTTATCTACAGGTCATCTGCTTGGGCCTTCAGCTTCCTCTCCCACAGTTTTTGATTATCAGAGAAACCTTGTTTCCCTTTGTTGAAGGAATTGGGTCCCGCAGATGTTGGTGTTTCTCTGAAAAGATTAAACAGATTAAACTCACACAAAATCATGTTAAATGTGTTATAGTGATAAAGTAGTTAATATAAAGCTTCAGCTGTGAGTTAAAGTGTGTGTGTGTGTGTGTGTGTGTGTGTGTGTGTGTGTGTGTATGTACATACCTGCCGATGTTCTTCATTCGCATCTTTGCCTCTGGAGGCATCTCCTCAGGTTCGCTCTACATGTCAATAGAACATTTCAGTCAGGTTCTGTTCAGTTGTTATTGATGCATAATAGACACAAAAACATCATGACTGGGGCCACATCCACACATATATTTTTCTATGCATTTTGGCCTTTCGTCCACACATAAATGGCATTTTCAGTCTCTGAAAACACTTTTATGCTCCAACTCCAGCTATGTGTGGACGGGGAAAACTGATTTTAGTTTCATATGGTCACGGTGCAACAGGATATGAATTGATATCAGTGTTACAGTCTTACATCATCATCTTCATTAAACACAGATGCCAGCCCTGCCTTCTTTTGAGGAAGTGTCGGTACAGGTTCTTTGGGTTTCTGAAAGAAATAACGTAGAGAAACAGAATACTGTCACCGTCTTCATATCGTGTAAAAGAGAAGTTATTTTACATTTCTACAGACTCACTGTTCCTCCAAGTTTGATAGATATGGGGTTTGTCTTCTTCCCCAGCTGACTGCTCATGCTAAAGCCAATCTTGGAGACTTTGGGCGGCGCTGGTGGATCTGATGAAGACTCCTCTTCATCCTCTGGTGCTGTGAGATGTTGGGATGTGCGTTTGACTGCTGTCCCCTCTCCTCCCATAGTGCTACAAGAGACAGGCTTAGTTTTCACTCTGCCTCCCTCCTCCTGCGGTCCTGCTTGAGGCGAGACAACTCACCAAGGTGAACAACAGTTTTCTGGGAACTGAATAATAATAATAAAAAACTATCACCTTTACCTGAATGGATACATAACTAGCCATCAACCAACCAAAGGTAACCTAAGCTCCACTTAGTGTTTTAGTTTTAAGTCCAACCGGAGGACTGAGTGTGTACAGAATAAACATATAATAACAGGGTTTAAGTCAAGTTACAATGATTTACGCATAATGTGAAAAAAAAAACACTTAATCTGTACTAACTACATGAGGTTAGCTACTTGCTCAATAGCTTTGCTAATGCCATGTTAGCACCCTAACAAGAGCAAGTGCGTTACCTGGCTAATATTAGCATTAGCTTTACTTCAGTAGTTCTCCATTCTAATCTTCACAACTGTAAAACATAACGTTCATACAATTTCAGGTTACTTCACGTTAGCATTAGCTAGATAGTGGTAGCTAGTTAGCACTGCGTTAGCTTGGGAAAGTTTTACTCATTTCTTCAGTTAAACGTTAGTTGTGACCATTTTAATGTTTGGTAGTAAATATAGATAACAACAAATATGTCTTATTTCTCAAACATGTTTTAAACATTAAAATGTCTTAAATATCACCTCCGTCGTCGGTGCAGCCCTTTCGGCTTTTCTCGCAGTCCGCCATCTTTGTTTTTCTCTGAGTCGCCGCTAGGAGTCGCACTTCTCCTCGACGCTGCGTTCATTATTTATAGTAGAAGAAGAACATGAAGCTAATATGACAGCACGCTAACTCGGTTAGCAGAAAGTGGTAAGATACAAGACGCCCTGACGTCGATTACAGCAGTATTTTATCACATTTATACACCTAACGTGTCGGGATGTTAAGACAAATTTACCGAGCGATTTGTCTTAACGTAAAAAAATGAAAATGGCGCTAATGTCGTGTTTTGTCCGTAAGTAGCCTGAGCAGTGCTAACATAGCTAACCCTAACAGTTCACGTTTGTTTGTAAAGTCTGTTAACATGTTTTTCCCTCAGTTAAACCAGTATCTCGCAGTTTCCTTTCAGTGATAAATAGTTTCTCCGACTGTTTGTCTAATGACTTTAATTTGTCTCGCTTCTCTCAGGCCTTTTTAAAGCTTCTTAAACAATGAGCCAGTCAACATGGGGCAGACTCTGTGTATTTGCTCCCGTGGCTCCATCACCATCGATAACAAGAAATATTACTTCATCCAGAAACTAGACGAAGGGTAAGATGACATGTTTGACATGTATTTAGCTGTAGCAGGGTGACTGAAAGAGTAATAAATGACCACACCTGGGAAAAGATAAGAAGCTCTGAGAGATAAAATATTTGATATTCCTCTGTCTTAGTAAGATGCTCACATTTAAAGTGTAATTTAAACTAATTCACACGTTCTAATGTCTGTGCCCTCTTCAGTGGGTTCAGTTATGTTGATCTGGTTGAAGGGGTGAAGGATGGACGCTTCTATGCCCTAAAGAGGATCTTGTGCCACGACCGTGAAGGTCGTCAGGAGGCTCAGACCGAGGTGGAGATGCACCAGATGTTCAATCATCCCAACATCCTGAGCCTCGTTGCACACACCTTTGTTGATCGAGGAGGCAAGAGTGAAGCCTGGTTGCTTCTGCCTTATATCAGTGTGAGTAGGTTCAGCAGTTTGTATCATAATGTAAATATAATATTTGTATTATTAAATATAATATAGATTGCATGATTATAGTATATTTAAAGTGGTACTTTGTGGCGGGGTGTTGTTGAACTAATGTATCACTTAAACCAAAGCTTTCCATCGCCATCACTCTTTGTCACATTAAACCCCTAAGTGCCTTTTTACTGATATAAATGCTGGAAACGATCAGAGCCAATGATCAGATATTGAAAAGTTAAGATGTACCTTTAAAAGGATCTGCTTGTGTATTGCTAATGTATTGTAAAGATTGCCATGAAGGAAAGTGTTGGACTAATAATGAATGTTGGTTTGTTTTTGTGTGATCAGAAAGGAAGTCTGTGGTCGGTCCTGGAGAAGCTCCGAGACAAAGGAAGCTTAATGCCTGAAAAACAGATTTTGCAGATATTGCGAGGCATCTGCTCTGGACTCAAGGCCATTCACGAAAAAGGCTTTGCACACAGGTAGGATCTGTAAAACACATTTTGGGGAGACTGGGGATGATTGTAACACTTTTTGTCTCAGCTCCTATTACTTGCAGAATGCTTTTTTTTTTTTTTTTTTTTTCAAAATTTGACATAAGCAGCCTCTTTTGCCTACTACAAATAGCATCACCTTTAACTTCTCCAACTATATCACAGAATTCATTATTTGATGTCAAAGTGCCATTGTTACAACCTATCCCTCTACCAGGGTAGGTTGAGGGAGTGGTTATGCATGAAATTGATCACATGATGTTAATATTATCCCTTATTGGTGAAAGTGATGCTGTTACAACCAATCCACTACTGTATTTGATCAGTGATATTTAACCCAAACAGTTCGTATCTGTATTGTGACATCAGTTGAATCACTTGATGTCAGCTTTTATATTTTTGTGTTTTGTTACATGAATTACATGTCTGAATTACAGACATCTATACACGTGACATATGTCTGTTGTGATTCAACAGAGATCTAAAGCCGACCAATGTTCTTCTGGATGAGGACGACAGGCCGGTTCTCATGGACCTGGGCTCTATGAACCGAGCCAGGATTGAGGTGAGAAGACACAGTCTATGAAGAATGTGTCATTTCTTTGCATATTTAATGATGACATAAAAGTCAAAGTTATTGATTGACATTCTCTACCTCCTCTTCTCTTTCTCCTACTGATTTTTTTTTTTTTTCTGAACCTCTTGAAAACAGTCTGCTGTTGTGGTTTTTCCTCTTACACAACAGGAAGAGTTTGTCCAGTGTATTTACTTAATATTACAAGGGAGAATATATAGTGTGTTGCTTTCAGCAGAAGTCAAAATGATTCAGACGTGTAAAGATTGAATAAAAATGAATTCATTCCAGGTTCGAGGGACCAGAGAAGCCATGACCATTCAGGACTGGGCTGCACAGCGCTGCACCATCTCCTACAGAGCTCCTGAACTCTTCAACGTAGAGAGTCACTGCATCATAGATGAGCGCACTGATATCTGGGTAAAACATTGTCATATCCTTCTGCTGCATGTTGTTTTACGTCACTGTAGATCATTCACTGACTCCTCCTTCCTTTTCTCCTCCAGTCACTGGGCTGTGTGCTTTACTGTATGATGATGTTGGAGGGACCGTACGACTTGGTGTTTCAGAAGGGCGACAGTGTTGCTCTCGCTGTCCAGAATCCAGTTACCATTCCTCCGTCCTGCAGGTGAGCACTCGGTCTCTATCATCTCACAGTTTAACTTGGAAAAAAAGTTGCCCATTAATCTGACTGTCCAGGATTTCACGATTTTGATGTAACTTTTGACTAATCATCAGCGTTATTTCCACAAAATGTTGAGCCTTACATCAGCAAACTCACTACCTTGTTTCTTTTAAAAGATGTTTGAAATGTTCGATTTAAAAAAACAAACAAAAAAAATATAGATAAATTTACCTTTAGACCTTTAGAAACAGTATCCGCACAGAGTTCCTGAGAGAGGAAGAAAACTAACTGAGCACGAGAGGAAGGAGGAGCTATTGAGAAATACATTGCCACCGAGAAACACACGGAGAGAATTGTTACTGTCCTAGATAATATTCAAGAAAACTTTTACTATGATTTTAATGGCAAACCATAAAAAAATGTTCATGGCTATATGTTTGTGACGTGTTGTTTACTGACAGTATTTAATCAAAAACTAACTAAATTCTATTCTTAACAGAACTGCAACATGGAAACAAACGTTGTTTTATGTATGGGCTCAGCTGACCCTGTTGTTTTAGCTGTGTTTATACGTGTTAATAAAAATGATGTGATGAGACTTTGTTTCTGTCTCTGCCTCATCAGTTACTCTGAGGGTCTGCAGATGCTGCTGAGCTCCATCATGGTGTCTAACCCTCAGGAAAGACCAAACGTCAGCTGGGTTCTTGACCAGGTACAGGACCTGCAGAGTCGCAGCCCCAACACTCAAACCAACATGGTCTGATGGTGTGGGATCTAATTCAAAGTCTTCTGTTTTAGGCTTGAACATATTCCTTTCCTTTATTTATTGACTTTAATGTAAAAGCCACGCTACAGACTTTCATTCAGCTTGGGGGAGTCTGTCGACAGTGTCAGCTATTATTTTGAGAGATTCAGCCTAGCTTGCACATCACAGTGTGCCCTGGAATCACAGAATGATCAAAATAATCTGAAAGGCTTTGAATTGTAATGTGAACATGTAATAATCACGATCTGAAGCCGATTCACTGCTGTTTTAAAGTGATGGAAGAAAACTCATATAATCACTTTCATGATAACACTCATGTCTGTAAATTCAATGTGAGACAGCCTGTTACCTTAGCTCAGCATAAAGAATGGAAAGTGTTGGAAACGGCTAGCATAGTTCTGTTTAAACACCCACTCAAACGCTTCACTTCTGCTTCACATCTGGAGGCAGATGTTTGTGGTTATTCCCACCCTCCCTCTCTGTTTCCAGTCTTTCTACTAAGCTAACAGGATGTAGCCAGTACGATTAAGCACATTTCTGGTAAAAAGTTTTAATTTTTAGTTTTATAACATGCATATCAGATTTCATTTCCCATTCATTTTTATCTAGTTTTGTGTGATGAAATACACACACACACACACACACTCTCGCACGTTGCTGTCATCACAAATGTACCAGTTCGCCTTTAACTTTCCTCCTCTGTTTGTTTGTACTGGGGGTAAAAGTTCAGAGCTGCTCAGCTGCAGTGTTGCATGTGAACACACGGTGGCGCTGCAGCCTCACATCTGGACACCATGTTTCTGCCTGTACAGTTGAGCTGTTTGTATAACGCAGGATAAAAAGTATCCACTCACAGACAAAGACAAAAAAAACAGTGAGTCAGGTGTCGTTACACACCTCAACAACTGAAGATGAACTTCAACATGTTTATATTTACTGTAAGTCAAAATTATTTTCTTATTTACCATCACAGTTTTACCTTCTTCCTTCACTTTTCACTGTGTTGTTTTTAAATCACCAGATGTTTTTCATTCCAGATCTTTAATTAATATTTAATTAATAATTAAGTTTCCTGTCGTGTGAATCTGACACTTTAGTTCTCTCAGGGTTCAACCTGCATCTCACAGGGTCTGAGATTCTTCTTGAAAGACCCTGACGGTACATTTTAAAACTATTATTATTGTTATTTTGAGAACTTAAACTTTGGGCATTTAAGTTAAGATTTATGCTTATGTGACATTTACATTTACATTGGACTGTATTAGAACTGATTAAGGCTCCTGATAGTTAACATATGATGACGATTGACATATTGTTTAAATGTATTATGTTTTTATTGATACATTTGGAAAAAGGTGACTTAATTTTGGTATCGTGCCGCTTTGAAACTAAGTGTCCTGGTGAGGTTCACAGATATTGTAAGTAAACTGTTATTATAATTCTGTTGAAATCCTGTTTTAACTTTGTTCTCTGCAAACTAAAGGTTAAATAAATATTAAATACACAGCAGTGTCTGTAAAGTTTTTAATCTAACTGTGAAATAAAATAGGATCTTCTATGTGAAAAATAGTCAGTTAAGGAAAGTATGTGAATGAGAATGAAACCACTTATTTGTACTACTTTGGTAACTTGAATTATTTGAGTTCAGCTGCGTGAAGTTAAACCTACAACTGTGAAATGTTCAAGTAAAAGTAGAATTCTTCAGTACTTAAAGTATCTGTTGCCAGTAAAAGTCCTGCTTTGAAAATATCACCTAAGATTATTCCTAAAGTATTTTCTTTAGTTGGACTTTGTTGGAGAAAACACAGCATCGTATTTTATGATCTGATCTCATATTTAAATGTAAAAACTCTAGTACAAGTACTTGTATGTTTTTTGAATGCTGTAAACACAAACTGGTGAGATCAATGTTTCATATTACAAAGTGACGTATGTAAGAACCAGAATGAACATGATTCAATTCAACAGAATGTTTCAAATGTGATGAAAAGTTTTATCATGATGGTGTTACATCCTGGGATGAACTGGTCTGAGCTGCACAACATCCAAAACCAAAACATTTTAGTCTTATTCGAATTGTTCATCAGTCTGATTCCTGATCATGTAGTCAAGCCATGACATCCAGTTTTATATTAAATCAGAAATCCTTCACTGTTTTAATTCAGTTTTCTCAGCAGCAGATGAGTTCAACCTCCATCAGTCGCTGTTGAACATCGCTGTCTGTTTTCTCTGTGTGTTTGTGCGAGCCTAAACCTGCTCACGTCGCTGATTTACAACCTCAACATCCACTCAGATCAGTGAGATGTCACATTTCACTGCCGTCCCAATTACTTTCCAAGGTAATTCCTACCTTACCAGGCACGGACACGCACACTCCAATGACCAGTCATAAAGTATCTGTAACGCACCGCATATTTGTAGAGCAGACGGCCTTTTACACACAAACACACGGAGGATTCATTACACTTTAATTAATGATATCAGGCTGATTTCTCTCCTCAGGTCCACCTACAAACCCCAGACTCCCCAGGGACTGAGCTCAGGACAGTGTTTGTGTGCTCATCATCTCACACACACACACACACACACACACACACACACACACTGTCGCCCCCACCTTGTGTATTCACGATCATTTGCCTGTGAGGGACTGAAATGATGTCATACAACACAAACACGAGGTCAACTCAGTGTTTGCTTCATTTTAGCAGCAATTTCACGTGTTTTTGTTCGACATCCAGTTGTGTGGATGCACTGAGTCTGTGTGTGTCTGTATGTGTGTGTGTGTGTGTGTGTGTGTGTGTGCTTCATTTGTAACCCAACGCCAGTCCTCAAACGCAAACACTTTAGCTCTCACACCATAAACCATCTGCAGACTTTATTGATTTGGCGATGAATCAATTAGTGAATTATTAAATTAGCAAAGCATTATGGGTCAGCGCTGAGCTGCCCCCACCCTCACAGCGTTCCCAGGTCTCTTTAAATCATTGGACACACGTGTCACATACATGTTGGTGAGAACATGTCATGTTATCTGTGTAAACTGAGAGTTTTCTAAATACAGTGACGACGCTGTAAAGTCGCTCAGGAAAGTTTTGTTTTCTTCTCGCCAGACGATGACTTTTTACTCATTTATTTATTTATTTTAAACAGACCCAGAACTTTGCTGTCACTCAAGTCCAAATGATCGTTGGCTGCAGCAGAGAGGGAGAAATATGGACGTTACGTCTGCCCTGATGACTGGATGAGTTACAGCCTGTGCTGGTGATCGCGCCGTTCTCTCTTTGTGCTCATTAATTCATGGGAGCGTTTGGGTTAAAATGCATAATGAGTTCATTAAGGGGGATTGGCGTAATCAGGAAAGGTATTGCCTTAATTACTGGCGCGGGTCCAGACCTATCCGTCCTGTATTGAGACCGGGAACCCACCCTGTCCACACAGCTCACTAATTTAATTAAGTGTACAAAACGCTACACCCTAACGTCGCCCTCGGGGGCAATTATGGCACTACAGATTGAAAGATCTCCACCGGGGGTATTTTACTTACTGGCAGGAGATTGCCTGTGTCAGTTAGCTGATTGCATTGATTATATTGATTTGTAACAGCTTTTCGGGTAATTTCATCTGCAAAGGTGAGAGCAACACGTTGGCCCAGGGACTTTTTATTTATTCTTTCTTTATTTAGACCCTGGACTCTTTTGCCAAGTGATTAGATGAAATGGAGCTCCACAATAAGTCTTTTAAAGTGCGAGTTGGGGGAAGCAGGATCGATAGTTTTTATTTGTCGTCTAAGGTCAGAACAGGTTGGATGTTATGAATTCTTTTAAAGACATCACAACTCTTTCACCTGCGGTGACGATGTGTGTTGTTGCTGAAGCAGCAGGAGGAAGTTAGGATCAAATCTTCAGATTATAATTTCATAATCTGGTTTCACACCAGAGAGACAGATTCCTTTATTTATGCTGGTAACACTAATACTGCATTTGATACCTTTAATTAAAGGTTTTAAATTGAACCAAAGTTTATATCAGCAAAGTCCAAAAATACCACAGCCAGTATTTTAAGACAAAAATAAAGATATTAAAACTTTATTTTCAGAGAAAATGTTTGTGAATCAGCTCTGAGACTTAGTCATCCCACTTTCTGGAGCGACACTGACAATTAACTAGTTCAAATGAAGAGCTGACACCTAAAATATAATAATAATAACTTTAAAATGAAATAACCAAACTAATCTGTGGAAAAGCTTTGACAAAGACACTGCTTTAATTGTGGATCACATCAAGGTTTGGTTTTATCTTGTCCTTCGTCTCATCACTTTAAAAAAAAATATATTATTATAATATTATGATATTTTACATCTTTTTGTGTAATTTCTAGAAATATTACTTCACTGCACTTCAGTGAAATCTTCTCTTTTGGGAAAATAATAACAATAAATAATAATCACAATTTGCAATTTTTACTTCACGAAATAGTGATCACTTGTTAATTTGAAAACTTTAAAATAGAAAAACTTCCAGTTTGAGATTCGCCGCCTGATGATTGTTGAAGTTGACAG
Source organism: Polydactylus sextarius (assembly GCA_016801845.1). Taxonomy (NCBI): domain Eukaryota; kingdom Metazoa; phylum Chordata; class Actinopteri; family Polynemidae; genus Polydactylus; species Polydactylus sextarius. The sequence goes on from CM028906.1 coordinate 18,663,768, forward strand.
TTGTCATCTCAGTATTTCACTCTATAATTAACAACATTTGCAGAACTAATAGTTGTTTCATCGATTGATTTTTAGCATTTAATAAAAGGCTTGTTAAACTGACAGAGTTTTGTATATGTGTGGGACATGTTTCTATTGTCTGTCAACAAATCTGAACACAGTCAGTGTCACAACACTGTATCTGCCCTCGTCATCCAACTCCTTTCTGTTACTGTTAAATTGATAAATAAAAGTACTGTAATTCTATCCAGGTGACATTTTGATACAGTAAATAGTAACATCGTTTCTGTCTATTGTGATGTTGAGTTTTCATGTGGCTGGTTGTATTTTCGAGTACAGTTCAATGTGCTTCAGGAAACGTGTTGATACGTACAGATCGACTGTTAACACTAACTGTGTAAATTATGCTTCATTTCAGTGGCTTCTACAACAAATCCAGCGTCTTTTCCCGAGTAGTGAAAGCAATAACAGTTAGATCTTTGACAGTCCAGCATATCTCAAGATTCACTGCAGCGCATGTGACGTTTGCAATGTGCATATGCAGTTAAAGCTAAAGGTCACATGATGATTTATATCTGATTTTATCTGCAATGTTCTGCAAAATTTTCAGTGATTTTCTTTTTCTCTTAATGGTGACAAACTGCTGTTGTTGCTGTTGTTGTTAGACAGCAGGAGCAGTATGTAATGTAAATACACCATGAACGTAAACATGATAAACAGGAAATATATTTTGTTTGGCCTCCATCGACCGTGTCCTCCGAAGCAACAGCAGTGCATTTCTCTGCAGAAAAACTGCAACTAAACAAAAAAAAAAAAAATCGCAAACTACAACATTTATAGATGTTATATCTATTTTTATCTATATATATATATTTTTTATATATTTCTTATGTTCTAAATTTGCAGTGCTGTGAGGACTGAGGTCTCTTGGCCTCAGTAAAAATGCTACTGAAATGGTCTTTATTCTGCCAATTAAAGAGCGAGATGTGACCCAACAGATTAGTTTTAATTACAGGCCTCTGACCTTTGCTGAGTGAGTCAAAGGCAAAAGGAGGATAATAGTTTGATGAGCAGTTCATCAGCACTGATTAAGAGGAAAGGATGACAAGATAATCCAGAGGTGGCGTGGTCATTAACGACGGCCAAAGGAGAGCAAATTAGCTGATTAAACGACTTCCCGCCCAGGCGATGCTAGAGCAGACGTAGGGGGCGGGGCTTGATGAGTGATGGACGAGGAGGCGAAGCAGGAGGAAGTGTTGATGTCGTTGTCACGGAATGAGTGAAGTGTCTTCATCAATTTAGAGCCATTACCATGTCAAAAGGAAGAGGAGGGGAAAACAGAGGTGGGGGAGGAGTGATACACATCTGCATACGACAAGCTTTATTTACACACACACACACACACACACACACACACCCCTGCAGCCCCTCCCCCCAGCAGCCCTGTTTACCGTAAGGCCGTTTAATTTTCCTGAAATAGGGCTGTGACAGCTGTGTCATGCTGATGAGGAGAGTGGCAGCTCGTCTCAGCTCAGCTCTGATTCTCCTCCTCTTTATCTTCATCATCATCATCTTCATCACCTCCTCAAATCTCTTAAGTCGTGTTTCTGAGACAACAAACATTTTCTGCAGATAAACTCAACAGTCTGTTAAACTGGTGTGTGTGTGTGTGTGTGTGTGTGGGTGTGCAGGGGAGGGGCGTTGATTGACGCTGGAAAAGGCCAAAAGTAATAACTGGGAGCTGTTTTTTATTTCACCTGCATTGATTGTTATAGGTCTCTTTATCATCTGACCCAGCTCAATTATGCCAATTGGATGGTGCAGTGACACTGTGAGGTTGTGGGGACAGTAAAATGAAATGCAGAAAGTGGGTGGGGGGGTAAAGCTTGTGTGTGCAGTGTGTGTGTGTGAGTGTGTGTGAGTGAGTGAGTGTGTGAGAGTGTAAAGATGAAGTACACGAGTGTAGAAGCCGCTTGTTGGTGGAATATGCATCACTCAGGACATTTTACTCTGCAGAGAGAAGGACAACAATTTAAATGTTAGTGATGTCATTTCCACCTGTCAGTCATGTCAGTGTGGGATAAATGTGAAGCCATTACATAAATGAGATGTTGACGTGACCCTGGGTATGCATACACACACACACACACATACTCGCACACTGGTATCTTTTCAGTTACATGTAAATAACCTACAAACGCAGTGAATGACCTGAATTCCTTCTGTCAACGGAGACAAGGAACTTTTCTGTCAGTTGTACATGAAGACGACAGATTTAAACTTAAATTTTATTTTATTTCCTAAAGCATCTTCTAACAAACTGTGTTAGTGGTGTGTTCATCGAATGCAACTGAATGTATAATTTTTTCATTAAAATAATGTCGCTGTAAAAATAGTTACAAGTGGTAAACCTGCGCAGAATTATAAATGTCTCCTCAGTTTTTTTCAGAGTTTCAGCTCCTTTTGTTTGTATAAAATCTCTTATGTTTTCTGTTAGTTAGTGAATAATCAAGTTTTTATCAGCTAAAGATTAACAACTCATTTAAACAACTCAGGACATACATTCACCAGGACACGACTCCAAACAAATACTAACATTCATCTGCAGCTACAGTTTACAAAATCAAAAAAAAAAAAAACATGATAATCTGAAGCATGTCCCCATTAACTCCAAGTGGCTTAAAAAAATATAAACTCTGTTATAGTCGATTGATCATCAGCTGAAATAAAACAGACGTAAGTTAATGCAGCTGCTGCAGGAGTTAAAGAGCCCTGTAAGACAGTGAAGACATTAATTATCTGCTTTTTGTTCAATTCAATTTAAAGATGATTATTTATCTAAGACAAGGAAGTTTCATTATTATTAATTATTATCTTTTTCACAAGAAACAAACACGTTCACACTACAACATTAAATCTCAGTAAGTAATTACTAGGAAAGAATAATAAACTCAACTCAAGAAAATTAACATTAAAATAGAAGAATAAATGAACAATAAACAACACAGACACTTTTATATATTCATGTAGAGAAACACCTCTTTAACAGTCAAGATCAGATTTAAAACATCAACACCCACTCTTTGTAAAGGACTCAACTTTATGCTCACAATTACATGTTATAGAAATTTGATATGATCTCATTCATGTAATTCAAATTATTTAACGTCTTGGTTGATAAAACTCCCACATCCAGAGAAACAGATTCAGTCGCATTAAAACACATTTTTCCTTCCTGCAAACAGAAGCTGCCGTAACGTCTCCACCATCGAGCTCTCCTCTCCCCGTGTCAGTGTTGTGAATGTTTCTGAACGCAGCACGTTAACCTACAAGCAGACATGCAAGTTTATGTGTAACGTTCACAAACAGTGGAGCCACCGTGACTACACCTCAGCCTCGGTCCGTATTAATGATCCAGCCGCTTTGATGCTGTCAACCAAACAGATTACTGTGCTCTTAACCCTCCTCTGAACCCAGCACGCCACACAAAGCCTGCTGTACGCCTTCGAACTAGTGCAAACACTTCTTCACATTAATTCTACTCTATCCAATGTCATTATTTCACAAGTGAGGGAAGGACACATTTATTTTGAGTCAGCGTTAAGATCATGTGCCGCTTGCAGTGAAAACAGGTTGGATTAGAGAAGGTAAACAGCTCAGAGAAGGCATACATCACCGAAAGGGGAAAAGCAACATGATCATATGTCGATTAGCTCAACAGTCCTGGGAAAGCAAATATAGTTACAACAACAAAAACTTTCTATACATCAACATGGGGAAAGTATTTCACGGTTCACTACAATGTTCCTGTTTCCTGAACCATTTCAACAGATTTGTTTGCTGCAGTTTCTGACTTTGTGGGTTTGTCAAAGTAAAAGAAACAATTATTAATTACTTCTAAACACAAAGATAATGGGAATGTCCCTTAGTTGGAAGATATTTTGTCACACAGTAAAGTATCAACAAAGGAGAGTCAAGGGAAGTTGTTGAAGTTTATCATTTAGAGAACTAGATTTCAGTAGCTGTGGAGAAATGTGACTGAAAACAAGATGAGTTGTTCCCACGTCATCCTCTGGGGACCATGAACATCTGCAGTTCATCTGATACTTGTTGAAACATTTCATTCGACTCTTAACTGACTAATGAATTTACTCTGATTTGTCTTTGAATCTTTTGTTGATTTGTAGCCTGAGTACATGATGTTAAAGCCCCACAGGAGCTGAGGTGGGAGATGCAGGCGGTGGTGGGGGAGGGAGGGAGGGAGGGAGGAAAGAGGGGAAGCTGGGTTGGAAGGTCAGTGTCTCCCCCACCAGAGGAGGGGAGGTGGTCGGTGTAGGTGTGAGAGGGTGGAGGGGGAGTTTAATTAGAGCGAGTGCCTGCATCCCCCCTCTGCTCTCACATACTGTGTTACTGCTTCTGCCAGGGGTTAACTAGACTGATAAATGGGATCAGTCACACACACATACACACACCTGTGCAGTCAGACCTGTGTGATACAAACAAAATGTTCCAGAAAAGACTGACTCTGAAAAGCTGCTTTTAAATTTAAGACAAAATGTTCACGTTGGATTTAAGGCAACATTCTTGACTATTAAAAACACAATCACTCCTTTGTTTTCTTCCTGGTGATATTTAATATCAGTGAAAGATTTAATAGATGCTCCAGACTAAAATACATTTTTATTATTAATCCAAGTGCAATGATGAGGTCAGAGTCTATATTCATTTATTTATTTGCTTTATCACCATCAGCGTCAGATGGACTTCTGTTTTGGAGGCTCATCACAGTCACTAAAGAAATTAAGAATAACAATCTACATGTATGTAACACAACCTGGTACGACTGATTGATTAACTGATTGATTGATTAGAAGCTGGACTGATTAAAATGTGACTGTTTTCCTCAGACGTGTAGATTTGAATTTGACTCCTACTCGACTCAGGCAGCAATCAGTCTTCAATAAACACAGCACAATGATGTAAATGAGACACACCAGCACCAAATGTAATTAAATGACTTGTTGAGAACATTGTTATATATTTAAACAGCAGTGTTCTGCACGTCTCTGTCACTGAACTGAAACACTGGGTGTCTTCCAGTTTAGTGACATTTATAAAGTCACTTCCTGTGAGTGTATCTGTGTGAGAACACCTCAGTGAAGGGAAAGTACATTGGGTGATTCGCCACCAGCGTGTGTTTTTTCATAAATCTTTAGTCTTAATCAAAGCAGCGGCCGTGTCCATTAATAACTCAGTGTGTTTGGCCTGATGACAGAACACAATGCACCTAATGGAACAATTTATTTCCATAATGCTGCATTGTCAGAGCACCGTTTCAGACGAGCAGGAAAGATCAGCGGAGGGAAGTAGAGGACGTGATGAAGGACATTAAAGGTAAATTCAGAGTTCTGCAAACATTAGTGTATGGACCCAGATTCTTCTATGTGTCTTCACCAACAAGAAGCAACATGTTCTGTCTGAACATGAACTTCAGGGAAATTTTTCAAATTTGGCACAAACATCCACCAGGACTCAATGAGAAAGTGATTAGATTTTGGTATCAACCATCAACAATAGGGGTCACTAAGCGTTCATGTTTCTACACAACTACAGCCTCAAAACCAACCAGCACAAACCTCTGAGGTATCAAATTTTAGACAAAACTACCTTGTGGTCAACTACACCTGTTAATTACAAGGTTCACTGCTTAATAAATGATGAAAACTAGTTTGGAGCTACTGGAAGTAGTTATCTTAATGTAACTTAAAGACTGAAACCAAACTGGTTGTCGTCATATTTCAAACAAACACCTGTTAACATCGCTGAAACATTTTATCTTGATTTATGAACTGACTCATCATTCAGCTGCGCAGACAGACACAAATTGCTACCAGCTGGTGAAGGTTAAATCCTTCAGGAGTTGGTAGAGACCAAAAACTGAGCAAACAGAGAGCGGGTGTTGGACTTTTATATCAAACACAACAAACAGAAGGATAATTATGCTCTGAACGAGTTGGATGTGGAAATAATTTTCAGAACACAAACTAGAGAGTTTACGTGTTGATGTTGTGTTCTCGACTTGTTTCTGTTGCCCCCAAGTGGGCAGGTTATTGTTACTGCATATTTAATCACATACAGCTGTTAATTAAAATCTGATTGTAGACATTGTTCTTTCAGGGGAACAAATATTTCATGTGTAATGCAGAGAGTGTCTAATGTAAAAGGAAGTCTGTCACTCCGCACTGAGGTTTATCACACTAGCAAGTTATTCTACTCATCACTGTGTACTGTACAGTTTGGTTGGTTGGTCCTCACTTTATCTACGATGACAGAAACACTGGTTACTTTTTGTATATAAAGCAATCATTGGTCAGCTTCCCTTATATATATCAACTACTGAAACACAGTAACACAGATTATAATCTACAATCGAGTAGGTATATTTTATTTGACATGGTAAAATCATATACAGAGTTTGGTAAAACTGCTTTTAGTTACAGTGCTCCAGCTACATGGAATGATTTGCAAAGACAGATGAAACTGGAAGTTTTTATATCACATTCTTCAAACTGTATGTTCTTGCTTTTAACTTTGTTTTCCGCTACCTTATTGTGTGTATTCATGTGTTCTATGTTGTGTATCTTGTCTTTTGTTTTTACTGTGCTGCCTTCTTGGCCAAGGCTCACTTGTAAAAGAGATTTTGATCTCAATATGATTTTATCATTTCCTGGTAAAATAAAGGTTAAATAAAAATAAAAATAAATAAACTAATTTCTCAGTCAGTTTATGATGAGCTGGTTTGTCACATTTGGAGCATCTCCTGAAACAGAGCTTCACTGCATCACTAATCTCATCAGGATATTTGAACTAAACTGAATAAACATGAGATTTAGCTTTGTAATTGCATGCAGAGTTTATAGTTATATAGTATAGTTTATTTATTTATTTTTAATTTTGCTTCCTAGAATTATTTCAGTGATCAGACTGTTCCTGGATCATAAAAATATTTGTAATTAAGCCATAAATATCAAAAGTAAAATTGTTAAAATACTTTAAAATGTATTCTAAAACTTCAAGTGAAAGGCACAAATGAACGAAGCACATTAAGGCGCAGTGATGCCCTAAAAAGATCGATCATAGATTGAGTAGATTTACAAATTAAGTAGAAGTGATTCTTATAGTTTTGTCGTACAGTTTTGAGTCAGATGTCAGTTCATTCACATGTGAATCAGGTCACATAACAAGGACGTTTGAGTGACTAAAAATGATTTAAGCAGCTTTAAAGATTAAGTACATGTAGTTTATCAGGAGGAGGAGCAGTGTATTCAAACCAATTATCTCCCCTGACAGAGAGGGATGAGCTCCCTGACCTCTGCACCTTTGTAGCCGTAAACTGAACAAATATCATGAACAAAGAGGGCAGAAGAGATCAGTAACCAAGACTGAGACGACTGTATTTAAATCACCTCAGAACCAGTGGTGCAGTATAATGAGCTGTGGATTTAAACATTAAATTGACAGAAGGGTTTAGTTTTGATGAAAACGGCGATGTTTATCTTTAGTCAAAAGTCAGAAAAGGCTGAGTTCTGACTTTGAGCTCTGACATCTCACACATCACTGGTGTAACAAATATTCTGAGATGAAGCTAAAATAATATACAGCTGTAATATTCACACTGTGCTTCGTCACCTCATCAGGACTCTGTCTTCAACGACCGCACTCTGTCACACCTGACGACGTTTTGATCAATTGAGCTCCATTAAAACTCACCACAAGGCTGTGATTTACCTTCGCCATAGTTTCACACATCGACAAACCTTTAACAGTGCTCCATTAGTCTATTGATAAAGTCAAGTGACTGATCAATTCATTTCAATTTTTAGAATATTGACTACGTCTTAACGCAAATTACCTGATGGGAGGTGGTGCCACTCACATTACCACAAGAGAAATTAATTTGCCTAAAAGATTAGTCTCCTCTGTGATTGAATCACATCTATGTGTTCTTTGAGTTGCTGTGAATATTTGTGACAAATTTCTACCTTTGTAAGGTCACTGTGATCTTGACCTTTGACCTGTTATTACCACAATGTAGTCAGTTAAACCTTGGGTCCAAGTGAACGTTTGTGCTAAATTTAAAAAAGATTCACACAGGCTCTTGAAATATCGCACTCAACCAGAGTCGGACGGACACTTTTAGAAAACTTTTATAAAACTATCAATCTGACTTTCACACTGGCCTCACACTGCAGAAGTGACATACAGGGTTTTGAATTTTTCTTACACAGTCTTTCGTTGTCTTGTCACACCCATTCATTTCACTGCTTATATGAACAACACAGTGCAAAACTAAGAATTGCAAACACACCGTCATGTTCAAGTTTAAACAAAAAAGGACATGACAGCCTTTCAGAGCTACTTTAAACATTTTTGATATGTTTTACAATGAGACTGTAAACATGTTAGCATGCTCATAATCAATATGCTAACCTGCAGCCCATAGTCACAATCCTCCCGAGTGTCCGAGAGTCTGTATGTGTTCATCTGCGTTCCTTACATGTGCATATCCTCAACTACAGCTGCACAGATGAAGCAACTACAAAATAAGGCATTCTTTGCTTTTTACTTTTTCTAATTAGCTCTAAAAGTTAAAAGATTATTAATTGACTCTGAGAGGAACATTAATGTGTGTGACAAACCTCTAACAGATATTCCAGTCTGGACCAAGGTGGTCGCACTTGCAGAGTTTGTGCACTAATTAAGATAATTCACTTAAGTGCAGGTCAAATGCAGGAACAGCAAATACTGAATGGTTCACACCAAACTGGTTGAATGTTAAGAGGCCATTAAATTCAGTATAAATCCCTTTTCTTAACACTGAAAGACACTTTGATGATGCTGATCCAGTTAATAATGTGCACACAGTAAATATATATATATATATAAAGGTACTATTCCAGCAACTGAGGCACCAGAAAAATAACATTGAAGTATGAAAGTTAACTTTATTGTGAAAAACTGATATTTTACACAATTAGAATACAACTTTTCTAACTTTTTAATTTTACATGATACCTTGATACATTTTTAGTGTTAAATCACAGATATTTACATGTGTATAAGCACTGAAATTACTTGTAAATATGATCAAACACTGTTACAATACAAATAATCAGACTTAAAACTGCAGAAGAATGCTGTTAGTAGTTGGGTTTTATCATCTAACAAATCTTGTAAATTTAATCCATATTTAACGTGATAAGGTCAAATACTGCTGCAAAAATAGCAACTATGTATATAGTTATAATAATAAACTGAATTTTTTATTTTTATCAAGAATATGAATGGTTTGTATGTGTAACTTTACATGAATATTGCATAAAAGTCAACTTGAACATGTAAATGTTTTCTAATACTCTGCTGTCATGTGGCTGAACTGCTTTGTTGTCAATGTTCCTTCTCAAGCTTTAAGAAGACGACCTGATAGTTCTGAAGATGTGGGTTGAAATCGTATGAGGCTCAGCTATATTTTAAGTCCAATAATCAGATGTCTTCAGGACACAAAAACAGACTATTCAAGTGTCTCTTCTCCTTAACCTTGGAGCTACCACCCCAACATGTTTGAATTCCTCTTCTTGAAGTCTTTAGTGTTAAGTGTTGGATTTCATAAATCCACACACTCAGAACCACCGGGTAGTCTTCCAAAAGTCTGAACTATCTTGTCAGATGTTCAAAATTCTGTAAACTTTGTAAGAAGTATAACAGTGTGTACTCTGAAAGACAGAGTATTTATAATTGCGTATACAACTGATACTGTTACTCTGAGTTTCAGGAGCAGAAAGGACAAACAGGCGACTGGCGGAGATCTTCAAAGCACTTGATGACTCTGAATGTCCTCATAAGTGGGCAGATAATGCTCGGAGGAGAGGGACATTGAGATAGCAGGGTGAAAGTAATGATGTCTTGTTGTGGCTGATAAGGTGCATTTATCTCCTGTCTCCCATGTCTATGTACAATAGGGCCCTTGTATGAGTGATAGTAAAACACAGGGCTGTTAGATGGACAGACCCATTAAATGGCCATAAAACTCACACCAGACTGGATAATGTTGAAAGGAAGCTTTTGTTTCCATTGTGGAAAAACAAAACCAGTGAACAGTTGGAATTTCCCACTTCAGATGTGAAGCAGACTCTGAACTTGTGTGTGTGTGTGTGTGTGTGTGTGTGTGTGTGTTTTTTATTTATTCCACCTCATTGTGGTTTATTAAGCTGCAATTCTAATTAGCTGAGATCATATCTGAAAAGATGCAAAGGACCCGTTTACATCAAATAATCTGTCATTAGATAAACACACATCAAAGTGACACCCTTAAGTCTAGCTCAGTGTTTTTATTTAAATATCTTTATACACAGAGATATATTGTTTTATACATACTTATAAAGTGAGTAACTACACTTTGTACACTGCTGCTGTTTATTTGAAGTTACAGAGACAGATCACAAGGAGTTTTTTTTTTATTTATCCATTATCATCTCTGAGAGTGCACAACTGCAAGTTTTTGATGTACAATATCCTGTTTAACCAAATGTCTGCTACATTCCTGCTTTTTATTGTGTAACTAAAAGTGAACATGCAACTGAAAATAGTTGGACTAAGTTTCACTGAATAAATGTCCCAGGAAGCTGTTGTCTTCTGGCACCAAAGGAAATGTGAACTGGCACCAGGCCACATGTGGGCGTGTGAGGCCGTGGAATTTGTTCAACAATTAGTTCATAACTGATCACCAAAGTGTCACTGTACTTCCTCCTGTAAGGAAAGACAGGAAGACATCTCTTTATTCCAACCTGGTTAACCCTCTATTAGTGCTGCAGACACAGATGCAAACACTTAATTATCTACTTTAGTTGGTTTATTTGTTTGGAGACAAAAAACATCCTGCAAATGATGTGACTCTCAGGCTCATTTAATCAAAGAAGCAGTGTACAGACGGGGGAGAGAGCTGAGGCCAAAGCAACAGCAGGGGATTCACATGTCATATGGCAAAGCTCAATATTGGTTAATAAATGATGGGAACAGGGTACACAGACTCAGAAGAGAAGTAAAACTCTCATAAATTACCTTTATCTCTTTAATGAGACAACATTAATTTTGGTCTCAAGGTCTGGCAGAAAGAGAGTTGATTTATTTGTCATTCTCTAACGTTGCGGGAATTAGTCTAATTACCAGAGGTACGGAGAGCTGATTTTCACTTCACAGAGAGCCTATTGTGCACCCAAGTCATTTATCAGAGCTGTGTTCCCGGACGCTGTTGCAGGTCTGGTGGGAAAACTACTGTTGGTCGACAGCATCCCTGAAAGTTCTATGTGTCACAGTCTGACAACAGAGCAGATATAGAAATGTGTGTCTTACTCTGCTTCATCTTATCTGCAAGTTAAAGACCGTGCTTCTTTTGCAGCAGTGTCCGAGCGTTTTATGGTCAAACACCTGTAACAGTGGCTGTAGATGTGAAGAAACAAGACGTCCACTACGTTTTCTCGCATGAATACCATCACTGCTGCCTAACAGTGCTTCTCTCTTTCTGTTAAAACAAAACATTTCAGTTGTAAACAAGCAACTAAAAAAGGCCCCAAAGCACTCTCATATTTCATCAGGGAGTCACTGATGAAGGCTTTATGCCGAAACACATAGGAATTTTTAAATGGTTTAAATAACTTAGCCTTTACAATTAGTGCTGTCAAAAGATTAAAAAATGAGATTAATTAATTATGATCTGTAATTAACTGATCTAATTACCCACTTGTTTAATCTTACCTAAAAATTACTGAGAAAAGCCCTCAACTTGAGGTAGTTTCATTTAAATTCATTACATTATTGTGGCAGATCAAAAGATTGATATATAACAAGTCATTTATTGTTTTTAACAGACTTGAACAGATGCAGTCGAAGCCATTTACATTCTGCTGCATTTGAGACTAGTCTCAAGTGCTGCCTGCAACGTTTAGTTTTGACCACCACGGAGGGAATATTGCTGTTCTTTTGACAATCTCCAAATAATTAGAAAATAAAAATAAAATAAAACATCAGGCCCATATTAAGCGCTGAAAGTTAACATATCAAAAAACAGTAAGAACACTTTTCTGAGCAATAAAAGTATTGAACACTGAACTTGTTGCTTTTCCTCTGCTTCAGATAATATAAAATGAATAAAACAGACCCATCAATTACAGTGTGTAAGCTAGCACATCAAAAATAACATCATCACAAAATAAAGTGATCAAACAAGCACTTCTACAAGGCCTCGTTTCTTCTTCTCCAGCCAGTCGCTGAGACAGACCAGCTTGGTCACATTTTCTGGGAGCAAGGCCCTTTTCTTTTCCACTATGTGGCCTGAGAGGCTAAACAGTCTCTCACAAGGTCCGGAGGTTGTTGGAGAGCCCTAGTACTTGCGTGCTAGGGCTGACAGCTTTTCATAGGCTCCTGAGTGAGCATACCACAACTACAGGGGACAGTCATCAATACTGATGCTGGGCTCTGCTCTGTAGCGCTGGAACTCTCCAGACTCTTTCCATCTTCTTCTGAGTCAGAGTCAGACCCCAGCAGGAGAGGGCTTCTCCTCCTCTTCTGTGCTGCCTTATAGTCTTTACCTGTTCCCTCTTTTGTCTTGGAAGACAAATTTCAAATCCTTGAAACGTGGATCCAGTGCAGTGGCCACCTTGAACCATGTCTCGTTGGCATCAACGCACCATGCTGCCAGGTCCTTCTGGAAGGAATTCTTTAACATCGCCACATAAGCTGGATCATCATCAGTGATGTCCATGACACGGTCCAGATGGCGAAAAGCAAGCAGCAGTACAGAGCAAGAGACATAGGCCTCACCACCCAGCAGCTCAGTCACATACCTACAGAGGTGGATACGTTTGCAAAATAAATTTAGCTGGAAATTTAAATTAAAGTGTAACTGATTTCCAATTTAATTGTCCTTAAAAGAAACTACCTGGTGTTCATTCATGTTTGGATTACACATGTAACAGTGGTTTATTAAATTAAAATGGATGGGTGTTTATTTGGGCTTACCTGCATGGTTCAAGCAGGACCTCCAGCCTTTGCAGTTTCCCCCACTCAGCTTTGGTTGGAATGACCAATCTGTGGTTGTTCTGTTCATAGATATATATACGTAGACGCTGCATATGCCGACGTCGCCGCCATGTTGGATGTGGCAAAGTGGAGTGAACGGAGAAGATGCCTCATTCATGTGCTGTGTGGAATTATACCATCCGGTTTACAGTCCAAACCAGATCTCATGGGATTACCTTTCAAAGGTAAGACAGGTAAGAGAAAAAATATGTTTGCTTGTATTTAGTCATTATAACATAATTTTACTAACAAAATTTGATGACTTTGTGGCTAATATTATGAAGTGCAGATTCCCGTGGTGAAACCAGCATCCAAACAACAAAGTCGGCGTAAAAAAAAAAAGTAACTATGACTGCTTTTGCTTAGCTAACTTTTCACATACTATGTAGATTTCCCAAAGACAAAGAGCTGAGAAAGCAATGGGAAACAGCTGTCAGACGGGAAGGGTTTTCTGCTAGTCCGTCATCCATGCTCTGCATTGAGCACTTTAAACCGGACGACTTTGACAGGACAGGTCAGACAGTCAGGTTAAGAGAGGGAACTGTTCCTGCCATGTGCAGTTTCCCAGGTCATCTCCACAGGGTAGGTGTATAGGCTGTAAGGATTAGGTAATTCAGCGCCACACTATGCTGAAAATTTTTTTTTTTTCCATTTCTGAATGTGAAAAAATCAGTGATGTATTTTATTTACACTGTGAGGTCATTTCTGCATTTCATCCTTCACGGCTGCACCACATTGCCAAACTGAACACTCTTCAGTTGCAGAGTGGCAACACGCGGAAAAAGCTGTGCAAGACCATTCTTTTCCAAGGTTTTTAGCTTACTCACGCACACACACATACACACAGAGACTGTAGTTGTATAGTTATACAGATAGATGTATGTATATATGTTCATCAATACCCCCCTGTACAGATATGTTGGTATATATGTTCATCAGTCACTGAATATAAAATGATTAATCAATATCAATTAAATGTAAATGTTTGTGCTCTTTATTCAGAAAACCCACTGGTCACATTTACATTTCAGGATCTGGTTATAATAAACATGGACAACATAGCCATCTTGCCTGTTTTGTAACCCGGATGTTTACATGAACGTCATGAAGCAGAGGGTTAGCTACCACGGCTAGTTAGCATTGCGACTTTTTACTCACATTGGTGACATGAACCAACATGGACATATTTTATTTACTGAAGTACATGTGGCTTTTATTTACTGAACAGTCTGCATTTACGCTTTAATACAATCGCTTTTTAAGGTTTGTATAGAAACGGTCGGAAAAGGAGTTATACATCACAGGATATCTACCCTTTTGCTGTTCCCTGTTATCCCTAAACAAACTTTGAATAAAGTTGTGAAAATATCAAAACAATCTCTCCCTGGCTGTTGTCTCCATTCCCATTCACTAACAAGCACGCAGATGTGGTTGTTGATCACTGTTTACTATAAGTAATTAATTAATCCGAGTAAGTATCAGATGTCACTTTTAGCGGATGAAGTTTCTTCTTCTACAGTTTTCAGTCTAGCATAGTGTACATTGCTTGAATACTGCAAAATCCTAGCGGAAGTAGAAAGTAATCCAGGAACCTTTCGCCCACTACTGAGAGCATACTAAGGTATTCCGATGTACTAGATCGTTGCTTACTCATTTTTGCCTACTACGTAGTAGGCTAGTAGGGATATTTGGATGCAGCCTATGTCTATGGTTCTGTTGGTCCAACGTAGCCTGGACAGCCTCTCGGTTGCGTAGGAGGCGTGAGACCATTGCCAGTGTTGAATTCCACTTGGTCGGCATCTTGTATAAGTTGCTCGTTCTTTTTCCAAGTGCTACTTGTTGCTGGTTAAGTTCAATGGTACTCGCAGGGCTTTGTTCGAAATGGCCAACAATCTTACGGCACTTTGTCACGCAGGTTCCACTCACAATCAATAAAGTGTCCGATCACCCCCAAATAGCTGTGGTTGCCAGCTGAGGTCCAGTGATCACCAGTTATAGCAACACAGTTGGGTCAATCCTCCACCAAAATCTCAAGTTTGTTTTCCTTTTCGCTGTCATACATCTTGCTGATTTTGGTCGTCACTGTAGTCCTGTGCGGTGGCTTGTATGATGGGTCATTGGACGTGGTTCGCAACACCTCTGTTAACCCATAGTCTCCACTATGTTTATCAGCCTGCAGTTCATCGCTATCCACTTGGCAAGACTATTCACCAGCCTGTCGGTTGCAGACTTGCTCGTACACGGGGTGTTCTCCTTGAGTTTAGTTTGGCGAAGAGCTTTGGTATGGCTAAATTGCTAACATCTTCGCTGCTATCATTAGCTGTGGCTGCACTCGTGACTGGGTGCTTGCATTGATGTGGTATGCTAAACTTGTATGAGAAACTTGTCTGGTATGCTAAGCAAATTCCTTCTTGCAAAGAAGGCACATATCACACTACCTTTATCGATTGTGCTGTCGGGGTGTTTTTGAAATGTAAATTTCCCGTTCATTAGACCGATAACACTCATATTCTCCTCCATTTTCACGTCTCCTCACCGCTCTTCACCCTGTCCTCCCCAAGTTCAATGGGAGCTTATCAGTTTATGCTAAACAAGCCCAAACACAATGACAGCCAATCAATGTCCACTTCAGGTGTGACTGACAATTATTGTCCACCCCAACAACTCAAGCAGAAGAAGCCTAACACATAAAAACGGATTTTATAGAAAGGCAACTCGTATACAGAAACAACAAAGAGATTAAAAATTAGATTAACGTGATTAAAAAACATAACGCACTAAATATGATTGTAATTAATTAATCACCATTAACGCGATAATTTGACACCCCTAATTACAATAAAGGCTTTTTAACCTTTGCCTCGGAGCCTTTTTTGGTTGTTTTCTATGTAGTATCCCTTCCAAAGAGTAGGCCTATCTCATACACACTATGTGGTGAGTCCAGGAAGTGCTCCTCAACAAACAGCATCACTCTACTGAATACGCTCAGTTTGAAGATGCTGACAAAGAGAAAGCAGTGGCCAAAACCGGAACAAGTTTAGCAGCCAATTCTATCTTTTCCTCGGTGTGAACATGGTTCGTCCTGCACCTGTAAAAGAAATATCTATTTTGTCATATAGAACTGTTGCACGTGCTTTTGTTTTTGAGAAATAGTCTGTGGGAGATAAAGTTGAAGTGTAGAAAACCTCAGAGTAGATTTCTATTTTGTGTTTGTTGTTCATTATAGTTTTTAGACAAAAATCCATATGATCAGGTCACTTTCTTTAATCTCGTCTATAAACAGTGTGTAGGGTTTTATCAGTAGTTTAAATAAACCAGCAAGGATCAGTCCTGAGCTGAATGCAGGCCAGCATGCAGAGAGCAAAACAACACACCAGGATTAGTGTGAGAAGAGAGCAAACTGTCTCAGAGCTGTGGTAATGATTGAAAAATATGCCTGTAATTGCTGATAAGCCCTTTAATGTTTCAGTAAACTCTTTTTGGCCACCGAGTTTACTCGTATATAAGTTGTAGATAAACGCCGGCTTTGTAGTGAAACGTCAAGGGCCGGGCGGCGTCTTTGAACCGATTGTTGTCTTACAGTGTAAAGGGTGTGAGCTGCTTTCACAGAGTCAAGAGTTCAAGAGTTCATCAACATGTGAGGACACGAATGACAGAGGGAGGGAGAGGAGCTGCAGGAAAAAAAACAGAACCAGTAAAACCCTCCAGACCCTCATTGACCCGCTGCACCAACACTGGTCAATGAGGATCACATCATCACATCACATCACTCTCTCTGTAGTTTACTGTCCTGCAGCACATGGGAACAAAGCCACCAGAGGTCATGGGTTCACAAGAGGTCACAGCCATGCTACCTCCTCCTGAAGCTCCACCACAAAGCTTTGAACTAAATGCTGATGTCAGCAAGCTAACATGATCAAAGTGACGCTGCTAACGGCTAACGTGCTGATGTTTATCAGTCATCGACTTAGTTTAACATGTTAGCATGCTAATATGCTAATTAGCAGTAAACTTCAAGCAGCTGATGGTAACACCATGTGTTTTCCAGATATTTCAACCTAAGCTGAGCAAATTAAAATTCTGACCTGGTGAAAGTTAATGTCTGTTGCAGGAACTGACTCTGCAGCACAACTGAGAACACAGCACCAACAACCAAGGATGAAATTATTAACATTCTGTGTTGACTGTTCATTTATGTCATCTTTCCAAATATATGTCAAAAAATAATTTTCTCATTTCCTGTAAAACTTTCAAATGCCTATAACTCATCCTGGACTTGGGGGCGTTTCCTCATTCTGTATCCAATGAAAATGTGTCCTTCTCCTGTTAAGCTCCTCCTCCTTTTATGTATTTTAATAAATATTATCTAAGTGTAGTATTTTCCAATGAATTAATAATCGGAGTGTTTTCTGCGACCAATTAAATATCGTTCTGGTCTCTACTTAATAAGGACTTTAATTAGTATTTTGATTCATAGAATATTTTTTATAGAAATTTTCAGCAAGAAATGTGCAGATTGCTGCATTGCATCTCAATGTTTATCAAACAGAACTTAAGTTCAATATCAGTAAGCTTTGTATGAATCTTTCTTTAAGAACAAACAAACTTTAGAATAACATTTCAAAAGGTTTTTATTTTTTATTCCTGTTTATGGAAAATAAGTCGTACAGAACCAATAACGAGTTTTTTCACATGCAGTAACGTTTTCTTGTTTTTCTAATAGATAAATCTGTCAAATACCCGAGAGGAATTTATGTTATTTTGAATCATTAAATATGATTAATGTTGTACCAGTGGTTGAACCAAACAGACAAAACATCCGTTCAAGGAGAAAGAAGCTACAGTTTCAGCCTCTGATTTAATTTAATCTGTGTGAACAGTTTCACCGTGGTCTGAACGTTTAAATCACTTTCAAATCATAAAACCGAGGAAACGTGGCACCGAAGCACCGGAGCATCAGAGCATCTAGAGGAGACGAGGGTGACGGAAACAGGCGGGAAGCAGCAGTGATTTCCCGCGAGCAAATTACCACAGACAGGCGGTAATCTGCCTGATAGAGAGAGAGAGGGGCCGCTCCAATCTGCTGGAGGTCAACGACAGGCGCGTGCACGCACCGGCCAATTACATATCAGAGTGAGGGTCTTCAAAACGACCCTCAACCCCCCAACAACAACAACCTACATGTAGTATTTTATTCATTCAGGATGGATTCAATCTCCTGACACACACGGTTTATTGTGAATCGCAGTTTGGATCAGAATGAAACAACATCTGTAACAACAGCTGCTTCTTATCGATGATCTGATGATAAATGACAACAGATCAGTAACATTGTCCAACACTGCTGCAAATATTTTATTAATATTCCATTTTATTATTTTTACCCCCTTTTTTTTTTTTTTTTTTTTGTATTTAGTTATTTATTTTTTTAACTATAATAAAATAAAGACATTAAGATGCTGGATTCAGTGAATGTGTGCCTTTGAAAAATAAAAATATACAACAAATAATAAATAAAAGATCTAAATTGGTCAAAAAATAATTTTAAGTCGATCAGTTAATGAATCATTTTGACCTCTTTTTAATCAGATAACCTAACCAGATGTGGATAACCTACATATTATCCACAGATTAAAAAAAAAAAAAAAAAGAAAGGAACTGCTAAAATCTTCTGTTTTTTCATTTAATTTTTATGAAGATATTTCTGAAACAGCTTTAACATTTTATGGGTGAAAATGAAAAAAAAAATTAAATAACAGTTAAATTTGGAAGAATCTGTACTAACGAAGAAACGAGAACGGGGGCTTTAATTGTAGATGATAATCTTATTTTTTTTATTATTATTATCATTACATTAGATGCACTTTTTCGTTCGGTTTCACAGACTTTTTGTTTTTAACTAAACACTAATATTAAACATTATCGACTTTTACACAGTTTTATATTTTGAAGTGAACCAACGTGAATATGTGAGATGAGCTGGAGTCTGATTTAATTCTCCCGACTGACTGATCTGCGGCTCATTCTTAAAATGACATTAGTTCACATTAAGCAGAAGGACAATTAACTTGTAGCCTTTTCTGCCAAGTCATTACACACTTACACTGTTTGTATGCGACTCTTGGTCGTAAACTTTAACTGCGCTGCTGTGGCCTTAGTATGAGAAAAAAAACATGAGATCATTTAATACTTAAATGATTTAAAATGTACTTTTATCTTCTTCCTCTGATCTTCATCAGTGATGTAGCAGCTGCAGGTGGAAAAGGATGTTTGTGGCTTTAATGAGTCTGGATCAGCGCTGTGTATAATAATAATATATATTATATATGATAATATATATAATACTAATATATATGAGTGAGAGAGAGGGAGACAGTGAAAACACAACGTGTTAATCTTCTAATGTGTCTGCGCTTTGATGCAGTGAAGGTGTTTGCAGGCGGGACAGAGGTTGGACATTACCTCACTCTGAGCGCTTTCTGGGGGAGAAACGAGCGAGTAATTAGCTGATTAGAGGCCCGTCAGAGCAACTCCACGTGCAGCCAATCCGGGCGCGAGGCGGCGCGAAGGTGGAGAAGCAGTAGATGGAGCGGGAGGCACGCGGTGACAGGAAGGAGGACACCGACACTTTGTGATGTTTGAGAGAAGCGAACAGCTCCGAGAGGAGAAGACATGAGTCTGTGAGGAAGAAGAGGAGGAGGAGGAAGAGGAGGAGGAGGAGGCTCGGCTGTCCGCGCACGGCTCAGGTGCGCACCCGCCAAAGCTTCACGCGTTTGTTTGCGTCTTTAAGAGCGCGCGGACACGGTGTTTCCCGATATGGAAAAATCTAAAAACTTCAGGATCGACGCCCTGCTGGCGGATGAGACGAGCCGCGGGGGCAGAGAGCTTTCCCCGGGGCTGAGCAGCGACAGCCCGGCAGGCAGCCCGGTGTCCTGCCGCCGCGCCGACACTCCGTCCCCGCGTGCCTCACAGCTTCAGCCCGGGATCGTCCACAAACCGGGCATCCTCAACCTGCCGCACCCGGGAATGGCCTCGCTGCAGCAGGGAGCGATCCCCGGCATGTACCCCGCTCCAATGTACCCGCTGTCGGCCCTGGGGGGGCAACACCCCGCCTTCGCCTACACCGGCTTCACGCAGCTGACGCAGACCTACCCGGAGCACCTGAAGGCGGCGGCCATGGCGGGATCTCTGCCCCTGGAGCACTGGATCCGCGCCGGGATCATGATGCCGCGGCTGCCGGATTACAACTGTAGGTATCATTATATCAGTAGTATAATTTTAATGTTGTAATAATAAAATAACCAGAGTACAAACATTGTTAATTAGAAGTCTGAACCAAAACTGCCACTGTGCGTGTGTTTGAAACGTTTTCCGTTTTATCAGTTTTTACAGGAAGACTCAGGATGTAATCAGTTTGACTTCTGAAGAAAAGATCCGCTGTGAAGTTGTAAAGTCATTTAACCACAGCGAGTTAATGTTTAATGTCTGAACTCTGAATGATTATACTCTGTTATTCAACTGTTTATTATTAATAGTAGTGGTGAATTAAAATGTAATAATAATGATTTAATAATTTAATAATTCAGTAACTATTTATGGATTAAATCAAAGTAATAACATTATTATTATTATTATTATTATTATTATTATTATTATTATTATTATTATTATTATTATTATTATTATTAATAATAATAATAATAATAATAATAATAATAATAATAAAAACTTGGCCTTGACAGTATTTTGTAGGATTTTTATTCATTAAATCTATTTCCTTAGATTTTTTATTATAGACAAGGCTACAGTCTTCACTGATTTAATATTTAGCTTCATTAAATGAAATATGTCAGATAATATTTATGTCCTGCATTTCATCCATTAATTGAATTCAATTTAATTCAATTTAATTTAATTTACTAGCATTTCTAAGATCAAACCTGTTTGGATTTCTTGAAGTCATAAATTAATTTTCATTTCACAGCCTCTATATTTATAATTATACTTTACACATTGTTTTTAAAGTCACGTTTGTCACACAGTTTGTATAGTTATTTATTCACTGTAAAGATTAAGATCTTATAGAAATATATATATTTATTGTTGGTATCAGCTCCCCATTGGTTCAGCTCATTGCTCAGTGTTTTGCTTCTTATCAATGTGTCATATTTTAATCTGGGCCCATTTATTTCTCTATAAACGCCAACCGGATGAAAATTGTCTTTGTGTGACGAAGAAACTATAAACAAACACCTAAAACGTTCTGTAGTTCATCAATAAAATCCCAAAAGCCTTCATTGAATTTTCATTAAGTTAATGGCATGGCTGTGTTTTTATGGCCTGAGCGCCCGCTGCTGCTGTGTCCCCCCGTCAACAATAAACTGGAGTAAAGCTATTACAGTTAATGATGGCCACAGAGAGCGGCCATATGTGAGCTGCTCCCTCCCACAAAATTATACTGAACTTCCTCTGTCCTTGGTCTTATACAGCCTCAATCACATAGTTCAGACTCATTGAAGACTTGAATCCTCAATAAAGGCTCAAGTGAATTCATGAAGCTTTATGAAGTTTGAATAAAATGAAGTGTGAACATATAAACTTACATCCAGGTTGACTGTGTGCTCATCCTCCTGCAGCAGGGCCTCAGTCCGGGCTCCTTGGGAAGTGTCGCAGGCCCCGAACAGCCTTCACCAGCCAACAGCTGCTGGAGCTGGAGAACCAGTTCAAACTCAACAAATACCTGTCCAGACCCAAACGCTTCGAAGTGGCCACATCACTCATGTTGACAGAGACACAGGTGAGACACATAAGAGAGACATCATCATCATTTCACAGCCTCACAGCTTCATGTCCAGGTGAGAGGGAAAGATGAAGCTGCTCGAAGTGAAACAGATGAATCGCATCCCACCACCTGGAATATAAAGGACTGACATCACTTTAACTAAGACCAGGAACATTCTAAGTCCCATAGGAAACTGAGCCTGGTTGAAAAAAAAAAAAGAAAAAATAGAAGTTCGAAATAAACATGAGACTAAAAAGATAAAAGCAATCTTATAATGATCAACAAGATTCACATTAAAACAGGAGAAGAAAGATAGCTACAACTACCTGTTAATGATGTGGGGTGATTTTACTCAGTTGAATGTTTTATTAAAACATACATGAACTCTCTGGAAAATGGTGATTAACTGCTAAACTAATTATTGCTAAATGTTGCCTTATGCACCAAAAAAGGATTTTAAACAACAAGACACATCAGCGCCGGTTTTTATACAAACTGGTGATTTTATCTCCCAAAGAAGTGAATCAAATCTTAAGTGTATTTTTTATTTCTCTGCATTTATGGGTAAGATTGAAATGTTTGTTTTGTGTTTTTACTTTAATGTGCAAATTCATTTTAATGAGAGTAAAAGATAAAGATGAGACAGAAGCTGTTGGAATAAAAATAACGGTTATTAGAAAATTAACTCTACATTTGGAGGTTTGTTACTTTTACTTAAATCAGATTTGACTTAAATAAAAACATTATTTTCTCTTTAGTTTCAACAGGAAAAGAAAAATGAAAGATTTTAGATTTTATTTGTTCGTGCACAAAGAGAAGAAGTGTCAGAGCTGAGAAGAGTTGTTTCTTCCTTCTTTCTTTCAGACTGTTTTTACTATTACTTTACTATTTTAATGATAAAAATACCTATTTAAATCAGTGTAGGTGAACTCAGGTGTGTTTTTCTTATTTTTGTCTTTTGAACTCATCTGCTTTCTCTTGTCAGGTGAAGATCTGGTTCCAGAACCGGAGAATGAAGTGGAAACGCAGCCGGAAGGCGAAGGAGCAGGCAACAGCGTCTGCTCAGTCTGATGCAGAGCGATGCAGAAGCAAAACATCTTCTGACAAAAGTGACGAGAGCAGACGAGCTGTGAATCCAGACAACGGAGGGATCGACCTGGACATGGAGGAGGGAGAGGAGGAAGAAGAGGAGGAAGACGAGGAGGACGAGGAAGAGGAGGAAGCCAGGCACAGGTTTCCTGTGGCTATGAGTAACGGCGTGGGGATGCCACGACCAACAGACTTCTTACAGCGCGGCACCGACGTTGGCTACAACCCACACAGCCCGTTCTCTGATGAGGAGCTGGACGGGGTGGAGGTGGGAGGAGGAGACAGGAAGATCGGAGCAGGACTGTGAGGAGACATGAACAAAGACACATGTACAAACCTCAATGTGTGGTTCGGTCTCATCTATCAATGTTTTGTTGGACTTATTGATTATTGACACACACACACACACACACACACACACACACACACACACACACACACACACACACACACACACACACACACATACACACAGGATGAACTGACTGTATCACTGCTCTGTGAATAAAACCATCTCCATGTACTGTACATTTCATAGCATGCTGAAACTAAATGGTGCAATGGTCTCCTAAATTTTAGTATCCTTCTCCTGTTGGTCACCTTGTCTTTGCTCCAACCATACACCTGGTCAATACACACACACACACACACACGCACACACAGAGAGAGAGAGAGAGATGAAGGATGTGAAGCATCAGACAGTGTGAGAATGTGCAGTAGTCGCAGCTTCCTCTGAGTCATGAAGATAAAAAAAACATCCAAGTTAAACAAACAGCGAGATGCTGCAGAAACTGAAGAATAAAAAAAAACAATATAGAAGTGGAGCTGCTGCTCTGGATGTTCACACTTTTACATGTTTTATATTTTCCTTTATGTGAATATTGGTGTTTTTTCGTTCTCTGTTCTTGATGAAGTTTTATGAATTTTCTTCTTGTCACTTTCATGTAAAAAATAGAAGAATTTAATTTATTTGAATGAAGGTAAAGCTGATGAATCATACATGTATTTATCTGAAACTTGTTTGTTTGTTTGTTTGTTTGTTGGTGTAGCTGTGATATTAAAAGAAGAAAAACAAGTGACAGCAAAAAAAAAAAAAAGAAATAAAAAAAGAGCTGAAAAACAAATGAAGTTTCTGATCAGTGTGTAGAAAAATACAGGACAAAAACGCGAATATACGTCAGAACAATACCATGAGAAGAAGAGAAAGTTACAGATGTTTAGAAGGTAAAGGTTTGATAATTAGCATTAAAAACAAAGAGCAGCTGAAGTTCATTGGATCGGTTGAGCAGGAATTTGTGCATAAACAACAAAAGAAACATGAAAAGACACTGGATCATCCAGATGTTTCATAATTCATCCAGAACATCCTGAACATCTGTGTCTGGTTTGTGTAAAAAACGTCACTCTAATCTGCACAAATGGCGCAAAAGGAAACGGGTCACTGAGGTTCATCCTCTGGAGACAATGTGTGTCCCAATGTTTCAGTGAGTTGTTAAGTGTTGAGGTGTTTCTCCTGCAGCCGCGGCGCTGAAATAATCTCAGCTCACAGATTTAATTTATTACCAAAGCTCTCAGATATTAATTACTCGGTGAGGTTTACTGATAGCCAAATAATTAAGTTAATGAAGAGGAAGTAAAGCGATCAGAAGCCTGATGGTGATGTCACACGGGCCCATTTTAATTTGAGAGAGCAGCAGTGTGATGAGTGTGTGTAACGTTTTATTAGCTCCTCATGTTCGGGCTGTGATTAAAGAGCAGACTGGAGGACGGGGAGGATGGAGGCGTCTCACACAGTCACATATTCATACACTGATTAAATGTTTTCTTCACAAACTGATCAGGTGGAAACGGCAGCAGCTGCATCATTACAACTGGAAAACTGAAGAAATTAAATGTATTTTTCATGAAGAAAGATTCAGCTGCATCAGGTTTATGTGTTAATTAATCGTAGCTAATTATAATAATAATAATAATAATAATAATAGATTCTGATTCTCTGTCACATCTGAACCACACTCTTTTCTTTTACATCTTTAGGAATCAATGTCATCTATGATTAAGTTTATTAATATAACTTATCTATCTTTTATCTGAAGATCTGAACAAATGGATCTAATTTAACAAACTCATAATGCACAGAAAACAGTCAAGATTAAGTTGAATTCATCATAAATATGATTATAACACAACTAATTTTATTTGTATTTCTGTCTATTTTGCATCATCACCACTGTTTTAAATGTTTTATTCTAAAGACATAAAAAAAATATAGCGACAGTATTGATTAAAATGAGACTGTACTTTGTACTCACTGTACAAAGTACAGTGAGTGATGATGTTACCGCTCTACACATACTATACATCATATAGTTTGAGCTATAAAATGTTTATAGTATCAATTAAATATAGTTCAAAAAGTCATAATATCAGCTTTTACAACAAAATAAGACGAGAGAAGCCTCTGAGCACAAAAGGATTGTGTTTTAGTTTATTATGTTCTCTAGCATCAAGAAACCAGAGCTGATGAATTAATTCATAGAAATTTGATGATTTTGATAATTACGTTAAACCAAAATGCCCCCTATTATCATCCATCTCTGATGTTTTCTTGTGTTTCTATCACAATAAATTCACTAGCTTGATATTTTTAACATTTAAGACACTTTAGTTGGTAACAGTGATAAAATAATACCCAAGGTTTATGATACAAATAAACGTAATATCTTAAAACTAGAATTTCACGCAGGTTTCCTCTTTAAGGACTTAATACTGATCATTCATATTATGTTGACTGAAATGATGTAGAAACAAAACATGGATGAACGATATGTTAATAAATGTGAAGCTGCAGACACATGAAGCAGCTTCACTGCTTAAACTTTAGTTAAAACTTTCAGTGACTTTATTTTCATCCTTTGATTTAGAAGCGGAGAATTGCAAACGTAACGAGCTGCAGACTGAACCTCGATCAAGCCGCAGCTTTTAATTTGGCTGATGAAAAATCACACGAATCGATAGGAGCTCGTTTAGTTGTGTGACTTGTCAACTGTATGACTGATGTTTTATGACACAGGCCTCGGTGACACAGAACAAAAATCACAGCTAATTGATAAGGCAGCGTAGGAATATATGGAGGTCATTGATTCCTTTTCTGCTCTAATTTAATCTGAATACTTCAGTCATGTTGATTAAAAATTCCTCACGTAAATTACAGTCAGTGCTGATAATTCTGTCACTTATTCTGAACCAAAGTGCTGACGGCCTCCTGCCTCTTTCTGTTTTTTAACCAATAACACACTGAGAGCCTTTTTCTTTCTATAAAAATGTTTCACTGTCTCTTGAATCAGTCAAGTCACCTCTGAGATGTCAAACACTGAGCTGTTACCAGAATCCTCCATTTTCATAGTTAGACAAATAAATCGGCCTCTTTTTGCTTTGTTGGATGATAAATCAGGGAACCCTTAAAATATTTACACCCTGGAGTTTAATCAATCAGCAGAATGTCAGGCTCATTACGTAAATATGAACAGATTGTGCGATCTTTTAAGGTAATCACATGTATTGGTGCAGGTTTCCCCAGGCCCTGTCCTGTCACTTAACTAATGGCTGAGTGAGCGAGTGAGTGACGGGGCCTAATAAATTCACATCTGTCCGACTTAAAACACTGTTCCAAAGCATGAAAAAGGCTCAGTTTTTACCAATAAAGTTTATTGAAAAGGCGTGGCGACCAGGGAATGTATTCATGGGCGTCTTTTATTGTTGCAAGAAATGAATATTACAGGTGTTTTACCAGTTATTGTGACACAGTGATGATCACGGCCTCATGGAGTCAGTGTGACCTTCACTTTGTGCTGATCTGCAGAAACATTCAGTCTCACTGGTTCTGTTATTAAATCGGGTTCATCTGAACATAAAGATGCACAAAAACACAGACAGAGACAGAATGATGATCACCGATTTAGATTTAACAGTAAGATTTTCAGAATGAAAAATATGAATAAAAATTGAAATGTGACATAGTAATGGGAACTCAGCTTATTTATAAGGAAATAAGATATGGAGCAAAAATATAAAATTGTTTCATTGTACCAGACTCACCAGATACATTAAAGGGAGAAGAAATGTCCAGGACTACAGGTTTACTCACAAACAAGTAAAGTCCAATGGTGCCCTCTGGTGTTGAAACTAAAGAAGACACTTCACCCATTCGTACTGCAACAAAGAGGCAGTTTGGATCAGTTCTACAACAAATCACATCATATATATATATATATATATATATATATATATATGTGTGTGTGTGTGTGTGTGTGTGTGTGTGTGTGTGTGTGTGTCTTTTGTAGCTGAGTTGTTTTGAGTCCCTTCTCCTCTGTCTCCTCTTTGTCTCTTTTTGTAGTTTTGCATCTCTAGTTCTGTAGTTTTGTTGTCATTTAGAATCTTTTTGCTGTAGTTCAGTTGTTTTTTTTGTCTTATTTAGTGTTTCATTGTAGTGGTGTTTTTCTCTTTATAGTCAGATTCTATAATCATTTTTGCCTCTTTGTAGACAAGTTGTTTTGAGATTATGATATTCCAGTGTTTTTTGTAGATGGGTTTTGTGATCATTTTGTGTCATTTTGTTGTAGCTTTGTATCTCTATAGTTTTGTGGTTTTGTAGTCATTTAGAGTCTCTTTTCTGTAGTTCATGTCCAGTCTTGGGTGTACATCTTAATCCCTTTTGTGTGATTTGATTTAGCGCATAGCAGCTCTATTAGTGCCTCTTTCCTTTTGATACATTTGTTTTAGGTGCTTTTGATTAGCACCATGGCCCTTTCTGTTCTCTATTGTTTGTTAATTGATATTTATTTACCTCCAATAAATTGATATCCTCTGTTTGACCCGAACAGCTGTTTTTTATATTATTTCTCCATTTCACTTACTGTAGTCAAGTTCAAATGGTCAAGTTCAGTCTTTCTGCAGACTGCAAAGTCCAGTATTACTCAATAATGTTACTTATTACAATTTAGACAGTAATGCTGTAATGTAACTAATTAGTTTACTAGTTTTCTATTATGAATCACATTTTTCAGGTAATTTGCCACTGTTCATGTCTACTGTTTCTCTGAGACACTGGTTTGTGTCCATCAACTCATCTGGACTCCAGATCCAGATTTTTTTTTAAAAATTTATTATTATCATTATTATTGTTGCAGTTTTGCATCTTTCAAATCATCCGATTGACTCTTTAACCAAAAATGTGATTTAAATATTTAAAATACAGTCCGTGTCCAGTAAAACCTGATCATTAACTGACCAGTAGGTGATTATAAGTGAACCATGTCTGACCTTAACCCCGTTGCGCTGCGTTTCTTCTTCATGGATAAAAACTGCGCATTTTTTGCGCCGCTCTGCTCTCGCGGGTGCGCTCGGTTGTGTGGGCGGTCCGTCCTCAGCAGGGCGGGACTCTGTGTTTCTAAAGCCACATGATGAAGCGATGAAGTGTGTGTTTGATGTGTAGAGTTGTGCAGAGTTGTCTGAGCTGAGCTCCAGAAGTGAAAACCTGCAGAGTTTACAGAAAAACAAAAAACAACAACAAACTGAAACATTATCATGTCTGACGTCACGTCGTCCTCCGCGGAGCTCGGTGAGTTTCTCTGCGCATGAAAGTTCAGTTTAAGGTTTATTAATGATCCACATGCAGGATGTTAGCGGTGTGGCTAACATTAGCCAACGTGCTTCATTAAATCTGTCTCGTGTCCTCGCAGCGATTCTCAGCGTCTCAGACAAAACCGGACTGTTGGACTTCGCCAAGAGGCTGGTGGACGTGGGACTGTCCCTGGTGGCGTCTGGAGGGACAGCTAAGGTCCTGAGGGACGCGGGACTGACCGTCAGGTGGGTCTCCATCATCCATTACAGACTCCCGTCTCTGTCCCTGTCTCCAACCATGTTCCTGATCCGGATCCTGTCCCCTCCTATGTTCTTGTCCTTGTCAATGTTCAACCCTGTCCCTTACTCTGTCCATTATCCTGTCATTGTCTCTGCCCCTGTCTCTAATCCTGACCCTGTCCTTAGCCCTATCATTGTCCTTGTGTTTAACCATGTCCTCAACCCTGTCCGTCCCTATCTCTAACCCTGTCCCTATCCCTGTCTCCAACCCTGTCTCTAACCTTGTCCCTGTCTGTCCATGTCATTGTCTCTAACCCTGACTCTGTCCCCATTTCTAATCCTGTCTGTCCCTCTGTTTAACCCTCACTCTGCCTCTAACTTCGTCCCTGTCTTGAACCCTGTCTTTAACCGTGTCTCTAATCGTGTCCCTGTCTGTCCCTGGGGGTCAGGGATGTGTCCGATCTGACGGGACACCCAGAGATGTTGGGGGGCAGAGTGAAGACGCTGCATCCTGCTGTTCATGGAGGAATCTTGGCCAGAAAAAGTCCCTCAGACTCTGAGGACATGGACAAGCTGCGCTACAGTCTGGTCAGGTGAGACACACACTTTAATGATAATTGTGTGTGTGTGTGTGTGTGTGTGTGTGTGTGTGAGAGAATGTCAAGTCAGGTGATGCGGACAGATGTGGACGTGCACGTGTATTTGATTTTTGCAGCTGGATAATTAGAAACTGCTGCTGTTTCGTCCTGTGACTCTGGTTTGTTCGAGGAATGTGACAAGGTCAAAGGTCAAAGTTTTGGCAGTGTGAACTGATGAATTTAACAACACACCTGATGAAAGTCTGATGGATCTAATCATCCATTATTGATCATCTGATACAAATGATTGTTGTGAGGATGTGACAAAGACGTTGATGATAAATGAATCATCGGTTTAAAACTGAAATAATTTCATCTTTGATTAAATTTTCAGTTGATTGTTTTGTCTTTTATTTATTTTGTATAAAAAAAATCCACAGAACATTTGCAGTGTTCTTTTTCTAAAAGATGATTTAAATTCTTATTTTCTCATTAGAAATTAGCTCTGCTATTAAGTCAGATGTTACGTCTGCACAGGATCTCAAGCATCATCACCGTCATGTGACAAAGTAACTGAAACTACTTCACTTTAGATATTTATATTGTTACAGAGAAGAAGCTCAGATAATCTGTGTGCAGATTTTCACGAGTTATTCCATCTGAACTCATCTTTGTGTCGTCTGTTCTGTATAGAAACCAGTTTCTTTAACTAAATTAACACTGAGTGTCTGAGGACATGGATCCTAATGACGCCCGTGATCTTTGTCATTTCCTCGAGTCCTTTAATTTATTTTCAGCTTAAGAAGCTCAAATCACTCATTGTTTTTACAAACAAGTGTTTTGCTTCTTTGCCTTTTGCCTGAAAGTAAAACAGATTTAAAGAACATCTGCTGATGTCAGACTGTTAATTATCTGCTTTTAACTCACTCATGTTGAGCATATTCACATTTATCCACATTATAACAAAGATAAGCGATGTTCAGTCAGTGCAGCATTGTCACACACACACACACACACACACACACACACACACACACACACACACACACAACACTATCAAGAGAAAAGTAGGAGCCAAAATGAGGAATGAAGGTCACGTTTTGAGTTTTATTTGAAATAATTAATTCTAGAATGAAATACAGAAAGGGTGAAAGTATGAGTATGATGTTTGTTTGTTTACAGAATTTAAAGACAATAATATTAATTTCTTTTTTCCCAGAGTGGTGGTTTGTAACTTGTACCCTTTTGTGAAGACGGTCTCTAACCCTGGTGTGACAGTGGAGGACGCTGTGGAGCAGATTGATATCGGTGAGTTGAACTGTAGATCAGCAGCAGATGGTTTAAAGTCAAATGTGTCTCTCACCTCAGTTTTATTAGCACATCTATCTATCTATCTATCTATCCATTTATCCTTCCATTCATCCATCCGTGCATACCGTTCTATCTAGATAAATACCGGTAGATATTATAGATATATAAACATGTACCTGTGTTTCTTTGTGTTGCTCTACAGGCGGTGTGACGCTGCTGAGAGCAGCAGCCAAGAATCACGCGCGAGTGACGATCGTGTGCGATCCCAGCGACTATTCACTCGTTGCCACAGAGATGGAGAGTTCAGGAGACAAAGACACAAGTGTTGAAACTCGTAGGACTTTGGCTCTCAAAGTGAGTTTGTCCTTTTTACATGAACATCACCCAAATCCAGCTCTCCGACTCTGATCCTTCTAAAAAGTACAAAAAAAAACCCATACATGTTCTGACTGTTGCATTTCTCATCTTTGAAATAAATTAAAGTAATAAAATTGAATAAAAATAATGACTGATAAAAAGAAATGACCGTTTGATGATTTGATTATGAAAATAATAAACAGTGTCAGGCCGACGTTACAACCGAAAGTTGGAGGAACTTGTTTTTCCAGACGTCAGTGAAGTTCGTCTGTCGCTGTTTAAACTTGTTCCTCAGTAAAGGATGTTGCGGTTGTGAGTACAGACTTGCAGCTTCAAATAAGATGTGACTCACGTCTTTGGATTTTTTTTTTTTTTTATGGTTAAAATAATAATCAAGCAAATGAGCTGTGAGACGCCTGAGAAAAGAAACGGTCAGACAGATTTTTCTCTTGTGTTCACCCGTTGTGTTTTCATTGTGTTTGCTCAGAGGTGAAGGTCAGAACGCGACAAAGTCCAGCAGCAGCATCTTATCGCAGGTGTTGAAATGTTTGTAAAGGTTACAGAGTTTAACATTTGGTGACTTTTGAACTTTGACCTCGTGGTCAAACTGATCTGCAGGTTTAAACTTTGCTGTTTTGCTTAAGAGATGATGAGCGAACAAAAAAAATTTGACTGTCGTAAAACAGTCTCAACCTCATATTAAATTCTTCATCGTCATGTGACAAGTTGTAAAAACTCTGAGGTTCGTAACATTCAGGATAAATGATAATGTGTTTATTTCCTCTTCAGGCCTTCACACACACGGCTCAGTATGATGAGGCCATATCCGACTACTTCCGCAGACAGTACAGCGGCGGCGTTTCCCAACTGCCTCTGCGTTACGGCATGAACCCGCACCAAGCCCCCGCCCAGCTCTACACTCTGCTGCCGACCCTCCCCCTCAAAGGTAAACACCCGCCACACACACATCAACTGAGCTACGGGTCTTATATTTGTCTTTTTTTTTTTTTTATCAGTTTGGTAAAAACTCTTTATGTAGTAGCAAAGAGCATGTAAGTCTCCGTAAAATATGAACCTTAAAAACATGTTTACAAGTAAAAGAGAAATAACATGTTAATTATTGAGCTTTGTAGTCAGGATGTTGTTTCCACTGTTTCTTCTAAGCTGAACTAAGTTGATGCAGCTGAGATCTGTCGTCCAATCCTGTAATGAATCTATTTCCTCCAAAGAAAATGAAACGTTTATTTGTATTTTAGCTCAGATGGCATCTCTGTCTGTCTGAGAACTTTATGTTCGTATTTACTCAGTTGTTTCTTTTGTCTCTGGATCCCAGTGGTTAACGGTTCACCCGGCTTCATCAACCTGTGCGACGCTCTGAATGCTTGGCAGCTGGTCAAGGAGTTGAAAAGCGCCCTCGGAATGGCGGCCGCCACCTCCTTCAAACACGTCAGCCCTGCTGGTGAGATGAAAAAAAAACAAAAAAAAAAAACAAAGATTGGACTTGGATATAAAGGGTTTTAAAATGTGTTTAATTAATCACGTTCACCTTTGTAACCTGAAGGAGCTGCAGTCGGAGTCCCTCTGTCCGAGGAGGAGGCCAGAGTGTGCATGGTGCACGACATGTTGAAGGATCTGACGCCGCTGGCAACGGCCTACGCTCGGGCCAGAGGTCAGAGACTCTAACCCGCACAGTCACAGCAGATAAACTTTTGTTTTTAAATCTGTTTTTGTAATAAAACTGTCCACATCCTCAGGTTCAGACCGGATGTCGTCTTTTGGAGACTTCATCGCTCTGTCAGATGTTTGTGACGTTCCCACTGCCAGGATCATATCAAGAGAGGTAACTGTGTCAAAGAACCTTTTTTAAAATAGAATTATTTTTTATTTACCCATGATTGATTTAAATTTCTCTCAGGTTTCTGATGGCATCATTGCTCCTGGTTATGATGAAGAGGCGCTGAAGATCCTGTCCAAGAAGAAGAATGGAAACTACTGTGTCCTCCAGGTGAGAACTTTGTATCTAATTGAAGTAAAAATTTTCTTTTTTTTGTATTTTGACCTTGTGTGTTTTCATCTCAGATGGATCCAGACTATGAGCCTGATGAGACTGAGGTGCGAGTGTTGTTTGGCCTTTATCTCAAACAAAAGAGGAACACAGCGCTCGTCGATAAGGAATTCTTCAGCAACGTTGTTTCCAAAGGCTTAGTGAGTTGATAACAGTGGATTCATGTTGACACTGTTGTTTTAAAATATGGTTTCTTAGTGTTTTCTCACTGATGTTTCAGCTCTCTGAGGAAGCTGTTCGTGACCTCACTGTTGCTACCATTGCTGTTAAATACACTCAGTCCAACTCCGTCTGCTATGCTAAAGATGGACAGGTGAGAGAACAGGCAGGCGAGAATCCATGTGATCCACGACTTCATTGCAGATGATTAACCTCATCTCGTCTGTTTCTGCAGGTTATTGGTATCGGAGCGGGTCAACAGTCTCGTATCCACTGCACCCGCCTGGCAGGCGACAAGGCTGACAACTGGTGGCTCAGACATCACCCACGTGTCCTCAACATGAAGTTTCGCAGCGGCGTAAAACGAGCAGAGATGGCCAATGCCATCGACCAGTATGTCAGCGACACCGTTGGAGAGGTTAGAGAGGGAAACGGAGAGAAGATATTATCGATTTCTGACACTGTCTTATTGTAAAATATGTTTTGTGACTGTGTCTGCAGGGTCCGGACCTGGCTGTGTGGAAGTCGATGTATGACGAGGTACCGGAGTTTCTGTCAGTGACAGAGAAGAAGAAGTGGATCAGCTCACTGCAGGCAGTGGCCGTCAGCTCTGACGCCTTCTTCCCCTTCAGAGACAACATAGATCGAGCCAAACGGGTAAATGATGCTCATTATTTCTTCTTTTTCCCCACACTAAAGCTGATGTGTGTTGCACGGCGTGAGCTCACTAACGTCTCTTCACTCTGTGTCTGCAGAGCGGCGTGGAGTTCATCGCAGCTCCGGCTGGCTCCGCCGCAGACGAGGTTGTGATTAACGCCTGTAACGAGCAGGGAATCACTCTGGTTCACACCAAAATGAGGCTCTTCCACCACTGAGCTGCTCCGAAAAACAAAATCTTTCAGTTACTGTAACTGTAGCTAATATCACTGATACTCGGATCATTCCTCAGCTGTATCGTGGTCACAGATGCACGGTTTTCTAACACATTAACACAACATGATGCATTAACTGTTGATTGTAGTTCAGTAGCATTTCTATGTGAAATAAACACTATATTAAAGTTCACAAATCTTCTGTGTGTGTTCATCTTAAAACCTCTGCAAAACCAGCAGGTTGACTCTATATGGAATTCAACTGAATATATTGCCTTTATTTTATCACTTTGATTGTCCAGTTCCCAGTTGTCCAGTTTCTTTAAGGCAAATTTGTCACTTTCTTCAAGAGTGGACATTAGAGAGAACTAGAGGAACTAGTCATGTCAAACTACATTTTCACAACCAGTGCAAAAGTTTGCCCATAAACCTCTTGTGAATAAAACAAACCTAACATTGTGCTTGGGTTTCAGGATTTCTCCAGCTTTATTAAAATAAGGGACTTTTTTGTCAAAGGTAGAAATAACTTTGGCACCGACAACAAAGTACAAAAATAGAACGGTTCAAATTCTCACATCCCAGTTCACACATTCACACGATGAGAATTAAAGGGATAAATTAGTAGAAAGTGTCAATCACACACAGTGCGGCCCCTCGGGAACAGATGAAGGGCAACAGAAAAGAGAAGCACATTTTCATGGACAGTTTAAACATTAATGTTAATAAAGACATTGACATTCTTTAACACAGTGCTAACTTTCTGACAGTTTCTGCTCTTTGATTAGGAAACATTTCTACTTTTTTTTTAAACAGAAATCAAAAGCCAGTTTGACAGGTAAATAAATCTGACTGAATAACTTTTCATTTTCAAATAGAGCAAGAATTTAGAGACTTTATCTGTCAACAGTGAAAAGACTTGAGAGAAAGGACAAGGGTTGATCAGGCAGCGAGGCGGTGAAACATCTTTTAGCAAAACGTGTCAGAAAATGAGAAGGCGGTTGGTTCGGTTCAGTTCAGTCAGACAGCGTGAGACAGTGCAGCGATTGGACGGTGACGGAGCGAAGCAGATGTCACTTGACTGATCTGTTATTCCCGAGGGTTTTGAGGAGCAAGGGCGTCAGCCAGTAGTTCGGGTCGGAGGCACTCAATGGGGCAGTGGATATTCTGCAGGAAGGTTATCAAATGCAAGAGGCACATCGCTTTATTAAAACTGTTCATGTTTAATCAAGTAGATAACCATGAAATGTATTTATATAATTCAACACTATGTCCACTGACCTTGCGTAGAGTGTTGTCTCCATATCTAACGGGCTGCAGCAAACTGGCATCAACATCAGCTCCTGGTCTGCGACAGTTCTCACATCTCCAGCCCTGATTGCACAAAAACACATTAATGCACACATTTAAACCTGATTCATTCAACACAGTGACAGTCATCAAAGTCATCCACAGCATCAAGCTGAAATAAAACATCACCTGTTGTCCTCCATAACATGTGCAGGTACAGATGGCACCTAGATATTCCTTCTGCCACTGGTTCCCAACCTGGTACATTTTTCCTTCATCGTAGCAAACCGAGTCGTCTGTGTAGAACACATCATTGTTAAAACTCCTTCATTTCTCTCTCTCTCTCTCACAGAACGCTTCTGTTGGTGTTAAATATCATCTTACGTGGTTCACACTTGAACTCTCCTTTGCCATTTCCAATGCAGGTGCAGCTCATCAAGTGGCCGTTGTCTCCGCGGCGGTCCCACTTCTCTCCAACGCGATAGTTGATGCCATTATCATGACACCACTCTGATGACAGACGAAATGACAGTGAATTAATTATTTTAGAACGACAAACACACCTGTGAACTGCAGGATAAAGACTTATAAACTTACTGGATGAATCACATCTGAAGTGACCAGTTCCGAGACCGAGACACTTGCACCACAGCTTGAATCCCGTCTCAGACATTCGCTCCCATTCAGCTCCAACATCGTGGTGCGTCGCAGTAAAGGCATCGTAGCATGAGTCTGCACCAGAAGAAGCTGTGTCTGGGACTGAAACACAAGGTGAAAAGATGATCAGTCCCATGTTGTAGCAAACTAATTGGATTACATGTTAAAAACAGGGGACTTTAGGACTGTTATAAACAGTTTCATGGAAAAGCCTTCAAGTTGGAGGTTGTGGTTCACTTCTGGAAACAGGAGTTTCTTGTCTGGTTTTGGAACAAGTTCAAGTACCCCAGGATCTTGGTAGAGCGCTGTACTGGACCAATGAAGACAAAGCTGTCAATTCACCAGTAGGCCTACATTCTTACTCATCTGATTTGACATTTGTGAGCTTTTGGCAGTGACATAAAAAATAAGGTTGCATGTGCAAGCGATGATCTGGACACCCCCTTGACATCCCCATTAGCAGTTTTTCCAGGTATGTCCAACCAGGGGGAAAGGTTAGGGTTGACACAGAACAAAGTGGAGGGATTTTATTTCCCATCTGGCCTTGTAGCGCCTTGGGTTCGTCCAGGAGGAGCTGGAAAGTGTTGCTGGGGAGAACTACAACTAATGCCCCTGTGACCCAAACAATAAGTGATAGAAACAAACGAATTGGTACAATAAACCAGGGTAATAGAGAATAAAACCAGCTTTACACTCAGCAGAGCTTACTTGTGTTTCCGACAGTGACAACCTGTTCCAAGATCCTTTTCTTGAGCGCCCCTATCAGAGCTTCCACCATCACGTTGTAGTCGGCTCCAGGGGTAAGTCCAATCAGGGTGGCAGATGTGGCTGAGCCTGGCAGTCGGACCTGAACAGAGAGAGAAACAAACAACATTTGTCCACACGAAATAAAAGATGACTGATGATCAGATCCAGACTCAACTTGACTGCATGGTCCTTGACTCTTACCTGGAACATCTTTTCGTTTAGGTGCGTGAGCGGTTCGCAGGACACCAGGTAGGCATCGCTCTGCCGGTGAGGTTTCCAGGAGACAGTGGTGCGAGTCTGGGCCTCCTGCGGGACGCCGGTCTCATTACCGAATACGGTGCCAACGGGTACGTTGAGCTTCAGTATGGGCAGCCTGCGACCCTCTGCATCAGGGAGGGGCACAAACACCAGCGGCTCACGAACTTGCCCGTATGGATAGTGTAGGTTGCCAGTGTTACCATTGTTTCTGTTGTTGTCTCCGTACTCCACATGCTGGCTCTGACCGCCTAGCCCATCGTTGCCGCTGGTGCCCACTACTTGAACTGTGTTGTCCAAGTCAGTTTCAGGCACATCCAGCACACCAACATCTCTGTGGCGGTCGGGCAGGGGGAGGAAGGAGTCATGGTCTGGGCGGGAGAGATGGGGTTAGGGAAGCAAGCAGGTTAGATGATGGGGAGGTGAAGCAGAGCTGCTGTGACATATCTCAGCCAGCAGGGGGCGACATATATGCAGTATCACTGAGCCATTAGTTCATGGCAAAGTGCGTCATAATGCAAACATATGACAAACACACAAGGTATTTTGAATGACATTTCTGTGGACATTCAAAATAAAAACTGGTATTATTGTTTTAGGAGGGTAATGCTAATGGGCTGCATGTCCGTTTTATCTGCAGCAGCTGATTCAGCTGAGCAGATTGAAGCTGTCATTCAAACCATTGATGTTTACTCACAGTTAATATGACTGCATCTTTGACCATCTTTGACTCACATGTCACACTAAGAATCACGTATCACACTATGGAGATAAAGTGTATAAATACTCACGAGTCCTGATCCTGCCAACCAACGGTGTGCTCCTCTGTGTGTTCTGGATGGCAATGATCTTGATGATGTACTCAGTGGCTGGTTTCAGGCCTGAGGAGACAAAATTATTATCACACAGTGGAATTTATGAGGTTTTTCTTAACTTTGTGTGAGAGAATAATAACCAGATATATTCAGTGTACCAGAGATGGTGGCATATGTCTGTCCAGCGTGGGGTCGTGGGATGAGCTCCTGTGGCGATCTGCCTGACTCCTCGTAGGTGATGTAGTATCCTGTGATTTGAGTGGCTGGTGGCTGCCAGGTGAAGGAAATGGAGTTGGGGGTCAAAGATGTGAACTGGAGGTTGGTAGGAGCCTGGACCACTGGTTGTTCTTTACAGAGAAATATCAGGTTAGTTTGATGCATCTGCTTTTAGTCGTGAAATAAAAGATGTGATGCAGATTTGTGGCGTACTTGTTTGAGTGGTGAGGGTGAATGGGGCACTCCTGGTGTTGCCATTCAAAGTGTACAGGTTCACAGTGTACCTTGTGCCAGGCTGCAAACCTTTGAAAAAAAAAAAAAAAACGCTTTTAATCACATGTCCAAAGTGTCTCCACTGGTTGTAAAGTTGGAGGATGTGACGTACCTGTGAGGGTGAAGGTGTAGGTTCCTGCAGGGATATTCCTGCTGATTGAGGGCTGTGAGCTGCCGAAAGGTGTCGCTTCGATAAGGAAGCCAGTGATGGTTTCTGTCTTGGTGCGCCAGTCCAGTGTGATTGATGAGTCCTTAATATCAGAGATACGAACACGACGAGGAGGACTCACATCTGCAGAGACAAAGCGAGATGACAAAACAACGTGAAACAAAAGCAGCAGGTGAAAACTGATGACTCGACATTATCGTTCAGACAATAACCTTCCAGTGTGGTCGCCTCGGTCGTCACCGGTCTGCTGGTGACAGAGTTCTTCAGAGCATAGACTTGGACCTGGTATGTTGTTGCCACCTATCGTGACACAGACAGTTGATATTTAGTCACTGACTGACTGAATCTGTGGAAATACTGAGATTAGGCCTGTGTTTTACCATGAGACCCGGCACGACAACACGTGTGGTGTCTGGAGCGACGTTCATCTCTTTGCTGGGGCTGTTGATGTTCTTTGGGATGATGACCACGCGGTAACCCGACAGGTGTGCGTTGGGAGCTCGCCAGGACACAGTGAAGACGGAGGGACCAATTTCTGAGATGACCAGGTCAGTTGGGGCAGGGATGACTGAAGCACAAAACAAACATATGCACATTTAGAGCTGGATTCAGAGTGAATATAAATACAAATTATGACCGTATTGATGTTGTCTGTGTGGTTCTACCTGTGGCCTGGGTTCCCACCAGCGGTGTGCTGGTTGTATGGCCATGCAGGGCGATGACTTTAACAGTATACTCTGTCCCAGGGCGAAGGCCTCTCAACACCACAGTGTTCTGATCACCTCTGGGTGCTGGACGCAGCTCCCTCTCAGGCTCCTCGGAGCTGGAGTACAGGACACGGTATGATGTCACAGTGCCATCCGGGCTGTCCCATGTGATGCGCATTGAGGTGGAGTCAATGTCAGAGAAAGTCAGGTCTTTGGGACGATCCATTGCTGCAGGAAAACAGATGGAGATCATGAGGAAATCAAGTTAATGCAGAAAGCAGCAACTACACAACAAGTCATTCTGAGAATTGACTGAACTAACCAGTGGTGGCGTAGTCTACCACGGGGGCTGAGGGCTGTCCATCTTTGCTGAGGGCGTAGACACTTACAACATACTCAACAGTTGGCATCAGACCAGTGAATGTTACCTCTGTCTGATCTGTGATGAGGAGCAGAGCAGACATCACAGAGAGGAAGGTGATGTGTGGAAACAAAGACAATGCTCATCTTGTATTTTTGTCTTATCTTACCAGGAGACACCATCTCAGAGTAGGACGGTCCAAATCTATTCTTGGGGACACTGGTGACCCTATAGCCTGTGATTGGCCCCTGAGGAGGAGACCAGCGTACCGTGAAGGCATTATCACTCACATCAGTCACCTTCGTGTTGGTGGGAGACTCAGTATCTGCAGAGACGATTGGACAGAATGAGCATTACACTGAGAAAAAGGCAGTTAAAAGGAACAATCTTGATGGACTTTGCTGTACCAGTCACGTGTGTGATGGAGACAGGTGTCTTGGAGGCAGGGCTGTCGCCTCGTCCAGAAACAGCAAAGACAGTGATGGTGTAGTCGGTGCCGGGGGTCAGACCAGTGATGGTGGCGGTGGTCTGAGAGCCAGGGATGGAGAACTCCTGAGGAGTCTCACCATCTATAAAGACAATGAGGATCAAGTGTTAAAGTGAGAATCTGTTTAAGTTCTTAGAAGAAACATTGTCAGTAATACACAGGCACTGACTTGAACCAGCATAGGTGATCCTGTAGTTCCTCACTGTGGCTGTGGGGGCATCCCAGCGGATGGTGATGCTGGTTGGGGTGGATGATGTTACCTCCAGATCAGTGGGAGCATCAGAGACTGAAAACAAACAATTACAATCAATGTTCAGCTGAAAAAGATTATAAGCAATGTTAGGAAATGTTGGTGAAACTCACTGGTGGCCTGAGTTCCCGTCAGAGGTTCACTCTCCTGGTTGCGGCTGACGGCGTAAATGTGAACAAGATACTCAGTCTCTGGCTCCAGTCCAGTCAGAGTGAAACGGTTCCTGCTCGGCGGCAGCCTCTCATCCTTTGTCCGCCCACCACTCGTCTTCTGGTAGCTGATGCGGTAGCCACTGATGACAGACGTTGGAGCCAACCAGTGAACGGTGAAGGAGTCAGTCTTGATTTCAGAGAAGTCCAAACCAGTAGGGGAGTCCAGAGCTGCAGGAAGATGTGATGGTCACAGAAATAATCTTGGACTTTTTTTGTGCTCGTTTTGTTTAAAAACATGGCGGCATGTCATGCCTTGTAGTATGAAATCAAATCAATGTGTTATTTTAACACTAGCAGCATCTTTAGGTCCATTTCTATAAACCAGTGTCACACTCACTTGTCCTTGTTGTGCCAGCGACCGGTGCACTCTCTCGTTCTCCGCTCACACACACAACACTGATGTGGTATTCAGTGTTGGGCAGCAGGTCTGTGTGGAAATGAATGGAAGATCAAACAGATGGTTTGATGTGCAACAGTGCAAATAAAAATATTTATACTAGGTCTTCACGGCATCTTACTCTGAAGAAGGAAGGTATTGGTGCCTCCACCAACGTTAACCTCCTTAAAGTCATCATCTGTGGCCACCGGGTGGTAACGGATCACAAACCGAGAGATGTCATCAGACGTGGCAACCTGAGGATACGCCCATGTCACCCTGATGTGGTCAGGACCCATCCCGCTAAACTGCAGGTTGGTGGGAGATGGGATGGCTGCAAGAACGAGGGGTTAAAGTTACAGTCAACACAAAGGAAACAAAGAGGTTAACTATAAAAAATAACTACATTCTTTGTTAACTTAACTTCGGTATCTTAATCATTTCTGTCAGATTAAAGCCCGAGCCCCGTCCCACCAATGAGAGAGTGAAAGAGTTAAATCACCAGCTTGTGTTTGCTTTGTGTAAGTGGTCGATTGGCTTTCCCCTTCCTCTGTTACAGTGAAGATATTGATGTCATAGTCCACGCCCGGCTCCAAGCCACGAACCGTGTAATAACCAGCAGATGCATCCACCATATCTTGAAAAATTGGCAAGCTCTCGCCTGATGCTACTACCATTATCCGGTAACCAGTAATGGCAGAATAGTTCAGTGGGATCCAGCGCAGGCCAATGGTGGTGTCAGTAATGTTGACAAAGTCAATGTGACGTGGTTTGGGGATGTCTGCAGGGGTTAGGCCGGGTGTAAAGCGCAAGCAACATTAGACAGACAAACATCCAAAGCCATAATTATTATCACAGTCATTTCATTCCCATTAAAGCAGTCAGAGGTTCACTCAGTGTGACAAGAGCCATGCTGGATCATAACCAATTACTTCCATCAATTCACATTCACATCATTTATTATCATAAATATATTATAATTAAAGCAGCGACTAATTCTACTGTTCTGTGCATGCAGAAAATAAATTATATCACCATCACCATAAGGAAACATGATCTTCATGCACGGCAGGTTTACCACTGATCATGTTAGTGACACGTTGAGCCATTAAAGCTGCATTAAATAAACCAAAGTGGCAGCTGAACCACCCTTTTGACATCTTTTAGTTGATTGTTTTGGTTTTAGCAGGCTTGTCACATCAGCTGACGGTGACGTCATGTGATCATTAGCGGCCAAATGTTCATGAATGCAGCTTTAAGAAACCTGTTTTTATTTACTTTCATTTTCTACACCAACTTCTAGCTGAATAAATTCCTACATGAGCTCCAGCATAAAGAAGAAACAGTGTGAGGTGGGAATAATGAAAATTACTGTCATGTGGTGAAACTCTGCAGTTGGCTCTAGTTTAACTAGTTTCATGGAAAATTTGTCTCTCACTCTTTGACACAGACGCTGGTCTTTTTAAGTGGCTGCAGTTGAGTGTTTGACGTCTCCGTGGTGCCCCCTACCTGTCGTCATTACAGTGGACAGAGGCTGACTTTCCAAATGGCCCTTAGTAGTGTAAAC
This sequence comes from Polydactylus sextarius, assembly GCA_016801845.1. Lineage (NCBI taxonomy): Eukaryota > Metazoa > Chordata > Actinopteri > Polynemidae > Polydactylus > Polydactylus sextarius. Next base: position 18,706,356 of record CM028906.1, read on the forward strand.
ACTGACGTTGTACTCGATCCCCAGATTCAGGTTCTCTAAGATGACTGAGGTTTGATCCGGACGGACTATCTCCTCCAGAGAGTTTCCTCGCTGGCCGTTGGTTGGCGTGCTTGTCACCCTGTAGCCTGTGATGCCTGCAGAGGGTGGAGAGAGAACATAATGTAAAGAGGTTGGGTCACTGTGAGAAATGAAAAGGAAATACCGGGAAGAGATGTTAGTCCTTGTGAACCAAAATTCCCATTTGATGGCCAAGGTCTAGACTTGGCGTGAGTCAGTGCGTGGGAAGCACAGTCAATATTTACCTGGTGTTCTGGAGGCGACCCAGTGAACTGTGAGATCTCCTGTGTTGGGGTTGGACTCCAGTCTGAGGTCGGTGGGAGGAGACACGGCTGCAAGGACGGAAAAAACAGGTCGATACGATGGTGAGAAACAACTTTCATACTGAGTCCAATCAGCTTTAATTCATTCTGATAATAAATTAGAGCGACTCTGTCTTTTAGTTAATGAGATTACACACATGTGACAACGGTGCGGGTGATGGGGTTTCCACGGTTGCGTCCATTGAAGATGGGTTGAACACTGTATGAGTACTCGTTTCCAGAAATCAGACCTGGAATATGAATTCTTCCAGAGTCAGATGTCTCCACTCTGGGAGACTCACCCACTTCACTTGGCAGCACACTCAGCTGTGGACAAGGAAGCACACGTGGATCAGAAACATGAAATTAACTGGAGACAGAACAACTCAACAGGAATCATGCATTACCTTGTAGCTGAAACGGCGGACAGGCGTCCAGGTGATGGTGATGAAGGTGTCACCGACTTCTGTGTCGTAAGCTGGAGCACTTCCCAGCTGAGGAGCTGGAGACAGAAAAGGACAAATGATTTTCAAGTCACTGCTTCTATTTATTCAACTACTGATGATGATGTGTGATTCTGACACCGACCGGTGGTGAAGTAGGTGGTGACGCCCTCGCTCAGTGTGTTGTCCAGCTCAGAGTGCAGCACGGCTGTGTAGCGGGTGTCAGGACGCAGATTCCTCAGAGGATACTGGGTCACTCTTCCTGGAATCCTCTTCTCAACAGGGGTGGAACCCTCGATGCTCAGGAAGAGACGATATCCACTGACGATGGCACGAGGAGCCTCCCAGACAACCATGGCGCTGTCGTGGCCGATGTCGGTGAAACGCACGTCACTAGGCGAATCAGGTTCTGGTGGAGACAGAGAACATAAAACACGTGAAGCAGATGTGTAATGTCCTTTGTTTTGTTTTGCTTTGTTTTGTTTTGTTTTTTTACATCTGGACTCATTTGTCTGTCATTATTCTTACTGGTCATCTTCTCTCCAACAAGTGGCTCGCTCTCCACGCTGCCACTGATGGCGTAGATGTAGAAGCGGTAGAGTGTTCCTGGCTGCAGGTGGGTGATGTCGGCATAGGCATTGGGTGAAAGGGGAAGCTGCAGGGGCCTTGTGTCTTTGTTATCAGGGCCAACAGGGGAGAAGATCACCCTGTAACCAGTCACCTCACTGGGCGGGCCCCTCCACGTGATTGCGATCTTCACATCTGAAACCTCATAGAACTGCAGGTCTGTTGGTGCACGGACTTCCTCTGTGGACAAGAAGTGGTCACAATCAGAGAGTCCCAAATTATTTAGAGGAATAACATGTTTGTTGATTGATGCAAATAGATGATTTAATACATTGTATTTATACATTAATTGTATGTCACATGTTCTTGTTGCACTGCAGCAGTTTTACATTCTCCTTTATGTTTACATAAAAATAAGAGAAATCTGAAACCTAACTTTACGCATAAAATTTATATCTGGTTGGTTTTGTTCTTCATGTATGATAAATACTACAATCTGCACAAGAACAAAAGAGTCTGAAGTGGAAATCCCACTTCACAGATTTATGATGTCTTTTCTGTTTCTGTAACCACTATAGATTTAAGAGAAGTTATTCTAAGGATGTAAAAAAGAAGCATACAGTGTTACAGCTGTGACATTATCTGTGTGTTATGTGCTCATACCGGGGAGAGGAGATCCGGCTGTGTTGACCTGTACAAAAATCGGCTCACTCTCCTGGTCTTCCTCCACAGCATAGATGCTGATGTTGTAGAGCAGACCGGGTCGAAGGTCGACCAGCCTGACTGAGGTCTCTGAGTCTGGCAGGGTGAGCTCAGTGCTGCTGCCTTCCACTGATGGCGTGTAAACCACACGGTAACCTGCCGGGAACAAAAAGTTGCTTATATTCAGATGCAACAACACACATTTCTACATAAAAAAAAACTCTACATACAGAGAGTTGATCCTACCAGTGATAGGAGCCTGAGGTCTGGCCCAGCTGATACGGATGGATGACTCTCCCACATCGTCAATGGCATGATGAGCAGGAGTGTCAGGAGCTGGTGAGAGAAAAGAACAATGGAGATCCTTTATGTCGTGATCTGAGGTCATTGCTCAAATGAAGAGGAGGAGTGAGCATCCACCTACCTGTGGTCTGTGATGTCGTCAGAATGAGGTTGGGTTGTCCCTGATCTGGAATCTCGTATACGTTGACATTGTATCTGCGTCCCGGCAGCAGGTCGCTGATGGTGACGGAGTTGGAAGTCCGAGGAAGCTCTGAGGAATCAGATAGCAGATTGATGAGCTCACATATGATGAGATTCATTTCATTTCAGGTTTTAATCACACAAACACTCAAAGGTCCTCACCCAGGACCCTGGGCTTAGCTCCATCCTCACTGAGCTCGTACTGCACCCTGAAGCCAGAGATGGTGGAAGAGGCTGAGGTCCAGGACACGACAAAGCTGTTTGAGGTGATTTCAGTCACAGACTCTGAGGTGTCGACCACAGGGGCGGGTTGACTCGTCTCTCCTTCCGATGTCTCCACTTTAAACCAAAAGATATTTGATGTTCACAGGAATATTTTTTTTTTTACATTTGTGTCTCTGGGAGAAGAATGTTTCAGCTCAGGTTTACTCACATGATCCGTGAGTTGTGGTGAAATCAAAACGTGTGACGTCGCGGCGTCCAAAATCCATGACGCTGATTAGCTGACCCTCATACGTGACCCCGGGACGCAGACCACTGATGGTGTAGAAGTTCTGGTGTCTAGGGATAGTGGCCTCTCTCCAGGGAGCTCTATTGTTTTTCTACAGGAAAGAAGCAAAAAGTCAAAAATCAAATTCAAACATTATTGCACACAAATCAACTGAGGTGAAACATTTTTCTCAGCTGCCTAATAAAATAAAAATAATAAAAACATAACGTGACACTTTGAGAATTAAGTGGCTCATTAATTCATTCAAACTTTACACAGTAGTTGGTGTGTTTTGGACTCATTCATTGCCTCTTCCTGCTTCAGGAGTATTTAGACTGGGTTCTGCACGCTGTCTGAAAACGACAGACTGAGGAACATTTGAGTTACTTTAATGTCCAAAGTACACAAACCCCTTCAGGGGGGAAATGTGTTTGACTGCAGTGAAGTTTTATAAACATTTCAAGCAGCTTGTCAGTGTTTGAAGTCTTTAAAGGAAAAAGATGTGTGAGAAAATAAAACTTCTGCGTGGGAGGATATTTACCTTGGAATATCTAAAAACTGTAAAAAGGGTTTGATGTGCCCTCTAATCATCATGTTTGTCCAAACTTCAGTCAACTTTACCCAAAGACTCTGCCTCATTCAGACTGTTCAGACAGAAAAATCCTTTATAATTAGCTTTAAAACTGACTCACGATTCTCCATTTCAGGATGTAGTGCATGATGTGAGCAGAGGACTGCGGCGGCTGCCATTGGATGGGGCGAGAGTCGGGCTGTTTTCCTGCCTCGGTGATGATCACCTGAATTGGTCTGTGTCCGTCTGAGGAGGCAAAGCAGCAGGTGTGAGAACAGTTTGATGAGAAACTTCGAACAAAGACTCGCACCCTGTTAACAGACGTATAAATACAACGGTGTTACCTGGAAAGAGAGTGGGTGAAAAGTGAGATGTGTCAGACAGATTCAGTGTTTTTGGGCCAGAACCAAATCACCAGACAGTGTTAAAACCAGTTCAAATGCCCATTGACATCGTCCAATGTGAGATAACACCACAGTATTATATTTATCAGAGTTTATCCGACATCTGTATCTGTACATCTGGTCACAGACACGTTGCAACTGTAACATTTAAGGTCAACGATTGATTCAGGACACAGAACAAAGTATCAGATGAAGCAACATTTACCCAAACAGTGTGTTTAAACCCCCCCCACCCCCCACCCTCCCTCTGTCCCATGATCCCCTCAGCAGGTCGACTCAGCTCGAGACAGGGGAGGATGAACCACAAACCACAACGACCAGGAGGAGGACGGGATGATGTGATTGGCCAACACTTCCTTATTCTTCATTCTTCATTCGCTTCGACTTCAAAGTGAAGAGAAACCACAACCCCCCGCAGTCCCCCCCACCCCCGACTGACCCGAGGTGAACTTTTTATTTCAGTGACGTGTGATGTTGGATTAGGAGGGTGAGAGGAAGCAGGTAGGTAATGTCAGCAAGTTCAGTGAAGCAACAGCTGAAATATTTTCTTATCTACTGTTTTTTTTTTTTTTTTTTTTATGTCCACGTTCAGGACATTTCTTTCAGCAGCATCTGCAGTTTTCATTGTTTTATAAAACATATAAATGTAAGATCTTTTTCTGAAAACACTGAACACAGTCATGCAGCTGAATAAAGGATTGAACAATTGAACTGTTACTCTTAATTTGACTTCTTACCTTTTTAACTTATATTATCATTCTTGTTGAGATTGTTACTTTATGTTTTTTTGTTCTCGGGGAAAAAATAAACTTCTTGGAGAATGATGCTGGTATGAGAATAAAGTTTTTTTTTTTACCTTGGCCTGTCTGCTGAGGTTCACATCTCAACTCCCCGATGCCGTTTCCGTAGCAGTAACAGCGGTAGTGGATGCCATGGATGGTTTTGTCCCACTGCTCTCCAATCTGATAGAAAGCTTTGTTCTGAGGCTCCTGACACTGATCTGTGACAATGACAACAATGAGAGGAGCTGATTGGATGAAGGGTTTAGTGTTTACACCTGAACCGCTGAGACGCCGACGTACCGATGGCGTCGCACTTCCAGCGTCCTCGTCCTTGTCCGAAGCAGGTGCAGTTCATCATGTATCCCTCGTCATGGCGTTTGCTGAATTCCTGGTTCACCTCATAGGTCAGACCGTCGACAATACACTGATCTGTAGTAGAAACACAGTACCACAACTTTTATTCCTCTGGATCATTTTTTAAACTGTTGTTTCTTTCAGATTCAAACAGAGTTAAACTCTCTGACCTCGCAACTGTGAGTAAGCAATGCAGCTCCACTCCCCGCGGCCGTTACCCAGACATGTGCACTGCATCATGTGACCCATGACGTCGTGGCGTTTGTCCCACTTGTCACCGACACGGTGCATCATTCCATCATTGGTGGTGCAGACCTCCTCGTGGGCTATGAGAAGGAAGACGGAGAGGAAATAAAAACTGTTCTGTCACGGTGTCATCACTCTGCCATGACCGTAAACCTTCTCTGCATCATCAAACAGTTATTTAGTCCCTGATTGTCATCAAACTCACCAGCCATGGGGCAGAAACCAAAGCGCTGCTCGAGGTCGTAATTGTGGGTGGTGCCACACCACCTCATGCCATCACGGCGACCGTCAGAGGTGCAGTCGGTGTAGTTGCGTCCACTGTAGAGGAATGGGAACTGGCACAAGGCGCCGTTGGAGTTTCCTCCTCGTGTTGCTACAATGGCTGTAAATTAATCGATAAGATAAGACAGGAGATAAGATGTCAGCTCAATGCAATGACACCAAAACTAGTAAAATGTTAAAGACTCACCGTTCTTCTCAGTGCAGAAAGAGTATTGTTGATCTCTGGCATAGTCCGAAGTGGTGGAGCACCACAGCTGCCCGTCTGTTCGTCCATCTGAGGTGCAGGAATAATATGTCTTTCCCATGAAGACAAAGGGGAAGGCGCATGGCTGCCCATTGGAGTTCCCACCATACACCTGCGCCCTGGCCTCTGCACAAGAGAGATGAAACGTGGGAAGTTAGAGTAAAAGTTAGAGTAAAAACAGCAAGTCACTGAGTCAGTGAATCACTCCTCCTCCTTCCTCCTCTGGTGCTCACCCCACTCCTGACAGCTGACACCGGTGCCCAAGCAGGTACACAGCATCTGTTTGCTGCCCTGGTTCCTGAACCACTGCTGCCCATCGTAGTAGGTGGCTCCAGAGTCGGTGCGGCAGGTTCCTTCAGTCTCCTGCAGTTTGTGGGTGACGGCATGGGTGGGTGTTACTCTGACAACACCTGTGGCTGCGCAACAAATGGAAAGAGATAAATGTTCACATTAGACTTAAAGTTTCTTCTTCTTACTGAAACTATTGGTGATGTTGGTACTCACTTCGGCCTGCAGAGTGAGCTTCACACTTCCACTCTCCTCGTCCGTTTCCTAAACACAGACACTGAAGCGAATGTCCATTTGCATCAGTCTTTGTCCACGTGTCTCCAATACGATATGACCTTGTGGTGTCCTGGTCATTGCATCGATCTGGTGACAGAACAACATCAGTCAACATCTTCCCTCTAAAGCATGAGACTTATTGTACTTATCTTTGTGTGTTTGTGTTGTTCTTTCTTACTCCTGGAGGTGCAGGTGATGCGTCCGTTTCCTTCTCCCAGACATGTGCAATCCAGCATCATCCAGCCTTGGTATGGTTTCTCCCACGTCTCCCCGACGACGTACGACGATGCAGCCGTGGTGTCGTAGCAACGTTCAGCTGCACAGAACAGAGCGAGGAATCAACCACGTGAAAATTTAATCAATAGCTGTGTCGTAATGATGAGCAAAGAGGAGCCAAGTGTTTGTTTGGACTGTCAAATATTTATAATGCTATCAAACACAAAGAGGCTTCTGGGAAATCAGCCTTCACTTAACTGCAGGATGAACAACATAACAGGACTCACCCACAGGTTTACAGGTCCATTCTCCTTTATTGTTTCCCAGACAAACACACTCCAACATGTAGTCAGCTGTGTCATGAGGCCTCTGCCAAGTGTCTCCGATCTTATAAGACTTGCCTCCTTCATGGCAACGATCTGGAAAAGACACATATGATGTTTAATGTTTAAAGCGCATCAAATCAACTCAAATCTTATTTACACTTTTCATAAAACTTGGATTTTATTGAGGCTTTTTTCGGGTTTTAAAGTGACAGATTTATTGGACTCACTTGCAATGGTGCAGCTGATCTTTCCTCGACCAGAACCGATACAGGTGCAGTCCCACATCATCCCGTCCTTTGGCCGCTCGTAGGTTTCACCGACCCGGTACGTCCGGTCGTTGTACTTGTCATAACATGACTCTTCTACAGAGGAGGAAACACACAAAAGTGAAGCAGCTGTTTCTGCAAAAAAACGCCGCGTTTTTTGTTTTTTTTTTTCTTCTTTCTCCTGCTGCGTAAAGACGCACAGACTGGACAACATGTTCTACATGTTTGGCTCAGGTCTGTGTGACATTATGGGATGGATCAATCAGCTGTGAAACAAGCTGCCTGGAGCCTGACACATGCCTCAGTTACACCGCTGGGTCTCACTGACCTTCAGGCTTAGTGATACACTTCACGCCTGCGGCTCCGTTGCAGGTGCACACCAGAGTACTACCTCGGTACGCTTTCTCCCACTGTTCGTTCGTTCTGTAAGTGCGACCGTTTTCCTCACAGCCGACTAGAAACCATATGATAGGGAATGCAGTTACATAAAGTGCATTCGACATAAAGATCATAACATGATCACTGATGTGGTTTTGGCTGATTTCGGCTCATTTTAAAGGAAATATTAAAGAATATTAAAGAAGATAATAATAATAATAATCATTTTATAATTATATAAAATAATTAAACAAATAATTACGAATAAACATGTGATTAATTAAACAATAATGTTTTTTTTTAATTTATTTCATTTATTTACTTTTTTGTGCGTAAAAATCATGGACATTTAACATGTTTGTTTGTTTTTTCTGTTCGTCCTTGCACCAACCTGCAGAAGTAGCCGCGGTATCGTGGAGCTCAGGATAAATCTGATATTGGCCACTTTGTCTCTTGCTCTTCTTTGGCAAACCATGGACCGCGCTGCTGACGCACAGCGCAACCAGCAGCCCGGTGAGAGGGCTACGCGTCATCCTGACGACTGGAAGGTAAAAGAAGGAGTAAAATGATATCTAGAAGAAATATTTGTGAAGTTTAAAAGAAAAAGAAAAAAAACGGCGCAGATGCAGATGTTGGAAAGTCTGTGTCCCTTATTCTCAGCTGCTCCCAGATGCTGCTGCTTCCAGGTGGGTCGGTGTGCCGCCTTGCAGCTGCTGCGTCAGGACGAGCAGAGCGCAGCGCGCAGCTTTTATACCCAGACCCACCGCCGCTGCCCGGGGGAGGGGGAGGGCTTTAACTGGAGCTAGGATGACCCACCCGACCGTGAGCAATCAAGAAAAAAAAAAAAAGTTATGAGGTTGAGCTTCTGCAAACTGTTCACCCCCTCATAGATGAAAGTTTCAAAACAACAAAAGATGTTTCTTCCAAACTGATGCACCAACTTTTAAATTGAGGATTAAAAACTAAAATGAAAAACTAAACTGAAGTTATGTCTTTAGTTTCCAGTCTTAAAAAAAAACTTTACACTTAGACTATCCTCTCCTACGTTACTGTGGGATATGTAAATAGAAAAGAATTATATAAAATTACATTACGTGTTATTATATTTGTGTTATTGTGGTATTTGTGTTTATACAGTTAAACCTCAAACCTGTCAGCTCCTAGATTGAGGTTTGTTTTATACACACACTACACACACACACACACACACACACACACACACACACACATACACAAATAAAGATAAATTCTTTGCTGTTTGATCTATAAAGAGCACAGAAGCTCTGAGGTGGAACACATCAGTTAGTTCTTGGATCAGACTGAATCCAGACTTTGGTTCAGTCCAAACAGTTTTTCTGTTCACTCTGAGAAATCAATTCAAATCATCAGTGTTTTTTTTTTTTAAGTCACATTTTCCACCGTTTTTCTTCATTTTACAAATAAGTTAAATTTTTTTTTCAGACTTGTAATGTCTATGAGTATAAATAAATCTGTTAACTGACCTTTTGCATGTTGTAATTGCCACAACTGACATCAGTAATATTCACACACACACACACACACACACACACTGTCTCGGTCTTTTCCTCTCCACCTGATCTACATCCATCATGGTGTTTTTCCTTTTCCTTTTATTTGTCATCTGTCTGGTTTGGCCAAGTGTGTGAGTGTGTTTCAGAGAAAACGTCTGTAAATCAAATTTACTCCCAGTCGGCGCGATTCCTTCTGTTTTAACGTTAAAATGAGCCAAAATCTCTTTTTAAAACCAGGTGTTTCACTTCTTAACAGTGTGAGAATAAAGATCGTTTCACATCATAAATAATCATTTATTCGTTTATAATAATAAATGAATAAACACTGTGTGTCACATTCTCTGAATATCTTCATCTAAAGGTGAACTGTGAAAACTTCAGTAACACTGACAACATCAACATTTCTTCCAGTTTAAAACACTTAATGTCAACATCTGTTATGTCTACAGCTTTATATTTAATGGATATTTGCAGGGGTATATTATATTATATTGTATTCTGTATTATTTTTTATACCTCAGGAGCTTTTTGAATTTCTAAAAAATGACGTAACAGACCAGTGAGTCACAGTTACGTTCAGACTGTGGTAGATTAATTTTCTCTGCCAAGAAGTGAAATGTGCAGCAGGCAGAAAGGAGAAAGTGCCCAACCACATGATGCTGTTTTGGTCGTTTTATATGATGCAGGAGAAAAAGCTGCTGGTTTCCACTAAACTTACTCATAACTCTGGTCTTGGAGAGCAGCTTCTGTCAAAGAATAAAACAGAAAACAGTAAAAACACTGTCCTGTGTTTTTAAAGTGACTGAATCACTAATCTCTCTCTCTCTGGTCGGAAAAATCAACTACATATTTTCCATTTGTGAAACTTTTCGACAAAGTTTGGATCAAAACACTGAAGCTTCAAGATCTCAGGATCTTTTTTAGATTTTAGTTTTTCAAAGTGCAAAATCTTTTATATTCACAACCGTTTCCTGAAACGTGCAGCACAATGGAGGAGCTGGTGTAAAAAGAAAGTCTAAATATTTGTGAACAAAAGAGACATTGAGTTCTTAGCAGAGTGGTGTATTTGGGCTATGACTTAATTTCCTGGGCTGTTACGTCTCACTGTCAGATTTATGAGCTGAAGCCTCTGGACGGCAGCCTGGCTTATATCAAAATGATTTGTCTCGTCTCTTCTTCTCTATCACCATTTTTTTTTTTTTTTTTTTTTTTTACAAACTGAACGTCCACATTTCCACAGTGATGGTACATTTCAATTCATCTTTTCTTTGTTGCTGTTATGAAACCTGATGTGACTTTTCAGATATCTATATGACTATGGAGCCTGAATCACGATGAAGTGTTTTAGTTTTAATTTTCCATCTATTACAAAAAAAGACTGAAAATTATTGGACTCAGATGTTTAATGCAACATCTGTTTTTCTTGTTTCTGAAAGGAAGTTACTTTAGATTTGCAACTTTTAGATTAAAGTTAAATCAAAGTCTGAAGAGCAACTTGATTGTAAATCAACTTAAAAAAGATGAGATGTGCAGGATAAAGGATGAGCTGTGATATAAAGCATTTGCAATTTAAAAACTACATTTTCGGTTGGACATTTCGAGTTGGATAACAACATTAAATCTCTCTCACATCATGAAGGTAAATATGAAGCAGCTGCTTCATTTAGTTTGATATAAAAACAGGAGACAGAAGGAAACAGTTAGTCCAACTTTCTCTCTCTCTCTCTCTCTCTAAAAGCAATAAAATCCAACAACAGCATCACATTCCTCCAAAACTGATGGACACACAACAGACAAGAAACTATAAATATGCAATAAAACAATGCAACTGGATTCTTGTTTCTTGAGACAAAACAACTGACACTGACTCAAGTGAAATCGCTCGAGGGGATTTGTCAGATTTATTCTTTAATCTGAATAAAAAAAAAAAAAGAAATGTTTTACAGAAAGTAACAGATAATTGTTTCTGTCCAAGCTGAATGGACAACATTGGGGTTCATTTACTCATCTAACTCTCAGCACCAATGCAAATGATTCTATTTGCACAGTGTGTGTTGCCACAGTGCTGCCAGTACTTTACCATGTGAGTCATGTGTTTGCGTTTCACTTACTAAAAGAGATAAAACCGTGAATAACAGCTGTTCTGTGTGGAGTCACCAGAGATTTCCAAAAAAAAAAAAAAAAAGCTTTTGTAGTTTGTGCCAAACTCCCACACATGTGGGGCCTCGAGTGCGTTTGTTTTTAATGTGAACTCCTCCACCAAACTGTGGATGGGCAGTTTGGAGAGCGAGAGCCAGATGGCAACATCTGGATGGAAACAACTGGAGGTGTGGAGCAATAGGTGAGAAGAAAGTTGAGGGGGTTTAGAGTGGAGGCGGATGGTTTGTGCAACAGGAGGGTGGAGGAGAACATGAGCAGTGTTGGGATCGTGACCGTATCTGTCACACCCATGTGTTGATATGTTTCCTCCAGCTGCAGTTGAATCCACTTTGCTCTCAGAGGCCTGAAAATGTGTCCCCATGCATGAGGTCGAGCTCCAGACGGTTACAGGGAGACTATAAAATGGTTGAGCAACATAATTTGAGGTTGTCAGCATTCTCAGCACCGCTCGTCATCGCAAAACTTTCTGCACAGGATGCGAACGGCATCTTCTGCAGCACTGACAACAAAAGGTTCGCAAAAGGACAAGGACAGAGCGAAAGAAGAGGCCCGGACGCAGACAGACGCTCTGACGAAGAAACTTCTCACAGATTCCACAACACAGTGCTACAATACAGAGTTTCTGTGGAAACTGAGGCGGGTGGGGCCGTTGGTAGAGTGACAGCAAGGGTTTGACTTGACAAGGGGCGAAGATGGCGCCGGTTCATCAACTCAATTATACGTTTAGTCACACAAGACACTGTCACACCCCATAGACGAGCCAAGGTTGGTGTCAGACGAAGCACAACACAGCTCATTTCATCCTGTCATCTATGGTTTATTTTTTCAATTTTCAAGTGATCTACAGAGAAAGTTTCACATCAAAACTCTCGTCTCTAAAGGTCAAATCTGAGACCTGTGCAAATTACTAGCTCAAGATGTAAGATATAAGCATTTCAGGTCTGTAGTCCCACATTTGTGCATTTTTAAATCCACAAAGGAGCCAATTATGTTTTAGTAAGAAGTTGTTTTTAATTTTACAAACTAAAGATTAAAGAATGAGAATTTTGTGTATTTTTGTGCCTGAGACCAGAATGTGACAAAGGTGATTTCTCCGTCCACAAGAGAGAAGTGAAACAGACCACATCAACAGTCTTTTTCCAGTTGATGTGACTCACATTTGACACATTCATCAGATGTGGAGCAACTTTTCACGTCCAAGTAAAGATGTGCGTTGTTATTGATATGAAAATACAGCTTGTAGCTGTGTCAGGTTCAATTCACAGGAAGTTTCCCACCTATTTCATCCTTCTGATCTTTTTTTAGGGCCCAAACTGATCCAAGAACAGCACTCACTCAGTTGCTCAGCTTTGTGAGCGTTGACCTTCGTTGCCCTCCACCTCTGCACGGCAGCTGTGTGTCCTCAGCTCCGTCTCTGTTTATACCTCTGACGTTAGCTGCGCTGCCATTTCCTGGACATCAGTCCATCACAAGGCTTCTCCATCACTCGGAGATGTGGAAACATTTCACACTTTGACATGAGGTGTAAATAAGAATGACCTGAAGAGGGTAACACATGTGTTTGTGTGAGTTTGTCTATAGTGTCTTCACTGGACGTAGAGAGGACAAGTTGTCCTTTTAATCTGGCCACTGGGAAAAGTGAAGGAAACAAGTCTACATCTTGTTTACTCACCAGAATGAAAAAATAGCCACTTTGTTAGTTCCAAAATGCTTTTCGCAGACGTGCACAGAATTTAGGACCCATGTGAAAACGTCTGTTCCTTTTCCTGTTGTCACACCAACCACCAATGATTGTCTTACAAAAACGGAGGCTGCAGTTCATCTCATTAATGAAACAGTGATTAAACTGCCGAGCGGAAAGGTGATGATATTCACACAGACAGGGCACATTTCCAACGGACGCACAGTCAGCTGCAAAGGCAGCCCTGACCCTGCTCGACCTTGTTACTCACACTTCTGGTGTGTGTCTGCAACGTGCGTTTGTGCGCTTGCCGCAACCTGCATGCCTCGTCTCCTCTCACTGCAGGTTGTCCTCAAAAGCTCCAGAGGAAGCAGACAAAGAAGAGCTTTGAGCGAGCTGCCGGCAGCTTTCACTGGCCTTTTGGTGTCTGCAGCCGATTCAGGAGAGTTGCTCAGCACTTAGACAAAACATATACAGGAAAACACAAAGATGTTGTTGTTGTTGATGAGGAAATACATTCTGCAGTAAAACACAGTTAGAGCTCATAACATCGAGCCAATTTGGATCCTCGTCGCAGCTGTTTTACTTGAGGTAATTTTTCCCCCATCTTTAAAAACATTCAGCCTTAATGAGTGAACAGTTTCCATTATGCTGTGTGTTTTATTAGACAATATGTTGTTTTTTCTATATCACAATAGTCTGAAGCAGGACAAGGCAGTTTGTATTACAGTTTCTACCAGGTAAAACTTGAAGGTAACAGAGGCTGAGCAAAGTTGACATAAGAGAAACAAGTAAAAACAAATCTGCTTCTCTGCCAAAGCATTTTTTGTCAAATCTCACCTGTGTGTAGTTTCCACTGCACCTCTTACAGACTGTCACGTCTAATTATCCTCTGCAGCTGAGTCTCGCTCATGCAGAGGCACTTTCCAAAGAAGTAAAGGGAAATATCAGTAACTGTGTCTCTCACTGTTCCTCACATCAGCATTACTCACTCATTCCCGTCGAGATGACACAGACATGCCAGCTCACCTGGACGCCCACCTACCCCCCTGCCTCCCCGTCCCCAGGTGAAGTCAGTCTGTTTTGGGAAATTCATGACAAGCTACACTGTTTCTGTTCAAATGTCCTGGTGGGAGTTAATGGTCACTGGCAAAATACAACAAAAAAAAGTCTGTAGATTTTTAATAAGACAAGCTGCTCTGACTGAGGACTGTGCTGGTGAACAGACCACCACAGACCCTTCAACACACACTCAGTCAGACACCTCCACAAATATACACTCACACAGAAATACACAGACACCTCAACAAACAGTCTGCAAAGTGCGGCCATGTTTGTTCTATGCTTTGGCCACATTTGCATGTTGCACAAGGTCAGCAAAGGATCTTGTAAATGAAACAAGAATTCAAGTCGTACTTGAGTAAAAAAAAAAAATCCTTCCCATAGCAGAGTTTCTCAGTTCTCTCTCTGGCTCTGATTGTGCAGACACACTCGTGTTAAGATTCTGTTTTAACACCCCGACTAGAAATGATACACCAGCTTCCATGTCAGGCGTGTCAACGTGGGCACAGCGAGGTTTGATTCACAGAGGCAGAGGGAGGGAGGTGATGGTGATGGAGCTGGGTCACAGCTCACACTCAGACAGTGACTCTACCAGCGGCTAACAGAAAGGAGATAATGGCATTTCTTTAGCGTTGGTAGGATGGTGATGATTTTGCAGCTGTAGTCTGTAGTAAGTATGAAGTCTGTAAAGTGCTGATATTGAAATGGTGATAATGGTCAACTGGTTTAGCTGTGGTTAAGGAAAGAAAAAGATTGTGATTACACTTCATTAAAAGTCAACTGTTAATTGCGAACTGTCTCAGGTCTGTCGAGCTACAAGCTCATCCATCACCCTAACGTCCACCCACTCACTTTCTGCACAGATGTATGAAGTTTGCACTTGTTGCTGCATAAGCACTGAACACTGGCACTAGACATAAATTATGTCCAATATGTGAAACTATTTCCAGTGTCACACATGTGTATCATGTGTGTTATTTTCAGCTTGTCAGTAAATAAAAACTTAAAAACATTCTTGTGTTTATTTAATTTTAAAGGTTTATACATGTTT
Organism: Polydactylus sextarius; assembly: GCA_016801845.1. NCBI lineage: Eukaryota > Metazoa > Chordata > Actinopteri > Polynemidae > Polydactylus > Polydactylus sextarius. Next base: position 18,721,519 of record CM028906.1, read on the forward strand.
GTCTATATAACAGCTCTAAATATCCTGCATTAATTATTCTGATACAACTCTGAAGTGATTAAATCTTCACCTTTATCTCATTGAGTAATTTTGCAACAACATCATGTGTGGAGTTCCTCAAGGCTAAATCCTCGGGTCACTTTGAATTAACATTTACATACTTTATTAAGCCAAATAATGTAAAAGAATCCTAAAAAAACACTTATAGAAGTCATAAATACCTGGAAGTACATTAAGTTTTAAAATACTACCTCTTACTACAGCATTAGCATTTACATGTGATGTTACTGTGCAAGTGTTCCCACAGATTTAAACCTTTATGGGTTGTTCACACACTGATGTCACATTACACACTCATGTATCAGTAAGATAGAAGAGAAAATGTCGTATGGATTTTACTAATAATAACATTTTTAAACTTTTAAAAGTCATGAGTGTAGAATAACTGTAATTTGTAGTTAATCGTCTAAACCAGACGCAGCTGTAGGCGAAGGGAAAGTGGAGGTATCCACATTACAGACGCAGCATCATCAAAGAATAATTTCACGTGGGTGAGAATATCATTCCCCCTTGTCTTTTTTATACTTTCTTCCTTTTTTTGTTCCTGTTGCACCATCCCCCTCACTGCTCTCCACTACCTTTTTTGGTCTCAGTCTGAAAGCTTCTCTCCATTTGGCTCCATGTGCGACTGCAGCCTTTCTTTAGACCATTTGCCACAACGCTGCTTTCTGAAGGAAATGCCAGAATGTTTTACTGACTGTACCGCAAAGAGGCAAACACCAGAACCATAACATTTGAAGCCTACATTGTGTTTGCTACATGAATGTGACAGTTAACAGTTTGCTGAGATGCATCTTTGAATTAAGGAACTTATTGTAAAAGTTAACTCAGTTGGCTACTTGTCTAACAACACTGTAGGTCGGCTGTGACTTACAGAACAGAAAAAACATGTTTTGAGAAAATGACTCACAGTCTGTGGATGGGTACTCTGTTTCCCAGCAGAATATTTTCTGCATGGAGAAAAGATTAAGAATGAACCGTGAGGAGTTTCCCGAAGCTTTTCCCCCATTAAGTTGCAAAGTAGGAACTTCATTATACTGTAGTTCACCACTGAAGGAAGAGTTACAAGCCTGTTAAAACACCCCCACACTCTTGGATACAAAGTGATCTTGTTATGTAGCCAGAATAGTTTGGTGTGTGACCCAGTATTTCATTACTCAGATGTGCCGGTAAATGAAATTTCTGATCTGAGCTTTTGTTACGAGAAAAAGCAACAAGCAAGAAGACGACAGAGCTGCAGAACTCACAAAGGACCTGAGCCTGAAAACTCTTTAAAAACTTTCTTTAAAAAACATCTGACCTCCACTTCACATCATCTCGACTGGGTTTGTAATTATTCGTCAGCTCGGGGTGATCTGTCTTGTCCTGCAGCTTTGTCAACCATTAAACACATGATGACAGAAGGTCCAAAGAAACAAATATGACATCAGCACAGTTTGTATGTGCATGTTCATATGTTTGATGTCTCTAATCTCCTATAATTACACAGCTCATCGTCCCCGAGGGAACTGAGCTGATGACATCAGACGCACCACAAACCAAAAGAGGAAAAACTGGAACATCTTCACGTGTTTGTACATTGTAGATGTGAACTTGAACTTCTGCTTGTCTGAGACAGGACAGAAGGTGACACGTGAACATATCAGTGATTTACCTCCTTTCATTATCTGCCTGTATGTAAAACACACTTTTCTTCTTATATCTGTGTAGATACCGTCTATCAGGTTGAACTATAGTTGAACTGAATGTTGCAGAAATGAGTAACCCTCTAGATTCAGACGTATATGAATCACATGCAGAACAATCTAAATTAAAATGTGCAAATGCAGCAATGACATGGTTGAACATTGTGGACGTTTGTGTTTGTTGTGGAGATGCTCTTGGCAGTGGTGACAAAAAAAAAGAAGAAGTCTGGATGTTTTAAAGGTCATGTAGTACATGAGAATACATGTAAATGTGAAGTTGAGGTGGTGAAAGTCAGTTTTCATAGATTCATAGATTTCAAGGGAAAAAAAAAAACATTTACAGACCAAATGGGGTCTCTAAGGTGATGACGTTTTAGTTTTGTGGGCTTTTGTTCATAAAACAAAACAGCAGAACAAAATATCACAACATGATGTGAAGGCGATGGATGAAAGATCAGGAATCACCAGAGTCAGCAAGTTTCATCATCTATTAAATCTTTGTCCCAGCAATACATTCAATAGATAAATAAATGGACATATTTCAATAAATAATTAAAATGCCAACCTCATTGATCAGGGATTCGCCAGCGTTAGAGGGATTCATCATCAGGAACATGAACATCTGTACAAAAGGGATATTTAAGTCTGAACCAACGGTACAGTTTGTGTAGGTACAGTTTAAGAAAAGAACGAAAAGGGGAACAAACAATGCACATCTAAAACCTCTGTTTTAGCTCTGTTTTCACCAAAATCAACATCTGTTTAGAGTTTCCTCATCAGCAAAGGGAATGTGTCAGATTAATGAGTTTTCTCCAACTGTCATAACTTTTCTCTCAAACTGAAAACACACATCTTATACCTTACTCTTGATATCACCAAACACATTAACTAAGTCAGAATTATTTGGCTGCAGAATATGAAGCTGATAAATTTCTACTGCGCTGACATTTTAGATTTTAACCATCTGCAGCCGATGTCAAGGGTTGAACTACTGCCCCCTGCATTTCCTGAAGTGAACAGCAGTTATTGAAAATGTTTGTGGTGCAGGAAGAGATGCGGTTTTAAATACAGCATTTCCTAAGTCTTTTGAAGCTGTTGATAATGCACCGTGTTGACTTATTTTTCATAATCCACATTGAAGATATTAGCGACTAATCATTGCAGCCCTGATGGATTGTATTTTTAAGTTTGCCATCTTTTATCACCACAGTCAAATGGAAACAATACAACATTCCACTTCATTCTGCGGTAACACAGTGGTAATGACCGGATGTCTGAAATATCATACTGCACCACTAAATGTAATAAAGTAGAAGTTATATAATCCTTTTCCATTTCCCATCATATCGCCACTCTGCCACTGTGAGAGGAAGAATAACTTCTAAAATATACTGTAAATATGCTGTTAAATGGAGAGCTGCTTATTTTCTAATGTAAGAATGTGTGAGTTAAAGTATTTCATTATTGACTTAAATAACACTGACCCAGACGGTGAGTCCCTGAAGGCCAGACCAATGAAAACAGCTCCCGTCTTTTGTGGTTGAGCTCAACACAACCCTCTCTCTCTCACGCACGCACGCACACACACACACACACACACACACACACACCCTCCGCAGGCCCTTTGCTGTGGTGGAAACTCTGTGGACAGTGACATCATTATGCAGGAGTGGAAATGTCGTCCAGGGCAACGAGCAACATCACAACAGTACAACGCTGCATTAGCATCATTAAAGTTAAACCACAAACAACAAGAATCACAAGGTCTCTCTCCCTCTCTCTCTGTAAAACACGCACACACACACAAAGCACAAACAACGTGAGCTCATTTATGGCCTGAAATCTTTTCCAAAAAAAATTTGCATCATGATAAACACATTAAGGAATGAATCACCGAAGCTGAAAAGACACAGTTGCAACTGTGCCTGATGGAATTTTTGTACTTGTTCTTGATCATAGCGTCTCCTCCCATCATTTGTCTGTTCAGTATCTCGAGAGTTACCTTTAAACAAACACTCTTCGTGGGGTGGGGTGTTAAATATTCTCCAATATATTTATCTGTGCTTTTGAGCTAAAGATAAGAGTTTCTGCTAAAGTCTTTTGCTTATATTTGCTCGTGTCTCTGGATTGGAAGCATATGGCCGCGTTGCATAACAGACAAAGACAAAGAAGGCAAACATGGAGAGAAACGACTTGGTGTAATTATAAAAAATGGTCAAGGGGGTAGACTTTCTCCTTTGTGTTCGTAGGTATGACGCTCTGGCCACTGGCCATCTCTGCACAAGCCGAGCTTTTTTGCACATGTCTAAAAAACAAATGGTTAGTCACTGTTTCCTTTTCCCAACGATCAGCAACTTAGATTTGCTCCGTCCAAACTGCTGAGCTGAAGGAACGTCTGTTCATGCTGCACATTCCTCCACTGATATTAACAGAGAATAAGTCTGAAAATTATAATAATAAATAGTCCAGTTCAGTTCTCTGTCCATCTAAGTGTATCACTGCTAACGGGGAGAGAAAAACCTGCACACAGGTCGACTTCCAGAGGAAAAAAAAAATAACGCACAGTCGGTTGCAGTGTGGTCGACTCTGATGTGTAAACTAGAAAACCACTGAAAAGTCTGAGAAGTCAGCGCTGCTGTCAAACAGTTTGGATTTAATAAAAGTTTATCTCAACATCTCTACTCTCACTAAATCTCTTATTATCAACAAGATACATTTATTATATTCAAGTAATGTTACTACAGTTTAATGCTTTACCCCCGAGTCATAAAAACCTTCTGATACAAACACAGCAATCACATCATCAAGTTACGATAAAACCTCAATAAAAAACACAATAAATATCCAGTTTAAAAACTTGTAGACCCGTCGATGCGTTCTCATCCAAAGTCACTGTTTCTGCCTTTGTTGCAGGCAGTTCAGGTATTTTTGTGCTACAACATTAAATCAGTCAAAGATACTTTAGCAGCAAGTTTCAAACTTAAACATCTATAAATCTGTTTTTTTCTTTTTTGTAATCGTCTAATGCTTCCCTGCCCACACACACTCACACTCCTACACTGAACAGATTCCTCACGGCTCTTTACTTTAACCTAAAAATGTTAAATATGTGACCATCTGCCAATTGGCTGCTTTGAAACAAATTGGGCAACACCTGAGAGATGAGCTTTTTGGATTAGATCTAGGATGAACTTCTTGTTTCAGACTTCATTCAAAATAAGACAAAACTATACTAGACTATATCCAAAAATATTATATCATCTAGAAGACTTCACATGTATCTGTTGACATCAGGACCCAGTTGACACAACTTCACAGTGATTTTCCCACTCTATCATTCAATCAATCAATCCTTTTGTTGCAGTTAAATCTTATTGTAGTCCTGACTTTTATTGCAAGAAGTCCACTCTTTACAATAATCAAAAGTCCCAGACCCAGAGAGTAATTGGACCATGAGAAGAATTTGATCTGAAAACTAATTTCATCTTCCATCTCCATCTTTGATCCTCAGTCTAAGACTTTAATTCGTCAGTTGTGCATCAACCAACTTGGACTAAAGAGTTTCAAACTGATTACTGTAGCATCAGAAACTAAATTAAGGACACCAATTAGTGCCCCATGTTGGGTCTTTGTGTTGTCTGGCAGCAGGACGGAAGCAGTGCCAGCAGCTTTGAGTTCACAGAACAATGTACATGAACAATAATAATGAAGTTCTGTGGCAGTGGGTGGAGGGTCACAGCAGGTCACGCTGTCGTATGAAACAATCCAACACAAACTCTTTCTGCATTGTGACCTTTACAGAGTCTGGTCAGGGAAACACTCCATTGTTCAACTGCTTTAACAAACACAGATCAGAGGCTCATGTAACATGTTTGTGAGCAGGAACAGGAAGAAGGAGGAAGGTTTCTGCTCCTGCTTCGGCACCGATATGAAGTATGTTTTTATGATATTACATATCACCGAAAAAAACAGAAAATGCTTATGATATGGGTTTTTACATTTTTTTTGGATCAATCACCATTACAACCTTTCATTTTGTTTCTTATTCACCCTGTAAAATATTCAACTCGGTCAAAGAGCTGCAGTAAATCCACTTCATTCATCCCTTTTAAGGAATAAATTAAATCTTTCCATGTGTGTTACTGGTAATGCTGGAGGCAGCATGACTACTCTGCTATTCCTAACATTTTTTCATGTTTTCACTGAGGTTTAGTTGCACGAGGTCGAGGGACAACATCTTCTGTCTGGGTTGGAAGTTTAATGCGAATAAAGTCCACATTCCCTATGCCCCAGACGTCGTGCCCCCTCCTACTGTAGCAGGCACCATTTTTCACATTGTATACATTAGTGTTTGCCAGAAAACAGTGCAGGTACGAGCTGCCCTGCAGATCTGTTTATTTCTTGGCAAAACAGACTTGCTGAGAAAGTGAGGATGTTTGCATGTTGAGGGCACTCTGACTGACATGAGGGGAGTCGGACGCTTAGCTGATACAACACAGCTGTGTGGTAGATCACATTACGCTAAAACACCCAAGCAGTCAATGTTAACTGTGCTGTGTAACATTTAATAGAGGCTGAAATACAGTCTGGTTCTGTGGAGACATGTAAAAGTAGGTCCAGGTTGATGGGTGAGTGTTTATCGGCCCACAGAGATGTTCAGTTTATCCAGATGTGCAGAGAACATCATAAAAAAAAAAGTTTGCTTTCTGACACACGCAGCTCGGTATGCACACGCTTTACTTTCCAAATTAGTGCAGAACAAAGAAATGTGGTCACAAAACAAACTCATCTAAACCTTACATTTATAATGTTTATTAGCATTTCTGGATGCTGCGGGGGAACGTCATTAGTTTGGAAGAATTTAGTTATAAACCAAAGTTATGGACAAAATTACATTTTGCCTGATGGCGGCAATAAATGTAAAGTCAGAGAGTCTTAGGGATTTATCATCTGGGAACCAAGGACCTAACCATCTGAAGCAAACTCTGTATCACACCAACCAGTTTCATAGCAGAAGTTAAATTGTTTTTACCTGCAGGTCGTTTCAGCTTCATCAGATTGTCACCAAAGTGCAGAGGATTCAACCTCTCAGGATCACAACTATCAGCATGAAGGGACATAAGTGGGGGACACTTGTACCTACAAACACATTAGTTTAGATATCAAACAAACGACAACGACTTTATGCAGAAGAGAAAAACTATAAACAAAGGAGGAAAGAGAGATGGAGGAAAGGAGGGAGGGTGATTTTACTTGATATTGGATTTATTGAGGAAGTGAAAAATAAAATGCACGGGAGCTGTCCGAATTTTAATGAGTCAGCTGAAAAGTTATCTATGCTGATTGAGCCACAGTTGCAAAAAAACATAGAAAGAACAACAAAGTCATTTCACTTAGTAAGTTACACTGATTGAATTTGCGCAAGTTTCTCCACGACTGGAAACTGAAATTGTTACAGAGAGATGAAAGATGTCGCAGCTGCGGGAGTTAAGCACAGAAAACCCCAGCAAACTTAAGCTGCAATTATTCAAAAACTGTTTGAGACATTAAAAAAAATCTTAAATTTGAACAGCTCATGGCTTTCTGGTTTATTTAAAGTTTAAGTGAAGTCTCTGGGTTCAATTATTCAAAAGCTGTTTGGCTTTTGTTGGAAAAGAAGAATGTTTTCAAGGATTTCAAGAACTTCTCCGTTTATTTCAATGAGGGGGAAAACAAAAACATAAGTATTTCAAAGGATAAAGAATATTTTCTCTGCGCAAACAAAGAATAAAAATAATCCTGATAATTAGAGAAGGTTCTGAGGGAGATTGTTTAATTTTTTTGCTGATTGTGTTTCAGGATTTGAGAGCATCCTGTGCCTCCACGCCTCATTTCACAACAGCCTGACTCAGCAACAAAGAATTTTTAAGGAACACATTTGCATTTTTCACGCTGTGATTTAACAATGTACTTAACTGTTGATCTGAGAGAGCTCAGCCATCGTCTGGCTGCCGTCCACCGAGTCAGGATGGATTGATGTGGACTTGAGAGAATGATCGTCATCTGAGTTTATTAAAGCCCCTTCCTTGTTTTCTGCCTCCACCTTCATTTACCACAAGATGAAAACAGGGATGAAACTATTCCCTTTGGAAATGAACATGAGATAAGTTGGTGATCCTTTGGGAGAAAAGAAGGGGAAAAAACTTGATATATTTGCACAGGTGGTGAAAACAGCATTAGTCTTCAGTCAAATCCAAAGCAATCGCATGAAAACTTGTACACTTAAATACAGTGAAGAAAGCACACTTATGCTTTGCTTTGCTGTGCACACTTATCACAGTTTAAAAGAAAAACACACACGAAAAAAGAACAGGCTCAGACCTGAGCTATCGGGAAGTTTCCTGAGGGACTTTTTTTTTTTAAATCACAAAAAAAGATAAAACTAGATAACATTGTTTTTCTGTTGTTGTCCCACATGGTCTCTGTGTACAGACACACACGAACACACGAACACACCTGTAATCTCAGCGAGTCATCGACTGTCTGAAAACACATGATTTCAGCTGCTTAGAATGAAAATGTCGTGTTGTGATTCAGCTTTGACACAGAAACACATTCAGTCATCAAGAATAACAACTGTTATTACATTTACAGAGGGAAATAGGTAGAAAAACAGCAAGGTACCCTACACATCTATCCCAGTAAAATTTGTAGGAGATTGTTATTATTAATGAATAAAAGATCTAGTTTCTGAGATTATCAACCTTTTTAGTTACAGACATGTTTGAAAGCTGAGAAACTTTCCTCAGATTTTCAATCAAAGAAGTGAATCCCAAGTTTTATTTCTCTGATTAAAAGCAGCAGCTGCAACACACCAAGGCTCTGACAGGTCTAAACATCAGAGGTTGACTTGCAGTTAGTGAATTTATCATCAGAGGTCTGTTTCACAAAGTAGGTTTAGTGAAAACTCAGGGTTAGTTGCCTTAGAGTCTAAGGCAACTAACCCTGAGTTTTCACTAAACTGGCTTTGTGAAACAGGCCCCAGGACGATGATAAAGCCCATTTTCACATTCCTCAACCCACCAGAGAGAAGGCGTTTCATCCCAAAGTTTTTTTTCAGCAATGAACAAGTTATGTAACCCGGAGCCCTCAAAGGTCGACGTGACGTCATGGCCGCTGGCCACATCTGTGACGACCCCGTCATGTTGGTGTACAGTGGACAGGCGGATAGAGACCATATGTCCATGTTTTCTGGATCAGATCCTCCAAGACATTTTTAATCAAACTGAAATAAACTAAGAAGATTCAACACAGGAGACACCATCAGCTCTTCATTGATGACCTCAGAATGTTTATCTGGTAAAATCTCATGTAAATTCCCTAATTGTGCAACATAATATACAGAGTTTTACGTGTCAGGTTTGTCTTTACCATCACTCACTCCTCCTTTCTTAGAGCTGCAGATTGCAAAAGCAACATTGGAAATAATTACGTTTACCTTCCTCTTTCACATCCTTGTTACTGATTACTTCAACCTTTTGCTGTACGTGACAAAAGCAAACTGTAAGAGAAACTGACTTATTGCTAAAAGGTTGTCATCAGGCATCATATTTTCCCTGGTAACTTGCCACGTATGTGACAGGGAAATCCTCCAACGCAGCAGTTTTATAACTAAAAAATAAAAGTTTGCAAAGTGGAGGAGGTGAAGTTTGACATTTTAGGTTTTGGTAAAAGAATCTGTGTTTGCTCCTGAATTTAATACATTTCCAAATAATCCTTTAAAGTCTATAGACTGGAACTTCAATAATCACTTATGTGATATCAGTTTTTAGTTTTTTGTGACTCTTGCACCATCAAGTGTCTCACTGTGGTATTACATCAACATCTGAGGCTGATCCTACAGTAAAGGAGCACTCGAGCCGTCCAACCCAAACCAGATACAAAACAATGTCTTCATTTCATACATACATTTATTTTATATAAAAGAAGACAAGTGTTGCAATATTAACAGTTATACACACAGAGCCATCACTGGAAAACTACGGTATCCAACATTGCCGCTAGGCACTGAACAATGTTGGACGTCATTAAAACGTCTACGTGCTCCTCCAGGTGCCTCTTGGGATCCTGCAGGATGGATAAAAAATATTAGAGGAGGGAAATATGATGTGATAAAGATGTTCTTTTTTCATTATTTCACATGATCTTATTGAAGAAATAACCAGATATCTGTACAATCAGTCATTTAACCTTCTTACATACTGACTATGATGTAGAAATGTGTCATATCACAAAAATAAAAGGTTGTTTTACCTGTTTTCCAACGTTCTTGATGGCCAGCTGCTCCGGGGTCATTTTGTCTTCTTCTTCAACAGCCTGAGGTGGAAATAACGACAGGGTCTCAGTATTAATGAGGAACATCCATCACGTACAAGTATGCGTTTGCACTTTTTATACCATCTGTTGCTCAGAGGAAACATTGAAAGTGATTTTAGGTCATGCGTGACCCAAATTTTGTCTAATGAAAATGCAGCATTCACCAGATATGTTGTGATAGGCATCAACAAACTTGAGGGTTAATTTTTTTCACAGCCACAAACCAGAGCAGCTCCCTGACTATCTGGCTTCGGCGCTGCAGTCAATGACTTTTTAGTATCAAGACTGATGATAAGAATAAGAATATCTCCTTAGGTTAGTAAAGCCGATACAAGTCTAATCAAATGTTCTATGAACATGAAATTGAACACATTAGATCTTGGCCTGTTGTTTTTAAAGGTAATCCGACCTTTCAAACTGCTTATTGTACCTTATTGTAGTTCTTAGCCAGTTCCAACATTTCCTTGACAATGGTTTCGTTGAGTTTGCAGTGTTCGCTGTAATCCTGCAGGGTCAGACCCTCCATCCAGCTCTTCTTATGCAGGTTCAACAGCATCTGAATAACAATAATAATAATGATAATAACACAAGTCATGTTTATTCATATGTGTTATGAATAAATATTGTTAAATCAATATCAAGATCAATATTTACTTTGTTGATCCCATTAGGAGCTGTAGGCTATTAAAAAGATCAAGAATATAATGAGTCAGTAGTAAAGAGAATAATCAAACCTTTTGCTCCAGCTCATTTTTCCTGTAATTGATGGTGATGGAGTAATAATGTCTGTTCAGTCCATGAATCAAAGCCTGTAAACACAAGGAAAGAAAAAATACATGAGTAATAACACACACTGGATTGTTAAATATTCTCACTCTACCATCACAGTAACAACTTATTAAATAAATTCACTCAAATCACCATGAATAACATGTTACCTGGATCGATGGTTTGTTCAAATGACCCAGATTGGATGTGGTTTGTCGTGGTTCATGACCCAAAACCATCATGTTGGCGTTGATCAACCTGAAGGCGTCGATAACAACCTGAACACATAAAATCAGTTAATTCAACACTATTTCTAACCAACAGCTGATTCGGAATGAGAGCAGCTGGTTTATAAACATACTTTTCCCTTCACGCTCTGAATGGGATCCACCACCACAGCCACAGCTCGTTCTGACAGAGCCTCAAAGCTCTGCTGCGTGTTGATGTCCACACCAGACAACCAGCAACCGAACCCAGGGTGACTGTGGTACCAACCCACCACCATCTCTGGTCTGACGAGCACAAAGACACAAAAACAGACATGATTCAAGGTGAAATGACTGAGCTTCAGCTGATAGTTTGGTACAAGAGCCTTTTCTTTTTTTTTTTTTTAAATGAGGCTCCATTATAAAAGGTAACATCTTTACCTGCCAGTTTGCTTCAGCATATCCAACATTTTGGCCTGAAACACAGGATCCACTGCTTCAACACTCACACCCTGTGAGGATAAAAAAACAAATAATCAGCTTAACATAACAGACTCATCAGATAGGCCGATATTTTATATCAAACAATCTTGCTATTAGAGACATGACATACCGTTCCTGACTGAGGCATAGCGAACACGTCGATCACTCGCACTGTGTAGTCGTCAACAAACTCTCCCAGCATCAGACCCATGACCTCCATGGGTACACCAGCACGACCATGTTTCAACATCTGATGAAGGAGATGGAGTCACAGGAGTGTTATTCAAAATACAGGATGAATGTGACGACTGTGGAGGAGAAGATGATGTGATGTGAAGGGATGTTACCTTCAGCAGAGCCAAAGAGGAGATGTAAACCTGCTCTGCTGTGTCAACAGCCGGTGCATCTGTCGGAGGGCCCTGAGGAGAAGAAAGGACAGAAAGTCAGAGCTTATTTATCAGTTGTCAAAGACACTAACTACTCAGACTAATCACCTCAATAAAACTATGGTTTTAATTCTTGTCTAATTAGTTCTAATTATTCATAATTTAATCCTGTGGTACACATCATTAAACTGATGTATGTAGATGTAAGACAGATTGAGACATCTAGGGGAATTATTAATAAAGTCTGTATTTTAATTCTGCTCATTATTTCCTTTCTACTCATTGCATTTTATCAGATCCAAAACATAAAAACATCCTTACATAATCAGGCCATTCTTTCTGTAAAAATGGGGAAAAACAACTTGGTAACATTTATTTTTTTACATCTATGAATAAATGAACCATCATGTTACCTGTCCGAGCCCTGGCATCCCACCTCCGAGCCTCAGCAGCCGGTCCATTTCAGGATCTGTTCGACAGAAAAATAAACATGAGGTCATTAACCTCATTAATCTCAATCAGAAAAAAAAAAAACAGAATCAGAAAAATCATGAGTAATATGGAATATCAGAGCAGTGTGAAGGATTTCCAATGTGTGTAATGTAAATAGTCGACTTCAAGTTTTCTCCAATTTAAACTGAAGAGATGTGAGAACTTTGTTGAGAAGAGAAATGAAAACCTCACACAAACATATACGTACACACAAATCTTCCAGAACATTCATCTCAATACAACAATCACTTTCCTTCAGTACAAACACTGTGAATATGTAGCTGTAGCTTCAACCTACAGCCTTTTTTGCACTGTTGTGTTATCGAGTTGTATTGTTCTGGCACTGTGACCAACTGTGGGATTGTCTCCATAAATATTAACACATTGGAGTTACATCAACTAAATCTGTTCATTTCTACAATTACATATATTATGTAATACTAAACAGGATAATACTTAATATCCGATTATACTGTCTTAGCACATTTCATTTCTGTACATATTGTGTTACTATCTTATGCTGTTTTATACTGCTACTATTATACTGAATTTATTCTGACACAAACATGTTTACAATATTCTGGTAAATGCAGTAGCTCAATGTTACAATAAATTGCAGCTCACTGCACAATCACTGTCACTCCAAAAGCTCTCAGGTGTCAGTATACTGTAACAAGAGGCTACAATAAAACACTTTTAATTTGTTAAAGTTTGTTTACGTTCTGCAGAAAATTGCATTTCCATTAAAGTGAAGCTCAGTTTCCCTGGAGATTTCCAAGAAATGTGTTCAATTTCAAAAATGAGACCAATTTTAAAGGATGTAGTTTCAGATGCTTTTCTTCTGAACTGTTTCTGAGAGATATGTGTGATTTGACCTAAATGAGATGAAAACACATTAATCTAACCTGAACACTGACAGGAGATGTTAATATTAACGAAAACCCTTCAACAGTATCACATAATACGTGCTCCAAATGATCTCTAAAGTGTTTTACCACTTTAAGATGGCATTTAGTGTTCTTTAAATTTAAATATGATTAATTTAACACATTGTTATTACATTTAAACACCGAAAAACATGAACTAAACTAAAATTAGCAACCAACTTGCTAGTTAGCCTCTGTTAGCTTCTTTACCAATAGTCACGCAAACACAGCACATAAAGCCGAACAAACAGGCGTCGATTTTAACCTGAAATGAGCACAAATTGTGTTTTAACTACATCTTAACAACAAAATGCTGTTGTATCATTGACTTAGTTACAGTGAATCGCTCGATTTTTCAACTAATGTTCGCTGTTACTGAGAGCGATAGCGTGCTACTAGCTTACTCATGCTAACTTAGCCTGTGTCATTTAAGTTTCGCAAAAGCAGCAACAAATTAGCGACATTGACTTCATTTACCTTGTGTTCCATAAAACTCACAGGCTTTGTTAAATATATAACTCCACATACCTGTTGTCAAATCTGTCAGATGTTCAGAAATATATTTTCCGTGTTCAGCAGAGTCACAGCCACTGACTACAATGAATCAGCCAGAATTGTCTTTTTTTTAGAAGAACTACTTCCGTCGCTCTGATGACGTCAGAATCAACAATTGCTAAATTAAGACACAAGAGGGCGCTATAGTCAATATCTGTGGCACTACTACTACTACTGTAATAATAATGATAATAATAATAATACTAACTAAATATATTTATAGTAATTAAACACTGATTTTCACTATTTTCTGGTATTTTATTTTATATCATCAGAATCATCATTTGTTAAGGAAGTTTCTATTATAGATAATGCAAAATTGCAAAATTTCCACAGATAACATAAAGCAAACTTAACAACGAAAGAGCTTCAACATACATCTTCGAATAAAGACATGTAGGTCTTGTAATTGGACATCTAATCTTTTCACATTACAGATCCACAACATGGAGGATGGACTATGGATCACTGCATAGTATCATTGCAATTTTAATAGTAAAAATAGGTTATATTAACAATGTTTTAAATGTAAGATGTTTTCAAGAAAATTAGAGAAGAAAATGCTTTGTGTTGAAATTGCATCATTTAAAATTTTATCTTTATTCACAAAAGATAAAATCAAGTTTTGCTTTTTCCTTCTTCTGCTGGCGCCACTGAGCCGCTGAGAGGTCATGTTGGGTTTTTATCTACTGATGAATCAAAAGTCAAACATGATGGTCAAACTGGTGTCATCAGCAGCACTGATATAATACACTGTGAGTCCTTTAATGCTGAGAAGAATGAAAGCTGCTGTGGTGTTTGTGAGGTCTCTCATATTTCAGCGTGCAAGCATTTTATTATTCCCCCGAGGAGCCACAAGCTGTGAGCCAAACCACACCATCACTGGGGTTGTGGAAAACCTCCGTTTGGTTTCATGTGTTCATGGCAGACAGTTGCCAATCCTGCAGCAGAACTCCCACAATCCCATCCAGCAGTGTTTCTCCCAGACAGGTCAGCTGGCAACGCTGAGGTCGACCACGGGAATTTCCAATTCCCCCGAATTGTCTGGTGGATGTTGAGGGCGAAGATAATCATCCACATTCCTCAGTCCCTCCCTCTCCACACCCACAGGACCTCCTGTTACCTCCACAACACTCAACACTCTGCCGCCAGGATGTGCTTCCTCATGAAGGCCTGCAGACATTTCCATGGGTTTTTTCCACTGAATAAACCTACATTAGTCAGTATGTATTATTAATGTTGCCTCTAAATTCTGTGTTCATCTGATTTCTGTTGTGTCGTTGCTGCTTTAACAATACTTCAGCAGATACACAACCTGTAAAAAACAATAACTCGATCAGTTAAGACAATACAGGAGGCGGCTCGTCATTATTCCTCCTTCACAGTTTACTGTTGCTGAATCATTATTGCTGACTGGGTTATCTCACTGAATTCAGCTCTGTTTGTGATTGGACGACAGTTTCCCAGTGGTTCAATTCTAAAACCTGGTCAATAATTCGTTGTATGTGGAGAGAAGTCGTTTCTACAGCGTTTGTAAATGACCCAGTGACAACAGATAAATGAGGTAAAAGCTCAATGTCCTCACTGGATCATTGAGTCATGTGAAACAGAGCAGATTAATAGAACAACACAATCAAGTGAAAATTAGCTTGTTTACATTTACATTTAACTCTTATATATGAAATTTAATCCATCACCCAAAGGTTTTATCAATCAATAACCAACAAACGGAGTAACAGGGAACACAGGAAATCATCCGTCTGATCATTTAGATAAGAACGACTTTTTAAGGAACGTCAGAAAGTAGCTGGTAACACGACACCAGCATGAAACTTTAATCCGAGTTGCAGAGGAAATAAGGGAGAGAAATTTGATGCTTTAAGAGCTGCCCTGCACCCTGATGGGATTTGGATTTAGCTTTGCTCCATAAATCTACTGCAGCGGGACGGACGGCTGCTAGTGGGGAGCACTGCTTCCACTCCTTATAGAAATGTATAAAATTAATGTCATTAGATAAAACAGGAATGTGTGAAAGTGCAGAGACAGACAGTTTTTATCTGAACCATATACTGTTATGATAAAGAGTCTGACTGAGTTTGTACATTATTGTATCACACAACACTGAATTCAATGTCTGGTTCTCAGTGAATGATGATTTGTTAGATTTGAAATAAACTGCAAGTCAAATATTTTAAGCACAAAAGATAAATAAAGACATACAAGAACACATTTTTATCAATATGAACTTTAACATTAACATTTTTTTTTCTTCTGAAGTGTTAAAGTTGTAAAAATTATCTTAACATGGTCTTATAATATCACACATCTTCACTGTATTAGTTTGTCTTAGTTCCACACTGAAGCTTCATCATGCAACATATTTAGCAACTGGACTTAAAAATAAAGATAACGTGTTTGAACAAAAATGTGTTTTTGTGAGTTTTATTACTTGAGGTAATAAAAGTAAAAAGGCTCATATGTGCTCAGAAAATGCAAAATCTCCATATTTTTTTAAATGTTTTATACATTTTATAGATTTGATATTTTCTGTAAATTTTAGGTCTGACTGTCAACATATATGGAAGTGGATTTATTGTAAAATATAATGAAAAAGGTATTTTTTGGCTTGTTTGCTTTGATCTTTTATCAAATGTTTAGTGATTTGAAAAAAACTGACGCAGTTTGATACATTTTAAAAAATGAATCATATTTTTGCTTTTTTCAGTTTTAATCTCATAAATACTAAACACTGAGGCTACAGATCAGTATGTAATAAATATTACAGCTCATCACAATATCTAAAACACTAAACGTCCATTATTTACTGGCAGCTGGATGAAGAATAGAGCTGAGATGAAGCAGGTTGTGACTGTTTGCATTGAGGGGGAGGATCTGGTTTAATGAGGGAGGACGTTTCTCTGCTCATAGAAATAAAAGGCTTTAGGTCAAGAAAGTCATTTCAAAAACAGAAAATATATACAAAAAACATATTTAAGATTTAGTTTAAAAAAGAGTGAGAAAAAAAACCTAAGTAGAAAACTTTAGTTCCTGTTTATGCAGTGAGTGAAAATGCACAAAATGAGAATCAAAATGAAAGTCTTCTCTCTGACTGTCTCACACTGTGACCTCCAGCTCAGGCCTGTCCCCGCTTATATTTCATTACATCCTGATTCTCTGACATGTAGTGTGTTGGCTGGATGGGGGGAGGGGAGGAAGAGGAAGAGGGTGTGTGTGTGTGTGTGTGTGTGTGTGTGTGTGTGTGTGTGGTTGGAGGAGGTGGGGGTGAAGAATGTTTGGTATGTGCGGACTACAACAACATGAAAGGCGCTGAGTGTTGAACCAAACAGACTCAAACCGACTCCAGTTTTGATAAAACACGTTTTTTGGTCTCATAATAAATTGACGCACAAAGAAACAAACGTCTGCGCTGCGTCTTTGTCGCAGAAAACAAGCGGCCAGCGTCGGTTTAGTATCCGTGGTCCGCGCAGTCGGTGTGATGTCAAACACCCTGCAGAGGCGGAGATGGTTCGGTCTGTAGTAGGTGGGACCGTGCGCTCTGCTGCAGGACGGCGCAGATCAATGAACCGGACCGGAGGCTCGGTCCGTCGCTTGCTCTGACTCTCTGTGTCTGTTGGTGTTGGATGTGTCAGTGAACCTATGCAGGAGCTTTTCTCACCCTCATCCAGCCCGTTTTAACCCCGAGCGGCTGCTTTATATCGCTCTTCCTCTTCACATCGCGGTGGATTCCGGATCTACGATTTTTTTTTTTCCAGGGGGTGGAATAAAAATTCATCTGTAACCTCCAGGATGATCTTTGCAAATACAGGCAACCCGCTGAAGACAGCCAATCGTAAGCAGGTAGGCCAAACACACACATTCACACACACATATACACATTCACACATATATATACACACATTCACATTTTAATTACTATAAAATAAAAATCCTCCTACTTTCCTGGAGAACAACAGCCGCCATAAATGACATTGGAAACCTCCTCTGGCTTCTCTTATAGATTATATACATTTATATCACATCACTGCTTTTCTCTTCAGTTCAAAAAGAATATGATATGTTTTATATATATGTGTGTGTGTGTGTATATATATATATATATATATATATATCTTTTAAATAAAGATATAAAGCTGTGACTGATGCGGATCAACAGCAGCTGCTGAGCAGATCTCGATAGTTTAATCATCATGTCCATATAACCTTGTTTGCCCACTATGGTCACTGTGCACGACGGTTATTGTAGTTCTTTATAGCTGAACGCTTTGTGGTTGAGGGAGGCTCGGTGTGATGTGATGTGTCCTGCGTCTGCCCATCCTTCGTTTGACCTCAGGTGAATAATAATAATGATAATAATAATTATTAAAATAAATAAATAAAAAGGAGGATGAGGTATCAACATCTTCTGATTCAGATCCAGATGGAAGCTGAGAACAGACTGAACAGACACCGGTCAGTCTCTGCTGATTGAAATAAAAACCTGTGTAGGTTCAGTTTTCAGCTTCAGACACTAGAAACCTTCAGATGTGACAGATTCCATTAGAAAAAACCTCATGTTGGTTTATTTCCAGTTTTTTCAGTGTTTGAGGTCTAAGGAGGCGAACCTGGTTCCGAGGCCTGGTGTGAACCTTGGTGGTCTCAAAGAAAGTTAATTGCACAGCAACAAAAATGTGACAGGCCTCAGCTCAAACACATAACAGGCCCAACAGATGTTCAAATGTTCAGAGTGTACAGGAGGGTTTTTAACCATCACTCGTCCGTGGAGCTGCAGCAGCACGTCACTGTCAGTGATTGTGTCTTTGGCTCTATCTTCGGCGTGGATTGTCCTCTGGTTATGGACAGATGGTGTGATTGCGCCATGCTTTTGTCTTTGATCGGATCTGGAGCCGGTTTGGGGTTTGGAGTGGCTGCGAGCTATTTTAATGAATGAGTAAGGGGAAGGAAATGCTTCGCAGGGCAGTGTGGTGTGGTTTGGCTCTCAAGTATGAAGAAAACTGAAGGTTTCTGATCAACACAAGAGCAGGATGTGACATGTGAACACACAGATTTAATCACTTTATAATTCATAAACACCCACACTTTAGAATAAATCCATTTCAATGTAAATCATGTGGTCTATTTGAAGGACAGTAAGACTTTTACAACCAGGAGATTAAAGGTCAAATGTAACTATGGCTGAGTAAAAGTACTGAAGTAAAAGTATCTATAAAACATGTGTACTCCATGTGTATGTAGTAAAAATACTCTCTATACGCTCTGAGGTACAAGGACTAAGTAAAAATACTCAAGTACCTTGAAGTAAAAAATACGAGTACAGAGTCTGATGTCGTTTGTCAGATACAGATGAGACATTGACCTGGGTTTAATTCAGTTACCCCCCCCACGCCCTTACACACACACACACACACACACACACACACATACACACTCTGGTCCTAACAGTGTGTTTCCTGTGTGCAGTCCTACCCCATGACTCCGTCCAGCCCCAGCAGCAGCAGCAACAGCAGCAGCACCGGTCTGGAGCAGCTCAGTAAAACCAACCTGTACATCCGCGGCCTGCCGCCTGCCACCACAGACCTGGATCTGGTCAAGCTCTGTCACCAGTGAGTACACATGCACACGCAAATGCACGGCCACGCGTCAGGTTCACTCACCTGTGTTCACACTGAGGCTTTGTCAAAGAGATAAAGGACCCAGTTTATGAACGACGCTCCTGCTTGAACCACATATGCAAACTGAACTAAACCTTAACTAACTTTAATTAATGTAATTATTGAATATTTTAACATTTTGGAATACATCTCTTGTTTTTGCCTCTTGTTTGCGTCCATACAGTTAATATGAACCCATAAGTTGGACGGGGTTTGCTTATCTTAGCACAGAGACTGGGATTTGCACTGTTATTGTAATTTTATTGTCACATTTATGTGTATTTTGTTGCAGCTGTTCTGTTCTGTTAGTCTGTATGTTAAGTCTGCTAAGCTAACTAGCTGCAGGTGTCAGCCTCATATTTATTGTGCAGGTATGATCGATATGAGAATTTCAATCGGCCTTTTCATCTAAAAACAACATAAAAAAGTGGGATTTTCCCATAAAATGTGAGTATTTGTTTACAAGTTGCTGAGCTGTGAATAAATGTTGCTGCTGTCAGTTTCAGTTGAGTTGAAGTGACTCAGAACAGGTTTGGAAATCTTACTAAATAAATAAATGTAAATTAATTTGAAATTCAACCTAGAAATACTCACTTCCTGTTGTGTCAGAGTGATGTTATCATGTTCTGGTTTTAATGGTGGTAACACTGATATAAAATACCAAACATCTATAAACTGATACAAAAGTGTTGTATCTGATCTGTGGTATGTGAAACAGAGTAGAAAAAATGATGTTGAAACAGGAAAAACAGTCATTACAGCAGAACAGTGAGAATTTTCAATACTTGATCCTATAGGCTTCGGTCAGAGCAAGAGACGCCATAATTAGCAGCGTTTTGTGTCTCGTCTGCCTTTCTCTGTGAATCCAAACATATGGAGGGAGGCGTTGAGCATGTAACCAGCAGCAGCAGCTGTCTGCGTCCTGTTTGCTGCTGTTTTGTTCATGTTCCCAGTGGTGTTCACCAGCACAAAGCAGAAATGAAAGCGCTTTTCATAGCAACAAGGCCCGAATGATGTAAGCTCAGCATTCAGTCTGTACGCTGGGTGAGCTCAGATAGCAGCAGTTTGTGCTACAGTTCAACTTTTAGTATGAAGTGAAACGTGCAGCGAAGCTCGAAACGCTCACGATGGATTGATAATGTGTGGAAACATGTAAATGAAGAGCAGTGGCACAGAAATCAGCTCAATGAATATCACAAGTTTTTATTTCTTTCATAAAGTCTCTGCTCTTGTTGTTTTTTATTTCTGATCTCACATGATTGTCATCAGCAACCAAATTAAGAGACATCCAAGCTGCTGATTTCCTTCTGTGTATTTGTTTTTTGACTACTATGTGTTGCTGTGTGTTTAGATATGGAAAGATCCAGTCAGCGAAGGCGATTCTGGACAAGACAACCAACAAATGTAAAGGTCAGTGAGGTCATTAACTCCCCAGATCTTCTGCTAAATGCTTAAAAAAAGAACCAGACTGGTTCTTTTGCATGTTTCACCAGCATCAGGACACCCAGATGGTTTAACATCTTCTATGTCCATGTTGTTTCAGACTTTTGAATACATTTCCACACCTTTCTCTCAGCTCCCAGTTTCCACTCATTTCCATAGGGTATGAAAATCGACTGGCTACGACTCGTTGGGGAATCCGTCACTGTGAACACCAAACAGTCAGAAAGTGAAACCGTGAATGCGTTTGCTTTTATTTTTGTCATCTAAACCCATCTAAACATCTACATACTGTACTTTTGATGTTAGTTTGACAAAACCAAGCAGATTGTGACGGATTACATAACTCAAACAGGTTCAGAGTCATAGATTTTCTCCATATGGGAATAAATGGAAACCAGAGTGAGCGGGAAACGATGGGGAAAAACATTCAGAAATCAGAAACACATCATATGGCTGGAAAAACATGCAAAGTATGTGCAGTTTATCATAAATTTGGTTTTATGTAGATGCTGGTTTGGACTTGAAGGTTCCATTCAGAAATAATCTCCATAGATCTGCAAGATATCAGTTAAACATTTTGGTTTTTTTTGTGGATTTAACAAACAAGACATAATGTGATAATTTAAGAGTTTAAGTGAAGCTTGGTAGACAGATTTTCTTACCCATGCACAGAGCTATGCTAGCTGTTTTATATTGTTTCCAGGCTTTATGCTAAGCTACGATAAGCTAACTACATGCTGCTTCCAGCCAAAATACACCAGTAACACTGCTATAAAGGTGGTTGTTCTTGCTATTTGGTGACTGTTGGTGTAAATACTGTTTGTCCAACCTCAGGTTACGGCTTTGTGGACTTCGACAGCCCGGCGGCTGCATTAAAGGCCGTGCACGCTCTGAAAACCAGCGGCATCCAGGCACAGATGGCCAAGGTGAGTCTGACACAGACGTACACATGTGTGCACATGCTCATGTATGTTCATATTTGGAGCTCGTTTGTCTTCTGTGTGGACTCCTACTTCTTCTTTAATGTGTGCACGCGTCCGGCGTGTTGGAGAGCGACATCACACTGATCACATGACCTCAGCTGACAAGCTGTTCTTCCCGTGACCTCGTTTACTTTCACGGTACAAAGCAGATGTCACGTCTGTCTGTGCCAAATAACCTGTCAGTCAGTGTGAGACGCCGCAAACACAACACTCACACTCCACCATCATTAACAACCAACGTTAACATTCATACTGATATAACATTTCTATAGCAACAGATCTATTGTTAATCCTCTGTGACTCATTTCAAGTGAAGCTGCTCTTCACTTTGTCTTATTTATAAAATGTATTTTTTTTTACAGCTAACAGGATATTTTTGCGTCACATCTATGATCGGTCTCGCAGCAGTCAGCGGAAATTTATCAGATTTTTTTCAGTCACAGCTCAGTTCCCAGTTCATTGATGAAGGGTTTTTTCTGTCTGGAGACCTGCATGTCGCTGCTGTGTTTGGAGCAAACACACACAGCAGAGTGGGTTGTGTGTGTGGTAGCTAGGCTACGCTGCTCTCCTGCTGTTACTAGGGAAGACCATGGAGGCGCTGAGCTACTGCTGCACATCTACTGTGTGTGTGTAACACTGTCGTTACAAAAAACAGATGAAACGAAATGTGGTGTTTTCTCTACCGCTCTAGTTTACTCTAAGTCTACCTGTGACTGTTTATGCTATCAAAACCATATTATGTTTGAGGGTTGATGTAGGCTCCATCTTAAAGGCTGGATGGATGGAGAAACTTTAAAAATATCAATATCAAGCAGACTGAAGACATTGTCTGGGAGGATTGTTGAAGGCTCCATGTTTTAAAGGTTTTAAAGTGCTGGATAAACCTTTAATAGCATGTACTTTTACTTTCATTACTTAAATACATTTAATTTTAGATCACTTGTCAAGTACTGTAAATACTATTTACTTTAAGTCTTTTAGTGTTTTACCTGTGCGGCATTCTTCTACCAAAGTAATTTTTTGTTCGAGTATCTGTGACTTTCGGGTGCTTTATACAACACTGGTGGTTTATTGATGTTTGTTGAGCTAAATGTCCTGAAACCCTGATGCATGCAGACAACTGATGTGTAGTTTTCTCTCAGATCAATCTATAAAACAGCTGCATCTTATTCTTTTCTGTCATTGTTGATGTTCACAGCAACAGGAGCAGGATCCAACAAACTTGTACATCTCCAACCTGCCTCTGTCTGTGGATGAGAAGGAGCTAGAAAACATGTTGCAGCCGTTCGGTCAGGTCGTCTCCACACGGATCCTCAGAGATTACAGCGGCAACAGCCGAGGCGTCGGCTTCGCCAGGTCAGCTGAAAAAACAAAACAAAAAAAACAAAAAAAACAAGCTCTGATCAAACAGGAGGATTAAACACACACAGAGCCAATGACAAGCTGAGATGCACAACAGCATTTTGTGTTGAAGGAAACTTTCCCATGTGTGATACATGATGAGTCATTGTTTTATTTTCTCTCTGGCAGGATGGACACGACAGAGCAGTGTAATGCTGTCATCTCACATTTTAATGGAAAGTTTATCAAGTTAGCGTCTGGTGCTCTGGGTAGGAAACAACTTCACCTTTCTCTAAACTTTCCTATGATGATGACTGGCTGTTGCCTGACTTTTGACTGACGCTTCATATGTTTCTTGTGTGTTTTACCTTCAGCTCCTCCTCAGCCTTTGCTGTGTAAGTTTGCAGACAGTCAGAGGAAGAAGCACGCTCACAGTGGGTTTGTTCCCAACGGACAGACAGGAGACCTCAGACTAGTATGTAACCACCTTATATATATATTTATGCTTTATTATTTTTATTATTATTATTATCGTTGTGTCATTTATAACAGCGTCCACACACAAATCAGTGTAAATAAAAATGTAATCATCCATCTTGACTTTTTTTTTAAAATCCTTTTCATAAAACAACCCTTCCTGTTTTTGATCATCTGTTCACCAGGATAGTTGCAGCTTTATGTTGTAATTTCATGGAATGTTAACTTTTTTATGAAAATGAGAAATGCAACAACTTAGATTATGTTATTGCCATATTATAAATTATAAAAATGATCATTTTCACCTGCTCTGATCATAAGTTTATATCAGGTTCACAATAATAAAATAAACATAATTAATTCAGCGTGTTTCTTCACATCAGGGAGCGATGACTCTCACCTACGATCCCTCCTCAGCAGCTGTACAGAACGGGTGAGTTGTACTTCGGGATATTATTTAACTTTTTTTATTCACTCCATATTAATTTTTCAGCCTTATTTTGACAGAGATACTTTGCATTTTCTAGGTATTATCCTTCACCGTATCCAGTGACCAACAGGATAATGACCGTGCAGCCGACCATGTCTCCCTACATGTCTCCAGTCTCTGCTTACCAGGTAGAAAACAACATCCCTGTAAATGAGCGTTTGTTGCATTGATGTGAGTTAGGTTGTAGTTGTGTCGGTGCAAGTGTTGCATATGTAAGAAAAATGATGATAAAACTATCCTGAATTCAGGGTGGAGAACAAGAAATGATGTAAAATACCAGAAAGAGACTCAGACAGTGACTCACACTTTCTCTGTGTTTGGTTCTTGCTCATTGTTTCTGGATGTTTTACTCGTTACCTTTGATTCATAACGTTCTAAACACCACAGTCATGTCTGACCACTGACAACATGCTTCACTTTAAAATCATTTAAAAGAAAGAGGATGAATGTGAATCTGCGGGGGCTTGTTGAACAGGGTTGCGACACACAATAGAGGTTTTGAATCTGATTCTTTACCAGATGGGCCCCGGATGAATCTGCTACATGTTCCCATTATGTGGGAAGACATTCAGAATAATAAACTAAAATGTTCAATTCATGCAGTTTGTTCAAGGAAAACGGCCTCATAGTTGATGAAAGTGGATCATCACTGGAAAGTCTTCCTCTATGTGTTTGAACAAGGAGGGTTTTCATCTTAAACCAACAGCTCATTTTGACAAAGACTTGCCTTTTCATTGAGGTGGTGGAGGCAGGTCCTCTCAAGTACAAACCTCCAGGTGTCCTATTCATTATAATCAACACTGAAAACTACGAGTTAACTATAATTTAGATCCAAAACAATCTTTCAAGGCAGCAACTGGACTGCATCTTCACCAGTCCTTTGATGTATCTTCCTTAATCCTTGAGGGTTGAGATGCTTTGGTCCTAAAACAAGAGGCTTTCATGTGACGGACTTAGGCTGAAAAGGTTTTCTGTCATAGTTACTCTTTTTAAAACCAGTTACTGCATATAGTTTGGACATCATTTTAACAGCTGAGGTCATCGGGTCAGTGTAAAAACCTCAGAAGAAGGAAAAGATGAAGACTTTAGATATGTTTAGATAGGTTTTTGTTTTGGTCTGTCGGGGAGGTTGATAGAGATTTTTGAGAACAATTAGTTTCTTCAAAATGGATAAATGAGTGGGTGGATAGATGGACGATGGATGGATTCAGACTTTTACAACTGTTTTTGTTGCACAGTCGCCAACAATAGAACATGTTAACAGATGGTAAAACATGCACAACAAAGAGACAATAAAAATAGACATTAAGAAAGGAAGAAAAGAAAGACAAATAAATGAAAGAAATCAGAGAAAACATCTATTAGTCGATCGTTTCTCCACGTTATAGTCTCTGTCACAGTGCTGGATCCATTTCTGACATTTTTCTTCATGTTGTGCTTCTTCGAATCTCAGACAATATATTTTTTTTGTCCTCTTATGTAAATTTCCTCTACAACCTCTGTCCATTAATTCTGGCCAGGAGTTTTTACTTTACCCCATTTCTAATTACGATTTAATTTATATGAATTATTTGGTTTGTTAGTTTCATTCCAGACATTAATCATCAGTAATTGTCTATTTTCTCCGTCTCCTTCAGGTACAGAGTCATTCTTGGGTTGCACATCAGCCGTACATCATGCAACACCCGGTAATCAACGTTTGCATTTTTTTTCTCTTTTAAATGTTATTTCTCTCTCTCTCTCTCTCTCTCTCTCTCTCTCACACATACACATACAACTCTGGCTGTGTGAACAGGAAATGGGTGTGTGTGTCCGAGTCACAGCTGAAGCTCTGAGCTCATAGAAAGTCAGAGTATGACGAGAATGAGCTCGTCCTGCTGACACACTCAAAACTACAACGTCCGTAAACTTCCCCAAAACGTCGGAGACCACTTCTGAGAAACATCCTCAGTGTATTTGCATGTTTCTATGTCAGTGTGTATCTGTGCATGAAAGAGAAGAAGTGGAACAATGAAAAAGACATTCAGCTCCACTGCCACCCCCACCCCCCACCCCCCTTTGGATCCAGCAGGAAATGCCTGAAGCAGAGACAGTCTTGTGACTCTTTGACTCTTCCAACAGATGGTTTCCAGCGGAACAAGTGTCTCTGCTGATCTGCCCCCTCCCCCACATTTTACTAGGAAATGGTCTATTCCCTAAAGGCGTCATGTTTAAAGGAATATACTCCGTCTGAAAACACAGCGGCGCTGGCACCGTCTGATTTTTTTTTACATATTCTCATCCTTTAATGTGACCCAGAAGCACAGAATACACAATGTTTGCTTCAGATTATACAACATTATCAAAGATTTAATGCTGAAAATGTGTGAAAACACTCAAACAGAAAATTGGTTTGGTCTTTGCTACGTTTATGTTTGAAACAGAAATTTCACACAGTTTTTATTTGATTTACTTGATGTTTGTGAGACTGAATCATGTGAAACATATTGAAAACACTGATGTGTGTGTGTGTCTGTGTCTGTGTGTCTGTGTGTGTGTCTGTGTGTGTGTGTGTGTGTCAGGCTGCTGTGATGTCGCCCTCTGTGGACCCCTCCATGTCACTGCATCCTACAGCCATGATTACTCAGCAGATGGGTCAGCTGTCGTTGGGAAATACTGGAGCGGTGAGTGGGATTTTGGGAAATTAAATTAAATGAAATAGAAAATACCGACACACACACACACACAACAGATCTCTGGTACGAGGTTATGAAACCATTATATGACGATGCAACTCCTGTTTCTTTCTGTTAATGTTTAGAACAAAGCAAAATGACAAACATGTTGTCTGATGAAAAACAGCCCGAAGCCTGAAGCTGAATTCAAAAGTCAAAGAGCTCTTTGTTCACATTTATGTTAATTATCACCAAGCACAGGAACAGGCAGGTTTAGTGGTTTCCCTCGAGAGAAAACACACTTCAGGTTTTATTTTTATCCATCCGAGTGACGTGGGAACTTTACGTTACATACATATGTACGTACATACATATGCATGACACAATAAATAAATGACTGATAACCAAGCTTATTATGTAAATGTAAATAGTGCAAACAAGATGCCTGCACAGACGTGTGTCAGAATGTGTCAGAAACAGTTCAAGTTTGTGTCCTTTTCTTCAGTACATCGCTGCCAACCCCGGTGTCCAGGGAGCGTACATGCCTCAATATCCTGCCATGCAGGCGCCACCTGTAAGTTTTTATCTTTGCTTCATTCAGATCTTCCTCTAACACATTTTTTTCAAATTCACACATTCACCGATAAAGTGCCCGTTTAACCTTTATTTATGGAGAAAATCACAGCTGCCCGTTGGATTGGGAATCCAGTCCTCTTCCTTACAAACAGCCTTGAGTTGTTTTTTTTCTTTTCTTCTTTATTTTCTCAAGCGCTCGTCCTCTGAACCATCAATTATCTCGGTGCAAACGTGGTGAAGACGCTTATTATCTCAGCTCAAAATGAGAGATGCTGTTTTGCTTTTCAGGAAAACGGCACGCCGCAGCAAGTGGACTCTTCCAACAACTCGTCTCCTTACAGTCAGCTCAGCAAGTAATCAGCCAGCAATCACAGGTAAAAAGGACGTGTGACTTAAACAACGGAGACTTGTTTATTTCAGCAGCTTCACTGCTGCGTTACAGTCGATTACTGGAGGATTTACAGATCAGATTTAAACCATTAATGAAAAATATTTTATTTATTTTATTTCTTACAAAGATTAAAAAAACAACAACAACATAAATACATTTCTGACATTTATATCAACTCCTGTTGTTTCTGTGTTTTGTTTTTACTTTCAGGCTGTTTTTTTCCTGCTCTGTGAACCAGTGTTCAGGTGTGAAGTTGCTGATGACATCACAGCAAAAAAACAAAACAAAACAAAAAAACAAACAAACAAAAAACAACAGCAACAACAAAAACAAACAAACAACAAGTCGCCACCTTCTCTGATTGGAACAGACACAGACATGTGAACTTTTTTTGCACAGCCCCGACGCGTGGTGGAAGTTGAGTGTAAATGGACTCAAACGAGTTGTTGACGAATCAGCGGAAAAAAACAAGAAAACAAAAAAAGGAAAAAAAAAAACAGATTTATTTTGATAAGAAGCAACATCTTCTTTTTCTCTTTTTTTCATGGACACCCCCCCACCCATTCCTCCTTAGCCCCCTCCCTTCCCAGTACGATGGGATATAAAAATGCATGAGAGTGAGGTCCCCTCCACCCCCACCCCCTCCCTGTGAGGTTTCTATGATTTTATAGTTCCTTTATTTGTGATAAATGATGAAAAAAAAACTAAACATTGCAAAATGGTGTTTGCACTGAAGTTTAATGTTTCAGCTTCATTTAGGTTTTTTCCAAGTGGCCACAGAAAAGCTTCAAACTAAATCAGTTCACGTTCAACTGCACTCGACAGCTGACACATTTAGGAAATTAATGGATTTATCGGAAACGGTGCCTTCCTGACGTCCCATCGAACATCCTCCGACATCTTTCATCCAACTTGATCAGGTGTTATATTTCTATCTGACTGATCAAACGTGTGTTGTAAATTCATGGAGATTTTTCCAGTGAGTGTTTCGCAATCTAGTCTCCTGGTAGCAATAAAGACAATGAGAGTCCCACAGCAATACTGAGAAAAAAAAAACAAAACAACAACAACAAAAACAAACAAACAAGAACGCAGAGCAAGGTGATTCTTTATTTTCGTCTTTCTTTTGTTGTTTTGCTTTTAAGACATGACACGAAAACAAGAGCCGTACTTTTATGAAAATACAAGTTTTACACCCAACGGGCATCTTCAAGGAGGTTGGTTTTTTTTTTTGTTATTGTTTTTGTTTTTTTGTTTTTTTTTTGTTTTTTTGGTTTCTCTTGTGGTCAGTCGGACCAGTGATCTACCTCATGGTTCTGCCGGAGTCTTCAGCCGTCGCTGGGGTTTGCAGGTAAAATCCCTGTTCACCTGCTCGTGGACGAGGCAGAAACTACAGCCACGCTCAGGAGCTGGCTACATAGGACTTCTATCGTTTCTCTTCCTGATCTTCAAAGAAACATTGTGCTTTGACTCATCTTTTATTTGTCATAGCTTCTGTCAGTGTGTGTGTGTTTTTTTTTTGTTCATGTTAAAGATTCACAGTGGTGACACAAACAAATGAAAGCAGGTGACGTTCACTCGCTTCGTGGATCCTTTTCTTTTGCCGTTCGTCACAAATCTCAAGACGACTCACCTCTTCCTCTTACCGTTGTTTTAAAAAAATGTAAAAAAAAAAAGAAAAGTTGCTATCTTTTCTTTCTGTTACTGTAAAAGTATCCAGATGTAACACTAGCATTTAGCCAGATTTCTGGGGAATTTGGTTTTGCAACAGCTTCATAGTTTTCACTCCAAATAATTTGGACAAGTGAAAAAAAAAATGTAACTCAAAGTAACGTTGCCTCCTGCAGAATTTTATCAAAAAGTTACAGAGGTTGGATTTGTAAATTATATTCATTGAGGGCCAAAAGTGGAAAAATAAGTGAGTTTTATTGTTTTGCTTTGCTTTTTTTCTCTCTCTTCCTCCTTTAACTTTATTTTGTCTGATGTAAGATTTCAACACTACAAAGAAAACAAGAATAACGGTGTTCAGAGGCGAAACGGTTGTGCTGTGACTGTAAATGCTCACAGCAGGAAAGTACAAGCGGTAACTTCGTCTTTACTGAGTCTACTCTCCAAATCTCAACCTTTGTTTCTGGGGGAAAAAAATGGAAAAAAAAACAAAAAAAACAAAAAAAAGACAAAAACATAAAAAAAAAAAAACAAACAAACTTGTACATGTTCTCCTCATCGCTTCCCCGTCACCTTCAACTGATTCTCAAACAATCTTCTCTCCTTGCTCTCTCCTTTAAAATGATTGGAATAAAATCAGTGCTGAATAAAAGGCTCTTCTCTTTCTCACACACGACTTGCCTCTTTTTATCTTGACTTGACTTGAACTTATTCATATACATGTGTAATGTTGTGTGTTTAAAGGATAAAGCTGCATCCTGTGAATACACCAATAACGGTTCATTTTCCAGGTGGCACTTGATCCTAAACCTGATTTTTATAATCCAGGCTTTTAATTATTATCTATTTTCCAAACATACTCTACATTGTTGGTAATTAAATCTTAATTTGTAGGGGAGTTCAGCAGCAAACCTGGTCAAAAACATACTAAAAGCATCTGGTATTAAAATAAAAACAAATTGAAAATGGGATATAATATTCCTATGAATTTCTTTGCACTTTATTTGACTTATTTGTGCAGTTTCATAGATGATAATGTACAAAGAAGAGACAGATATCAGATGTCAATTTTTTGTGAACAGCCTGAAAAAAGCTTTAATTAGGAAATGGTGCAAAGTGGAAACTCCCAACCAGGAACAATTGACAAAGATTGTAGAGAAAATCTACATAATAAAGAAAATAACACATCTG
This sequence comes from Polydactylus sextarius, assembly GCA_016801845.1. Taxonomy (NCBI): domain Eukaryota; kingdom Metazoa; phylum Chordata; class Actinopteri; family Polynemidae; genus Polydactylus; species Polydactylus sextarius. The sequence continues at coordinate 18,752,318 of CM028906.1, forward strand.
AGATTACAAGAGGCACAACATGAAGAAGTCAGGAATGGATCCATAACAGTGACAAAGACAATAACAGTAATAACGGAGAACTGGTGGACTAATTGATGCCCTTTTTACTTTCTTTCATTCATTTTTCTTTTGTTTCTTCCCTAACATCTGTTTTTAGTGTCTCTCTTGTTTGTACACATGTTCTATTGGTGGCTATTGTTTAACAAAAACAGATGTACATAATTCTGTATGAAAATATAGATCAACCATAAAAATTCAAGTTAAAAAATCATATTGAGCTGACAAGGGGCAGTAGAGGGCGCTGTGGGTCAAAGATGTCGCATGTTTCCACTATGTCTAACTGTCCAGCTCTGATCTTCATTGTGTATTTGTGTGTGATGGTGTGTGTGCAGCTCCTGCCTGATGCTTTGAGGGTCGACAGCTACATGTGTGTGCTCATGTTGATCTATTTCAGTCTCACAGTCTTTGTAGTTTCACTCTCACACCGGATCTCCGTCTTAAGCCGAGACTTAGTGCAGCTGATCCCAGAGACATAAAGGCACCATGCCCCCATCTCCTACCAGTCAAGAGGATCAAAACCACCGGGATGCAAGATTAGCCATCACACCCACTGTCAGCCACGACACACACTCACAGCTCCAGGAATATACATCCATGCACACACAGCCGTCAGTCAAGTGTCTATTGTAAAGGCATCAGGCCTTTGAACATTAGATACATGCCAAGTAAAGTCTCTGAGTGTTTCCTCTCCCCAGCTCTGAGTCTCTGAGCTAATGCTCCACAGCTGAGGGGACACATGGCAGCTATCCCCAGAGGAAGCCCAAGGTCAGACTAGGGGCAGCGGCACTCAGAGCCGAGGCCTGTTACAGTATCCAGTGTCATTCATTCACTGTGATACTCATCACATATTCAACACATGGAGCCACTCTTTAAGATATGAAGTGCTGCTGTAGCTGCTCCTTAATCACAGTTCTGACATTTTCCTTTACAAAGAAGACATCTAATTTAATTTAATGTAATCCACAGAACAGGCTGCAAATAATGATAATCATTTTCTTTGTTCAATACAATTAATCTCCTAGATTGACCAGGTAATCGTTTAATTGCCTAATGCAATTCAATAATACATACACACTGAACTATAACTAGTTCCCCTTGATTTTTTTTTTTACAAATAAATAAATAGGATTGATTGAGAAAATAATAAGGACTAATATTTCAGTTAAAATGCCTGTAATTCATTCATTCATTCATTCATTCATTCATTCAGTCAGTCAGTCAGTCAGTCAGTCAGTCAGTTACTACAACAATATCAATATGGTGAGGTGGTTTGAATTGTTTGGGTAGAAAAGTGCTGATATTGTTGAAAATGTTCTTCTTTCATTTGCTACATAATATAAAGATGCACATTTATCATCAAAACAGCTTCATCACAAATCTGAAGGCAGAATAATAAACTGAGCTCAGTGGTTTGAGAATTAAAACAGCAGCCTGTTTATATGTTTTATCAGCATAATCTATGAGAGAAAGAAATACTCAATTAAACCAAGAGAAGGTTGGATCTTTTTCTGTGTAAAAATCTGCAGTTTGATGGTAAAACTTTGTTTTGCTTGTGCATCCTGAAAAACACCAAAAGTAAGTTATAGGTTCTTGGCATGAGCCAGTGTCGTCAGTGTAGAGAAGAGACAATAAACTATAAACAACACAGGGCCCAGAACAGATCCTTGTGGAACTCCTGACGTTACTGCAACAAACTCTGCTTTCCAGTCTAACAGATTTGACAAACCAAAATCTACTGAAACTATTTATAAGGATCTGAATCAAACATAATAATACAGTGGATTGTTATTATTATACAGTAGAGTGTCTGATTAAGCAGGGAGAAAAAAACACTGGTGACAGCTTCAGCACAATGCTTCATTTTATCCACACGGGAAGCATTATTGTTCAGGACTAATGTAGCAGAAGAGATATATTTAGAATAGAATAGAATGTATTTATTATCACTGAAACACTCATAATTGTACAGCGCAAAGAGAGGAGTTTCTGCAGCTCTTTTAAGAAACTCCTAGAATAGAAACTGTATAACAATGTCAACGAGACGTAAAAAAGCAAAAAAGCAAATCAAAAGAGAAAAAAGTTATAAAGTGAATAAGATAAAATTCAATAGCCCCAGATACACTTTCTGTGACTGTGCAATCATTAGCATAGCTGTGTTAACTGATGCATGACTGCACAGTGAGATAAGGTGTAATATTTCATATCTGAATATATAAATATCATCAGATTTTTCCATGAATAAGAACATAAGACTATAATGTACATTAGAATACCTTTAAATAAACTGATTTAGAGTTACTGTTGTTAGCATTTAGCCTCATAGTCACACAGCTCTGTGACAGACTATGTAGTTTTATAGTTATGATCTTTACACTTTTATTTCACTCCACTCACATACTCACATTTGAATGTATTTGTTCACCTGCATTCCAGCCATGTCTCTGGAAGAAGGAGGCTGTATTACACCACAACTTCCTTCTACTCCTCCTCTTTACAAGAGAACTATGACAACTTGGACAAACATGTTCCCTACACACACACACACCCACACACACACTCCAAACTAATTAAAAAGACTGTTACTTTCAGTTAGGAGAGTGTTGTGCGGTTACACCAACCTTCATCTCTGCAGTGAAACACTAGCACCTCTGGTCGTCTCTTAATAAAGAAGTTTGCTCCTACAGATCTCACAGGCTGCAGTTGTTACTGTCACTCATTATCATCACAGCCTCCCACTGCACACACACACACACACACACACACACACACACACACACACACACACACACACACACACACACACACACACACACACACACATACATGGGCAAGTTGGAGCCTGTACAAACACCCACACATGACCCCAGTATGCATGCACACACACTCACCCACTTTCAGACTGACGCACACACACACACATACGCACACACACACACACATATGCAAGTCAAGGAGCATGGGCGGCAGGGTCACCCCAGCGCCATGCTTCATAAAGGGCGCCGTTACAATAGGTTTACTGTTACTCTGACCACTGCTGGGATACAATAGGACTGAATGTGCTGGCCTGATGCCTCTCTGGTTCTATCCATTTTTCAGCAGATTACAAGGAAGACAGCCTGAGACGGGACAGCATGTTATCAGAGGACGCCCCTGAAGGTGAGCTGCCTCTTCGTTGTAGCATTAACATACCCTCCTGTTTCTGTGCATGGGGACTATGTGCCGCTGAGAGACATGAGAGAAATGAAGGGGATAATTTATGGATGACTGAATTTTGATGAGGCTGATGTTCTTAAAACATTTCTGTCAGATTTATGGTGAGAAAATGGGAGACAGAGAACACATTTTATATTTAGAGAAAAGTGAGATATAGTTTGTTACAACTGTGAAACATTAAGCATCTAATGTTCTTGATCATGCTCATAAAATCACCTGAAAGAAATAGAGATGTCACAAGAAGTGGTGTTTGGTGTCGTCATGAGAGAAAAATGAGAGACTGTGAGAGAACAAATCAGTGTTAGATTAGCAAACAAGAACATGTGAGGAATGAAGCTAAAGGGGGGCGAAATGACACAGCATTTCACAGACGGACACGTCAGGGAGGTGAAGACAGAGGAGCTGAGGAGAGACGGGGTGAGAGGGGTTTAGTGTAAGACGAGTGGGTTTGTTTTGGGGGTAACAGATGGGACTCACCCAGATCCAGAGGGGTGTGGTGCTGAATTGTAAGATTCCTCAGAGTTGGGACAAGCAATGAGATATTTTCTCTGCAGCTGTCAATGGTACAACACCTACGCAACTCCACCCTCCTCCCCCTGTATATCACACACACACACACACACACACACACACACACACACACACACACACGGTCGTATTTCATATCTTGTGATAGGCATGCATGCTTCTTTCTGTCAAGCTGAAAAAAATTCTTGTGCGACAATGACAATGAATCATGTTCTTGTGTTGTTAAAGATTAACATATCTGCTGTTATAGTGTCTGGGCCATAGGAGTGTATTTACTCACTGCGTGGCCTCATTGTATCACTGTTCATGACCATGTTCAAAGTTCAGACACCACAACATTGGTGTAAATACATGAATGAAATAAATTTCTGTAGCACACTTTATTGTCAGTGGTTCACACAGTTTATAATATCTATCTATCTGTCTGTTTGTCTGTCTGTCTGTCTGTCTATCTATCTATCTATCTATCTATCTATCTATCTATCTATTTATCTAACTAGCAAAATGTACTTAAAAGTATCAAAGTAAAAAAAAAAAGTAAAAGTAAAAAAATTACTTTATATGTCCTTGATTATGACCTGTACAGTCAGGAGTGTTAACTTCGTCGTCAAAATGTAGAAAATGAGAAGAAACTCATCCTTCTTAGATTTTTATGATTTGTCTTTAATCTTTGTGAATCTTTGTTTTCGTCTCCATGATCCTTTATCATCCTTAATGTTGTGTTAGTAGCTATTGGAATGAAAAATAGAAAGTTTTATTTTGAAATATATTGCTGTAGAATTAAAAAGTACCACACAAAGGTAAAGTAAGTGAGTAAAGGTACTTTCCAGAGTCGTTGTTCATATTTATCATGATTTATGTTTCGCTCCCACATTGAACTTATTATTTCATCTGGGAAATGTTCCTCCCTCTGTTTTCCTCGTCTTTTTTTTCTTATCACTTGTGATTATGACTGAAGTGTGTGGGAATAAATCTCTCTCTCTCTCTCGCACACAAACACATTATCACACACATTCTACACGCACGTCGTACAGTGGCGTCGGCATGCAGCGTCAGGGATCGATGCGTCCTCTCGCCAGCCTCGCGTTCTCACCTGAAGCGGAAGTGGACATAAAAGGCAGTTCAGGTAGAAACACCCCTCCCTCACCTCCTCCTGCTGCTGATCCGTGCAGGTAGCCACTCAGACTCAGACTCAGGCTGTGCCCGGGGCAGCGGAGGCATGTCGCTGCGTTCTCTCCGGTAAATATGAGACAACTTCCAATCTTCTTTTTCTTCTTCTTCTTCTTCTTCTGGAGCAGCAACCTCGCGGACTAATGGGGCTTATTCTGCTGAGCCTGATTTTCCGGTTCTGGATTAGCACCGTGGATGGTGAGTCCTAGTCGTTCAGCTTTAAACAGTCAAAGGGCAACAAGTTAATGACGTTCAAACAAAGAGTCATAATGTCTCCACATGGAGACATTACAGGTTCCTTTATTATGAAAATCTCACTCTACAAAACAAGAGTTGAATTAATTGTATTATAATAAATGAAAAGATAAAAGAGAAGCTTCATGTTTAGTCCTGATGTTGACATGTTGACCATGATGTTCTCCAGGATTATGTCCAGCCGGCACAGCTCTGACCTGTGACCAGTGTCTGCAGCTCAGTCCTCACTGTGCCTGGTGCACACAGGAGGTAAAGCACCGATCCTGCTGCTGTATGTTGCTGTGTAAAAAAACAACCTCAGTGTTCACACAGTGTAAACAGCCATTTTTTCCTCCCTGACGCAGAACTTTACTGACTGGTTCTCGGTCAGACAGAGATGCGACTTACTGGATACGTTGCTAGAAAAAGGCTGCGACAGGAGCCATCTGCAGTTCCCTATTTCTGAAGGACAAATTCTGCAGGACAATCCACTGGGGAAGAAGACATTTGGCACAAACACCACTCAGATCTCCCCTCAGAAAATGGCTCTGAAGCTGCGAGCTGGTACAAAATCTGAAGCTTTTAAAAAGATGTTTACTTCTTCATTTTCAGACAAAGATAATATATATATATTTTTTTGCGTAGGTAGCCAGGTGACGTTCCAGGTGAAGGTCCAACACACCGAGGACTACCCTGTGGACATCTACTACCTAATGGACCTGTCTGCGTCCATGTTTGACGACCTGCAGATGATCAAAGACCTGGGCTCCACTCTGTCCAAAGAGATGTCCAACCTCACTAGTAAATTTCGAATGGGCTTTGGTTCCTTCGTGGAGAAACCGGTTTTACCTTTCATCAAGATCACAGAAGAAGAGCTGGCCAACCCCTGCAGGTAAGCAGCAATCTGAGACTAATGTCATCCAATAATTATTTTAATCTTCGTGTGTTTGACCCCTTGACCCTCCCTGTTTGTTGCAGCGGTGTCGGTCTAACCTGTCAGCCAACGTTTGGATACAAACATGTCCTGTCTCTGACGAGCAACACTGACAAATTCAACGAGATCATCGCCAAACAGCGAGTGTCTGCCAACAACGACGAGCTGGAGTGCGGCTTCGATGCTGTGATGCAGGCAGCAGTTTGTGGGGTGCGACTTTGTTTTTATGATTTTAATATATTTGGATGTCACTATGTGGCTCTAACTTTCCTGACTTTTCACGCTGTGTGTCCTCCTGACAGGACAAGATTGGCTGGAGGAATGACTCGATGCGTCTGGTGGTGTTTGTCAGTGACGCTGACTCACACTTTGGGATGGACAGTAAATTGGCCGGTATCGTGATTCCCAACGATGGACAGTGTCACCTGGACGGCAACAACGAGTACTACATGTCCACAGTGCAGGTAGAACCATTCACTATTATTCATTTATTCAGTCATAATTTGAACCTTCACTAACATGTCACCATTTCCTCCTTTAGGAGTATCCAACACTCAGTCAGCTCAGCGATAAAGTGGTGGAGAACAACATCTTATTGATATTTGCAGTGACAGAAGCTCAGAAACTCAACTACAAGGTAACAACTCCAGCTTGACAGTGTATTTACTGAGGTTAACATATTTATGCATTAAATTACTTTGTTGTCGAACCTGTTCGAACTGGCCTTTCTTTCTTTTATGTACTTTTTCAGCCAACTCTGCCCACATTTCTAACTATGTCTTGTGTTGTTTATCTGTGGTTTTATTTTTTTTCCCATAGAACTATGCAAATCTCATACCTGGCGCCACAGTTGGAGTCCTGGCGACAGATTCCCGGAACATCCTGGAGCTAATTGTAACAGCCTACAAGGTAAATAAACAGCGTTACTGACCAGGTTGTGCAGGAAAAATGAGGCAGAAAACACCTGCTGGTATTGAAGCAAAACTAAAGTGTTGGATTGAATTTAATCAGTCATTAAGTAATTTGTCAGTACGCCTGAATACATCTGCATTTTTACATACAGTATCACTGCCGTCTCCGTTTGCTCTTCATTCTCTGGCTTCATTCTTTCTGCTCTTATGTTTCTTCTCCACCTCTCGGTGTTTTGCATCAGCATGCCGAACAGCAAGTCTCTGCTCGTCCTGTCGTTGTTTGATGCTCTGCACACTTTTCTTTTTTTTCTCCCCCACTCCGTTCTCTCGGTCGTTTTCAACCTCTTATACTCTCTCACTCTGTGCCCTTTTTCCTCCAAATCCCCCCATGGCGGCAGTGGCTGAGCAGCGTCTGCCGTCCTCTAATTATTTCATCAGTTGCCTCTTTTACACCCAGTTTTAGTCCCATGCACTGGAGAAGGAGACTCTTTTTCAAATAGTTGAGTGAAATCAAAAACAAACAGAGGGATATTCAGTAATGGAGGACAGCTGATTGGTATTTACACTCACCTGTAATTATGTTGCCTGGAGGATACTTCACTTTAAACACCCTACTACATATTTACTAAATAACATTCAATCTTTTGTTCTGTGTTACCTGTTCACCTTGAATCCATCCTCTCATGGGTGTATCCGCTGTGTTCTCCTCCTTAGCAACCCTGACGACACAGTTCAATTGCAGGCCTCAAAGGAAACACACTATTACTGTCTTGTTAGCAGCCAGACGGTGTGTCAGAGTTCATTAGTCAGTCAAACAGTTGAGATTCATTGTCACTGTGTAGGTAAAACCCCAGCACACCTGGGCTCATGACTCATCCACAACCAGAGTTTTAAACATATCACAGGTCAGCGCACGGTGAAAGTACAAAGCAAACCACTTCATGACTTCACACAGATTATCACTCTGATGTGATGGTTGTTCTTTGTTTTTCATGCTGTTGTGGAGATAGAACCATGTGTTGAGCAGCAGGTGATGACATGTAATTATTGTTCTCTATCTTCCAGGAGCTGCGTTCAGAGATCGAACTCGAGGTCCTCGGAGACACAGAGGAGCTGCAGATGTCCTTCACGGCCGTTTGTCCCAACGGGACTGTCCTCCCTGACCTGAAACGCTGCTCCAACATCAAACCAGGAGAAACGGTCAGTCACTGTGGCTCTAAACTCATTGTTTCTGTGCAAACTAATGAGACCGATGGGACAAAGACAGAGACAAAGGAACAATTATAGGCACTAAAGCTGAAAAAAAACAAAAAAAACACAGTTATAGGGCGCATAAGTCACGCGTCTTCCGGTTGTCCCACTGGGTCCTTAGATTGAAAAAAAATTACATTGCATTGTGAACGGAGAGATACAAATTATTTTCCTATCCACTTTGACTTCTACCCTGGATTGCACATATGTTGTATCTTTATTAAAATGATAACTGTTAGTGTGAGTCAAGGCTTGTTTGTTGTGTAATTGTTGATTTATATGCTTCTGAAAATATATAACTGGTTAGACTACAAACCAAACAGTCGCGTAGGTGACGTCATGTCACGTCTCCTCACCAACTTTTCACTGAATTTCTTTCCTCCTCTCTTCTTGGCTGAAGAGAGAACGAGAAGTAGGTGGATAAAACTTACCAGGCGAGATATTTTCCTAGGTTGCGTATCTAGCTGTTAAGCTAACGTAAATGTAGCGAGACGAGCGCTGTAGTCTGCTACGTGGTCTCACACAAAACCTAAAACAACGTTTGCTGCCTGTCACAAAACAGTCTCTCCATGTCAAAAATTATCTTTAAAATTCACAAACATCATATGTGAAAACCATGACACATTTCAAACGGGACCAGAAAATATTTTTTTCTCTCCATAGACGCTAGTTCATCATTTTTACAATCAGAGAACCCATGGACTGACTTAGGTTTGAATGTTACTAAAAATATGTATGTGATAGAAAGAAAATAAACAGACACTTTGCGTCTGTTTTAATTAGTGTATCTTTTTTTACTCTTTGTTTATATCTTTGTTTTTATCTGGTTGAATTAAAAAACAATTTTAATTATAAAGAGGTCTTTTTAATTTTCTGACTTAAAATACACAATAAACACAGACAAACAAGGAATCAATGACAAATTCAGGGATTTTTGGTAAATTAAAAAGATAGCTGTTAATTTTCTATGTGTTTCCCATTTACAACAAAAACAGAACCAGTCTGTTTGTTTGTGTGCTTCTTCCTGTAAAAAGAAAATCTTTAAATGTTGTGTCACACATGTTTAGTTTCAATTTTAAAAAATAGTTGAAATTATTCCCTAAAACAGAAGAGAACACTGTTTTTTTGGGGGGGGGGGGGATTTTCAGAGGCATATTAATCTGGTAATTATCATTTACGTGGGAGTAAATAAAAGACTGATAGTGATCATGTTCTTCCATCACAGTCACAGTGCAACAATGTGGCTCATTATTGTTGTTGTCTTTTTGTTTTTTTGTTTTTTTTTTACAATAATGGAGCTTTAAGACTTGTTGGTTTTCGTTTTTCTCTCCCCAGGTTGTGTTCAATGTGACGATCGAGTTGCCAGAGTGTCTGCCAGGCGTTCGCCACTTCTCCCTTAAACCGGTGGGTTTACAGGACAGTTTGGAGGTGGAGCTGGAGTCTCTCTGCTCCTGCGATTGTCTCCAACCACCTCCTGAAACCAATGGCAGCCTCTGCACTGAGGGCCAGGGGGTTTTCCAGTGTGGGGTTTGTGTGTGTCAGCCGGGGTTTCTGGGAACGCAGTGTGAGTGCAATGAGGAGAGCGCTTTGTTGAGTAACTGCGTAGCGAACAATGAGTCTGAGATCTGCAGTGGTCAGGGCCAGTGTTACTGCGGACAGTGTGTGTGTCAAGAATCTAGCTTTGGACGCATCTACGGACCGTACTGCGAGTGCGACAATTACTCCTGTGTTCGTTTCAGAGGCAAGCTATGTGGAGGTGAGTGATTCAAATGTTGAACGTCACCAGTTGTCATCTGCAGGTTTCTGTGGTGAGTCTGATGTTTGAACTGTTGTTTTCAGGCCATGGAGTGTGTGACTGTGGCGAGTGTCTTTGTGAGAACGGCTGGACCGGCGAATACTGTAACTGCAGCAGCAGCACGGATGCGTGCGTGTCAGAGGACGGCGCTCTGTGCAGCGGCCGCGGGAAGTGTGAGTGCGGACAGTGCGTCTGCTTTGTCCCCGGAGCGTCTGGGGACAAGTGTGAGAAGTGTCCAACATGTGGAGACGCCTGCAGCTCTGCAAGGTGAGAATACTTTCATGCCAACAGCTTTTTAAGGTGAACAAGGACGTCGGCTTCAACGCTTTAATTGTTGTTTCTTTACCTGATAGAAGATATAAAATGTTGTCTCCTTACGCCACATGATCCGTCTGTTCCTGTGAGTTCAGTCGTATCAGGTTCTGACGCTCTTGTTCACATGTGTCTACACCCTCCATGTGACATCAAAAGACAACTAATGTCTTCAACACAGCACTCAGAGATTTCCTTTCTTCATTGTGCAGCAGCTGTCAGAGCTAGTGCCATTTGATCCCATAGTTATAGAGCACAGGGCTGATAGGGAGAGAAGTGAAGCCTTGGGAAAACTCTGATAAGTGACCGACTCTGTGATTTTTCTGTGCTCACTGTGTCAGTGATTGAAGCCTCATTAAATCTCAACCTGATACACTGTGTCTGAGCTAAAACTGACTTATTGTTGTTGTTTTTTCTTCTCAGAGCCTGTGTAGAGTGTCATGTGCAAGAGAAGGAAGATGCTGAGATTTGTGATCAAAGATGCAGCAGTCCTAAAATTCACATTAACGCAACAGCAGGTAAATCATCACAGCTGCTTCAGAAATGAACAGTTTCTGTTTCTTTTCTATTTATTTTATGTGTTGAGCTAAAAAAAAAAAAAGAAAAGAAAAAAACCTTTAAAGTATTGAATAAACTATAAATCTGTGTATCTGTCAAATAAATGCTCCAGACAAAGACAGGTCAAGGTGTTTCTGCTGAACAACATTTGACATTGAACTTAAATCAGTCAGGTCAAGACATGAACCGATACTATGATATTATCTTATTTTAGATATATATGGATCAGTGTATATGTTAATAAGAAACTGGAAAACATTTCATTTTCTCACTAACATGTGTCATGATTCTTTTCATTTAATTGCTATTGGTGTGTTTTCCAGTATCAGTTATTTCCAGTATCAGTCAGATTTCTCTGCTGATTATTTTCTGTCACACATTGTATGACTTCGAGGTTGATACTTGAAACTTGTTCCTCCATCTGTCACAGGGAAAAATTGCATCATTATCGAAAGCATTTGTGGCAACTGACAGGTTATAAGACTCTTGCTGCAGGGCAAAAGAGTTCAGGCACACACACACACACACACACACACACGCACACACTCTGTATTAGCAATATGGATCTGTAAGAAACATTAGCGGCAGCAGTAAATGTCATGAACAATAACAGCTAGTGGCTGAGAAGTGAAAGATGTGTCACAGTTTCTTGGAAGAGATTACAGAGGAAGAATTTACAAAACAATAGTCTGTGTTTGTATCTGCCACCATGTGACAGTGATACAGCACCAATGATCCGTCAGTCTGTGCTCAGACATTATCTCACACAGGTTTCATGTCTGTGCAGGTTGAAGTTCCAATCATCTGTTTAAATCATCAACATGTTTGGAAATCAACTCAAAGAAAAACATCAGGGACTTTAGAGATTGTTAAGGGAAAAAAACAATTTTATGTGTTTTTGTTTTATTAAAAATCTAAAACACAAATTCATTTGGAACAGTAAAAGTAACATTAAATAAGATTATTACACTATTTCTCTGTAAATGTTTAACATTACTCCACTCTGCTCTGGGTTTTTGATGGAGCTAAGTTTCCCCATGGGTCACAGATCTGCAGGAATGCTGACCTGTTCCGACTCTGGTGTCTCTCTGAAGCCTGACCCCCTCCTCGTCTCCATCACAGCAGCATCCATGTCCATTCAGTCAGCGCAGGACAATGGGGAACATATTATTTACCTTGTCGTACAGACGGGTCTATTGTGGTGCATGTGAATAGCCCAAGGACTTCGTCCTCCTTTATACAGCAGATTATTTTAAACCTGTGATACTTGTGCAAGCTGAGAGCTACATCACCCAGGATTTTTCAGGCTTCACATGTGAAATACAATGGTGTGGTCCACACACACACATACACACACACCAGATTGTAGCCTTTGATATGGAAATCACACTGACAGGAAAACACAGGCAAAATATCCTTTTACATTTTCAGGAAAGATTATCTGCATGGATTCATTCTTCTCCTTATGGATATATATGTTCACATTTCCTCTCAGATTATGACAAGAGCCCGTCGATGTCATGCACAGTGATGACGGAGGACGAGTGCTGGGTCTCATTTAACGTGTTGGGAGACGAGACAGGGACAACCGCCTACAATCTGCAGATCTACGGTAAGAGTTACCTCATCACAGAAACAGGACGAAGTTGTTTGTTATTCTACAGTGAGTCTGATCTGACCTCTGCCTGTTGCTGCCAGGTTGTCCAGAGCCTCCAGACATCACCATGATTATTCTGGGAGTGTCCCTCTCTGTCGTCTGCATCGGTGTCATCCTGCTCGCCGTCTGGAAGGTGCTAGTGTCTGTCCATGATCGAAAAGAGGTGGCAAAGTTCGAGGCCGAGAGGGCAAAGGCCTCGTGGCAGTCGGTAAGAACCAGAACCAGGACTAGAGCTAGATGAGATGTTGACAGTAAGAGATGTTTCTCTTTCTGTCAACAAATCACCAGGAAAACACTGAATCCAGATACAGACTCCTCTGTGTCATAGCCACTATGTCTAGTTATCTAGGGTTTGGAACTACAGTTCCCATGATTCTTTGGGAGATGTAAACAGGAAGTGTGTGGTTATGGGCTGTAACGAGAGCCTCTGGTTTTTAACCTACATTTGTATAGATAGACAGATCAATCGATAAGATAGATAGATAATAAAGCTTGTGGCCTGTTTTTTTTCTTATTTAAGTTTTGGAACTACCGTTCCCATGATACTTTGAGGAATACAAACAGGAAGTGTATAATTATGTGACGCAACTAAATCTTTTTTTAATCTACATTTGTTTATTTGTTCATTTTGCAAATAGGCATCACTGAAATTAGATTAAATTAGCAGTTACTGTTTTCAGCGTACCAAAGGCTTTAGATCTGAAAATGTTTTGATTTAGTTATAAATACAAGTCTATGTTTAAGTAGATTTCTTTCTGTTTTAAATGAGTAAATGTTCATTTAAATTCATATCTACACGTTCATTTATTTTTAGCAGCAGCTGCTGTTTTTTAAAACCTTTTCACCTCAGGCATTTGCAGTTTTACCTCACAGTTGTGAAACCTGTGTACCAATCAAACACATATATCTATATTCACTCACTATGATCCTTTCACATTTCTGTGATTCTGTAAAATATTACAAAGGTGTCAAATCTTATCATTGTGAGCAGCAGCATGTTTAATCGGGGGGGAGGTTTACACATTTTGTCTAAACTAAAACTGTTGTAAACACTGAGCAATGAGCTTCGATCCTTTATTCTGATGAACATGTTGGTTCACATTTTTACTTGAGCAAGAAAATGTGCAGCTGAAAATAATCAGTGACAAATCATTACACTGTTTGCTCCTGTGTCAGGAATGTTTGCTGGAAATATCTGAGTCCAGCTGATTACATGACCCATTTTTCATATTTACATTTTGACTTTGGAGGTTGAGACGTAATGCTGCTTTTAGTTTTTAGTTCATGAGATTTTTATTAACAAAATATCAAATATTGAAGCTTTAATGTGATGCTGACAGTATTATAATTAATATTATATTTCTGTGTGTGTGTTTTTTTTTTCAGGGGACCAACCCTTTGTTCAAAAGCTCCACATCTACGTTCAAAAATGTAACTTATAAAAACAGAGAGAAAGAAAAGATTATTGCAATGGATCACTACTGATGATGAACTGGAGGCAAAGCCAACATCTGAGTGCACTTAACTGTGTGTATGAGTGTGTGTGTGTGTGTGTGTGTGTGTGTGTGTGTGTGTGTGTGTGTGTGTGTGTGTGTGTGTACGAGGCAATGAGAGGGAGATGTGTGTGTTGTTGTGAACCTCTGTGTTTATTCAGAGGAGTCAGATCACAGTAGACGACGCTGTGATGATGATGATGAAGCTGCTGCTGTCACCGTACTGTCTAACACTGCACTCTCCTGTCGCATGGTCCTGCAAACTTAAAAAGTTTTACCTACTGTAACGTGCAGCTGGAGACGAGGCATCTACACATATACGAGTGTCGACTACTGAAAAAATAACTCTTTTTTTATTCTAATGAATGTAAATATAAAGGAGGACAATTGTGATTTTTAAAAAAATATTGTGTTTGTTTTTTTATTGTAAAGAAAGGCTGAGCCTTTAATGTTGATAACTGAGGTTTTTTAGTGGCATGGCACATACATAAAACTGAACTCTGACTCATTGTGAAATTATACTTTTAGCTTTCAGGGTTAATGACAGATAGTCAACAGACTGGATTAGATTAGAAACTCAAATTAAACTTTATTTTGTTTACATGTATTCTCTTTCTCCAGGCCAAGAATGGAAAAGTACCATTTTCTTGAGAAATGTACTAAATGTACATGCAAATCTGATTTGTGACAAACAATATTATCTGAATATTAGCATCATTATGTATTTCCATGGCACTGTTTTGCAGAAATAAGTTTAATTCTACATTATAAAGTTGTGCTCACATGGTGAATAAACTTGTGTTTTCCCTGAGGTCAGAGAGAACAGTTGATGAGAGTGATTTCTTACTTATTTGTTTGTTTTCTAATATCAAATATCAGTGTTTCATAGCCGTCACTTGTAAAGTGCACAGCTGCTACAGGACTCTTTAGACTCAAATATGAACAAATGAGATGTTGGTTATCAAAGGTCAATGTGACCAAACTGAAACATGTTTTTGATCATGACTCAAGAATTCACGTTAAATGTCTCCCTGTGTGTGTGTGTGTAGTCGGTCTATTAACTCATTTCCTATGGATACACTTTACCATCCTATGAACTACCTTGTATAACTTTTAATATCTATCTATCTATCTATCTATCTATCTATCTATCTATCTATCTATCTATCTATCTATCTATCTATCTATATATCTATATCTATATATCTATATCTATATCTATATCTATATCTATATCTATATCTATATCTATATCTACCTATAGTGTCCAGTGTATAGTGTATAATGTTTCTGTGTATCCGTCTACGTTGTTATGTGGATGTGTCTATCTTCTGGAGTGGTCCGGTCCAGTCTATGTATAGTCTCATGGCGGTGTCCCAGTGAAAACAGAGGCAGGAATGCAGCAGCCTCGTTCCCGGGGAGCAGCGGCAGCAGCAGCGGTTCTTCCGTCAGACGTGACGTCGCTTGTCCCCCGCTGAAAAACTTTTCTATGAGGGGGAAAACATCGCGCCCTGAAGCGGTGTCAGCGGCCGGGGAATCTCGGTATGAGCGGCCGTTTGCAGCGTCCCGTCCCGGTGCCCGTCGACATGTTGCTCCGTGTGTTCCGGTGCTCGGAGCCGGCGGCGGCGGCTGCTGTGGCCGCCGTTTGTGTAACTGTGTTACTGGCGAGAAACTGCGTGTGTGTCGGCGGAGAGGACGATGAGCTGCTGCAGAAAAACCAGCTCATGGAGTTTTACAGTAAGTGTGAGTCACAGGGCGCAGCTGCAGGACAAATGGTTTCTGATGGTCTGTGATAGACTCTTATACACTCTTATATAACTGCTTGTGGACTGTTAGACAGTTAGACTTGTTCTCAGTTTGTTGGTTGGTGTTTTAAAGTTACTCGAAAGTCTGAGCTTCACTTCGGCTGCAGTTGCACGATCACATTACACTGCACATTTAACCAACTGTTATTTTATCATCTGGTCTCCAAAGCCCAGAAAGTAAAAGCTGATGCAGCTAGATGATACTTTTCTTCTAAAAAAATCTACAAACATTAATACGGATCGATACATTGATTCAGCGATTAATGATCCGATTTAATTGATGCAAAGTGACAACATGGATCATATTGTCACATCCGAGTCACTGAAGTTCTGCTTTAATGTATAAAATGGAAACATAACGTGAATTATTTCAAAGTTGGTTCATTTTAAAACTTTGAAGTTCATCTTTAAAGTCTTAAAGAACTTAAAAGTTTATCAAGACCCTTTAAGTTCACTGTTAAGTTCACATTTGAGTCTAAAGTAAACAGGAGAAATGTAAACAACATGCTGCTTTATTAAAAAATAATGGATTGTTTCATTCAAACATCTGAAAAGCTCAAAAATAAAACTGTCATATCATATTTTAGATGTTTTGGTGAGTTGATATGAACTGATTGTGTTAAATGTGTTACTGTGAATTAAGTCATATCTAAATTATACTGTAACAGATATTGTGATATCGACAAATATCCTATGATGTAGCTTGATATCATGGTGAAACTTGTGATTTCCACAACAAAGTTTGCAACAAAGCTGGAACTATAAGTTAAATTAATTATTTGTTGCTATGATAAATAACAACTTTGGAAATCAATAATTGATCACTTCATCTAAAAGATTTCAGCTGTTTTCTGGTATTTTATCAACTTAAACCATCAATTTTATCTATCAAACAAAAAACCAAAAGATCAGAAATGAGCTGAAACATATTTCAAGTATGTAAACTATTAATAAAACGAGCAGTGAGTTTAGATCCAGTAACATGCTGCCTTTGTTTTTCTTCTCCAGTTTACAGACTTGACATGAAGGCACAGATTTTCATGTGTACATGCATCAGCACATATCTTGTGTTTGGTTAAAGCCTCCACTTATACAGAAATGTATTCATGTTGGAAGAGAAACAGATTTAATCCAGTTTCACATTAACAATCGTTACATATTTCTTCGCTTTCTCCTCCTCAACAGAGAATGGCATCTTCATCTTGGAAAGTGAGCCTCTGAAACGCTGTGTCACTGTGGACCGGTCCAACCTGGTTCTGGCCGACTGCGAGAGGCCCACGCACCGCATGCTGTGGAAGTGGGTTTCCCGCCATCGCCTCTTCAACCTGGGAACCAACACGTGTCTGGGCCTCAACATTTCAGACCGATTGCATCCGCTCGGGATGTTCGAGTGTGACATGACTGCACCCATGATGTGGTGGAGATGCAGCGGGAACATCCTGTACGGAGCGTCGCAGCTGAAGGTGTCTGTGGCCGGACGATTGTTGGTTGTAAAAAAAAACTCTTATTATGCGTGGAAACGGTACAACACACCGAGAGAAGGTCCTTGTTCGCAACCGTACGAAGGTAAACATCCTGAAACATCCTCGTTGTTGTCAGTGTCTCTGTGTTTGTGAAACTATCTGGATGTGTTTTTACTCACAGATATCCACACTTTGTTGGGGAATGCACACGGCATGCCCTGTGCTTTGCCCTTTAAATACAACAACAAATGGTACTCGGAGTGTACAACTGAAGGACGTGAGGATCATCTGCTGTGGTGCTCGACCACCACTCGATACGATGAGTCTGAACGATGGGGCTTCTGTCCTGTCAGAGGTAAATATGTAATGATTCGAGTTTCCTCACCTCAAAACTGTCTGACACTTCTGAGAAGATGAATGTCAGCTCCAACTGTGACTTAGTCCTGTGGCTCAATGATATAAATCCCTGCAGCCACATCTCAAATTCATGTGGAAACAAAACCTTTGTGGAAAAGTGGAGGAAACAAGCATTATATTAGGACATAATCATTGGCTATCATCTTACATTTGCCTTATAAAAAGTTAAATTTGTCCCATTGGGATTTATTTAATAAAAACTCCAGTAAACCTGTTTTAAAGTTTTTTTTAACTCATAGATTCCAGTTGTGAACATTTCTGGGAGTCGAACCAGGAGCTGCGAGCATGTTACCAGTTCAACCTGTACACCATCATCAGCTGGAGTCAGGCGCTCGCTACCTGTCAGGCTCAGGGCGGAAACCTGCTCAGTATCACCAGCTTGGCTGAACACAGGTACATCAGAGGTAGGAACCTGCTCTAATAATCTAATGTTAATATTTGACACTAGGTATATAATTTAAATCCCTACGGACACACACGAGCTGATGGTTTTGACATGTTCTCTACATGTTCTTTGTGGTAGATCGACTGGCGAGTGTCGGAGCGATGGTGTGGATTGGACTGAACCACCTGAAGGATGGGCGGGGGTGGCAGTGGTCTGATGGAGCTCCTCTATCACTGGTCAATCTGACCACAGGTACTGATGATTATCTGTAGTTACAGCATCAAATGGATTGTCCTGAAATTCATGAAGCTCAAAGGATTAATTGTAAACTGTTATTCCCTGAACTCTAACCTGGTTTCATTTTCTCCAATACTTAGATTTATAGATTTTTTTATTTTTTATGATTAAATACCTGCTGAGTTACTTACACCCCCAATAGCTTAAGCCACTCTACCCTTGATGCTAATTAGCAAATGTTAGCATGGTAACACATTAAAAATAGTAAACAATATACCTACAAAACATCAGTGCGCTTATAATTTTATAAATACGAAGATGACAATTTTTGTATTTCGCTCTGGTTTAGCTTCATAAAGTCTTGATTATTAAACTGTGTCCCAGTTCAAGAGCTGAATCCTTTGGACCTTTGGACCTCGCCACAGGTCTGACGAAATGGCCAAATGAAATGAGGCGATGCAACCTACAAAGCATTTCTTGTTTATGTTTTATGTCCACAACGTATTTCCATCACATGTTCCTACTGTTGCCTACTGCTGCAAAAAAAAATACAGTTAACTTTACATATTGCAAATGAAATATTATATAACTTGCCACGTGATTTAGATTTAAAGTTTTACGCTGAACTGACGAAGTAAATCAGTAGATGTGTGATCAACAGATCATGGTTTCGATCCATCCATCTTGTTCTTGTGAACATAATATCTGAAAAACACTTTGAGGAAATCCTTTCTTGGACTGAGAGTTGATCTGATGAGATTTTTGTGGTATAAGGTCAAAGGTCAAGGTCTCCGTGACAGTTTTGATATCTCCTTATATCAATATCTCCTTTTATCCTTTTTTATGACCTCATTCAGCTTGTTTCTGTCCTTGTGAATTCACATTATCAGCAACACCTCAAGGGAATTTTCTTCAAATGTGGCATCAACATAAACATTCTCTCAGACTCAAGGCCGAACTGATTATATTTCCACGGTCAGTGTTCACTCTGACCGTTTTGGGCATTCGGCGCCGTAAACACCGAGGAAGTGAAGCCAGCGTCAACAAACCACCGAGGTTAAAAACAAACCAGAGACTGAAGTGCATCCGTTGCTGTTTCCCTCAGCGCTGCCTGCCAGCCCGCTGCAGGACAACAGACAGTGCGGCGTGTACAACTCAGCCTTCGATGGCCATTGGCAGAGTCTGTCTTGTGAGTCTGCGCTGCCTTATATCTGTAAGAAGACGCCCAACGACACCTGGAGACCTGAGCCGCTACGTAAGACACAGAAACACACGTTAACACCGACACCTGACATACAGACTGATTCTCCACATAGTCCCAAGTGTCTTGACTGTGACAGTGATGAATTATGAGTCAGAGAGTGAAATGTGCAGAAAACTCTTTGAGCTCTTGCAGTTTTTTGTAGCTTTTGGCCTTAACAGCTGCTCTGCACCTGTGGAGTGAATGTTTGACCTTTTCCTGTGCAGCGCTGTCGGCAGCCAGACCAATACAACGTCTGCTGAGATTGTGGTTATAAAAAGTCTGTTATTCTGGTCTTATATCTCCTCCTCATCTCTTCTCTCTTCATTCCTCTCACAGAGAAGTGGCAGTATGTTTCTACAGAGTGTGCAAATGGTTGGTGGCCTCATAATGGTTTCTGCTACCGAGTCTTGTCAGAGACAGAGGCAGGAAGTTGGGAGGAGTCGAACAGAGCCTGTGGATTTCAGGGGGCGAACCTCACCAGCCTTAACTCACTGTCTGAGGTGGAGATGTTGCTCGGCCTCCTGGCGAACTGTAAGGAGCATTAATACACATATATGACAATCTGTATTGAGGCCATTATAAAATCTGTGTAATTTGATATTTTACAGTCTCTGGGGAGAGTACAGAGGTATGGATCGGTCTTTGGAAACCTGCATTGTCACCGACTGTGGAGTGGTCTGATGGTTCACCAGTGACTTTAACTCTGTGGCATCACTATCAGCCTCCTAACAACCTAACAGATGCAGCTCTCTGTGCTAAAGCGGAGAAGAAGGTGGGAAACCGACTGACTATGTTTCCTAATGTGGTCTCTGTGGATCTACATCTCATCATTAGATATGTAAACACTGTATTATGAACATTACAAGCCAACTATGACAACTATGACATGTCGTAAGTTGTGTCCTCCTGTGTTTACCAGTATGTATAGCTGTAAGAAGAACCAGTTGGAAAATAAATCAAATGTTGCTTGAGTGAAAATAAAATGTATAGTAACATTACGGGATCAGATTCTGGGGGGAAAATAAGATTGTAATACAGGTGTGTCATTAGGCTTAAACTTCATTACGCTATCGATCGTGTAAATGGGAAGACGGAAAGAATTTTCCTGAAGAAGCTCATGGAAACACTAGAATACATTGATCGTCTTATATTCTCAATATTTCTGTTGATGTAAATGTGGTCAATGCTGCTGTTTCTCATTCTTTTAGAGTTTAAGTTTGAATTAATCACTTTTAGTCTGTGATTTGTCTCCATGTCAGTTTCTGACTTGTTTTATGTCTCTTCCACAGGAAGGTAACTGGATTTTAGCATCATGTGATGAACGACTTCCCGCCGTGTGCAGAAGAAATGGCCAGGATCCCGTTGGTATTCCGGCACTGTGGGACGAGGATTGTCCTGTGGTAGGAAGACGAATGAACACACACACACACACACTGTGCACAGTGGTTGAAGTGTCTCTGAACAAGACAAGGAAACCCAGTGTCATCCATTGACACTGTTCAGTTCAGTAGCTCAGCTTCTGCCAAACATCGACACAAACAGGACTGAAAAACAACCCATCGTGTTACATGATTATAAAAAGTTTCATCTTCTTTAACTTAAAACTTTACAAGGGCAACAAATCATCCTTATATGATAAAACACAACATACACATGCACATAAATGGAAAAAAAAGATAATGTAAGTAATGACGAATATTACACTCTAAGTTGTTATTCATGATATCCTGTGTTATGATAACTAAGAGCCACTCGCCTGCTGCAGTTGACCTCCTTTATCAGGACAATGAGCTGCTTCTCTCTCCTGCTGACGTGCTGTCTGGCATTCACCTTCCTCCTCGACTCTGTTTACAAGAATCTCAGACTCCTGAGTCACGGGGCACCTTCTTACCCTGGAACATGAATGAAAAAAATGTCCCTGCAGGCACAAAATGGACCGACATGTTCAAGCGGCCTGCGGTGATTCCTCGTTCAGGTTTTAGCAAGTCTAAATATCTTTATTAATGTCTCCATCTTCAGACAGAGCAGGTACCGATGTTAAAGAAGAAACATTCATTGTTTTAAAGAAAGTCGTCTTTGTGTAAATGTTTGTGTTGGCCTCTGGACTCCAGATGGAGGGAAGGTGGACAGGATATAGAGGTTCAGGAGGTGGAGGGGCAAATTGATACCATTTGCCAAAACACCACCAACACAGACACACACTTACACACAATTTCTCTCCAGATTAGAACTGAGCAAGTTTGAAAGTCTTTCACAGTGGTGATAAAATAATATTTAACTTTGGAAACTGATGCTAAAAATACACTTTAAAGACTCAAACATTTATTTTTAGCCATGCTGGTAATCTGGTTCTATATCTACCACTGTGGTTTATATAGGAGACCCAACGTAGTTGAATCCTAGGTGACTGGACTATTGTAGATTATTGTAGATGTCTATGAATCTTCCACAGTACTGATGGAGAGCGGTGGATTCCCAGAGTTGATCATCCTTGTGTGGACACTAGAGGTCTAACGAGCTCATTAGGCAGCTCAGGTTTGGATGTTGGTTGTTAGTGTCTAATAGTCACTGAGGAGTTGCTGCTTATTGTAGCGATGCTCTTTCAAGTCACCTGAAGTCATGTGACCACATCTGATAGGACAACGCAGTAGATGGACAGATGGAGATGGATTCAGAGGAAGGTGGACAGCTCAGTCCTGGTCTGAACACTTTTTCTTCTGTGTTGATCCATGTGTGTGTCCAGGGTTTGGTTGGTTTCCTGATGTAAAGGCCATTGCAGTCTTCCTTACAGCTGACTATAAATCAGGTTGTGCAGTCTTTAAATCTTTGTCTGAGGTTCTCACCAGGTTTAACACAGGAATTTAATGAAAATCCTCCAAAGTTTTTCCTGATACTCATGCTACATATGTGATTACTGTATTGTTGCAAATATATTAAAATGTCTTTGCAAATCTACCTTATTGGAAACTTTGACCTGGAGGAGTGATAATCTCCACAGACTCAGACACAGACATAGAATCTCTAAAGATTTTATCTTGGTCAGATTGTCATTTAGATGTTCCTCATGAGCAGAGTAGATAAAAGCTCATTCAAGTCAATGAAAGAATTTAAAAAGACACAATAGAATAAATAAAAAACAGTAATTAAAACAGCAATTATCACTGGAACAAAATGCATTTTGGTGTTTTATTTATAACCCATCAGCCTCAGGCTTTGCTTCATGTGCTGTTTTCAGATATTAGCTGCTTTCTAATTGTTCTTGACAGAATTGTGTGAATATTATTTCTTGCCTGTGCAGCGTGTAATAATATTTTTTGATTTGATTTCAGGGCTGGAAGCGTCACGGTCACTCTTGCTACTCGCTGACGAACGTTGAACAGACTTTTGAAGATGCTGTGAAAGGACGTGACTGTAAATCTCCTCTTCTCACTGTGGAAAACAGGTGATATATCATTGAACGATTGATCACCTTTGACAACGTCTGCAGCTCTGTCCTCACCGCTTTCTCCTCTCTCTCTCTCGTCCTCCTCACTGCGGCAGGTTTGAGCAGGAGTTTGTCAACAGTTTGCTGAGAGAGCGAGGAGCCAACAGCAGCGTGTTTTACTGGATTGGCCTTGTCGATCAAGAGAAAAACGGGAAGTACAGTTGGCTTCCTCACAACGGCTCCACTCTGCCCCTCACCTTCACCAACTGGAACAAACACCAGCCAGGTGCTGATCTCTTCTCTGTCATTAACAATCTGTCTGCTGAAGTTGTGATGATGCGTTTAACTCTTCCACTTTCTCATCCTCAGCTAGCGCCCACGGCTGTGTCGTCATGTCAGGTGGACCAGCTGTGGGTCAGTGGGAGGTCAAAGATTGTAAATCCCACAAGGCTTTGTCAGCGTGTAAACAGAGTGTGAGCAGTTATGACGACCTTCATCTGCCGGAGCACCACACCGACAGCTCCGCCCCCTGTCCTCCAGGGTGGGAATCACACTCTGGGCTCCTCAACTGCTTCAAGGTTCATCATCTTTATATTTACTCTGTTCTGCTCTGACTTGTCTCTGATTCATCATTTCAACTTTAGCTTCTCTCTTCACTGCCTAAGTTTCTTAGTTAATCATCAGCCATGAATCATGAGTCAAAGTCATGAGTCACACTGGCACACACATTTTAGCATTCGATCTGTTGCACCTGTCATATCCCAGCATGCACTGGGTGACAGTAAAGGACAAGGTGCACAGGAAATGTATTTTCGTGCGTTCAACTCACAAATATTTTCATTATTTATCATTTCACCATTCAGTTATTTTCTCAGGTTACAGTTTCATGCTAATATTTAACATTGTTTCCATTGTTTGGTCCATATTTTTTTTTTTTTTTTAAACAAACTCTCATCATCAAACCTCAAAGATATTTAGTTTTAATACTAAAGAAAATCCATAAATAATTGAATAACATCTGTATTTTAGATACTTTAGGGAAATTATTTAATAATTTTTTATTCTATTACTATTTAGTTATTATTGTTGTATTACTTTTTTATCAGCTTATTATAATTATATGAATAAGGATAATGTGTAATTCCTATTCATTTATTGTTGAAATAATGAAAAAATACACCAAATAAAAATATAATAACACAGAGAAAGAAAAATAAAAACTAATCTCTCTACGTCCTATGAGTTTCTGTAGTTTTCTTGTCTGCTTATCGTTGATATTTCTCTCAGCTGATCATGTGCCTTTTGCTCCTTCAGGTGTTTCACGATGAGAAAGTCCTGATGAAGCGTTCGTGGGTGGAGGCAGATTTCTTCTGTCAGGCTCTCGGAGCTCAACTCGCCAGTTTCCATCAATACGAGCAGGAGTTCGTCAAACATCTTCTCAGCACCATGTTTGAAGGGTTGGTACAGTCCTCTGGTCCTCTGCAGGACACAAATGTTACTGCAACTGATGAATATAATTGTCAAATATTAAATTTATTATATTGAATGTTACGATCACAACATGAATATGTCGTGATTATTTATGTACATTTCTGCTGACAGGAAACTGTTGGAAAAGAGATTTGATTTTCTCCTGGTCAAATAGAAATTACCAATAAGAAATGTTTTCACTTTCATTCAGGGAAAAAAACACCTTAATAAATCAAGAACTAAATAATAAACTTTTAGATGATTGTCTCTTTAGAGTAGGGCAGAATTGGATTTATAGTATTTTTACAATATATATTATAATCATTTATTTACACTGGTACAAGTGAACAGATGGTTTCCATAGGGATCAGATGAAGTAAACTGTCAAATATCATATTTAAAATGTTAAAATTCTCAGTTGTGTTTTGTGTTGCAGTGTTTTTTCTTCTGCTCGTCTGCTTTCAGAACAGAGGGTCGCTGGTTCTGGGTCGGTTTGAACAAGAGAGACCCTGAACATCTGGGATCATGGGAGTGGTCCGACGGTTCTCCTGTAAGCTCACAAAGACACTACCTGGTGTTTTATTCATTTTATTTACTCATTTACACTCATTTACAGTTCGGTCTCATGTCTGTTTAATTTCTTTCTCTCTGTGCAGGTGGTGACGTCGTTCATCGATGATAAAAACGAGGAGGACGACCGCAGGGACTGCGCCGTGTACAGCGACCTGACCAACACCATGATGCCGCTTGCCTGCGACGCCAAACACGAGTGGATCTGCAAACTGTCCAGAGGTGAACGACGTTCACAAGATTACTGCTATAACAACCAGATCACAGATTTAATCTCAATAAAATCTGGTTTCTCTTTCAGGTGATAAACCGAGAAAACCCTACTGGTACACTGAGCGTGAGTCAGACCTTTTTCTTTTCACTTCAGCCATTGTTTCACCATACAAACATGAAAAATATTTGCTCAACTACATTTCCAAAAAGTCATTCAAGTCAAGACATTCTTGTGAGCTCTGGATTTTCTTTCCATGGATCCACATTCCTTTGTTTTTATGTCAGACCCTTTTCTGCAACAACATAGGAGGAGAGACGTGTTTTTAAGTACAAAAAAAAATAGTCGAAGATTTTAAGTCATGTGTTGCAGAACCAGAGCCGCAACACATGACTTACCTCTTGTTTAAAGTGTCCTGTGTTATTCTCGTCCTCCCTTCTGTGTGAAAACAGAGAGCGAACCCTGGGTGTTTTACCGCGGAGCTGAATACCTGGTGGCGAAGCAGCCGTTCAACTGGGACACCGTGTCTTTGGCCTGCGAGATGATGGGAGGTTACCTGGTGTCCATTCACTCCAGAGAGGAGCTGCATTTTGTGAAGGACCGACTACGACGGGTACGAGCACACTGTTGTTATACCTGCTGTTTGATCAGTCAAACTTTAGTTTGATTTAGTAGTTAGATGAAACGCAAGCGATAAAAACAAATCATAATAGGAAGCGATTGTAATCAGTTGATTCTAATAAATAAAAACTCGATAAAATAATGAATTAGTCAGAGCAGAACATTTTAAAACAGCAAAGTAAATAAATCACGGTCATAAAACGTTGATCAAAAAGCCAAAATAATGACAATAATTATTCTTATTATTTCTTTGTATGCCAAAGGTTTTATGACTGAGCCCTGAGGCATTTCACAAACTTTAGCATCATTTTGTAATGTGTAATTGTGTAACATGATAACAATGACTCGAGACGACCACACACACTCAAAAGTTCAAGAGTTCAAAAGTTTCTGTTGTTATAACCTGTTTTTTTTATCATTTAATAAATGTAAATTTAAAATGTTTTATTGAAGAAAACAATAAAAACTTATTTAAAATAGTAACAATCATTATATTTTCCATCCTCTTTTAATTCATACCCTGGTTTTAAGAAGAAAAAGAAAGAAAAAAAAGACCAACATGTTGCTTGTCGCTCTGTTTTTTTTTTTTTTACAACCAAAGCTGCACGAACAAGTGAAACACAAATGAAACACTTGTCTTTCAAACAAATTCAAGTGTTTACAGACGCGCAGTGAAGAGCTGAAACGTGTCTCATATACAGACACTTACACGCTCAATTGGCTTCGACACGCAGACGAAGAAAAAGGCTGTTGTTGTTCAGCTTCAGCCTTTTGGACCAGACCAAAGAAATCTCTTTTTGAGGCTTGTGAGGGATAAAGGGAGCAAGATGAGGCGATGAAAGAGGCAAAGCTCAGGCCAAGGAGAGGCTGAATGGCTGAAAGGCCGACCCACCGGCTCAGAGACGACATGGTGGCAAAGAAAGAGAGTAAACGCAGGGTAAACTTCGTATTCATCTCTTCTCCTCTTCATTCAGCTCTCGCTGGGTCCGACCGACTGGTGGATCGGCCTGAACACGAGGCAGACTGGAGACGAGGTCAGGTACGTTCAGGAGCTCCTTAAACTTTTTCTGTTCCAGCTGCCGACGCTTTGTGAGGAAACAACCGTCACTGACCTGGTTAATGAAACAGTTTCTTTAGGAAATGATCTCATGCTTTCATGATGCAAATTTGAAGAAACAAGCTGCAGGTTTTCAAGGGAAAGACACTTAAATCCAACTGATGTTTAGCTATAAAATAAATCATTATGATCAAAAAGAATTAGATTTTAGTTACAAAGGAAATGTTTTTTGCATCTGTTTCCCCAAAAAGATATGAAGTAAGGAGCTTAAATGTCACATAAAGAGCTTTCATGTAAAGATAAGTCGCACTAATCCTGGTTTAGTGACAGATTTCGCTGCAACAAGTCACACGATTGTTTCTGTTTTTTACACAGATTTGAAGTGTGTGAATAACCTGAATTAAGTAGATGAAGTTGAAGATTTATGAAAAAAAGTTTTTATAGTTTGGCTCATGTTGAAGTTTTGTGTATTAAACGAACCCAAGAGGATTAATAATGAGACTTAACATGACTCAAGCTTGAGGTCAGTGTGGACCAACGAAGAGGCTGAAACAATGTTGCTATTGATGTTATTATGATTAGTTCTTATTCTTATTCTTCCACATAGAAACAAAGACTCATTTTATTTCCCAGTAAGTGAGTCCATGTCATATGTAGTTGTTGTAGAGAGAGGTAATAAGTTGCTGTGTCTCTGAGATGGTGTAATCCTCCCACATGGTCACTTTGAAAACACATCACCTTTCGCCTTCCTACGTCATCCTACAGCCGTGTGGAGCCACTTCTATCTGTGTCCGTTGCTGCTGTTGCTGCTACTGTCTTAGTCTGAATCTGAGACCTCTCTGCCATTTTCATGATCATTCTATTTGTTTCATTTGTTTGCAGGTGGAGCGACAAGTCAGGTTTAGATTTCCAGAACTGGGCCGACCGGAGCGTCGGACGTGGTCTGGTGAGGAACGGGTTGTGTGTCTCCATGTCGTCCTCAACAGGTAAAACGCACATGGACGAGCAGAAACACACACTGATGCATGTGTTGTACACATGGACACAGCTACAACATGTGGCGTGTTGCAGGGAAGTGGACGGCCAAAAAATGCAGCGAACTCCACGGATACGTTTGTAAGAGGAAGACGGTGTCGGTGGTGGAGACGCCCAGAGAGCCGCACTACATCGGAGGATGTCCAGAGAAGTGGCTGTACTTCGGACACAAGGTTCTCACAAACATCTGAAGCACACTTACACTCTAGTTTACACCGAAACCAACAGATGTGTTTCAATAATAAACATATTTTCAGTGAAATGTCTGTGAAGTGAAACATCTCAGAGTTTTCAGGTCAGAGGTTTTTTTTTTTTTTTGTGTATGTAAAATATTTTACATTTATTCATATATTTATTTATATTTTCTTCTGCAACACGTGTTTTTTAAAAGTTTTTTAAAAAATATGCTAATAGCTAACTATATTATAGTGTGAGAGCTGTGATTACGTGTTAATTCAGAGTCTATAAGTTTTTAAGGACTCTGTTCTTCATGTCCCTAAAGTCGCAGCTGCTTTGCGGTTGAAGCAGGATGTTTGTGTTTATATTCGCTGTTCTTCAGCGAATCGACCCCCGACTGATAAATGTTCTGCTGAGTCGACCTCAGTGGAGAGAAACAGCAGCTCATCTTCTCTTTAACTATGTAGTTTCCTTTAAAATAAACGACTGCGTCGTTGTTTATATCATTTAAAGGGAAAGAAAGTTAATTAATTATATTAAAGAAACTTGACAAGGTGGATATTTATTACTCTTTAGCACCAGAGGAATGAATGTTATTGAATGAAATAGATGTAGAGGAGTTTTCTCCTCAGGCATAAAATGAGACTTAACATGACTCAAGCTTGAGGTCAGTGTGGACCAACGAAGAGGCTGAAACAATGTTGTTATTGATGTTATTATGATTAGTTTTTATTCTTATTCTTCCACATAGAAACAAAGACTCATTTTATTTCCCAGTAAGTGAGTCCATGTCAAATGTAGTTGTAAAATATTATATAATATATGTAAAATATTATCAGAGGAAATTAGGAAACAGCCAAAAGATGAGAATAGAGTGAAATGGTTTTCTATAAGAGTGAAACTCTTGACGCCTACAGTATTTAAATAGTTAGACATTGTATTAAACATTTACTTTTACAGATGCTTTGATTGTTCTTTAACTTTAGATCCCAATGCCTGTGAATGAGTCCTGGTAGTGAAAAGTGAACAATAATTTGTGTTTCACATCTTATTCATTACACATTTACTTGTGGGTGTTGGTGTGTGTGTGTGCAGTGTCTCCTCCTCCACCTCCCCAACAATCCAAAGGAGGGGAAGAGTTGGGCCGATGCTCAGTCCATCTGTTCGTCCTTCGACGGTTCGCTGGTCGCAATAGAAGATGAGATTGAGCAAGGTAAAGACGTAGTTACATCAGATGTTCCAGACTCATTATTGACACAAGCTGCTCTGATTATTAAATGTTACCTTTCCTGTCATAATAACATTTGCAGCCTACATCACCATGCTGCTGCAGGGCAGCTCTGTGGGCGTTTGGATTGGACTCATGGACGATGACGACACCATGAAATGGACCAATGGGAAGCCAGTCAGCTACACCAACTGGTCCCCAGTCGAACCTAAGAGCTACCTCACTGTAAGATCAGCACACAGTGAATCTGTATGTTTACATATATATATATATATATATTTCTAATTCAAACTCAAGGAGCTTCAGTCACACAAATGTTTTTATTCTTCTTTGCTCAAATTTGATGCTTATGTTTATGAATCAGAGTCATTATAAACTGCCAGGGTGTGTGTCTCCTCTCTGTGTGTCATATATGTCCTCCCCTCAGGAGAAGGAGTGGCTTTATGAATTTGCGGATGAGTCGCTCTGCACAGTTTTGTCCAACAACCACGACTTCCACCTGACGGGGAAATGGTATGATGAGAAATGCAGTGAAAGTGGGTACGGATTCGTTTGTCAGAAACCTCAAGGTGAGATCCTGTCGCTTGGTTTTACTCCGTCTGTCTGTCTGTTGTGTCTCTATATTTAATATTTGTTATGATGCTCATGTTGGTGGCTTTAATTTATGTTTTTTTTTTCTTTCAAACTGTAAGAAAAATGTTGAAATGATGAATATTAATGAAAAAAGAACTTAGGCTTTTATTGAATGAACTTGGTTCTTAACTATAAATGAACAATCAATCATTTGGGGGAAATTACTGGAGGTTTGAGAGGTTTTATCACTTTCTTATCTCAGAATTAGATGAGCAGATTGATACCAGTCTCATATCTGTCAGATAAAATGGAAACGCTAACATTAGCATCACTTAAACCATGGGAAAAAAAAACTAATCAATCATCCATCAGCGTTGTAATAATCTGCCTGATCAGCATCTCCTTCTCCTTCTTCTTCTTCTTCTTCTTCTTCCTCTGTTGTGACAGATATTTCCAAACCCCCCACCCACTCCTATCACCACCCCCTCCCTGACAACATCGAGTACAGAACGCGCAGCTATAAGGTTGTTTCTGGCAACATGAGTTGGTACGAAGCGAAACATCTGTGTTTAGAGAAACACTCGGACCTGGTTAGCGTCACAGACGCGTATCACCAGGCGTTTCTCACCGTCCTTGTCAACAGACTGGCTGTACCGCACTGGATCGGACTCTACAGCCAAGACGTATGTATCCACATGTATAACCGTGTAACGCTGTATTAATTTGCACTGTGGCCAGCAGCTGGTTAGCGTAGTTTAGCTCAGCTTAGCTGGAAACGAGTCTGACTCTGTCTAAAAGTTAAGAAAACTTGTGTTATTGACACAAGTTATGACATAATTTAGATAATTTATTCACTCAGACTCACGGATGAAGTGTTTGGGTTTTTGGGCCAAAGGTCAAAGGTCAGAGACACTGCAACCCCAGAAAACAGATTGTTAGTTGTTTGAATGTGATTTTTCACAATAAATGTCTCCATATTTTACACAAACGTTTATTCTTTCTCAAAAATGAAGTGATTATATTTTAGAGGTCAAAGGTCAAAGAGATGCATTTAAAGCATTTTTCATTTGCTTGTTTTTCCTTTCTCAAAAGAACGGTTTGTGCATGTGTCAGTCACATGTAGACAGTGAAAAACATAAACTTGGAAAATCACAACATTTGATGGAATATCACAGTTTGTTGCTGCTCCACCGGTAAAAAGATTTTCCTTGTTAATTTTTTTGCAGTTGCTGCAGAGAAAAGCTTCATAGTCAGAACAAAAATAGCTCTATAATAATAGAGTTCAGTCTTTTCCCCACAGCTCTGAAGTTTGAGGTAACGTACTATAAAATTGCTCTAACCAGACACCTGATGTGTTTTAGTTCAGTTGGTGTTAAACAGTTTCCTGCCAGCGGCTGGTTACAGTTGTCTCAGATGCCTCTGGGGTTTTTCCTTTTGGCCTTTTTTTGTCCTGAAGAGGTATTTTATTCAGAGGCGTGTGGTTTCCCAGCAGACAGTCAGAGATTTTTAACATTTGGACTCAAGTATCACTGGGACTCTGTGGAACGACTTAGTCATAGAGTGAAATGAACAAAGGCCACAAGAGAGAGTTCTCAAAAGTATGTTTAACTTCCTAACTAAGTCATTAACATAAAAAGAAACTTGTTTTTTGTTAAAATTAGTTTTTTATTTAAGTTTTAGATTTTCTTCTCAGATACGCACAGTCCACATGTTGCACAAATCACCTGCATTTACAAACTGTAGGTGTCTTATCAGCAATCAGTCAGCTGTGCCTGCACACGTTGACGTCCATTATCGTGATTTGTAAAGTACAAAACCTGTGTTTTCCTTTCAGGACGGCTTCAAATACCAGTGGTCTGACGGCAGTGACACTGTCTACATGCACTGGGACTCGACCGACGACGATGACGACTTCATTAGAGGAGAGTGTGTCTACATGGATGTGAACGGAGGCTGGCGGCGAGCCGACTGTGACGCTCTGCTGCCGGGAGCCCTGTGTCATGTTCCTCCTCCCAGTAAGTGTTGCCGTGTTACAAACATCATCATCGTCATCATAATGATGCTGTGAACATATTCTCAATCATCTCTTTCTCTTTCTGTCTCAGGCAATAAACTATTTTTAACATATGAGACAGTGTGTCCGTCCTCGTGGGTGAAGTTCAGACACAGCTGCTACAACTTTGAACCTGTGGTGCAGAAACTCACATTTGAAGAGTCCAGAGAGCACTGCAGGAAGAAAGGTAGGAGTCATGAGGTGTGATTAAATGTGTAAAATTAATATTAATATATTAAAGAAGT
This sequence comes from Polydactylus sextarius, assembly GCA_016801845.1. NCBI lineage: Eukaryota > Metazoa > Chordata > Actinopteri > Polynemidae > Polydactylus > Polydactylus sextarius. The sequence goes on from CM028906.1 coordinate 18,784,648, forward strand.
AGAACATGGTTACATGCTCCCCCTGCAGGTCAAATGAGGAATTGATCAGAGAAGCTTTTATAAATGTTGTAGTTTCTTGTGACTGTGAAAACATAAAAATAGGAGCAAAAATAGTTTTTATTACGTAAAATATCAAACTGATTTTTTTAAATGTCACAGTTTTTTTTCGTTTCTGCTGCTTTGCAGTGAACACATCAGACGTCCTGACCATCGAGAGTGAAGCAGAGAACATGTTTATTGAGGAGCAGATGTGGTCGTCGGGCTTCGCTCATCAACCAGTCTGGTTGGGAATGTATTTCAACATCGACAGTAAGAATCAGACGGTGGCTCTGTATCTGTCAGACGATCACGTTCTGCCTCCTTCGCAATCTTATTTAATGAAATCCTCTGCTTCCAGCTGACTCCATGTCCTGGGTGGATGCTTCACCTATCAACTACACCAACTGGTTCGGAAAAGGCCCAGACACTAAACTGCTGAATGCAGACACCTGCGTTACGACCAGGGTGGTGGACAGCGTGTGGCACGTGACGCCGTGCACTGAGAGGCTCGGCTTTGTCTGTAAAACTGTCTCTGGTCAGTTTGTTTGGCTGCAGCTTGGGAAATTCATAGGACGTCTAAACAACATTATCTCTCTTTTATTAAACTTATAAAACACATTTGAAAATTTGTTGTTCCACAACACTGACAGAGACACGATTTGGGAAATACAAATTAAAATAATAAATGAGAAACAGGGTTTTTCATACAGATGAATTGTTAAAGAGTTGAGATTTAGAGAGTGAATGTGAGCAGATTTTTTTTTCTTTGTTCACCTTATTGTCTTAACAGCCACAATGTAACATGTCAAATTAAATTGTTTGTGCTTTTTTTTGTAGATGCAATAACTGAGGTAGAAGTGGAGCCACTCAATGGTAAAGTTCACCTTTTATTTCAGTCAAGACGCAGAATATGATGAAACATTTTCAGTGAATATAATGTGATATTGTTGTGTTTCAGGGTTACATCACGGCGTCATCACCGCTGCTGTGCTAGTGGCCTTCCTGGTTTTTGCTCTGCTGGCAGGAGCCACGTGGTTCATTTATCGCAGGAACTCGGCGCGTTTCCGTGGAATCCCTGTCCTCAGTAGCGCTTACTACAGACAAACCAGCTCACAGGCGTTAGAGTCTGACGGAAATGTGCTGATCACGAACCTGGAGGCACATTCAGGAGAATAATGCTCAGCGTCTGTCGCCGTTTCTCCGTCAGGTACGAACGCTGCCACAGTGACTCTGTAAAGCTGTGACTCCTCAGGACAGTGGTGAGATGATGACGACGCCGAATTCTTCCTCCACACTGGTGAGAAGGAACCAAGTCGCTCTCCACAGTTTTCATTTATGCAAAAACGTTGAAATGAGATGAAGGTGCGTGAAGATGTTTGTTGTGTCGACACTGAAGAGAAAAATGAAGAAGGGAAGTTAGATTCTGAATATGTTTATATAAAAAAAAAAATCCTGCAGCATCAGGATTTGAATCTTTTATAACTGATAAACTTTATGATAACAACAAATAAAAGTTTTACTTGATAATATTTGAGCAGGTGAAGGAAACTGTTGGTGAATGTGTCAGGGTCAAAAATAAACTTTTATCAACATAAATATGAAGCAGATTTATGATCAAATAGAAACTAGACTAAAATAATATTTGTGATATAATTTTTGTTTCATTTATTTTAAAATCCAGGAGCTGTTGGAGTTGTACGTGTGGTACAGCTGTTTTTTTTTTTTGTTTGTTTGTTTGTTTTTGTATCAGTATTATTTCTGTATTTTTATTTTCATTTCATTTTGAAATATTCCTGCTTTTTTGTACATTAATTCAAAACAAACAATGTAACAGAAAATGATTGGATTTCTCTTTTTACATTTTTGTCTGGATTCAAAACAAATGATGAAATGTATTTTTCACAACTGCCTTTGTTAATAAACTGAAAGTAGATGGACTGATTCATGCAGTGGTTTTATTGGTTTATTTGCAAGGAATAATAATAATAAAACTGTTAATTTCTTTAACAGACAATGGATAAATTAAATGTCATACGTTGTGACAATCCCGGTTTTATCACTGAATCCTTCTGCGTGAAATAATGGAGAAGTTTACCAGAGGAAAGTCTTTGTGAAATCCTTCCACCAGTTTCCCTTTTTAGATGTTAAATTACCTCACATCTTTCAGTCTAATAGCACACCGCACATCCACTACTTCCTCTTTATACATCCTCATTCATCCAATATTTAAATTTATTTGCAATCTATTTGTTACTAAAATGTTGGATCATTAGCATAAAGGTTAAGATCTTCTTTCTGTATAATTCATCAGTTCACGACTCACAACACTAGTTTTATAGAAACTAACAGTGTTTGTGTGATCCTATAAAAATCAGCTAATGTCTAATGGATCTCAGTGAAACTATTTGCAGCTGTAAAAAGAAAGTAAAGTGTAGTTACTGACAGTTTGTGTGCATTAATAATTTACATCAGCTGCTTTCAGCAATAGTAAAACCACCACAGCTGCCTGAGTGAAAATGAATAATCTGCTGCTGCTGTTGTTCATGATGAAAAACAACAACAACAACTGAGGCTCGGTGTGGATGGAAACTACTGGGTGGGTGTGAAACATGGAGCTGCACCAACATGCAGGCAGCTCGGACACAGAGAGGGAGGATCACCTCTGTGGCGGAGGATGGAAATTCAGAAGAGGAAACAGGAAGATGAGAGATGATTCCTTCAAAATCAAAGGGCTGGATGAACTATTATATGTATAATTATAGGCTACAATAATTACAAAATGTATATATATATATATGTATATATATATATATATATATATATATATACATAGCAGCTGGTGGTGTAACACAAAATATCAATCAAACATAAAGGAGCTTAAGCGTATAAGTGGCTGCAACACGTGACATTTATTTATTACTTATGGTCTAAAATTATATATACTCATATATATATATATATATATATATATATATACACTGGTATATATGATATTTATAAGTTGACAACATGTTCAGGTGAGAGTTTACTACAAGTTCACAAAAGTTCACCAGCAGGTATAATATATGGATGCCAAATTTTATCCAGTATATTCTTTTTAATATTTTAAAATTTGATTAATTAATTAATTATCTTTTTTTTTAAATCTATTTTTACTTAATTTTTTTATTTTGACTTCAGCATCTTATTGATCTGATTTAGTTTTACAATTTTATTATTTAGAAGTTGAAAAATCTAAAGAGATGTTTTATTAGGTCACAGCGACCTTTGACCTTTAGCCACTAAACTCTTGATGATTTTTTTTTCCTAGTCTCAGTTTTATAGTCTCTCAATACTTGGTAGGTTTGTGGCTTGTTAGAACTTCTGTCATAGCTCACTTATCTTACTATCTTAATACTTTTAAAATTCATTGACACATTAATAGTATATATTAACCTCACTGACTCATATTTCAACATTTAACATTACAATTGTTTTTTTAGTGCTTGTATTTAGTATCTGTATCATCATCTTTTGTTCGACTTAGTCATGAATTTTACTTTTTTTTTTTTTTTGTCTTGGTCTCTCATAATTGACTATTTGAATAAAGTATTTTGTTTTTAAAATATTTTGTATGATTTATTTCGACTTTTGAAAAATAAATTAAAACATGATATACAGTAGAATACTTTTAATAACCTTACCTCTCAATTTTTTTTTTTTTTTTTTTATTAAATTTTACCACCAGTTTTATTTTTGAAGTCCTACCGGAAGTGCTGCCTTAACACCACAAACTTGGCACTAATTGGTCGCGGGACAGCGGGCGGAGCAGTTGACAGTTGACGGACACAGCTGACGTCTGAAACGGGTTAGATTAGATAAGTTACCTGATCACTTTCGCTTTGTTGCTTGGTTCTTGGAGACACTTTATTTTCCTCGCTCGACGCTCCGGGAGCAGATTCTTTATGAGTCCGACACCTGAACGGAGCCGGGACCATGAAACAATCCGCAGCGACACTTTGCCTTTGTTTGTGGACACTGCTGGAGACAGCGGTGCTCCTGGGAACCTGCTCCCCGACCAACGACGTCAACACTCTGGGTAAGTTCTCGACCAGCGGCCGCTGTTTACCTCTGTTTGTGTGGGTCAACAACCGGCGGTGACTAAGCTGTTTTGAACGCCCGGTTTGTTGATAATTGCTTGAAATATAAACAAGTGAAGGCGACGTATTAACCAGTTAGTAGATAATCCCCCTCCCCCAGTCAGACCCAGTTTAATTTAATAATCTGAATTATGTCACACCTGCCGTAGCCTCATCATAGTCAGGCTGTAATATGAGTGTTTTCCATTTTTGTCTATTCACCGTCTATATATGTCACTCTAGGTTATATATCACCGTAAAGAAACTGTTAACAATCTTACTCTTTGTTTTTATTTATATTTGTTTAACAAAAACGAGTGTCCTGTTCAAAATAATGTCCACTAATTGACATGTTATTGTTGATTTGTAATAAATAAATAAATAAATAAAAAAGCAGACATATTGCGTTATAATGACAAATTGTTTATGGTCAGTTGTTTTATATAAAAACACAGCCCACAATTTGTTAATCTCCCTTTTTATCTGTAGAGATGTGTTTAGTTTTCATTTCTTCTTTCATTTAGTTGTTTAATTTTAGAAGTTTCCCTAGACAACATAAAAGAAGTGAAACACAAACTCAGGAAATATGAGAACAATGAAGTGTTTTTAAAAACTCGATATGACTTTACTTTGTTAAGTCATTTCAGACATTTTGTGCGATGTGATCCACAGATGAGGATGTTTTCACCATTCAGCACTCGGTCACATTGAAGTGTTTGGGATCTTCAGGATCTTCCCCTTTAGACCTGAGTGTCTCCAGTTGTGACACAAACAGCAGGAACCAGATGTGGAAATGGGGCTCGGCTCACCGACTCTTCCACGTCGCCACGTCCTCCTGTTTGGCGTTGGATGTCCGCACCAAGAAGCTTTCTCTGGTGGACTGTGGAACCAACATGCCGCTGGGCTGGCGCTGTCTGGACGGTGCCGTTTACACCCTTTATCAGATGGGACTGGCAGTCAGCGACGATAAAGTTGTGACCAAACGGGACACTAATGATACGTGGGTCAGAGGAGGTTCTTGGGATAACATTTGCCAGAAGCCGTACCGTGGTGAGTGTGGTTTCCTTCTTCCTTATCTGACACAGAAAGTACTTACACAGATCTGACCAGAAGTCTGAGCCGTCCATTAAAACACTCAAAGGAAATCAACTAACGCTGCCGGATATCACCAGCACAGGAATGAAAACTGAGTTAAAGTAGTTTGTTAGAAATTCAGTTAGAGGATCCACTTTCTAGTTCACTCTCTTTTTATGTTCTGGTGTCACCTACATTGGTATTTTGTTGCTATTTGTGTCACATGACCGAACAGGTTTTGGTACATTTTAAAACTCACTGAATTCTCTCATGGTGTCAGACCCACCAGGCTTGTTTTATGGCCACATCTGCCCCACGTACCTAAAACACAAGAACATCTTATTTGAATTTCCGGGGAATTCCTTTGAGGATGTTTTTTTATTTTTTATGATCAAGCACGAGGTGGTTGTATAAAACTTTCACTTTTGTTTCTTAAACACCAGCGTCATTAATAGTCCTTACGTTTAGTAACTGTCAAATTTAGATATAAGTCATTGTTTGTTTTATTATATTTAACATAAAGTAAATCAGTAATTTCACCCGGAAGTAGAAAGTAAACTATAAATAAATTTGTTCTGCATCAAAAAAAAAAAAAAAAAAAAAAAAAAGAAAAAAAAATGCTTTTTTTGTCAGCAGTTTTATTTTTTATATTTCTCTCCCACCTCTGTCTGCTTTTATTTCATCTTTCCTGCTTGTTTTTTAACGAACACATAGGATGTGGTGTAAGTGTAGCAACAGGTTTTTGTGTAGAAACTAGTGTAAAGTGTTGGTTGTGTGTGGATTCTTGCATCAGTTAGTTTAGCTTTTACACTGTGTTGAAATATTTAACCACATTCAGACAAATATATCTCTATTTCATGTGTGATGTTTCTTTTTACTTTTCAGTTGATGCTTTTATCTCCAAAGAGGTTCAGAGACATTTGATGTCACTTTGAAAAGTGACAAAACACACTGGTTATGCTCTTTTTTTTATTTCTGTGCAGTCGTTCATACCTTTAAAGGAAATGCTGCCGGCAACCCCTGCGAGTTTCCTTTCAAATACAACGGCAGCTGGTATCATGGCTGCCTCCCTGATGCTGAATCCCCTGGACTATCGTGGTGCGCCACCTCTTCCGACTACGAAAACGGAAAGAAAAAGGGAAACTGTCTGATACGAGGCATGTTACTTTTTTATTTCCTTAAAGAAATTATTATCAGTTTTATCATTTTTATGATCTTTATTGATATTCAGCTGCTAATTTTTTTTTTTTTTTTAAATATTGGCATTACTTGGCCTTTTTTGATCTGTATTTTTTTTTTCTTTTAGTAAATGAAAACACATCCAGTGTTAACACACAAAGTCTGACTCTCACTGTCACTGTGTTGTTACAGAGGAGGGGTGCCAGACTCTGTTCTCCGGACCAGAGGGGGAGTTTTGTTATGAGTTTATTTCTGATGCGGCTGTGACCTGGCAGGAAGCGTTGGACTCATGTCGCAGTCAGGGAGCAGATCTGTTCAGTCTGTCTGAGCCTAATGATCTCTCTTCCAAAACCAGTAAGGCTCACTGTTTACTCACTGTTTACCACCACTCCACCATGTTGGATTTAACATCAGCAAACTGAAACGCTCTGATAAGGCAGGAACGCTTCATTTATTATTATCAGAACTGCGATAATAATTACATTGGCGGCGCTTTTAAATTCTGCTCTGACTGAAAATAAATTCTTTTATAAATACCACTGGTTTGAGTCTCTTAAAGCCCAGAAACAATATTTATTCTGCCTGGGAACAGTTTAATTTTTGAGGTAAAGCTATTTGAAACTGAGAACTGAGAAGAAACTGAGCGAGACAAGAAACATTCTTCTGGTTTAGTCGCCCTGCACCAAACACTGATTCAGGATTTTAAAAACGTCATAAATGACTTTGAACATAAATATCACGTTTTCAAATTTTCAGTTTCAGTGGGATCTGAGGTTTCGTTGGGAATTAACACAGATTCTCGTTTCACAAGGTGCCAACAAATTCTGCAAGTGATGATATTGAGACAGTTTCTGTTGTTCTGCTTCTCATTTCTCTTTTTTGAAGTCTTGTTTTTATATTATGGGATTTCCATGCTCTGTCTTTTCCAGTTCAATCATCAAACAGCTCATAAAGAATCAATTGTTGATATTAGAGACACAAAAGCAGCTCTATCATATATATATATATATATATATATATATATATATATATACGTGTGTGTAGTCTTTAAAAAATATCCCTTTCAATTACTTTATCTATGTGTTTATTTATGCATATTTACATATAAAAATACACATCAAATGATAATTTAAAGTGAAATAAGTGATTTGACTTGTGTTAAAATGACTAATATGCAGATACAGGATCATTTATAATTAGTTATTTCATTTGAAGACACAGCCCAGAGATTTGTTCTCTGTTGCATCAGGACACACATTTATGTTGAAGCTTTACTGTTGTTCCTGTACTGTTGTTTCCACTCTTCTCCCCTCCCTCCTTTGTAGTTAGTTTTATTTTGCACCTTCTCTGTCTTTTGTGTCTAATTGATCTCCACTGAAATCTTGATGATTCGTTTTGCAGCAGATATACCACTTCCTTTATTAATGTCCCCTGCCTATGTGCAGTTTTGGATGGCCTCGCCACGATGCCCTCGAGGATGTGGATCGGCCTTCATCAATTGGACATTTCTCACGGCTGGCAGTGGTCCGACGGCGCACCGCTCTTCTTCCTGCGCTGGGAACAAGGCAAGGAGCATTTTTATTTTTATTTCTCTGTCTTTTCTATGTGAATGTATGTGAATGAAGCGAGTGCTGTTTGTTCTTAGAATGTGATGTGTGATGATAAAAAAAAGAGGAACCTTTTTGAGGCGACAAAGGAGATGCATTTTGTTCTAGTGGCTTTTGCAAGTTGGCAGAGTTATGGTTTGGGTTATTTGTGCTAAGCATCATAAACCAGTTTTAGTTTCTCTGTTCCTGCACCTGCTCCTGTGAGCTGAGTAAGACCTGCATCCTGTTGAGATCTGCTGTTGTTGGTGTGCTTCAATAAACTGTGACTCGGTGTCAGTCAGAGAAACAATGAGGCCAGTGTTGGAGCAAAAGAAGCTCATTGTGCCTAGTTATTGGACACAGTGTGGCACTGAGATTGTTAGTATTGCTGAATAACCCATTAATAGAACTGAATGGGAGGCTTTAGAAAACCTTGCAGCTATTGTAATATGTTTACAGCTTTTTTCTCTCGAAGAAAAGGGATGGTGGTGGTGGTGTTGCTCTGCAGTGAATGTTACATATGATAAAAGCTCTGTGGTTTCTATAATTTATAACATGTCAGTGCTGCCAGCAGCTTTATGTTATACAAGCTGTGCAACAAACAGCTCTGCTCTCACTTTCACTATGTGATTTCATTTTCATATTCTGGTGTTTCTCAGGAATGCCATCAATGTCCGAGTTCCTGGAGTCAGACTGTGGAGTCATGAACGACAAACAGAACTTTGAATCCGAAGGGTGCGACAAGCGGCTGCCATACATCTGCAAGAAGCGAGTCGGCCCCGCTCGCAATACAACAGCAGGTAAGTCAATAACACCAACAGTTTCCTCATATTTAGTACATAGTCATATTTAAATTCAACACTGCGGTGGTGCTCTGAGTCAACTTGTTATTAATTCAACATTCAGCTGAGACAGTTTTTTATTATTATTTTTTGTCATAAAATTCTGACTGGTCACCTAAGTTCTCACAATCCATCTAGCATGTACTTTTTGTACTTTTTCTCTGTTATATTATTTATTTGCTGTCCTCTGGTTCATCTGTATCTGGAAGTTGCTCTTGTTTTTCTGCCTTTTTGCACCTCCTTGCAGGAAACAACTGCGGGTGGAGATGTTATGTTGTTTGTTTTTGTGATTTCTCGTTAACACCCTCAGGGAATTTCTTCAGCTTTGTACCAAACTTTCTTTGTACCAAACGCAATGGTTATGATGCTAATTAGATCTTGGTCAAAGGCTAAAGGTTGTGGTAACCTCAGCCTCTTCAATTTCATCTAATTTGGCAACAAACATTCAAACAAACTCAGAGATGAACTGGTTAGATGACTGGTCTCTGTGACCTCATAAAACCTGAGGGAATTTCTTCATATTTACATGTACTCAAAGAGCTGATGCAATTTTGACACAACCACAAGTCTGTGTTTAATAGTTTCCCTGTTAAACTCCTTATTCATATTGAAGGTCAAAGCAGAGATGATGAAAAATGTTGCTATGAAACTGACCTGACTTCCCCATTAACCTCCATCGTCTTCTTCCCTCCATGCAGAGCCTGTTGTATATCAGCAGACGGTGTGTCCAGACGGCTGGGTACCATGGAGCGGCTGGTGTTACAAGTTAATGAAGGATGAGCCTAAAGACTTTAAAGCTGCTCAACAGAGCTGTAACCAAACTATGGGAGGTTTTCTGGCCAGTCTCCACTCCATCGACAGCATTGAGATGATCAGCACTAATTTCCACACTGGTCAGTCTTGTTTTTTTAAGTTTCACTATGTTTCCATTAGAAGTTTGTGGTTAAACAATAACAAAAATTCATGAATGTTTGAGTTTGATGATTTTGTTTGCGTAAAGATCCAACAAATCACCAGTTCCTTGACGTTTGGATTGGACTGTTCAGCCTCAACAAGGCGGTCTACAAGTGGGTGGACGAGACGAACGTCACCTTCACCTATTGGGACAAAAATGAGCCCACACAGCCCACTCAGGACACCAGCTGCGTCTTTTACTCTGGAGAGGTGTGTGCATGTTGTATCGTTCATTTCACATGATTGTCTGCACATGTGAAGCCTGAAACATCAAACCTGTGTCTGTTCTCCTCAGTATCATGGTTGGAAAGTTGGGAACTGCACACAGAAGCTTCCTTTTCTGTGTCAGACCAAAGGAGAGTTCAATAAATCAGCGACGCAGCCTGGATGCAGCTTTGAAAACGTAAGTATCATCTACATGATGTCTGCACTGTTCTTTGTCACATTTGAATAATAAACATGTGCAGAGAAATGGATCAGAACTGAAAAAATGCTTGAAACCAGTTAAGACATGTAGTTCAAGTAGCTTTAATGTGAATCCTGTTGATCTCTCAGGGTTGGAGGAGACATGGCAACTCCTGCTATAAACTCAACACCACTCAAGTGTCCTTCAAAGATCGTTGCAACATCACTATAAGAAACAGGTTGGAGCTTGTTGAGCTTTTATTTGATCACATATCAACACTTCCTGGTCCTGTTTTTCCTTAGACGGCATATTTTCTATTTAAACACATATTTTCTGATTGTTTTTTCCAGATTTGAGCAGGCTTTTATCAACCGACTGCTCGGGGAATACATCAGTAAGGATACACGCTATTTCTGGATCGGCCTGCAGGACATTAAAAACACTAGAGAGTACCAGTGGCAGAGTCAGAACGGGACACCGGGTTTGGTTACATACACTAACTGGGGCTGGTTCGAACCACGTAAGTCAAAACCACACAGCTTCTGTGGTACAAACAATAATACAGATGCAGGTCAAGAGCTTAGATTTAACTTTTTGATTTTTGATCTACATGTGTTCTGCAGAGCGTTTAGGAGGCTGTGCTGTGATTTCCACTGATTTACCTCTGGGCAAGTGGAGGACGATAAATTGCACCATGTTTAAAGCTGGCTCCATCTGTAGGAAAGACGTGGCTGCATCTCCAGAACCCGAACCAAAGCTGAACCCCAACGCCACCTGTGCTGATGGATGGGTGTCGATACCTGGCATCAGTTACTGCTACAAGGTAAGTACTGTACAATGATACAGTGTCTACAGTGATGTGACATCATATTAAAAAATAAATGAGTGCCTCCTAGTCCTTCATCCCATATCCACATAACAATGTAACCTGTTTTTAACATATTTATTTCAACTTACTGTGAATACATTTACTTCTCATACACTTCCACCTGCCGGGGCCATGGATGTGCAGGTGTGTATGTAGCTGCCAAAACTGCTTCAGATTATGTGAACTGAAGTTGTGTTGGTCACTAAAAATTTTTTTAGGAGGTTTAAGTCACTGACAAGACTCTAATGGTCCCATCAGTGAGGAGGTTCTTTATATCCTCTGAAGTTTCTGGAAGTTCAAGGAGATCATATGTCTCTAATGGACCCTCAGGATGTTCTGATGGTTGTAGGTTCCTTTTAGTGGTTGTAGTTTTGCTCTAAAATATGTTTTAGGTCAATGAGAGATTGTGGAGGATGATTCACTGATCAGTGGGAAGGTTCTCAAAGTCCTTTAGGTCATTTAGGAGGTTTTAGTTTTCATTGAAAGGTTAAAAGAAATACCTTTATTTCTCATACACTTCCACCTGCTGGGGCCACAGACATGAGTGTGGATGTAGCTCCCAAAACTGCTGCAGATTACATGACCCAAGCTGCATTTCATTAGGCCACTTCAAGATTTCCCTATAGGACAGCAGAGTAGCTTTGAATTTAATAAAACATTCTTTACTTGGATGTTTTTAGTGATGCTAATTTTAGATTTGATTATTTTTTTTAACTCTCATAAACTCTCTGACTGGTCACTAAAGTTCTCACAATCCATGTAGATCTATGTACCTTTTGTATTTTTATCACTTATATGTGAACATCTGTCCTCTGGTTCATGTGTATCTGCTCTAGAAGTGAGATCACTTTTACTTTTGCTTTTATCGCTTTTATTTTTGTACCTTTTCAAGCACCCATGCTGTAAACAGACGCAGTTGTTGAAGTTATGATTTGTCCGGAGACAATTTTATCTCAGTAACATCTTTCAGGAAATTTCTTAAGATTTGTCACAAACTTTTGCTCAGACCCCGCAATAGATCACTTAGATTTTGGTGGTAAAAGATTAAAGGTCATGAATGTAATAACACAAATATTTTGTTTGGAAATTCTTCTACTTCTGAACAAACTCTCTCACCCTTCATCCTGTATCCATCTAACAATACAACATGTTTTTATACTGTATTTATTTAGATTTAATGTGAATATCTTTATCATATATCTCATATATTTCCACCTGTCGGGGCCATGGACAAATAAATGTATATGTAGCGCCCTAAACTGCTGCAGATCATGTGACCTGACTGTGTTTTAATTGGCTGCAGACAAAATAGCCACTGATCCACAACCTCTTACCTTCTACAGCAGAGCTCTTACATCTTACAAGTGTAAAAATATGTTGCAGCAGAAAAGTTACAGTATCAGATCACAGTTACACTTTCAATTAAAGGAAGTCCAGTTTGCAGCAGTTTTATTTCAGTTGTTGTATCGAACCACGCTGAAAATTAGATTTAACATCAGTAGTGACTGGTGAAAAGGGGGCGGTGACATTTAATCATAAAGCAGCAGCAGATGAAGGAGGACTGACAGACACTTGGGGTTTCTTTTGCTCCTGAAGACAAAACCCAAAACCAAGCCCCCAAAATATTTCAGCTCCAGCTGCCACTGGTTATTACCTAAGTGAAATTACAGAGGAAGCTGAATAAGATCTGGTAAGAATGAACGTTATCAGACGTCTGTTGTTTGTCCCTCGTGTGTTGTATGACTGCATGTGGCTGTTTTCACGTCGCCAGGTGTTTCACAAGGAGAGGCTGAGCAGGAAGCGGTCGTGGGAAGAGGCAGAGAGGTTCTGCAGAGCATTAGGATCCACCTTGCCCAGCTTCACTAACATGGCTGAGATGAGGGCTCTGCACAGCATCATGAGAGAATCCATCAGGTGAACATTTAAACATACAGGTGACGTGACACCAGCAAATCTGTGTCTATCTCAAACTGGCAGTACCAGTTATTGAACAAAGAGATGAATGATAAACATGTTGTTGCTAAAGCTGCATGCTTTAGGGTTCAACGTCCTCTCTGTGCTCACTTTAACACTCACCACTTCACCTGAGAATTACACGTAAACACATACCATCCTGTCTCTTCATGCTCCTTATCTCTGTTTAAAAGGACTTTTTAATTATACGTTTTGTGGTTTTCATGTTGCAGCGATGATCGGTACTTCTGGGTTGGACTGAACAGGAGAAACCCGTCTGATCGCTCCTGGTCATGGAGTGATGGCCGACCTGTAAGTATAGCACAGTACAGAAAACCTAACCCCTTAAAACCTCCTAACACAATGTAAAAATCGTGTTTTTGTACATATGAAACCATTTATTGTTTATTTTATTCATAAAAGAAAAATGACTTTGCAGCAGAAGTTAAACCTTTATTTGTCTTTTGTTTGGCAGATGTTGTACTGTGTTGCATTTCTTTTTTTACTGAGTACCAGTCTGTTTTCTGTGTGTGTGTGTGTGTGTGTGTGTGTGTGTGTGTGTGTGTGTGTGTGTGTGTGTGTGTGTGTGTGTGTGTGTGTGTGTGTGTGTGTGTGTGTGTGTGTGTGTGTGTGTGTGTGTGTGTGTGTGTGTGTGTGTGTGTGTGTGTGTGTGTGTGTGTGTGTGTGTGTGTGTGTGTGTGTGTGTGTGTGTGTGTGTGTGTGTGTGTGTGTGTGTGTGTGTGTGTGTGTATAACAGGTCTCTATGGATATTTTAAACCATGACTTCCATGAGGATGATGCATATAATCGGGACTGCACTGCATTCAAGGTGGGGTGAGGTTATAAAGTTGCTATAAATGTGTTTTTTCTCTGCTGTTGGTGTAAGCAGTCTGGAGTTGGAGGCAATTTGCTTCTGTTTCTATAACTTCCTGTTCTTCTGTTGTCTTCCGCTGTATCTCTCCTTGCAGCTCAGACAGTTACTGATCTTTGCTCTCATTCAGGTTGCCAGTTAGCTATTATTTTGTCATTGAAGACATCTCTTGTGAAACCAGAGCAGAGCAGGAGCAATACTCTGTAACATCACAGTTATGAACCATTTAACAATTGTTTTTACTCTGATAATATTTGTTTAATATTATGATCTGTGTGTTCTCACCAGACAACAAAGAGCTTGTGGAAACACCTGTTTGTGTTTCCGCACCATGATTTGCCTCTGGCTCCTTTCCACGCCACCCCGTTTCACTGTGATGCCCGGATCGAGTGGGTCTGCCAAATACCACGTGGTAAGATTAAAAAAAAAAAAAAAAATATATATATATATATATATATATATATATATATATATTATAAAATGTCACTGAAATAAAACGTACTTCCTTGTACTGGAATGTAACTTCACCTTGTTGTTTGTGTTTAATGTTGTTAATATAATGTTTAATATTCTGCGTCTGACACTTTTCTTTGTTGATGCTTCAACAGGAAAAACACCGAAGAACCCAGACTGGTACAATCCTGGTAACGACCAAATCTTTACAAATCTTTTTGATTATGTGAATTATGTATTTTATTATCACTTCATCCATTTGTCTTGTTCCTTCCAGGTGGACACCACAAGTCCTCCATCTTTGTGGATGGATCAGAGTTCTGGTTTGTTCAGGATCCTAAACTTTCTTATGTGGAAGCAGAGTCCTATTGTGATTCGAGTGGCGGTAAACTTGGTGCTCCACGCAGCTCCACGGCTGCAGGGAATATTCACCAGCAGATATCAACTGTAAGTAGTAGCTGCATGAAAATTGTCTTCGCTTGATTTTTAATTTCTTCTTTGACATGAGATGTCAAAGAAGAAATGTCGTTAAACACACAGGTTAGTTTTTATCTCTTCTGTTGATAAATTCTGTTTATCTCACTTCTTACACAGTTACACTTGTTTTATAGCTTCTTAAAGCCTTTAAAACATGTAATGTTCCACTCTCCAAACTCTTTATTAACCAGTGACGCTGTTGCTTTTATTGCAGCTTGTGTTGAAGTTTAAACCCTGACAGGTCCAACAAGTAAGAAATGGTTGAAACTTAGTCAAACTGTCAAAGTCAAACTTAAAGTAAATGACAGGTTATGTCTGTAAGTAATTTATCAAAACTCAGAAACAGTGAAGAAGAAGTTAAAGGGTTAAAGATGGTTGCTGGTGATTCGCTTTTGAAAGCAGTGCTTTTATTTTGATATAACAAAACATTTCTGTATTGAACTTACACACATTAATGCACCTTATATGAATACAATACACAGTCACGTTGCTGTGGTCCTTATTCCTCAGAATCTAACAACACATCTGACTGCTGTTTTCAATAATTCAACATTTATATTTATTGATAAGGTATTTTCAAACACATTGACATTATTTAAGTTGGCCACAGAAACATGGAAACTAAATGTGGTTTCATTTTCCAGACTTAAAATAAATTGGAATTCCCTGTTTCTGTTTTCTCCCTTTATTCACTTCGTCATGTTTACATTTTCCATCCCCTGTGGTCGTCTGTAATTGATTTGTAGAGAATCATGAGTAAATTCTTCCCACAGTGTTCTGGTTAGAGAGAAGCTGATGGTTATCATGAGAAAACAACCGGAAGCAGCTGCTAATGTAATAATGCAGCACAATGGATACTGTTATATAAAACAAAACTCTGCCACTGAGCAGAAATACAGTCATTATAGTCGTTACATTTTCATACATTTATGATTTGTTGTTGAGTGTTGCAGCTGTGCAACATTTCCCATTGAAAATATTGTCTAAAATCCTCATTTTATTGATATTGAGTAATTAAAATCCATAATCTCGTGTTGTTCCATGTGAAAAGCTTTTCTTTCCTTATGATTCACTGACCTGCTATAAAAGTTCTCCATAAATCTGAGACCAGTGATGCTACAATAAAGTGATAAAGTTGATTTTCTCATCTGTGTGGTTTTATATTGTTTGTTTTCCACAGTTGTCAAAATCTAATGCACAGAACTGGTGGATCAATTTGAATGAGCCTGGACGGATCTTCCCCATGACGTAAGCTCAAACCATCACATATGCCGCACTAACACTAACACAACGTTTGTGTGTGTGTGTATTTCATCAACATGAAATAATGTTTCGTTGCTTGTTGCAGCTACTTACAGATGTACTACTACCACTCACTGTTCCTGGGCAGATGCATCTCCATCACTCCAGAAAGCATTTTTCCTGGTGAGTCCACGTCACATCATCACACTCACATGTGTATTTCATTTTTTTCACTAACACTCACATTCGCTGTCTCATGTTCATTAGAGCATAAACTGAGCTGCCAGCAGCAGCTGCCCTTCGTGTGTGAGAAGCACAACATCACATCGGTGGAGATAACCCCTCTGGAGCCTCAGGCTGGAGGTCTGCCCTGCAGCAGCAAATCAGAGCACTTCAGGAATAAGGTCTGATACTTTCACATTTAGGTTTTAGATTCTGATGAAAAACATCTGTTGTCATCATCTGTTTTTCATCATTTGAATAGAAAATCATGTGGAAACATTTAACACCAACTAGAAATGTTCTGTTAGTTTAATAGAAGCTATTTAGATGTGATTTTCTGTGTAAGCAGTATTTTATTTTTCTGGTGCAGAAACACAGATCATGATCATTGTTAAATGTTGTATTTTTACAACCTCTGTACATCTAGTATTATCCTATCAGCACAGGGGTCTGCGACCTTCAACATCTAAAGGGCCGTTTGACCCTAAAAATGATGAAAACACAGCAGATTTGGTTTCATAGCTATATTATATATAAAAGAATCAGTTTTTTGATTTTAAGAAATAATAGAACTACAAAAATAAAACTTTTGACATTTTTTGACATACTAATTCAGGTCTGTTTTGATTTTATTTGTAGCAAATCGACCCACTTTAATTAATCAATAAAACATCTGCTGCATATTCACAGTGCAAAACATACAAATAGTATAAATAAACCAGTTTATATTTAAGAGTTAAGTCCATTCCAGTGATGTCTTTCTTTTTTCTGAGTGATCGACAAAATATAATATAATATAATGTTTAAGATAAAACGCTTTTTATCGTAATGCTACAAGATGATCTCAATCTTGAAAATAAGATGTATTTTATTGGGGAAAAATATAACAAAATAAAATAAAATACCTGATATTTATTTTCATTAATAATAATTATAATAATATATGCATGTGCATCATAGCAGTTCCCCAGCAGCTTAATCCTATAGCAGATTAACTAAAGGAAGGTCCAGACCCTAACTGACTATGAGCCACCATAGAGGAAAGTTTTCAGTCTAGCTGCATATGTACAAAGGGTGTCTGCCTCCTGGACACAAACTGGGACCTGGTTCCATCAGAGAGGAACCTGATAACTGAAGGCTCTACCTCCCATTCTGCTTTTAGAGACTCTAGGAACCAGAAGTAAACCTGTAGTTTGTGATCACAGAGCTCATAGTCACTGGAACTATGAACTCTTTAAGATATGATAAAGCCCACACATTAATCATCAATCTTGATGATTAACGAGAAAAGCTCAACCGTCTTCCTGTTCGCTGACATCAGAGATGTGATGCTGTCGTCTTTTCTTCTCTCTCAGTGCTACACTGTGATGGACAGCTCGAAGTCTGTGATGTACAAAAACGCCAACGAGCAGTGTCAGTCTGTGAAGGGGACGCTGGTCACCATATCAGACCAGGT
The DNA here is from genome assembly GCA_016801845.1 of Polydactylus sextarius. Classification (NCBI taxonomy): domain Eukaryota; kingdom Metazoa; phylum Chordata; class Actinopteri; family Polynemidae; genus Polydactylus; species Polydactylus sextarius. The sequence continues at coordinate 18,802,388 of CM028906.1, forward strand.
GGAACAAGGTGACGATGGCGACAAAACACATGATGATTTTGAATAACTTGTTTTATTGTGTTTGATCGTGTTTAACAGCTGCTTCTCTCTTTGTTTGTCTTTTAGACTTCATCACCTCACTTCTCTCTGAAATAAAACACAAGGAACGGATATGGATCGGTTTGAAAATCAGACTGAACGACCCACAATGGGCTGATAAGTCGGACGTCAACTATTTCAACTTTAACCCTCTTCTCCTCGGGATGCACAAGGCCATTCAAATCACTGTGAGTTCAACTTGCACGTGATAGAAACTATCAGTGTTTGTGAAGTTAAAATAAATAGATGGACCACATTTAGATTCACAATTTAACTTTTGTGTTGTTCTTTCTTCCTCATTTCAGTCATTGGATCCAGAAAGTCGTGATTTGTGCGTCTTTATGATCAATAACCCAAACTCTGACATGATGGGAACCTGGGACTATTGTTCCTGCACACAGTATCAGAGTTTAGCCATTTGTCAACATTATGCAGGTAAATTACTGTTAATTACTACTAACGTTTAATTCTACTTAATTATGCAGATTACTTGCTTCATTTGGCCTCAATTCTCCACCATACACCAGGTAACTGTCATCACATTGTTCTTTCACTACATTACACATTCTTTCACACAGATAAAGTGGAGGAGCCAGTCGTCGAGGAAAAGCAGTTAGAAATTAACAACCACACGGTGCAGCTGCTGGTTAAAAATCTGACGTGGTTCGAAGCGTTGGAGCAGTGCAGGGATAACGACATGGACCTGGCCAGCATCTCTAACTCCGTCCTGCAGGCGTCACTCACCGTGATGGTGAACCGCGCACGTACACCCATGTGGATCGGCCTGTTCAGCGAAGATGTGAGCATCTTTTAAAGAGACATGGCATTTATTTGTATTCTTGGTTTTGATTTTGAAAGATTAATGTGCGTTTGTGTTTGTGTTCAGGATGGGATCCACTACCGTTGGACGGACCACAGTCACACCGTGTTCAGCCGCTGGTCGTCGTCTGACGTCACCGGAGGCTCGTGTGTTTATCTCGACATCGACGGATTCTGGAAAACCACAGAGTGCGAGCAGATACTCGGCGGCGCCATATGTTACAAACCTCACAGTGAGTGGAGACGTTGCACTCAGAGAAAAGACGTTTATCGTGTTGCTTCGGCATCAAACACAACAGAAACTGAAGTGCAAGAAACTTTTTTTTTTATTCCCCCTGGGGGTGTCAGAGTCAGAGAATATCGTGGCTGAAAAATATTTACACGTACAGTCGTAAAACTGTTGTGTTTATAATCTCAACCTGCTGAGAACAGTTTAGCTGTCTGTGAACTCAGTTGTGTCTGTTAAAATAACACTGAACATTTCCTCCCTCTGTCATCATGTATCAGCATGTTTGTAAGTGTTGCTACTCTTAAAGTGATCAGTAATAAACAGGTTTAACTTGTTTATTGCAGCAGAGATCATCACCACACCAGAGGACGCTGCAGTCAAATGTCCCCACAAAGTCAATGGTCCAAACTGGATCCCGTTCCGGAACAACTGTTACTCGTTTCAGCTCGTGGCCTCCAGGTGGGAACCCTACGACAAGGGGAATGTTGAGGAAACCTGCAAGAAACTGCGTAAGATTTTCTTTTTTTAACAGCAGCAACACTCGTGTTACTCTGTGGATATTAGCTTGTAACATCCATGGGACTAATAAATGTTTATCTTATCTGATCTTATCTTATGTCTGACTGTCGGTTGTGTTTTAGATAAAGACGCTGAGATCCTGACAATCCGAGACTCGGGCGAGAACGAGTTCATCAGACAGCAGCTGCTGCCATTTCAATCGTTGACTCAGTTTGTTTGGCTCGGGCTGTTTCAAGATGACAACGGTTAGTGTTTTATTCACTTATCACAACTGATCACTGATCTGTGAATTTCATAATTTATAATCTCTATATGCATATGAAATGAACACAGCTTTGTGTGATGATCTGTGCTGCTATAGACAACCTCATGAAATGGTACGACGGCACAATCGTCCAGTTCTCCAACTGGAACAGTGGCCGGCCACAGGTGAAGGAACAGTTCATGGCTGGACTCACTACTGACAGCAGCTGGCTGCTCATTAATGATAAAACACATTTCTCTGAGTTCAAACAAAGATCCATTGTGATGTGCAAACTGGACCGAGGTTTGTGTTTCACTTTGAGCATCTTTCTCATATTTCCTGAATTTCTTATATTTCATGCTAAAAACAATCTTTTCCCCACAAGAACGCAGAGAGCACTACAACCAGTCGACCAAAGATCTGCAGAGTTACGGTAACGTGACGTATGAGGTCGTGGCTCAGAGGTTGACTTGGCACCAGGCGCTGTCGGAGTGTGCCATGCGCGGCAGCCACCTGGCGAGCATCCATGACATCCAGCACAGCGCTCATGTGAGACTCATCGCCAAGACGGATGGCTACCCGCTCTGGATCGGCTTGTCCAATCAGGATGTAAGAATTGAACTCGAACATTTCTCATTTGTCTCATTCGGATCGTTTTTCACACGGCTGCACAGACGGGCTGACGGACTCTCTCCTCCTGCAGGTCAGCAGCTCAGCCTTTGAATGGTCTGATGGAACAAGAGTCGATTACACTTCCACCATCTCAGACGAGGTAGACAGATCAGGTTCAGGCAAACTGCAGGCGAGCTGCGTCTACATAACAAGTGCTGGAGACTGGATGAAGACGAGCTGCACTTCTGTGAAGGACGGAGCCATCTGCTACAAAACCAGCATCACCACCCCGTCCCAGAGTGAGACGACGAGCCGTTTTACATAAAACCACACCACTACTCTTTCATTTCATAGTCCTTATGTCTAAATAGGATCTTTTTTTTTTTAAAGTTCATCTGATCTCTTTGTGATCGTATGTGTTTTTGACCGTAAATCATCTTGTTTTCATTGTCATCCATCAGGATCCAGACATCGCACTACTCAAGAGGCCAATCGCTGCCCTCAGAGCAGCAACCTTGCCAACGGTTTGTCTGAGTGGGTTCAGCATGAAGATCACTGCTACGCCATTGACATGAGCTTCTACAACTACAGTGTGTTCAGCATGGAGCAGGCCAAGAGCGTCTGTCAGAGCCTGAGTGAGGACAAGCTGCCGTTCGCTTCTAATCAGTTTTTATCTGAAGCAGCTGCAGCTGCAGCTGATCTTTTCTTTTCTGTCCACAGACGCTGAAGTGCTGAGCATAAAAACCAAGGAGGAGAACGACTTTGTGTCAAAATACGTCTCTGACGATCCTCTGATCACTGGTCGAGTGTGGCTTGGAGTGACTTTGGACTCTCAAGGTAAAATCCAGGATTAGAAGGTAAAACTACAAAGTATCAGAGAGAAACAGAAGAAAGAGGAAGATGAGGAGAAAGAACTTCAGTCTCTCATAAAATAACCATTAATATTATAGTAATAGTTAAAACAGTAACAGTTAAAATTAGAAATTTTGCCATCTCATCTTATAATACAGACATGGTAACTCTTCGTTGGGGTCTTTGGTTTCTGTAACTGCTGCTCCTCAGACTTGTCGTCGTCTTCTAATATCTGATACATCAGCATCCAACATCTGGACATCAGCAGCTGTTTCTGAAAGTTTCTCACAGTCCCATCCAATAGCTCGTGAGCATAAACGTTAGTGCTTTGGCTCAGATGCCTGAATCACTAACCACTGCCATATTTGATATAATTTCGCAGGCTAGCTACATTCAAAAGCCCCATTAATAGTGATAGTGATAATACAGCCTGTGTAGCTCTAGTGATGAATAAGTCACCATTTTAAATTCAATTTCAGAGTCAAAATAGTTTAAAAATAAACAGAACGAAACAATACACATGCACATACGCTTTATTAGAAACTATTTTCTGGGGTGGAAATATTTTTATTTTAGAAAGGCGCTTCCCCATCTGCCCGCATCAACTGACTGTGCCTGCTCCCAACACTTGCTGCCACAAAAAAAGAGAGAAACTGTTTCCTCGTTTCTAAAATGATTCTGAAGTTTCAATAATTCAAAACAACATGTGAGCCGACGTCAGAGATTTGAGTCGTGTTTTTCCGCGTGGCTCTGATACTTATACATCGTAACGTTAGAACAACTTGTTATTTAATTGGCATCACAGCTGCATCATGGTCCCGTTCTTGTGAGCATTATTTCTCAGGGACATCATGAGGGCAAATAATTTTTTAATTTGAATTATATCTGTAAAGATTCAGATTGAATCAACTTTATAATGTGTATAAAGTTTCTCACATACTCTGTGGAGAGTTTTAGTGTCTTTCAGCTCTTTGTTTTGGTTTTATTGCATCTTTACCTGAAGATTTTCCTCAGAGCTAAAAGTGACTAATATAGACTGATATTTACTGTCGTTATCAAAAAGAAAGAAGGTGTTAGGTCTTCACGACGTTCCATTTCCCTCAGGTGAACCTGTGTCCTGGCTCGATGGATCAGCTCTGTCTTATTCCAACTGGGACTCCGGGGCTTCGGAGAAGAAAGCGATCCCTCTGTGCGCCACCATGATGACGGGAGACGACGGAAAGTGGGCGTTCGTCAGCTGCAGAGACAGCCTCAGTCGAGTCGTCTGTAAAACTGAAGCCAGTGAGTTTGTCCGTAGAAAACCAAGAGTTTGATGTTTGCAGTGAAATAAAATGTCAAACTGATGTTTAACGTCACGTCTGTGTCTGTGTCAGAGTCTGCAGGTTCCCCCTTTGCCCTCGGACTCTTCATCATCGTCCTCATCGCTCTCCTCGCAGTCATCGGCTTCATCATCTATAAGAAGAGACACGTCCCGTTCTCGTCCTCCGTTCGATACGAGCGAACCCTCGACGATTTGGACAGCACCAGTATTATGCAGGGTAACTGAGCTACCACAGCGAGCAGCCTCAGGGACGACTTATGTGCCTGCTTGTGAGTATTTTAGGACTTTTTAAGTAAGAGCAGATGCAGCCCCCCCCCTCACCCACTCCTTTTTTTTTAAGAAATAATTTATTTGTGCCCCTCAAACTAGAAAATTCCCTCAATTAATGTCTAAAGCTGTAAATATTGTTTGTGAATATAAGTTCAGGTTCTTAATTTGGGTTATTTTAAATCCTTGTGTTAAACTTCATGTAAATACTGTGCTGATTCTCTGCCAAATGTTGATCATTGACTTCAATGGGGTGTTTCAATACATAAATTAAGGTTTTTTTTTTTTCTATTTTGCGTTAATTTCGAGAGATATGCAAACTTCTAAAACTCATTGTACACTTACTCCCATTCAGCCTTAAAAGGTGAAATTGCACTGAAGCTAAACTGTCAGAATCAAACTGTTCAGTTATTTATTTAAACTATTTTCTATTTATACATTTGTTTCTTCTAAAAAAAACCCAAAAACAAACAAAAAAAAAAAACTCATGTTAAAGTACAGTTGATCAAAAATAGAATAACTTTAAAGGGTTTGGAGAAACTAGAAAAATAATAGTAGTAGTTTGGTGTTTTTGGTTGAACTTTTTCTTTAAATGAGCAGAACAATTAGTCATGAATGAAAATCTCACTCGTGCCTTTAAACATTGTTAGTTCAGGAGAAATTAAGACTTTGAAGCCATGGTGAACGGTTTATTCTAATTAAAACGTTTTTTTTTTTTTTTCTCTAAAAATGATGATGAGCTTTAAAGGTAAATCACAAAGTCTTATCCTCAAACTGAATCAGACGCCATTTTGTATCATTTCTATTTCTTTTTTAGCTCTTACTTAACTATGCACTTACGTAACTACTGAGCAAGTTGCACTTTAATATATCGTGGAGGTGCAGTTCCTACTGTGTTAAAGCACAATGAGGTTTGAAGAGTTTGTTTGTTTGTTTTTTTAAAAAGGATGTTTGAATTGCACTGGTGTCCGCTGTAAATGTGATTTTTCTGTTTTGTAAGAAGAATGAACCAAAGATACTCTGACTCGTTTGAATGTTAAAAGCCTGAGTTCAGTCTGTGGAAACAAAATGTCTCAACGCAACATGTTAACTCCTTTCACATCACGTTGTAAACCAAATGTTGATACGCTCTTTCAGCTCAAATCAGGTACAATATCCTTCCAATAAAATTACATGGCTACAAATACCTGTTGTTTTTTTTCGTGTCTTTGATAAAATTATTCACGTGTTGTGGTTCGTTAGGTTTAAGCTTCTTGTGACAGTTAAATTAAAGAGTAAATCTTCCTTTAAAAAAAGAGATTTTCAGATTTACTTTTGGCCAGTGTGTTAACAGGATAATTCACATCTAAAGAAAATAAAAGCAGGAAGCAAAGACTTGTCTGCTCAATCTTTATTCCCCAAAATTAAAAGCATGGAACCAGATTTTACAAACTTAAAGCACTGAAACAAACATAAAGGAAATTGGTTGATGGTTAACTTCTTTCTTTCTTTTAAACATATTGGTTGTTGGGAAAAGTCAGAGGAAACACAACAAAAGTAAATAATTACCACTTTTTTTTTTCCCCTCCATCTTCTGAAAACATCACGATTTTCCATCTCTGGCTTATTTCAACATTAAAGCACTTGTGGTATAACAGTTAAAAAGACTTGCATTTATTTGATTTAATTACAGTTGAATAAAGTGCACTGTCATAGAAACAGAAATACAGTGGTGTCAGAATAGTTGATGCACTTGTTTCATTTCAAGTTTGCATATTTGCAAAAAAAAAAAAAAAGCCACCTGTGATAAAGGCGACGGAGACGCGTTGATGTCGAAGTTTGTGTGAAGACTGAGCGACCACATGGCGTCAAGTCGCTCTGCAACTTCCTGTAAATCTCACCCAGGTTTTTTTTTTTTTTGCTTTTAATTCCTAAATCGTCATAATCATCATCAGTACTCCTCCAGGTCGTCGTCCAGGTCTGAAAACTCGATCGTCGGCCTGGTTTCTCGCACGTCGTCATCACTTTCTCCGTGAGAACCTGGGAGAGAGAGAAGTTAGATAAGATACATCCGATAAAATAGTAATTAACAACTCGGCAGCATCGAATGCTGCTTTTGAACAAATACAAAACCATGAGAGAAGGACCGAGACACATACTTTGAAGATTGTCCATGTGTTCATGAAGGATTCTCACCAGGTTGAATAACTGGTGAGAAAAAGGAAGAATTGTCTCTTTTCAAGATGTGAATTCAATACGTAAACATATTTAAAAATGTGTATAAAAGCGTGTTTATCCTCAAAATCATCTGTGGTACGATGTGGAAGACAACAAATATATGCAGCAACTTCCTGTAAACTGGAACAGAATCTGACAACACCCGTCTCCATCAGCGGCTGCAGAGTCATGATGTAACTTGATCCAGTGGTCGAGCTGAATTAGCACTGTGAGGAGTGTGTGTGTGTGTTCTCTCACCCCGGCTGCATCGACGGCTCCCAGGACGTCAGAAAACCTCTGCTCACAGAAATGAAGCAGCACCACGAGGTACAGGCCGCTGCTGATGAACTCATCGTATTCAGACTGTGGAGACAAAAATCACAGAAACACGAGTTCAGCTGATGGTGAGTTTCTTCCTCTGCTCATATAATAGACCCTCACAATGTCACAATTGATTTCACAATGTTGCGATCGACCAATTCAACCAAACCCCATGACTTCTGCGCAACCTTGCAATTTTGACCAATCGTCATCGCTTCCCTCGAAACTGTATCCAGGCAGAGTTCGTGAAAGGAGGAAAACTATTTTAAAAAGCTGCTACGAAATCAGGCAAATTAGGAGGCTGCAATCTGAAAAAGGACTGAAGTCCTGGAGGGACTGATGTAAAATGAAAAATACAATGACTCACTTGCACATGTGTCCTGTACAACTCCTGAATATCAAAGTTGTCGATGTTTAAACGCAGCTTCTCTTTACAGAGTTCACACGTTGTGATGGCTTCCAGGTTTGTGCCTGAGGAGAACAATAAAAAAATTTTATTGAAACAAACAAGCTACTAATAAACTGCTGACGTGACCATGTTTGTGACAGATCAGGTGTGTGTGTCCGTGTTTTTTTACCGGAGCCGATCTTTGAACGCAGCCACCTCTTGATACACTCCTGGTGGACGAACTGCAGACTGCCAGTGCAGCGACACGGTTGAATCAACGGGTTGGAGGCTGATTCTTCACCCATCTGACAGATACGACACAGATCACCTTCCTCTTCGTCAGACTCCTCCATGAGCAGCCTGCATCATGAGAACAATGAGATTTACTTTTACTGAAAAGGTAAATATACTTATTTTATCCATCCTTTGTCAAAATTAACTTCCTGATAATCAGTTTCATTTTCAAGAGGTGTAGCTCCTGCTGGTTTGTCATTTTAAGTACAATTGAGAACAAAATGGCTACTTTTATTCTTTCTTTAAATAAACAAAACACTAGATTAACTAGAACATCTGAAAAGCTCAGAAATAGAATCGTCAGATACTGTTTTAGTTGATACCAACTGATTGTGTTAAATGTTTGCATGATGTTATCTCATACTGATTTCAGGTGAAATAGCATCTACCTTTGTGACATCTAAGTATCGTATGATTGTCCAAATAATTTATATAAAAATCATCGAGATGAAATTTAACCTAAAATGCTAAATGATCATTAATCTTCATCTAAAACTGAAACAAACACTGACTTGTTTCCAACCAAGACAGTTGGTGTGTATAACGTTACCTTTCTTTAATCTTGCGCAGTTTCTCTTGATCCCGACTGGAAACCGTTTTGTTCTGGTCCTGATTCTCTATGGCGGTGCTCAGACGACTCAGAGGAACCGACATATTTTCATACGACACTGCCATTGCTCTGCGTCGAGGAGAAAACTCAGTGGCAGCGTCTTCAAGCTCCGGTAACGTTTCACCGTCCAGTCTGCAGGAACGACGTGCGGATCCGAAGGCGTCCAGACCAACCGCTCCCTCTTCTTCGTCGTTCTCTTCCTCCTCATCATCTTCGTCGTCATCATCGTCGTCGTCGTCGTCGTCGTCATCGTCCTGCGATGCTTTCAGCTCGAGGTCATCCCAGCGCCTCAGTAAATGCTGTGGACGGTTGTAGCCTTCTTCTAATCCTGCAGCTGGGTGAGAGCTCTCGTCTCTCACATGTCTTCGGAGGCGAGAGAGTAATGGAGGGCAGCGGCTGCGAAGAGACGAGGAGATCCACGAGGAGCCGCCGCCACCGCCATTGGTGTTGGCGCTGCCGGTGGCGGGTTCTCTCCACGATGCCATTCTGGACCGGGTCAAACCGCTACGGTAGGTGTCGTTGTTTTCCTGGATGGGAGCGAGATCCACTCGGCGGCTTCGGACGCCACCCAACGTCATCTCCGGGCCGCTGCCTTCTGGCTCCATGCTCGCCGTCCGGGCTCCTTCGTCGCTGTCCACAGACTCACCGCCCGTTGACGGGGTGTCATCGTCAACGGAGCGAACGCTGGATGATCCGCTGGACGAGTCCTGGCTGGAGCGGCGAGAAAACAGACGAGACAACAGGCGGCGAGTGGAGCGGCGGCCCTCGGGTTCACCCTCTGGCACCGGCCTTGGGGGGAGCGACGCCTCTGGTCTGGGTAGGGGGGAGGAAGAGGAGGAGTACCAGGGGGGGTGGGAGGAGGAGGAGTAAGAGGAGGAGGAGTCAGGTCCTCGTTGTTCCTGAGATGAGTAGAGGGACGAGGCGCCATTGGACGGACGAGTCGTGGTTCTGCTGCTCAGGTTGTGGCCCAGTGGAGATGAGCGGTGAGAGGAGGAGGAGGACGAAGATGAGAGGTGGCGATTTAAGGAGCTTTCTCGGGAAGACAACGAAGAGTAGGTCGTCTCTTTAGGACGGGCTCCTTGTGCATATGTGGACGTCACCCGGTCTGTCTGATCTGAAACCAGAGAGGAGAAACTTTAACAAAATAGAAACTCAGACACGACGTGTCGAACAATCAAACTGAACGTACAGAGTGAAGAAGCTGCTGCAGGAGATCGGATCCTTCTTTCTCCCAGATTTAAGAGCCTGGGCTCGCTCTTCGTCTCCTGTTCTCTCCGGGACAACAATGAGTTCGATGAAGACGATGACGACCGTGGCAGCAGACGACAAGAACTCCACGACGAATCAAACGTGTCGCTTTGTTTTTCACCTACACCTGCGAAAAGAAAAACGAGGTTTGAGGTTTGTAGGATTAAAAGATCGTGTTTTGTTTAGTTGAATTTGTGATGATGTCTGACCAGAGCTCTGTCAAGTTAAAATGAATGCCAACAGAGGTGAATCGATCAAGAATGATCTATCAATTCAATGATTAACGATACAGTATTATTTGATGCAAAGTCGAAACATGGATCCATATTTAAAATATCTTTATTTTGAAATTCCCATGACTGACTCTGTGTTATTACTTCGGTTCAAACACAACCTCCTACTGCTTCTTCCTAAACATTCATCAATGCTAGTAGCCTAGCGCCAGGTAGGTCACCGCAAGTAACCAAAAAAAAAAAAAAAAAAAAAATGAGTTGCCTCTTAGGAATAAATCGTTGGTGTGGAAGGACTTTGGATTTTTTCAGAGAAAAGACAAGTCAACAGACAAAATACAATATGAGGTGAACACTGACCCTGTTGTTAACGTGTCAGATACCTGCTCACCAGCTTTGACCAGTTATTTTCCACTAAAACTGCAACTCTAAAAGAGCTCTGAGTACCACAGCTGGATCAACAACACAATGTCTATTTTTATTCTTTTTACTAAAAATAATAGGCTCTGAATCGAATCCAAATGATACTGTGACAGACTGTAATATCGATAAATATCGTATTGTTGTCCAAAGAACTGACATCATATATTGTTATCAAACTCTTGATTTACACCTCTGGTGTTTCCTACCTCTGCTGCTGCCGATCCCGCTGCTGTTGTATGTGGATCCTGTGACTGAGCTGCTACTTGTTCTCGAGTACAATCCTCTGTTGTTGTATGACAGTTTGGCTCTCTTTGAATCTCCATCATCAGTTGGGTTCAACAGACCTGAGCACATCCCCAACCTGCCCTCAGAGTCAGTCTGTGGAAGATGAAGACAGATATTTTAAAAACATAATAATAGTAAAGTTTCTCCTGCTAGAGAAAAATGACACTGGGCAGAGCTTCAGTACCAGTTTGCTCCTGCTGTTCAGAGACGATTCAGCCCATGGACGATCATAAGATCTGCTGGACGACGTCAGAGAAGTTGGCAATTTCCAGCTGGAGGAGCGACTGTCGGAGCTGTAGTCTCTGGATGAGCTCAGGAGACGGGAGTTCTTTAAAAAAAAAAAAAAAAAAAAAAAAAAAAAAAAAGAGGAGAACAGATAAAACATGCAGTTTTAGTTCAAACTTATGAGCAAGTAAACAACACAAAACATTTCAAAATAGGAAAAGGAATGAACCTTTCTGCTTTTTAGCTCATTTAGCACTAGCTCCTGTGCAATGTTTGTAGTAAGTAATTCCTTTTTGTTGCACAGGCTCAAGCATGCGGTGAAACTGCTGCCAACATTGTTTCAGAGGTTTGTAAAGCGACGCATTAGTGGAGATGGCTGATCTATTACAATTTATCAGAAACTATTTTTTTTTTTTTTCCAACTTAATAATCTTTCAGACAAACAGCATTTCTTTCTTCACGTGATAGTTGGTTTGGATAATGATTTTATGTAGCAAATCTTGTTTCGGATGAGTGTGGATTGTGGGAAATGACTCTGGTGTTTGCATCAAACTCGGAATCTTCTTGAAAGAACCAGAACCAGCGCGACAGGACCGGGGGCAAACAGTAACACTATCTACTGAGTCGAGCTTTGACGAGCAGCAGGACTGAAATACACTGTGTGTGCCAAGGAATCTAGGCTGCCCTAAAAAAAGACCTTCAACAGTGATCTGCTGCTGCTACATAGTTAGCTACTGTACCGAGGTCCTGAGGGAAAATCTCTCTCTTCAACTCCCCGTGGTGAAACATAGTCGAAAAGCAAATTATAAAAGACTCAACATGTATCGAAAAGGATGAAAGATGGATTTAACTGCAATTCTTGTTGTTCTTTATGGTTAAAAATGAATTCAGCTAGATTGTTACCCTACATGACCTGTATGTTAGAGATACCTGTACACCGGTATGTTAGAGCTGAACCAGATGAAATTAAAATTTGTAGCTCCACATCCAAACGTTGATTTAAGGTCCCGTTTCCTGTTTCTCACCTGTTGGTCCAGCTCTGCCTTGTAAGTGGACGACGCCCTTGGGAAACGGTCATTATTCAGCACCGGCGCTGGACTGTACAATCTGCTGGCGCCCAGCGATGACGATGATGATGGTGACGAGGAGGAGGATGAGGAGAGTGATGGACTGGTTGTGTACGACGACCTGGAGCTGGACAAACAAAACGGGAGTCTTCGAGACCTGGAGTCCATCACGGCGTCGATGGTCTTCAACCTTTTTGAGATAAAAATCCAAAGATTAATTCAGCAGAAGAAAATACAACACGACTCAGTGGTGACACGAGCCAAGTGTTGCTGCTCAGCATTTTAAAAACAAGAACTTGACCTCTCTCTCCAAGTGTGAAGCAATAAGGCTCAGTGCACTAGTGTGATTTGTTTATGGCGCACACGTGATGTCGTGTCTGTAAACAGTAAAAAGCTGCCGTCGTTCTGCTTCCTGGAGCTGGTATCAAAGTCACAGTGACTATCTTTGGGGCAGTGAACTCTGTCACATCAACATGACACTGCTGAGGACAGTTAGCTAACAGAGCGTCAGAACAAACTAGATGCTCTTTAACAGTAAAAGACACTAATATCATTTATTATTAAGATTAAATACTAAATCCAACACACAGAGCAGAGTCTAACATGTTAATTAAACAACCTAAAGTGCTGTTTCTACCCTGAAGAGGAGAGTTTAGTTTCTTGATGAGCAGGTTTAGTGTGAGTTTCTCCCGGGTACTGATATGGATCCATGAACTTCAACTACAACACCTGTGGTCACAGATTCAGTTCAGAGAGCCAGCAGCCTGTCACACTGAAATAGATGGCTGCAAATAATTACAGACAACAAAAACATTTAACCACAGAAAAGCATTTAAATCCATGAAACCACCCACAGCTTAGGACGTTGGCCAAGAGCTGGGTGATTATACGATCATGATTAAATTCAGGTCGATTACAATGATCACCTTTGGGCATATTTACTTGATCACACATGCAAGAAATTTGCTTGACAACTGCCAATCAAGAGTCAGAGTCAAAGTCGACCTTTTTCTGCACCACTTCAGTTGGCGGGTAGGTTATAACGCGTGTGCATAGATGCATGTGTGTTCTTATATTTTTTCTATCTTATTAATGTATTTTATTTTTGCTTTATAAGTTAATAAAACGGTGAGCTTTCAAGGGCTCTCAAACTGACAGCATCGGGAAAAAAGACTGTGATATTGATATCGTCCAGCATCCAGGCCACCGTATTGCCCTGCCCTAACAGGACATGTGGGGAGATAAGCATACATGCTTATTTAACTGCAGGTGTCATTTACCACAGTTACTAGTTTTTCTATTTACATCTGATTCACTCCAATACATACAGCCTTCTCTATTTATAATGTAACTGTATGATGTTGATCTGTATTATTTTACAGTCTGTGTGTAACATACAACCTGTTTTTTATCCGTTTATCAATAATATTGAAACGGTCTTTATTTACAGTAAACACCATGAAGGTCGAACAAACGGGAGCAGATTTAAAAACACTAGGATCTGATCTGTAACGAATCAACACAGACGTTAGTTTCCCGTTTTGTGTCATTTGATTCAGCTCATCAGGGTCGAGTTAAAACTGAAGTGACTGTTTAAGGCTGTTAAGAGTTTGAACAACAGAGACTGAACCGCTGACGACGCTGAAATCAGGAAGTTAAACAGTGAGATGAACGATTAACAGGAAGATATAAAACTATTAATAAAAAGGACAAAACAGTACCAATGAGTCATATAATCAGCCAATATACGTGCAGTGCAAGGTTAACTTATTTAATTTGACCTGCTAAAATTACTGCTTTTCAATTGTTTTTAATCTAAAAGTACTTTTAAAAAGCTGCAAAACCTTGTCTTGTTGCACTGTATAGCTGAGGATTTTGAGACAATAGACAATAAAGATATTGTATTTAATGTCTGAAAAAGGCTTAATACAGGCTGATTTGGTTGAGCCTCGTGAGACAGTTCTACTGGAACAACAACTACATAAAATCTTAATTTCATTATTTATGAATGCAACCAATTAAAGTTTCTGCTTCTCTTTAAGCATCCAGACAACAATATAAACCCTTGGTTTATTTATTTATTTATTTTATCAAACTTGGACATAATTAAGATATAAAATAGGGTAACAGTTAATAAGACTTTATAAATATGAAACTTTTTCCAAATTAAAGTAAAGACATACACGCTTTGACTGTAACGTCACGTTTTCATGACAATAAACTGTTTTATTGGAGATAATTGAAGTTTTCTTATCAGGCTGAAGTTGAAACACCAGCGTCTTCAACTGACTGATAATAACCAGGTGTCTACAGAGATAAGTCATTACTCTAATTAAAATTTAAAGTCTCTGCAGAAACAGTTTTAAACAACATGTGAGGATATAAACTTTAGAAAACTTGGTGTAGAGTTTGAGACATGATGCAACGTTACCTCAGCTTCGTCTTCTGTCGATGATGCTAATTTAAGAACGGTTTTCTCCAGAAAGGTTACATGCTAACTACCTAGCTTACTTGCTAGCAGGATAACAAGTGTTTGGTAAACGATTTAAATCGTAATTGTTGGTGTTAGCTTTACTCTTGTGTTATTTTTCGTTAATTTTCCAACTCGTAACTTAACGTTGGTGCCATTTGCTCGATAAAATCGACTTCGCCGAAAGACAGCTTAGCTGCTAACGTTAGCCAGCTGATAAAAAAAAAAGACGTAGTTTAACCTTTTTTAGCTTTAGCAAAGTCAAACAAAGTCACCACGGGAATGGGCGAGTTATGTTTCGGTGTGTTACCGAGTCGGTAACGGAACAGTTCAGCTGTTGTTTTGCTGACGGTTGGGCGGAGCTAGCTCTGTTAGCTTGTTAGCTCCAGGCTAACGCTAACAAGTCCTGAAAATGAGCGTGAACCTGCAGCGCTGAGCTCATCGGTGAGCGATGAGCGGTTGTTACAGCTTCATTAACACGTGATGAATCAATTTGATTAAAGTAATAAAGCGTTAATAAGCAGTTTAGTGAATATTCTTACCTTGTGGTTTGACTCTGTATTTGTTGGTTTTGTACAACAGGAGATATGGCGTCCGACTGCTGGTGACAGCGAGGATCAGCTGATAAGCAGCGTCCAGGTGGGAGTGGTTTACAACATCATTACTCTCAGGTGCTTCATTATCTGCATGCACATGGTCCAGACACGTTTTAAAAGTGGGGTGTTACTGAGAAATATTATAATAGACGAGTTGCACAATGAAGAAACGACACAGTCATGAGAAAATCACACCCAGTTTGTCGAAACAACAAAAACTTCAGTCAAACAGCGTCTCCAAGTGGCTCAGGTAAGAAAGTCACTCATGTTTTATGATTTTGGAGATTATTATTATCACTAAGTATGAGTTATGAACCTTTGTCTCTTAACAGGGGGAAGATATTAGTTGTGTATCATAAAACTTGCCTATTTGCAGTGATAAGACTGATAAAAGTTTGTGTGTGGGGGTGTATATCATTATTTAAGACACTATAAATACAATTTATGTCAAAGCTTATGTTAATAAAATGAGTGATTTAATAAAACATAAGTCATATAATCAGCCAACACAGATACAATGTTACGTCAACTGAGATTGATACACTTTTTATACTGTTTATATTCTAAATGAATCTTCAAGAAGCTGTGAAACCTCGTCTGGTTGCAACTGTACAACTGTAGGTTTTGAAAAGACAATAAAGGATTCAAGGAGCTTTATTGTTGTTGCATCACGTGTTAGGAACATGAGATGAACGAAATTAGATTCCCTGGTCCCGGTATAAGCCCTAGAAGATAGAATAAGAATAAAATAAGATAAATTAAGTAAGTAAATATAAATATAAAAACAACAATGTAAAAAATTATTATAAAATATATATAGTATGAACATCTAGCAATGAATATCAACAATATATACAAGGAATAGCAGCAACACTATGATGGTCCAGTCCTGATTTGAGGTAGTGTGCAAATAATGTATATATAAAGACTAAATACAGTGAAAAAAAACCCACAAGTGCGTAAATAAACCACACCCAAACACTTTGGACCTGGAAAAACACACAAGTAAAGGCAACTGTGCTGCAAATTTCACTAAGTTAATAAACATTAGACAAAATTAAATAAATGACTAATGATCATATTATTTTGAGTTTTAATCCCAGACTGACTCTGTGATGTTAAGGTTACGTCTCTGCAGCAGTTGCATCATCTGCTGTTTCTTGGAGACAGCTGTTTCTGACTCTGGGTTTTGTTATTTGAGGTTGTTGTCATGTTGTTTTTGTGCATGCGATGCTTGAAACGAGCATCTGTTTCACTTCTTTTTTTACTTTAATCTCAGTTCATCAGTTGTAGAAACTGAAACAGTCAATATAATGTCAGAAATTAATTTTACTCTAATAACTGTAGAAAATAAACCTGCAGTATTTTCAAATCCTGGTAGTTAGTTGGTGTAAATGTTAACAACTAATGCTGTTTGTCTTGTTTCCTGTTGTTTTTGTGCATGACAGAACGTAAATGCAATCAGAATACAAACAATCATAGTATTTATAATTAGTGTTATAGTTTTTATTATTGAGTTTGGGGAATAAATAATAACATTTGAGGAACTTAACAACTATAAACTTACAAATAAAATGAATGTTTTTACAAAGTTTTCACAATCAATGACTAAAATGAAAACACAAATCTTAAATTATGCTGGTTTTCACAAATATAATAACAATTAAAACGTGTTAAATTGGGGTTTAAGATGATGTCCAACACGTCTTCAGGACAATAAATACATTTTTTAAAACGGTGATCAAAATTTTTTGAGCAATTGAAAGTTAAGTTCACTGTCTGACTAACCCGAGATAATGATAATAAAAACTAAATTCAGGAGATAAAACGTGACAAATGGTAGATTTACTATAAATATTACAAAAGTTAAATATTATGTAGCAGGTTTGTTGTTGTTTCATTTATTTAACTTACATTTTCTCAAGAACAAGACATTTAGACTGTATTTTATTTGCATTTAATTCAACCTTACACTCCTGTTTTATATATATATATATATCCAGACATGTAAATGTGATGCATCAACAAGTTTCAGCAAAAGGAAAATGAATTGTGTCCTAACTTTGCAACTACTTAAATGTTTTCCATCATTGCTGATCAAATGTTAAATATATCACAAAAAAGACAAAGAAAAAAAAAACCCCCATCAGAAACCCACCACATGATTTAGCAACTTAGCAGCTCCTGTTGAAATCTGATAACATCATCCACATTATTAACTGTGCTCTGTCTTTGTAGAAATGATTTTTAATGAAAACTGTTCAAAATAGTCTTTGTCTTATCTGTGGATTATTCAGAGTTACTTTGTTTCTGGAAAAAGACTGCCTTTTTACATTCACTGCTAATGCGTCTTTAGTAGCACAAATGAAGCAGAAATCTCTGAGATAGATATCTCAAATCCTGGGTAAATAAATAAATCCGTCTAAACACCCATCTACAGAAATAATATCACCTTTCCAATTTTGGGTAAATGACAGTTTAGAATTTAGATGTGAGAAGAGCAGATCGTGTCTGTAATGTCACATGGTCGCAGTGTTTGGGTTGACTGCTGCCAAACACAGAGCGCTGAGGAGACACTAAATGGAAGAAAAGCACTGAGAAATAGTAACAAAGACTCTGTGTTTAAGAGAAAATGGATTAAAAAAATAATGATAATTTCACATCTTAACATGTTAAACGTGACATTTTTTTTTTGTTTATGTTGTTAATATTGTTGTTTGTCCTGTCAGTGATGATGATGATCCCAGTTAACGTGACAGTTATCAGAATCTGGGTCATGTGCAACAAAGGTAGCACACATACACACTGTCTCTCTACACACACACACACACACACACACACACACGACATATACACAGTATTGTCCAAGGGTGACGTCATTATAAAAGCCAGAGGACGCTAATATCCACTAAGAGGCAGTGTAGTTCACGCTTTCTTCTCACCACCGTCGCTGGAAGAGGCGTCACAGCCTCACTGTTGTTTTCCTGCCAGAACTTACTGTTTGTTTAGAGTCAGGGAAGCAATTAAGGCTAATTTCAACAGGTTTAATTAGACTGATTTGAATAATTGTTTTGAAAGGTGCTGTAAATCCAGGATTAAGAGCATCTTTGTGATTGTCATACTTTACCTCAGGAAGCATTGATCAGAGATAAGTGGGTGCGCATACTTTTTATTCATTTTATTCTCACCTCACAGGTGTTGCACGGTGAAATAATTAATTTAAATCATCTAACAATGTAACACAGTGAGTCTAGGTCAGTTCGGTGTTACACGGCAGATTCATAATAACGTGAAGGTCAACAAGATACTTATCATGCTTAGTGAAAAAAAAAATGTAGCACTTAACAGGCAGCGCTGCATCATTAGACGCATGTATAGAGAGGTGAGCAGTGATCATACCATGTGTTAAATCCAACCAAGGCTAAGAGAACAGAGGTGAAGGAGAAACGCACAGAGAAAGGGATAAATATAGGAGGGCGGCGCTGCAGATTAATTGCTGACAAAAAGGACACATGACCTAGACAAATGAGGAAGTGCAAGGTCTGGTGAGTTGGGGAGGAGGCTGCTCAACCCACTTGTGGGTCTGTAGGCCAATGCCACAGCGAGACCCCCACCCCCCTCCATCAACCTCCACTGCCCTCCACCCCCCACCGAAACACACACAAACATACACACACACACACACCCTTTTCCCTTCAGACACATGATTCTGCTACGTGAGGCGCTCTCCTCCCCCCAGCGCCGCTGATAGGACGATAATGGAGCATTCCTTCGACTTGTTTCTCATTCATGCTCACTGTGACACGGGAGGAACATGCCTCTTTTTTTTCCTTCCCAACTGGGGGCAGCCAACTCTTTCAGGCCATAATCTTGGCCATGTAACCTGAGATTTAACACACAATGCTGCTTCTCTCACATATGTTGTTGTGGATATGAGACGGATACATACCTGTCTCATTTATTCCAGCTGCAACATCACAGTTTCCTTCCTAACAGATGACGAAAATATATAATTATCCCAGATTAGTGTTGTTTTTTTCGTTTCCTTCTCAGGTTCAAACTTTCACAAAAAGGATTCAACCACCAAAGTGAAGGTATAGATGTTGATGTTTACACTTTAGTTGACTTGAAAATTGACTTTAACTTGAACCTTAAGACTCAGAAAAAAATCTGCAAGAATGTCTGGATTTGTCCAGCGCTGTGTAATCACAAAGGAATGTCCTGAGACATTTCTGCTTTTCCTCTACAAGACCCCTCTTTTCCCACGGCTTGTCCAGGTCTTGAGAATCTGTTTCCTCTCCCTCCCTCCGTCTCCCTTCCTCCCTCTCTCTCTCTCCTTCTCTCTCTGTGTTTGTGGAGACATATGAATACCACAAAGGGCTGGTTTATAGGAGAGCTACAATACAACCTCAGTGTCTTCAAGAGCACAAAGAGCAAAGAGTCTGTGCCTTCTGCGAAAACCTCTAGGAAGAAACATGCAGCCTAAGGTTGTGAGTTATTTCCAGTGTTAAATCAAACAGAGGATTCATGGAAACAAACACGCAACACGGCAGAAGTGTGTTTCACCAAGCACATATTGTAAGTTTGTCGTCCCGGGGGAATTTCCCCAAGTTTCTGAAACCTTCTCACCAAGAGATGACGACTTCTTTAACTGGCTCAACGTGGCCACAGATTTGTCTTGCGTGTGTATCAGATGCAGACAAATAAAGTATTAGTATTTGTCTTTTTGTAATTTAGAAACTCAGAGCTTGTGAACAGATGAGTAACAGTGAGGCCACATGTGTTAACACTTTACGTTTCATGTTTGAGGAGAAGCATCTAAAACTCAAAGCGCTGGTGAGGTATTTGTGAACATTTTTTCTCTCCCCACAAGTTTGTTCTTCTGCATTTTATCTCTATAAATGTTTTATTAAAAATCCAGGTGAGTTTCAGACAAACCTGGCGGAGGAAGAGAAGCAGCCCCCTCTTTTTGTTTTTTCCCATCCCACTGATAATGTTTTACCACCACACAACCACTAAAAGGCTTTTCTGAGGATTCAGAGAACATTTGTTGGTCTTAATGTTCCCCAGACACAAAGTGACATCTGCCTCCCTCTCTGCATGCCTGCTGCTCTTTGTTCAGAGCAGCTCTAAGGGGAGAGCTCATTGAAGGCAGAGATGATGTCACCATTGTGATCATTACTGTGCTGTGTGGTGCCCTATTTTTGACCAGGCGTCACCGAGGGCAGGCTGCAATGTCTGCCTGCATGCTGCCAGGAGGAGCAGCGGCCTGCCAGTATTAATTAACACATGGACGGTGTTTTCATTAGACCTAAAACCGTCTTAAGACCCCCCCATCCCCCTCACAGGCCCACCTCAGTCTGCCCTCACGGTCTCATCAACTAATAGATGGTTCGAGTTGTTGAACAAAGGTTTAAGAATATGCCTTTAACCTCAGTTCTGTTGTTTATTGTGACAGATGACTAATTCGGTATTTCCTTTTTTTTTTAGTTGTTTCACAGACCACAGAATAAAGAGACTTTAACTTCTTGTTCATCTAACATATATTTTGTTATTTATTTTAACAGATTTCCAGTTGATTCCTACTAGAACCTGTATAGACAATGTTTATTTACCTCTAGCTTCTTGTTTCTATGATTTCTATGATTTATTTCTATGACTTTCCGGTTTTTATTGTTTCAGATGATTTACTTATATCCTTTTTTTTTTAAAGTTATTTCACAGAACATAGAGTAAAAAAGATGTTTATTACTTGTACCTCCGTTTTATCATTTATTATAACATTTCCAGTTGATTCCTTCATGTATTTATTCCATAAACAAGATGTTTATTTACCTTTAACTTCTTGTTCTTATGGTCTGAGTTGTTGAACGAAGGTTTGAGAATCCATCTTTAACCTAATGGCGTTTCTGTTGCGATGATTGTCAGACTGTCAGATGATTGATTCGGTATTTCCTACATGAACTTTTATTTATTCTGTAAACAAGATGTTTATTTACCTTTAACTTCTTGTTCTAACTAATCACTGCTCTACACTCCAGTTCAGTTCAATATGAAAATGTCTGTTGAATAATTTATTTTTCCAATCAGGGAAATTAATAGACATTGTTAATTATTAAATTAATACAAATACACTCATTTACTACTTTTAAAATGAGCTGCAGTTTTGTTTCGCTTCAGGGAATAAGTAGGTGAGCGTGTGTTTAATTTAAATTCAACTAATTGTAATTTTATTGGTTAAATATCTATATAAATAGTTGTATGGTTGTAAATGACACCATTATTTCCCAGAGAACATGTTCATCGTGACCCACTGTTATACTTTAATGTTCATGTCAAACAATTATTCATAATGAAACTTTCAAACATGCAGGTGTGACGAGTCGACTGACACATGTGGTCACACTCTGACTTCAGTTTCTACATTTCTGTCACTGAATGTTCACACACAATATAGTCTGGAGTTTTTCTCATATCTTTTTTAAACTGTCATGTAATTGTTGAAGTTCCCCCTTGAATTTACTCTCACAAGAATTCGAGAAGTTACTTTGTTGTTGTGACAATTTACACCTGGAAATTTACAAGTCTAGAAATATCAACAGTTATTTGGAGATTTGACTCAACTGTTGCACATGAAGTTTGAGGGTTTTTGGATGAAACGCTGTTAAAACAAAGCTCGTGATTTGGGTAAAACAAGGTGTTTTTAGTCACAAATCTTCAGTATTTTTAAACATTCTCATTAAAAATTCATTCAAGAAATCAGAAAGATGAGTTTGACCTGCTGAGTGCTCAAAACACAAATGAGTAGGTTGTTCAAATCTTAAACAAAAAGCTGTTAATATATATATATTTTTTTATTAACAGTTCAAAAACCACTGACATTTTCTTAAGGTTTAAAAGAAAAATCTTAAAGTCAAACAAAGTTTAAAATGTGTTCAGGAATCTTATTTCTATGTGGCTTCTTTAAACTCACATTTATCATATCAAACAATCTTTCAGAGGAAAACTGCAGCCCACATGTTAAACTAACAGAGACGCCTCCAAACACCACAAACACAATCTACCACCTCAAATACTTTGTGTTATTTCCTGGTTTATTGTAGTTTAAAGAAGAACAGACACAGTACTATAAGCGGGGAAGCACATTTCTGCAGGAATGTCTATTTTCATACATTTTCTAAAAGCTCTCAGGGTTTTTTTTGACGCAGTTCAAACACAGAGATGGATGTTTGATGGCCTCGACATGATGCTCCATCTGAAAATAGCTAATATCATATGCGTGGACATTTCTTCTGCATTTAAATGAGACTTAAAGGTCTATAATTAGATCCATGGCATTTTGCTGCAACGTATTAGCATCAATATTATATTATTATCAATATTATTCTGAGTTTTTTTTTTTTTTAATTTCATTTCCTGGTTTCATGTCTAAACAGACATCACAGAGAATCAAACAAAAACCCCTTAATTCACCTACTTGCTAACACAGAGCAGTCAAAGTTTTTCTTCTTTTTTTTTCTTAGTTTCCACATCAAGATGCTCACAGATACAGATACGATCTGTCAGCTGTGATCTGCTTCACATGTGGTCATGTGTGGGTGCTGAAACCAGGCAGCTCTTACAATCACTTAGCCATGAAACGTATGTCGCATCGGACTCGGAGCAATTTCACTTTAGCTGAATATCATCATGAAGCAGCACTATGGTTATTATGAGACAATAACTGTAATTTTTTTCTCTTTTTACATAAGAGCACATTATCTTGACATGTGTGCGGCATTGAACACTGACATTTACAGGGAAGGAAACACATCCATATAGTTGTATCAAACTCAACCTTTCAGCTGCACTGTTTTATGTAATTATACTTTTTTCACTGAGACACAGACACTTTTTCTTGTCTAGTCTAGCAGTTTAACAGCAAAATTAAAAATGAGCAAATTAACTTTTAGTTTCTTGAAATTTTGATGATTAAGTGATTAATTTCACAATTTAACAACAAATTAATAAGCCTGTTTACAGATTCAGCATAACAACACCTCTAAATATGATTTATATATCAGTAACGATGTTCTTATTTTATATATATATATATATGAAAATAAGAACATCGTCATGTCAGTTTTTAGTTTCTCCTGTTGTTACATAAAAATAAAGGCAAACGTTCCACCAGTAAAGGCACCAAATTTTCACTTAAATGAGTTGTGATGTTTCCTAAAAAAAAAAAAAAAAAAGAAGCAAAAAAAGAATCAGTTTTACTACTAAACGCTGATCATGTAGCACGAAGCAGAGCTAATTTGAGATTACAGTGACTGTGGGTTTCACCTTCAGTACAGTTCAGTGTAAATAAGCGTATTCCTTTTCTACGCTTTGATCCAAATTTTCTGGGAACTCTCACCCCTCCCCAAAAAAAAAGAAAAAATAGAAAAAAGAAAAATCATTCTGGCTGCATAAATCCAGTGACGATGTCTGTCAATATGAGCCGAGAGGCTCCTGTGGATTAGCATTTGAGTAGAATCTCATGAAAGGAGTAGCTTTACCTTTGCATTACAAATCACTGGTTGGAGAAGTCGAGTTCGAGGTCTCCATGGTATTACAATAATGTTTCTTATTTTCCAGGTAATGACCATGCATTATTCAAGTGATGTTTGTGTGTTTGTGTATAATAGAGCATGCAAACTTTGTTGTAAGAAAATGAGAAATAAAACAAACCGACTGGTGTTAGAACTGCACAACAGAGATAAGTGAAACCTCTCTCTCTGTTTGTGTGTGTGTGTGTGTCTGCGGGTCAGAGAGGAGAGATGAACACAGCAAAAACCCAAGTTATGATAATGGAAAATGTACGTTCTCTTATCTATCAAAGAATTCTCCTGTGTCACTGATATACGTTCGCTGCAGTGGACAGAAATCAAAGCTGGTGATAAAGTAACGCACTGAAGCTTGAACTTCCTTCAACTGTGAAAGTCATTTCCCTAGAAAAAAATCCCCAAACCTTCATCTGTCACGAACGGACGACAACACAAATAAGATCACTTTTATTCATCTGTTTCTTTCTTCGGTCAGTATTTACCCAGGGTGAATTCATGGGGAAAATTTCTTACCACTTTTAACTTTAAGATGCTTAATTAATAATTACAACAACGCTAAGTAGCTCAGTGTTTAGCCACTGTGTGATATTCATATAGTTGAAAACTCAGAAAGATTTAGCAAACGGAGAAAAAAAGAAAAGAAAGAAAAAAGTGCTGACATTTTGTTTTGTGTCTCGCTGTGTCGTGTACGCGCTGATGTGGATAAAGATGTGTTTCTGTTGGATTCAAGGTCATTTGGTTTCGCTCAGGTTGGGGTGACATTTGCTTGTGATCTCATTCTTGGTGGAGAGATGCATCACTGCAGGGCTGGGACTTGTTTCTCCACTTTCCTGGCACAAATGACTCCTCATTCCCAGAAAAGGAACATACTAATTCTCTCTCTCTCTCCCTTTTCTCTCTGTCTCTCTCTCTCCATCAGTCACACTCTGACAACATGTGCACACAGACTGCATCCCCTCATTGAATGACACTGTGAATGTACCTCATCAACGAATGACTCACTCTACTACTCTGCTATTATGATGATTTCTCCCTTCTGTGTATTACATCATGCAACAGAGGGTTCTGCTCAGTTACATTCACCACAATAAACACTCTGAGTGCTCTCATTTAGTCTGCAGAGGGTTTTTTTTTATTTAGTCAGTCTTGCATGGAAAACATTATTTACTTGATCTTCCAAATACCTTTATAAATACACATACATATATATATGTATTTCATTTTTTGAACGTATTTACTGAATAACACAATGTTTTTAAAGCTGAAAATGAAACATTTGTCACTGCTTCATTGACATCTTAGGTTTGATTTGTCTTCTTTGATGTAACTTATCGATTATTGTCTATATTAGGTTAGAAAATCTGACAGTGAAGAGCAACAAATTATCATTATCATGTTGCTTTCGCTTGAATGATGGTTAAAATGATATATACTTATATTTACACTTTGACATGTTCAATAAAAACATCAACTAACAAAATAAGTATTTTTGATTTAACATCTTTAATGTAAAACATTGATTATTGTCTCTATCGCTTAATGTATCTGTTATTTTCTTCTTTAATTAATCAGATCATTTCCAGATTAGAAGATCTGACAAAGAAAAGCAACAAATTGTCATTATTATTATTAGTGATGTTTCTGCTGAATAATTGTTAAAATAACCAAAATAGTTGATGATGAAGTTTCTGTCAATCACAGTCTTATTAATAAAGCAGAAATTTGAGCCATGATCCTCATGATAATGTAATAAAAGTGATACTTATTTTAGTCGTTATACGTTTACAGTGTTTTTCTTGCATGGAAAACATTATTTACTTCATCTTCTAAACACCTTTTTTATATCTAATTTATTTCCTTTTTATTTTATTGTTTATGTTAATGTTTTTAAGGCTTTAAAAAGAAGCATTTGTGTGATTAAAAAATACTTGTAACCTGCTTCGTAGATATCTCTGGAGGTCAAAAGGTCAGGGATAAATGCATATTTCACCGTCACTTGGATTCACATGTACCATTAGATGCAGTTCGGCCTTCAGAATATCTATAATTGGGTCTACACATGTGAAGCCATTACATTTATTACAAACCTTTTTTGAGTCCAGGGATGGAAGGATACCAATCAATAACAGTGTTCATGTGGCATAATTGCTGAATTTGATGTCAAAGAGAGAATATGAGCGTTACTGGAGGGACGCAGCCATATCCTACATATAGCTGCTGCAAATTGGTCCCTTGTGCTTTAATCACACAGGCAGTTCAAATCATTGACTTTGCAAATCATTACATCTCACAAGGCATTGTGTTCACCACTGCTGATGTATTGAAAGAGAAGATATGAGAATAATTAGCGTCTGTTTTATTAGCACAAAACAAAAAAAGATTAAATTAAACTCAGCTGTTTAAAACAGTGTAAGAGGAACAATAGCGTTGGACTCGTCTTATACAGCAGAACATTGTCTTAATTTAATTTATTGGGTGTTTATTTAATACTTATTATGTAGGTCACAACAATAAGTGAGGCCCTAATTCAATTGCATCAAAAGACTTCCTTAGGCCACTTTTTTTTTGTGTGTGAACACTATTTTAAGCTTCATTTATGGTGTTCAAATTAAACATCTCAGAGTTGCTGGAAGCTTCTTGTGTTAATGGAAACCCACAGAGTGGATTGTGTGGGGAGGAGAGCAGATGAATCTGTATTCCCTGAATGTGTCTGGATAAAAAAATCAATAAATGCAAGCACAGCTCCTCGCTTCTGACGGCTGTCCCTGTCTTTGCATGGTGAACTAATAGAAAAATAATAATTAAATCCAAATCACCAGATTAATTTGTTTTCCATCAGTCTCAGGAGAGATCTTTTTTTCCTGTTTCTTTAGTGGCTCATTATACTTTATAATCAAGACAAAAAAAAAAAGTCCCTCTTTTAGACAGACATGCTGTCTCCCTTCCCCCTTCTCTTCCCTGTGGTGTGCTTTCTCGCATTGCAGTCATTGTGCTGGCACTTATTATGTTACAAATGACCGAGGTACGGCAGGCATTCTCAGTGTGCATGCAAAGAGGGCCCACCCTTCGATGCTGCTAGTGCCTTCTCCTAATGACGATGCTCAGAGTGCCCCGCGACGCCACCCCGCACAGCCCTCGCCCCTGTTCCCGCCCCCATGTGCTCTCTTTAATGAAGATTCTCCAATGCAATTAAAAATCCTTGCTGCTTGCTGCTACTGTATGACAAACAGAGCCACTGTCATTCCTCACGGCCTGTCATTCCTGCTGCAAGAGGCGGAGGAGATGGAGGAATACACCAGGGTGCCAGTGGCTACACAGACAGATACAGAGGATTGTATATGTGTGTGTATGTGTGTGTGTGTGTTTGAAGAAGAGCAACCCCCCCCCTCCCCATCTCAACAGGTAATGGAAAGGGGGCAGAGAGAAAAAAATCAATGACTAAAGAACATGGAGAGAGAGCTTATGAAATGGCTTTAACTGCACAACACAAGCTGAATCAGGGCCTCTGTGTATAAATCGTCCAAACTGAGGATTGTAAATGTCTTATCGGACCTTCACCTCATCATTTACTTCATTTTTTAAAAAATACATAATAACACCAGACATGTTTTCAACTTTTTGTATTGTTTGTATTTTAAAAATGTTTAAAATGTTATGACATAACACCAGAGAAAAAGAGAGAGAGAGAGAGAGAGAGAGAGAGAGAGAAACTCCAGGACCATTTGTGGTCATTTATAACGTTTATGAAGCTTTAATATGAATATGACTGTAAAGCAACACTCCATCACACTGCTAACAATGACTTCATTGTTGTGTGTGTGATTTATGAGGTGTCTATAAACTAACAGTAAACAGTTTGTTAATCCTGTGTAATACCTGTTCAAATGAACACAACCAGAGCTGAGAGCTGATGTGACACACACACACACACACACACACACACTCGCGCGCACACGCACACACATACACCAGTTGGCGCCGGCTCTGTGACCCATCCTTGTCAGGGTGGGGCATATAAGAACAGTTGCCCACTCCATCTGCAAAAACTACCCTCCACCACTTCTCCGCCGCCCCCTCCACCCCACCCCCTTGTTGTTTTCCAGTTGAATGAAATAATCTTCCCCCGTCTGGAAACCCAGTCTGGGTCAGAGGGCCTGCGTTCAGCCTGTTGCTTATTGTGTGTTCAGAAGAGGAGGTAAAGAACACAATTAGGCACAGATGGCTGTCTCTGCCAGCCAATGTATTGATCCTATCCTCAGGAAGATCTGTCCCATTTCTGTGTGTTTTTCTTCTTCTTCGTCTTCTAATTTAAAACCCACATTATCGGTCTGATTTGTGTTTGTTTGATCACGTATCGTCGTTTAGTTGCTGAACACTGAGACACAAGGGGAGATTTTAGTGACTCAGAGCTGAGAAATGACTGTAACTTTAATCATGAAGCAGGGATTTTACATTCTACTGTTACTACATGTCTACTGACTAAAAGAGAAGCTGGAGATTTGTTTTTTGTTTTTTTAATTTGCTAAATAAGTAAAAACAAGTAGTTTTAAATGTGAGAATCATAATTGATTTAATCATCAGTCCAACATCAACAGACTCTTCAGTGGTGATAACAGTTTGTCAACAAATATATTGTTGTTTATAAACTAAACTATGAAAAACTGTAACAACAATTTGTTACAATGTTACAAAAACTGCTTTGACGCGTTCCTTAAAAACGTTATCTAACAAAATAAACTTTACATATCTTGCATCTTTGCACTTTATGTTTGCTTTAATGTCTTTAATGTAACTCATTGATTATTATCTTGGTCGTTTGATTAATCCATTAATGTCCAGATTAGAATATCTGACAAAGAAAAGCAACAAATTATCAATATTTACCAGTTTTTTTTTTTTTTTTTTTTTTGCTTAAGTAATTATTGGTATAATCAAAATAGTTGATGATAAACGCTACAGTACAATTTTTTTTTTAACTTTGACTCAAAAGTTCTATAAAAAACATAATTTCGCAAAATAAACTTTTTATATCTTGATTATATATCTTTTATTTAACATCTTTAACACGTCTTTGTTTGTTCATTTGTTTTTTTTTTTTTACGCTTAAATAATAAACACAAATAACCAAACAAACTGCTTGATGAGGAAGTTTCTCTTGTAAAATAAGAGCAGAAATTCAAACCACGATCTTTATGATAATCTGATAAAAGTGACACTTTTATTTGATCTAAGACATAAATCTATTATTTCCATCTTTCGTTCATTATTTCGTTCGTCTACGCTTATGACAGATAATCTCCGCAGATCTGTATCTAATATGTGTGTTGTTGTTGTTTTGTTTGTTTGTTTGTTTGTTTGTTTTAAAGATGCAACAACCACGAAGATGTATAAAGTAGTAATGACATGTTTGTGCCTGTGACTGTGTCGCATTTCGAGTGGTAACGGTCAGTGAGCGGATCCTCGTCTTTACTCCACCGCTGCACAAATAAGAAGTTTTCTTTGTGTGGCAGTAGTGAGCTGACGTCAGGTCGGTTCCTTGAAGTGGAGCTGAATAAACCTTGAGAAGAGTCTCCTTCAATCTGCTGTTAGTAACTAACACACACACACATTCACACACACACACACACACACACACACACACACACTCACTCACTCACACACACACACACACACTCAGTCAGTCAGTCACTCACACGCACACACACACCGAGACTCAATTACTGCCCAATTCCCTTCTTTATCATCCGTCCCCTACCTCTTTCATAACCAAGGAAAAAAAGAGGCGACAAGAAGAAGGACGCGACAGGAGAAGTGTTTTTCAGTTGAACTAAAAGAAGAAAAAAAACACGTTGGAAATAAGTAAAGTGTCGAAAGTAAACCAAGGTAAGTGTGTTTTATTTCAGTGTGTGTGAGCAGATAGAAGCGGAGCTGCGTTCACACTCGGAGCTGCTTCGCTTTAGTTTCTTCGCTTTCTTTCTTTTCTCGTGTGTCTCGTGTGTGTAAACTGCTTCTTAAACACACTTTGTTGTCGTCGTGTTTGTTTCTAATTCACTCGGTGTTTGTGTCGAACGTGTTCTCTCACGTCCACTCGGTTCAATCGGTGAACTTTGGTGTTTTGAATAGAACCGTAGATCGAAGTGTTGTCGCTGTTTCTTGGTGTTGTTTCGGACCTGACAGTGGGATCGGATCGTCTTTGTGTCGTTGCTTCGTCTCCTCTTGTCTCTAATCTACTTGTTTTCGTCGCCGTTACGTGATAAAGTTAATTTTATTACGTCGTGTTTGAGTGGAACGTGTCAAAGTGTGATTTTTGTAACATTGTAACATTCTAACAGAAGAGGGGGGTGATGAGGAGGAGGTGGTGGGGGGGAGCGGACCGTCGTTGGTCCTCGCGTGTCCGTCCGTTAAACCCCTCCACCCGCCACCCCATATTAAACTATTAACAACAAATAGAGAAACGTCTCCTGTCGGTTCTGGACCGTTAATGTCCGTTTCTCCTACGGTAGAGTTGGAGTTTCTGTCCGGAGGTGGTGGTGGTGGGGGGGTGACGGTGCGTGTTAACCGCCTGATATCGCTTCCTCAAAGCCGGCGGAGAGCGGGGGGAGGTCGGGCAGCGCGGCGGGCTGCGGCCGCTGGTTCCTCTCATTTATCCCTTTGTGTTTATCACAATATCCTCCATTTTTTTCTGCCCCTTCAAAACAACAAGCCTCTCGCCATCTTGGTTATTTTAGATTCACCCCCCCTCCTCAAAACACCCCTACCTTCTCCCCCCCCTCTCTCTCTCTCTCTCTCTCTCTCTCACACACACACACACACACACACACACACACACACACACACACACACACACACACACACGCAGCTACTTTAAAAGGAAATGGATCCACGTTTTTTTCTTAAACCAAACTTTCAGACTTGTGTGTTGTGGAAAAAAAAAAAAAATGTTTCGTGTCCCGTTTGTGGTTTTTAATAGAAATGTTCTGTTTGTGTTTGTGTTTTGTTTTGTTTGTTTGTTTATTTTAAAAATGAGGAAGTGGCATCACATTGTACCTATCTTTTCTTTTCTTTTTTTAAAAAATATGTTTGTAAAGGCAAATGTGGACATTTGTTTGTAGATTTAATGCGATTTGTTTGTAAAATGTTTATTTTTGCAAGTGAACATGAATGAATGAGGAAAGAAGGCGAAAGAGGAGGAGGAGGAGAGAGCGGAGGGAGGGAGGAAATGAAGGAAGGATATTAATTACCAAGAATCCTATTAAAGAAAAGAGCAGTCAACATAAAATATAACTGGATGTCGCTGCCAAAATCCTGTCGTCCTTTGAATCGCAAAGTTGTTTGAAATAATTATGTGATGGCCAAAAAAAAGAGAGAAGGACTAGGACGAGAGGGGGTGGTATTTATTAGCCTATTAAAGAAATCTTTATTGGTTAATTGGCAAATGGTGCAGTGTTGTTTACACTGGGTTGGATTGATTAGTGATTGATAGATTAGTTGGATTGACAGGATGGAGATACGGAGCTGTGAGCTGCACACAAGGTGCAACTCCACACACAAACTGTGACTTTATTTAATCTCCGTCATCCATCATGTCGCTTTATGTATTTTATGTTATTTTGTGCATTTGCCCCCCCTCATCCCACCTCTCTTCTCCTACCCTGTCTCTCCCTCCCTGAGTTAAAACTTGAGCTCACTTTCTTCCCCTCTGTGTCCTGTAAGCAGTTTAAAGAAAGAGGAGGGGAAAAGAAAACAGACTGAACAAATGCTTTGAAATGGAAAATCTGATCATTTCACCTCCCACCTCTTTTGTTTGCCCGTTTATTGCTGCAAAGCTGGAGTGCAGAGGAGCAGATGTTTAGCCAAACATGAAGGCGCGGTGCCTCTGTCCTTATGGGGATGGCTTTCCCTCCTCTCGCTGCTGATGCATCTACATGACAGCTGCTTGATTTCATGGAGCTGCTAAGAAGCCATTAGTGGTATCAGTGAATTGAAACGGAACAGTGTCTCCCAGTTTCCTACCACTATTACAACTGTCTATTGTTAGTGTCGTTTTGTGCAGATTTGTTTGAATATGCGCGTGTTCACACGTGTGTGTGCGTGCACACGCTCTGCAGCTGAACACACAACCCGACAAGAAGCACTAATATATTTGTGCAGTGTGTTTTCACCATAATTTGAGAAAGAGAGCGAACGAGAGCAAAAGTGAAAAAAAGGGGAACAAATCTGTCAGAGTTTGTTTGCCATGTTGGTTTGAAATGAAAGCACACTGTGCTACCTCAAGCACACTCAAATCAGAGATGTCTCTTCTTGCCAGGCCAAGAAAGAAAGAAAGAAAAAAAAAACAGCAACTCTCTGTTGGAGTTTTATTCTCCTTCCTCTTTTTGCTTCTCTTCTTCAAATTGGAAGTGTTGTCTTTATAAGGAGATAAATGATGACTTACGCTCAACTTGTACATTCAGGAATTAAGGATAGACATAGTTAAGCCCTATTTGCATGTCTACCAAAGTCACAGCAAACGGTTGCTATTGACTAAGCTGATTAGGTGAAATTAGGTTCACGAGCTGTGTGTCTGGGGGTGCTGCTGAATCTGACACAACATGGACAGCTTTTGGAGGAGACAATCCCATGTGCACACAATGAGCTGCGCCCTCAATAATCCTTTAGTTTTCAATATGAGGCTCGTTTGGAAAAACAGATTTATTATCGATGAAGTCGTCAACTGCTAATAAATGTGTTGCAGTGTCACATCATATCTGGATCAACATCATATCCAGAGAATCTGCCTTGTCAGTTATTCTGCACTTGTTAACTACAAATGTGCGAGTTTGCAAAAAAAAAAAAAAATTGGTGATGATTCACTGAAGCTGAAAAACTTGTTTTCACTCTCGGCGTTCAGAGATTCACCTGTTGGATAAAAAGTGCAAAAGCAAAGTAAAAGCTGCACCAGAAAATATAAAACAGGTGTTGATTAGTGATTTTTTTTTAAAGATGTTTGCATCTTTATGAAGTGTCGTTATTTGCAAATCTGATCCCAGAAATGATTAGTTATCTTTGTGAGTGAGTTTGTCGCTCATTAGGACGATCACTAACTCTCTGTTTTAACCCCGAGCTACAATATGAGATGGATCATAATGTGACATGCTTCAGGCGCAATTAACAATGAGAAAAAAATTAAACGTTTCCATTATAACAGTCATGTAAATGTATCTATAAGAGGTGCTTTTTATGGTCTGTGCAAAGTGTTCAACAGTGAGTCCTGTGGGATCTCCCAAACTTAATATTTCATGGTATTGATGTCAGTATTTTATATTTAGCCTTGTATTAGATCTACAAATAATGTATTGATAACAAAGGCCATATGGGATCTGTGTCAAATCTGTGCATGTTAGCACTGACGTAGAGCTGTGAATTTAGGCAGGAAGTGGAGGTTGGCTTCGCGTTAACCCACTGCTTCAAGAAGTAGTGAGTCTTGATCGTGTTTCCTCATCCGTCCATTTACATTTGAACGTGTGTGCACACGTGTAAAGAAAACAGTAATGACAAATGAAATAATGTATCAAGAGACTGAGGTCTTAAACAGATGTTTCTGAGGCAGACATTAATCCTATAAGAGCTAATGGTCCTTTGAGAAGAAGCTGCATTTTAGCAAAAGCCCTAAAAGCTTCTAAAGCATCAGACTTATAATGTTTGGTTGTAATACACACGGGTTTGCCGCTGCTTTGTGTGTTTTTCTGTCTTGTCCACTTATTGATACGTGTTTACACGTCCTCGCAGGTTAATGTCCTCTCAGCTGGAAAGTTGGTTAGCTCTCAGATGATCTACCTAAGCTTATGTTACCTTGCTATTTTGGTAACGCTGCATGTTCACTGGATGTCCTGATAATCATCAGGGTACACAAATAATTGTCTAAAGTGCATGCTCAGTGTCGGCCACTTTTAACAGCAGCTACGTCTCAAACATCATGTGTTTGTGTCTGTATAATGAGAAAAGCTTCTATATTTTGTAAATGGAGCTAATGAGATCGGACACATATGCCTCCTGTTGTAGAAACAAGTGAACAAGCTCAACTGTTAATTAAGACCAAACAAATCAACAGCCGTTTTAGTTTTCTCTACGTTTCTGCTGTGGATTACATATGGTGGATTAATTAGCAAACAATAAGCAGTAAAGTGCAAGTGGGTCACCCTGCGACGACTTTCAGGAGACACAAGACAGAGCGGCCAAATTTGGGAGGGAAAGGCGATAAGCTGCTTCTTTGCTGTTCGTCCCCTGGGCCTCTATTTATCATTCAATGTGAGAATTTCCTTGATGAAAGTCAAGGTTGTTTGTGCATGCTCTGTCTCGTTGGGATGCCTGTTTTTCCACCAGCAAGGTGAAAAGGTTGATTTTCCCCTCCAAAGAGAAGCCTTGTTTGGAAAGTCCAGGCTAGTTTCTTTTAATGAAGTCTCAAAAGGTCCTGACGATTTTTCCACTTCAGGGCTGTTTTTGTTTTGTACATTAGCAAGGAGGTGAAAATACAGATGTACTTGTTTTTTTTTTTCTTTGTGAAGCTGTGTTCCTCATAATTCACTGTTTGTCTGCATCACATACGCATGTGGTAAAGACATAGTGAGGAAGCTTCTCACGCGTTGTTCGTGCTGAAAGCTTCTATTTAATGTGGTCTGGATTAAAAAAAAAAAAGAACAAACAAAATAAAGTATGGAAACATTATGAATGCGTTTCTTTTTTTTCTTGTCAGTGTTATTTGACTTCATGAAATACTGAGTCTTTTAACATTAGCTGAACTAAACCAAACAAAATGTCACTTTACTCCCGTCTTTGCTCCCGTCGTTTTATTTTAACGGAAAAATGCCGATGAAGTCTGGAAAAGCTGCTATTTAGTTAGATGTTTACCACACCGTGACATTCTCAGGTGTTTACTCTTTGCTGCTCAGATGGAAAAAGGAGACTGGGAATGGGAAAGAAATAGGAAGGAGGCTGGGGATGTGGGAGTGGGAATGATATTGGCTTTCTATCGCTGCGCCTCCCGGGTCAGTCGGGTTCTTGATGATACTATAGAATAGCTTGTAGCAGGCAGGGGAGCTGTGAGCCTTGCTGGGTGTTAACACACACACGCACACACACACACACTTTCTGTCAGAACAGAAGCATTTACGCAGAGGGACAGGACACACACACACACACACACAAATGCATGAGATTGTGCCTCGACAGCCCCCACGTATTGATCTTCTTCAGCATTTAAAATCTGGTCACTGCTGCCACAAAGGCTTTTTATTTTAGCTGCGCTGGCAAAGCTCGCTCCAAGCGAAGCCCGAATTTTAAATATTTAACTCCTACAGAAATGACAGAGGTGTAGAAAAGGAAACAGTGGCTATATATGAGTGTGTTTGTTTGCTGATATGTTTTTGTGTGTAAACCACAGAGGTATGATCAGATCTCATCGTGTCGACTCAGGAATTGCAAGTGCTGTAAAAATCTGCATATACAGCATTGTCTCCTTCATTAAGATTTTACCTGATATTCATGTGCATCCTTCACTCTGAGTTTAACTTAACTCAGTGCTGACCTACATGGCCTCACCTTGTTAGCTGCACAGGCTGAAATGCAAGCAGCAGCCGTCGGATTAGTCATTATTGGACCCGGGACAAGCTGCTGTTTTTAGCATTTTAAGGTTAAAAAAGGATCGAGAAGCAACTCAGTGATGTCTAATCCACACAAGCCCAGTAGCACTTACAGGTCTTACAGTCATTACCATCTCTGCTCTCTGACTCAAGTGCATTTCTCTTTCTCTACTTTCACTGTTCACACGCACACAAACTAGATATAAAAATGCATTTCCCCTTTTTTTTTCTTCTTGTTCTTAGGAAATCGTCTGTGTTCGGTTAGTCCCAGGTGGTGTAGCGGAAATGATCTGAGTATCTCTGTTCACGCCACATTTCAAAATAAATTGTCTTGAAAGGGTGATATAGAGTGAAAAGTTGTGTTACATTAATGTTACTTATTTAAAAAAAGCAGCAGCAGTTCCCTGGTTGTGAAGCTGAACCTGCTGCTGCTGTTGTTGTTGTTTTTCTCTCGTCCAGCTCTGAAAGCTCAGCTCCTCTCAGTCGGTGGCATTGTCCCTCTTTCCCCCCTCTCTCTCTCTCTCTGTCTGTCTGTCTGTCTGTCTCTCTCCTCGCCTCTGCTCTCTCTTTCTGAACGATGACACTGAGAGACAGCTGTAACGTGAGACGCCTCTCGATCCTGGCAGGGGCTTGGAAAAGCCGAGGCAGAAGGGAGGGAGCGGGCCTTTATCTGAGACTGGGGGCGCTGACCTCCCTCATTCCCCTTCTCTTTTTCCTCCTCCTTTCTCTCCTTGTCTCTAGCATTTCTCTATCCTCCCCCAACCACCACCAAAAAACAGCAGCAGCAGCAGCAGCAGCTCTCAAGACTGCACTCACTTAAAAAGTGTAATGTGAAAATCCCCCCCCCCAGCAGCAACAGCAGCTTCATGAATGAAACGGCGACTGTTGCTGCAACTTATGTTGTCAGAGCTCTATATATTTGACTGACATGTGTTTTTGATCTGTGCAGGAAAACGCATGCACGCACACACACGCACACGTTTGAGTGTGTGTGTGTGTGTAAGTGAGTAGATGGAAACATGCACACATCTTGTGGACTCGAGGCTACGGCTGCTAAATCCTCAGTGAGAGCTCCCGTGTGTAATCCAAACATTTAGAGCTAATTTAAGCATGCAGGCAGGAGCAGCATCCTTTAGGAAACAACAGCTCTCGCTCACCCGCCCTTTCTCTCTTTCACTGTTCTCCATTCTATGTGTGTGTGTGTATATGTATGTATATACATGTATGTGTGTGTGTGTGTGTATGTGCACGCGTGTGTATATGTCTTGTTGTCGCTGGAGGGAAATGAAAGCACTCAATCACTCACCTGTCAGAGTGCTTCAAATTCTGTCCATACACACACACACACACACACACACACATATACACACACACACACATGCACACACACTCATGGACACATATGGGCATACACACTTACCCCTGAGGGTTTGACAGGACTGGCCCTTTATTGACTCCCTTGATCAAGGAGACAGCAGATCCATTTAATAGAAGCTACACACACACACACACACACACACACACACACACATACTGTGTGAAATCAAAGTGGATTCACATCTGCTCTCCACACAGCTTCAGCTTCATCTTCGTCATAGCGTTTTCCTCTCACACCACAGAGCTGGACTCATTTAAAATATATTGAATGTTGAAATCAAATGTTGGAAGCTAACGCTAACAGACGTTGCAGCCTTTTCATTATGTCATATTCAAACAATCCCATTAAAACAAGCCTGATCGAGTAATTCAGGGCCTGAGTCATGTGATGTGGAACCTCGGCCTCCGGTTTGTCTCCAGTCGGTCTTGTTTGGTTGTGTTTTGTGTTGAGTGTTTCTGAAGGCCAGTTAGCTGAGAGGCTGCTGCTGGGAGGAGATGTGACAGCTGTGTTGGTCACGGCTATTCTGACCTTCACACGTCATTCTGATGGATCATGGAGGTTTGCAGTGACACACTGAACCTGTTGTGTTGAGGCCTGATTATCCATCGGTGACGATCTGGTCACAAACTGTACTGATATGATTGTTGGACGGTTGCAGGCGGGGCCAGGTTGACTGCATATCTGAGTCAAGAAAAAAAAAATCAGCAAGAAAAGGAAGTGGATTGACTAATGCAACAACGGGCGGCATGCCATTAAGTGAAGAGTTATCATGGCAA
Organism: Polydactylus sextarius; assembly: GCA_016801845.1. Lineage (NCBI taxonomy): Eukaryota > Metazoa > Chordata > Actinopteri > Polynemidae > Polydactylus > Polydactylus sextarius. Next base: position 18,840,042 of record CM028906.1, read on the forward strand.
CACAAAGCATGCGAACATACACAGACAAAAAAGAAAGACTCACACAATCCAGTCTGTTTTTTTTTCTCTCTACCTCCCAGAAATGGATTGTGTTAATGTCGGAGCTTTTCTCAAAGCGCTTCGCTCTGCGTGTTGTGTAACCTGTTCCCTTGAGATGCCACTTGCTCCATCAAGTCAAGGAAGAAACCATTTAGTACAATGACAAACACACACATATATATTCACACTCATACGCAGCTCGGCAGGATGGGAGGGTTTGAATCGCACTTTATACAAAACGTTTCTCACTCAACTTCTTTATCCTTGCACCTGAACATACATTTGGTTACATACTAAGGTACGTGTGTACACAGATCCCATTTTGTCAGCTTTCAGCTCCAGATCATGTAACGATAAAAGATGCTGCCCTGCAGTTAAATACTGCCAGTAAATCACAGGGCAAAGAAAGCTGGGAGAAGCACTTATTTTTAAGCAGCATGAGAGACCACACCGGGGGGGGGAAGGGGTTGAGACAGATAGGGTAAGACAGAGAGAGAGAGAGAGGGAGAGAGAGGAAGAGAGAGCTTCTTTGTGCACTGTGTACTGGCATTGTGTGTGATGAAGAGATGAATCACTGCTATTTAGGGATTGGTTTCCTGCAACTGATTGTGTGACGACTCTGTGGCGGACAGACTGTCAGGACTTGCCTGTTTTGTTCTGGGGGCTTCAGGAAAATGTCTGCAGCCAAGTCTCACTCTCTCCCTCCCACAGGGACAGGGAGAGCCAGAGATCAACAGAGACGACGCAGACAAACACCTCGCTGGTGTCGTTACTCTAACAAGACATCAAATATTCAAAAGAAAGGGATTTTAGGCCAATCTCAATATGTGTATTTTCAGAGTACACTTGTTTTCTGTGCTCAAATACTAACAGTAGAGTTTGTTGTTTTAAGAAGACTCGCATGAAACATGGTGTGTTCGTTCCTTCTTTCTTTCTCTTTCTCTCTGTCTCTGTACAAACGTACGACCCTCATATTTAACCCCGTATTGAAGTAAAGTCAACATCAGCGTGTCTGTGTGTGAAGGCGTGGAGGAGATTAGAGAAACCAAACAAGACGATTCAGACAGAAACATCACAACAGTTTAGGTTGCACACTGTCCATGCGTGAACATAACTGCAGGTAATTACATAGAAGCTTTGCAGACAATGTGTCGTGTTTTTACATCTCAGGTTAATTTAATCTGTAGTGACGACCTTTATAAAACAGCATTTTAATTGTTAATCAAAAAAGTATCAAACTGAATCACAAGCTCTTTTTCTTTAGTTTGATTTAAAACGTTATTTTACGTAATTGACTTTGACTTTACTTCCTCTACAAGTTTAATGTCGATCAGACGAGTTGTCAAGAAACTCAACCTCCAGTTGTAGTTGGAAACGGAGTCGAAACAGTTTGGCGATTATTAGATTAAATTCATGAGTCTGTTAGCATGAAACATAATAGGAAGCTTTTGTGAATCAATTAATTATAAGTCGTTTTTCTAGTTAACTCTTCCTGCTGTGAGGAGTTTCTGCTTTTCTCTCATCTTAACTAAACTGAAAACTAAACGAACAATGCTGAAGATATGTGAAGGTTTGGCTGCAGATTTATTCATTAATAAAGTTTCAGTGTTAATATAACTTGCCAATATGATTCATGAGGATTCTGCAAAGGCTGCGCAGTGTGTGTTTAGTAATATTTTATCCAACTGCTGCTGATGTGAAACTATGAAGATATTTCAGTAAAATGAGGTTAAATAGACGAGCAGGAAGCAGTGACTCTTTTCACCTGGCGAATCAACGTCTGAGTTGTATCTGAAACTCTTTAATCATCCACTAACAGGTCTTTATGATGATTTCAGTCAACTTGGCTCTTCGTTATCACCATCACTGCGAACAGTTATCAAAGTATTTGTGTGTCCGTCTGTGTGCTGATAATGATGAGAACCATTATAGTTGTATCATCGTGGTTATTATCAACACACTCGGACTCTGTGGTGATGAATTAAGCCTTAATGACAGATGTGTGTTGCATTATGTGCCGCAGACTCTGATGTGACTGGAGGGCATCAGAAAAGACAAAACCACTCAGACTCATGAGCTGAAATATCCTCATTTTATTTTAATCACGACGCTCGTTCCAACAAGTGACATTTAGAGGAATTACTCAAATCTAGCAGCAGCGTTTTTCTTTCTTTTTCCTTTTTCTTTCTTTCTTTTTTTTTTTTAAAGACTGTGTGCCCCTGAGCTAAAAAACAGAAATATGTCATCGTAACAGCTGACCACATCCGTGCAGATGAAGCGTCCACCAGACTTGCTTGTGTTGCTGTTGACCAGATGGATGTGTTTACTGTCAACAAGACCTTGTTAGATATCTACCCACACGTGCTGCAACACTGTGTTTGTGTCGCAGCGTCTGGAAATGTCTGTAACAAACTGTCTGCCTGCTTTTCTACACAACTTATAAGAGACAGGAGTTTTGTATCAATCAGACGTCGGTGTGTGTTTTGTGTGTGCGTGCATGCGTGTGTGTGTGTGTTTGTGGTGTGATAGACGGAGCGGAGCTGCTCAGATTAGTCTCAGGCTGTAAGAGCACAAGAGGGACCTCAGAGACAATGCATGAGAGATGGGCGTGAGAACGTTGGTAAGGCTTGGTTCTCTGCAAGAACTGTCTTGTGTTTGGGGAAAATATCCTCACACTCAAAGCTCCAGTGTCTAGATCCATTTCTAACAAACAGGTTTTGCGAGAAAGGGCTTGGGGAGAAAGGCTTTTTGTGTGTGTGTGTGTGTGTGTTTGTGTGTTCAAGTCTTGTATGTATGTTTGAAGCAACAGAGTTTTTCAGACGTCACCGTATTTTTTTTTTTAATGTTTGATGTTTCTGAAAACCACAAATACAAAGCTGTGCGACTCTAACTTTGATGTTCAGGTAGTTTTGGGGGATTCATCCCTTGTCTCACACTCAAAACAAAACCAAACCTTCCAGTTTTATCAGAAATCTACATATGATGATCCAAGTGTCCTTACAAATTCAGACACACACACAAATACCCAGACACATTTCACTCCTGTGACTCAGATGATATTTTGAACCTGAACCACTCTCAAGTTATGTTTCTGCTTTTGCTTCCAGGTGTTACAGCAGTTATGTCAAAGAGCTGAAGACATCTCTAACAGTAAGTAACCACCGCTCTCATCTCTCTGAGCCTCTCTCACGTGTTACAGAACAGTCGATGTGCGACTTTTTAAAAATATGTTTAAGTCACACACTTCTGCTTTTATACTTTTTCATGGCACGCCACGCCAAACTTGCAGACTCCTCTAGTTTCAGACCTAATTTGATTTTCATTCATTCGGTGAAAGAGGATGTTTTTTCTTTTCTTTTTTTTCTTTCTCTCTCGCTCTCCCCTAATTAAATTTAAGAAGAGCCCCTTGAAAAGCAGTTGTTATGATTACATTACAAATTCGGGGTTCATTCAGTGAATCAGGCAATTAATTAGATTTCTCCCATTTTAATCAGAATATTTGTCTGAAACGTGCGCGTCTAATAAACATGGCTTTGAGTTGGAGTTTTTTATCTGCTTGGTGGCGTCGGTGTGAATGTAAATGCTGTGAACTGTGGCCCACAGAGTCAAGGTTAGGATGGTGGATCATGTTTAGTTGTTTGTGTGTGTTGCTATGCGCAGCTTTCCTCCTCTCTTCTCTCCGTCTCGTTCATTCGCTCTTTTCCTTTTTCTTTTCTCACTCTGAGCTGCACTCAGGGGCGCGGCTGCGTCCTCAAGGCTTCACTTCACACACACACACACACACACACACCAAGGTGGCAGTTTGTTGTTGCACACACAGACAATGACTTGCACTTTTCTCTCCTGCCTGACTTGATGGCCTTGTGCCTGCGAGCATTTCACCAGATCAAATGGCATCTTTTTTATACAAAGTTTTTTTTTTTTTTTTTTTTTTTTTTTTTTTTTTTTTTTTTACTGAACGTTGCGCTCAGGGAAATACTGTGACTGGCTCTTTTAGCCTTGCGTGTTACCAGACCTGATTCTATCAGGGATAAGCGTTACTGCTTCATCGCTGCCTGTGAATGATACATTATATCCCCCTGCAGGTTGGTGGGAGCTGCTTGTATCATTTCTGATAAGTATTGATGAGTCCTCTCTGGGGGAATCAATTTTAAGGGGTGGTGGGGGTGTAGCCTGTTTGTGACTGGTGGTGTCTTGGCTGCGTGACTCTTCCCGCAGCCCCATAGAGAACAAGCCCAGCAGAGCACGGGGGAAACATGGAGCTCATCCAAACAGCGATGGTGTAATTAGCTGACATTTGTTGCTTGGAAGACAAGAGAAGGAAAAAAGAAAGAGCTGTTCAACTCAAACACCCAAAGGAATATGCAAATGTTGAGAGAAAGACAAGAAATATATCTAATGGCACCAAGATATAATTATATCACATGCACATGTGTGTGTGTGTGTGTGTGTGTCTCCGTATGTGTCTCTGTGTGTGTGTGAACTCATTGAACTTTAGATGAGTATTCATGTCAGTGATTTGCCACTAGAAGGCATGAACCATTGGACTCCAGACGGGACTGATAAATAATTAGGATAAGAACGACGAAGCAGGACGCTTTGTTTGCTGCGTTACGTTCTCGTCTTAACTAGATGAGCTCAGCTACAGGCATGTGCACGTGTGTGTGTGCACGTGTTTACGTGTGTTTGTGTGCATGTAATAAAGCGTGCTGTAATGCATGTGGACCGTCTGTACTTAAGCCAAGGTGCTGCGTGAAAGAGCAGCAATGCTTACGCAGCCCCATCTGCTTGATCCAAGCTTGAGATGCAATGCCTTTTAATGACAAAATACTGAGTGGCTGGGAGGTTTGCTGAAAAGCGAGTGTGTGTGTGTGTGTGTGTGTGTGTTTGTGAGAGAGAGAGAGAGACAGAGACTGTGTAAGAGAGAGAGAAAGAGGGAGTGTGTGTGTCTGTGTGAGTGTGAAATAGAGAGGAATAAAGGGAGAGGGAGAAGGAGAGAGAAAAACATCTCGAAGGTCAGGAGCAGCGGGCGGCCGTAGGGGAGAGACACGTGAGACAGAGATAGTCTTGCGTCAGCCCCACAGCAGTCCGCTCTTTATGTGTGTGTGTGTGTGTGAATGTGTGTGTGTCCTGTGGGGCTAGCATTTTCATCCGCATCCCACCGTGTGTCCCACAGTGTTTCTATTCTGAGTCTCGATCTGCAAGAATAGAGATGGATAGATAGAAAAACAGAGGGATAGTTAGAAAATTAGATATGTAGATATGGAAATAAGTAGATATATAGATGAATGGATGGATAGGTGGATTGATTCGTGCACAGGATTCATGCACATGTTGTACATTACAAATTAGCTCGACTCAGTCAGTCACTGAGCTACAGATAATTTTTTACATGGCTCCAGTGACAGTGGAAGGGGAAATTACACCTTCTTGCCTGAGGGGAAAGAATTTGTGTGTCTCACTGCCTGTCACAAAACCTGATAGGGTTTCATCAATCCTGGCAACTACTATCATTTTTCAGCTCTTATTCGTGAGCCCTCTTTGTTTGTCACCGTGGCTCCATGTCTTTTTTTTTTTTTTTTTATCCCAGTGCCCTTTAAACTGGTGCTGTGTTAGATTGGGTAAGTATTAGAGATAACTCCTAAACATTTAGTACTTTGTACTTGCCTCGGAGCTAAGATTGTTAAAAAGCTTCTTCAGGAAAGTGTGGATTCAACAGACACACTCCAGCATTACGCTGTCTTCACACACACACACACACACACACACACATCCACACAGAAAAGGCTGAAAACTGGTCCCACGTGGTCTGGATAGGGTTCAGACTTTGAGCAGCCCCCACTCTCCTCCTTGTCGTGGGGCGAGGCTGCTCTTTTACAGACCCTTGTGCCATGAATCACTGCTCACACATGGGGAGCCTCAGTCCACTCGGGGGCTGCCTGCCCCAACGATAATGTGCGTGGTCATGAGGGGGCCATTTTGAATGGAGGGCCAGACAAAACAGGAGCTAAAGAAGCCAAGCTGTGAGATTTCCCAGAGAGGACAACAACAGAGCAGCAGCCTCTCTCAGTGTGTGTGTCTGTGTTTGTTGAAGCAGAGGGAAGATGTTGGGCACACAATGCCCGGTTTTGGGTGTCATAATGTAACATAATTGCATGCCAGTAATTTCTGAAACATTAGGAGTGGACCTTTAAGCCCCTGTGCATCACAAACCTTTTAGCCCCACACAAACACCAGTGCAATCTGAAACCCCTCGGCCTCGACACTAATGCCTGTTTGGCTTGTTAGGTTTGAAAACAGGAGATGATCCAGACTTTGCCATCACTTGCACTTACCTACCAACCTACCAATCACATCATGCCCACGCTGAGTCTAATGATATCTAATCTACGGTTTCATTTTTTTTATTGCTGGGCAGCTTTGTTACACTGATGAGTGTCATTTTGTGTCATTGTCAAGCGTTTCCAGGTGCTTCAAGATGTGACTGAAACAAAAACACAAAACAACTTTTTAATAATCTGTGACACGGTTGATTGGGTTCAATTCAGTGACAGCTCCTCTGTGGTTTTATTGAATATATATGATCTGTTTCCATGTTTCAAAGCCTTACCACATTAGTTTCCACGACTGTTTGTAATTGGTTATTATTAATCCAATTATTGTTAGTAAGGAGTTATTATTTCCTTCACGTGGTTTGTTCATGTATGTGAGTGTAGCAGGGTGACTCTTTATGGAGATAATTAAACAGACCACACAAACACACACACACACCCACACACACACACACATCCCTGTCACCCAGCAGCAGCTGCTGCCCTATAAGAGCTTCCAGGTTTATTGGGTCTATCGCTGCATTTATGACCAAACCACATCTCTTCAACTGTCTTTATTCTCGTGTGTCTGTCTTTACCGCAGCCCCTTGTCTCTTCACAACGCTCTTAGCTTCCTGCTGCCTAACCTCCCCCCACACTCCACAGATCTTCTTTCCTCCTTCAAACGCACACACACCAAACATGCAGTCGCAGTCCGCCCTGATCTGGTTTTCCTGACTACAATACGAGCCTGTAGCTGGGAATAGTTTGTCCCCAATGGGGCCATGCGTTGCGGGGCCCGTGGGCCAGGCCAGGTTGTAACCTGGATACAGCTGTAGTCCAGAGGAGCCATTAGCAGTGCCAGGAGGCCCCCGGCTCCCAGCGAGAGCTCATTACTGTATTTGTGCAGTCGTACTTCTCCTATGAAACGCAGCAATGTGCCCGGTGAAACTGGCCAGGACATGGAGCCTCGGGGAAAACCGTTCAGCTTCGTTTGTAGTTGAGGAGGAATATGAAGAATGATATTAATCATTAAATGTGTCCAGTTTTGGCTGTACTTAACTGTAAGAGTGTAAGTCAGTATCTATGTTTGTTGGATGCGATTTGCTCTTTGTTCAGTGTGTTTGCGAGTGCATGTGTTGGTGTGAGTATGTTTGTGCACTCTCTGAGGCCCAGTTCAGCTGTCTGGTCTGGTGTGCAGATGGTCGGGTTGGGGCCTGCTCAATGAGATACCTTTTTTCTTTCCTCTGGCTCTTTATCCGTCCTCTGTTTCCTTTCCTTCTCCTTCTCTTTCTCCTTTCCTTCCCTCTCCTGTTTAGGCTTTTCTGTTTCTGCTGGGTTTCATTTACCAGTTACATCCCTGGCTGCCTCCTCTCTTTCATCACTGCATCTGCTGAGGGCCATCTTGGGCAGAGGAGAGTTTTCCACCACTCTATTTTCTCTCTCCTTCCTTCTTTATGCGTCTCTCAGGGCTCAGTGCGGCAGCTATACGCGGTGGCTTTGGAATGAAATGTCTCTTAACCGAGCCATGTGCCCCGGAGCTACGGTAATTGCAGGTGAAATTCAGCTTCCTCTTTAAAATGCCATCTCTCATTTCCAGTTACCGGCCCCCTCCGTATCTCTCTCCCTCTTTCTGCCTCCCTCCCCTCGCTCTCCCTCCTCCCTCCCCTCTCTCTCCCTCTGGCTGTCTTTCAGAGGCGTGTGAATCCCTCAGCCCCTGTCGCGTCTCTCTGCCCCAACAGACACTCCCACAATGCACAGCGCTGATGGTTGCACGGTGATATCAGCCATGCAGAGGAAAGGGAGGGCCACTGCTTAGACACATTCACATTCTGTGTGTGTGTGTGTTTGTGTGTGTGCAAAGATAGTATGTGTGACACAAACTGAAAGTGTTTGTTTGTTTGTGAGTCGGGGACAATCAGTATATGTGTCTGTGCGCACACAGAAAAGAAATGTGTCGTTGTGTTGCTTGAGTGTGTGTTTTGAGTGTGTGTTTGTCTCTCTCACTGAGTGTGTGTGAGTGTGTGTACAGCATCAGCAAGGCGTGAGCTGTGTAGAGGTGACATCAAGGTGAACGTGGCGTGCAGAATGCTCTGCCGACTCGGGAGGCAGCAAATGGCTCTGTGGCAGATGGAGTCTTTGTCAGGGAAGAAAAATGGCAGCTCAAGAGCGTCAGAGAGAGACCCCCCCCTTCCTCACCCCCCTCCTCATCCTCACCCCCACCGCCTCATGACTCGCACACACACACACACACACACACACACACACACACACACACACACACACCCACACACACGCACACACACACATACATACACATACCACTTTCTTTCCGTCTCTTCCTCTGTGTCTTTTCTTTTCTTTTTTTCCTCCACATTATGGTCACACACTTATAGATAAAATATATGCATGGACACACACACACACACACACACACACACACACACACATATATATATATATATATATATATATATATATATATACTGAGAGCTGCTCCCCTCCCTCCTCCCTCCCTCCTTTGTGAGCTGGGCTGGCGGGCGGTGACCTTCCCCTGCTCGGAGGGTTCCCTGGCTGTTTGATCAATTATCCTTCTCCCATTGTTTACCAGGAAGCAGGAGTAGAGAGGAGAGAGAAGAGGAGGCTCAAAATGGCCACTGTCAGGTGGAGGGATCCATTTCCCTGCCAGCGTGGGGGTGGGGGTTATGGAGAGAGACAGAGAGGGAGAGACAGAAAGGGAGAGACAGAGAGACCAGAGCTGTGAAGCATGCTTAGAGGGAAGGGAGGGGCGTCACTGGCTCGCTAGCAGCTGGGATGATATGACATTATACTGAAGGTACTGCTCTGACAACGTGATGCTGAGCGGCGAAACTTTGGTGAATCAAACACCAAAGATCGTGTTATATTCGAATATTTCAATCACAAACGACCAAACAATCCAACACGTACGTCTGAAATGTATCGTCTTGAAGTTGTGATGCTGCTTCGCTTTTTGAAAAATGCATGTATGCACAATACCACATCCTGCAGGTATACTGACTATTTTTAGTAGCATGGAGAGGTGAGGTCGCCGTGATGGTGGTGGTGTCGGCGATGGTGAGAAAGGAGGGGGGGCACATACTCTAAAGGTCAGGTGGCAGAGAGAAAAAAATGAGTGGGAACAAATGATGCACTAAGCGAATGACACTCTGAGGTCCTGCTTTAATATGTATGTATCGCAGGTTGATGGCTGATTTCATTAGCGCCTCTCATTGTTATGCATAGATTGTCCTCCTGCAGCAAAATGAATATTGTATTCACACACACACACACACACACACACACACACACACACACACACACACACACACACACACAACAACTGCGTTTTCCAGGGAATACAGTATGTTTGGATCTTGCAGAAAACGGCTTGAAGAAAAGGTTGATGTTTCCACAGGCTGTTATCTGTGTCGGCTATAATTAAAACAATTTACAGCGCTGTCATTTTAACACAGGTTTGTGGCGCTGCTGTGGACAATTCCTGTCAGGTAGTTGGGCTGTGATTATTTAGGGCTCCTTGTTAAATTAGAGCGAATTATTTTTCAGAAAAGTAAAGGCAGTCTTTGTTTAAATAAGCGGAGCAGAATAAAGACAGAAAGCCCCGTCGTGTCCGAGGGTTCAAATTACGTCACGTTAGTTTACTTACAGTAAATATCTGCATGTTTGTGTGTGAGAGTGAGTGAGAGAATATGTTGAGTGCATGAGTATTAGTGTGTGTGTGTTTATATGACTATATGCTCATACGACCGCCTCCTTTAATCCTCCAAGATGACTGTGTTTCAGCAGGAATTCCAGTCCTTAGTGGGACATGAGCAAATGTTCAGTGTTCGGATATTAATAGCTGTTGTGGGTGGAAAAGGAAAAAAAAAGAAAAAGAAAAAAGAAAAAGCCTTTTGCATTTTTCCATATGTTTAATAAGGAAACAGTCCAGATGGATTATCTCTGGGTCTGGAGCTTTCTCTTGCTTCAACCAACTCCAGTCCAAGTGGAGTTGGACTTGCCAGAGAGAGAGAGAGAGAGAGAGAGAGAAAGACACACACAAACAGACACACACACACACACACGCTCCTCCCGTCTGAAGTGCAACAGGCTATTACTGATTAACATGTCTAAACTCAGCCAGTTCAAAAAGCCACTCTAATTCCTTTTCCATCTCGCTGTCGTCTGAATCACAGATGACGTGACGCTCTTTCTTCCCAACATACCTTGCGTTCCTCGCAGTCACAGAGATATGTTTGTCGCCTTTCTATTTGTTGCCTGAGAAACCATGTTGGCTTGTCTTCTCACATTTCACACTTGGTTTCATCCCTTTAACCCCCAATGCTCAGCTCTGGACGAGCTGCCTGACCTCTTGAGTCATGGATGTTCGACTCATCGGCTTCACGACGGTTGGAGTTTGGTTTCGTCTGCTCTCCGAGATGAGAGCAGACGTTTTCTGATCAGAGATAAATAATAATTCCTTATGTTTCTGTCACAGATTTAACTTTTAAAGCTTTTTGCTTCCCGTTTTTGGTCTTTACTGACATATTTTCATAGTTTTCTGCCCTTTGCGTCAGACACACACGTACACATTATGTGGTGTGACAGGACGTTACATATTTGGAGTTTCACAGCAGGCTGGCATTCCAGGACAGCGAAGAAGAGATAATGTCAGTGTGCTGCTGGATAACTCACTCTCTTATCCTGTTTCTGGGCCACAAAGCGTGAAGGGTGTCTGTTTATGACACACACAAACACATGCCACACATGCTTACCATGCATACACACTCAATCCACAAAGGCTAAAATAAAAGTGACAAAAAATGTCCAATTGTCACACAGACAGATGAACCTTATGCTTGTTTTCTTTTTCATTACACATAGTTTGTGGAAGCAGGAAGTGTGCCACAGTGAGTGACAGGATGCAGGATGATGCTGTCTTGGCGTTTGATTTATTCTTTTAGAGGTCACGTTCCCCCCAAGTAGCTTTTTTAGTGTATTACTGTGCAACACGTGTTTAAAGGGCAGGCGTGTGTGTGTGTGTGAGAGAGTGTGAGTGTGTTGATACTTCATAACCCCGTGGAGCTATATTTAAATGAAGAAATCATGAAATTCACAGAGTCAGCAGCGGAAAAAAGAGCTTCCTCTCCAAACCGCCCACACTGCTTTCAGCCATGTTGTGACTTGTTTATATGTCGTTGGAGGATTTCAGCTTCTTTCAGAACAATTGCACTTAAAAACCCTCAGCTCCAGAGGATGAGAGCAGGTTACACAGCAACAGAGCCGAGCTACTAAAAACACACACATGCACACACACACACACACACACACACACACACACACGCGCGCGCGCACACACACACACACACACACACACAGAAAAAGAAAAAAAACAAAACAAAAATAAAGTAGGAGTGGAGGAGTCTGTGACACCACCACTAAGATGTAGCCGTTGCCCGTCTCTGTATGCATGTCAGGTGCATGCATGCTATTGTTGCTTTCATCACTGGTGTGTGTTGTCATGTGCAGCTGTTTGCTCTCCAGTTAGCGCTCCGTGTTGTGAGTTAGTGGAGTTACAGCAGTGTGGAGCTTCTCTTCTCTCTGATTTATTCTTAACATCTGTCTTTGGCAGGTGTGTGGAACCACAAGGTCCTCTCTGTGAGCCTGTGATGTAGCTATCATTGTGGGCAGTGTGTGTGTGTGTTAGCGTGTGTGTGTTGGTACAAAACAACAGAGAGAGGGCCTTCCTCCACCCCCTCCTCAGGATGAGTCATATTTGAGCCGTGTGTAATCCAAGCCCGTGTTTCATGTGTGTGAACAGACAGACCCTGAGCAGTGGTCTTGGTCCTGACTCCCTCTGGGCCAGTGAGTGGGTGAGACACGGCGATCAACAACAGGCCCAGGCAGCTTCGGTTTCAGCCTCGCCACACAAGGAATCTACCCGTTGTGACAGGCACAGAAACACACATACACACGCACACACACACACAAGCATACATTCACATAGAGCCAACACTATTATTCTTCTCCCTCCTTAGCTCCTCCTTAAATAATATCAGGTAACAGAAAGAGGGCTGGTGGCTGAGTGTGTGATTGGTGCGACTAGCAGGAAGTGTTAGGATGCAGAGGATGGGCCAGTGTATACGGTTTCACATGAAAAGATAGTGTGACACAATGGTGACGCTCAGTCTAACACAGGTAACCGTGTGTGTGTGTGTGTGTGTGTGTGTGTGTGTGTGTGTGTGTGTGTGTGTGTGTGTGTGTGTGTGTGTGTGTGTGTGTGTGTGTGTGTGTGAGTGTGTGTGCGTGTGTGTGTGTGGGGTCACGTGTGTCTCCACCTGTGGGAAATGTGATTTCACTGCAGTAATGTCGAGGCGGCGTTTGACACTGTCAACAATGGAGGCTCAAATATTTTGACTCTTTATATGAAATCACACAGGGGAAGTATGGTGACACAGGAAATGGGGCCATGTCACAGAGAAAGAAAAAAAGGTCTATTTTGTGATTATTCTGCACTGCGTTTCAAAGCTCAGCTCCCCATCGCTGCTGTGACAAACTCTGTTAAAGGCACAGCTGGACTTTTAAAAGGGTCTTCAACGTTTTGCCCCGGGGGGGCGAGGAGAAGTGGAAAAGTGTCCTGGATAGAGAAGCAGAGAGGTGAAACGACAGCACTGCGCTTTTTCTCATCATGGCACTCAATTATTATCTTCTTTTATTCTGTGTGTAAAGGCAGGAGGGAATCATTTTATCACATTGAACTGCAGAAAAGATATAAAGCATTTATATAAAAAGTTATTGGACATGTCCTGGTTTGATTTTGTGATTTGACAGCGATGAAAATGCGGACAGATGACAATCGAAGATAAAACAAAAAAAAAAAAACACTTGTTAAATTATTTGGGACCATTTTTTTTCCAGATCTGCTTTGAATCAAATGTCACAGTAAGAAAACAGAGGAAAAAGAAACCATGTGAAAGTAACTGTGTTCGTGTCTCCAGGCGAAACTGCGGCGACCACCATGTTGCACAGATCTGGTCTTAATCTCAACTCACCGACTTGTGGATATTTTTGGCTGCGTCTTATTTTAAGTCTTGTCACAAACTCCTTACAGACACACACACACACACACACACACACACATACACGCTTCCTGAGTTTATTTCATACAGTTTACAAATTTCCTACAGTTTAGACGTATTTATTAAATTGTCATATTTTACAGTTAGTAGACAAAGATCTGTGTGCAGCTTCGCTTTTGATCCATTTCTTCCTCCTCTGAAGCATCAAAGTACATAAAAGCTTTTTAAACAAATATTTTAACAAGTGCACAGATCAGTGGAGCTCAAAGTTAAACTGATTTAATAGCAGTTTATTTATTATTCTTGATGCAGCCGAATTGGTATTTAACTTTAATTTATTACCTACATTTGGAAACAAGTGAAAGTGACTTTGCTGCAGTTACACGTTTGCCAGCTGTGAACATCTTGGCAACTTACGAACAAATTGCAACAATTTTCTTCCACTGTCATAAAAAAGAAAACATTCATCTTTCAGCAGCAGATTTTATTAATGCATTTAGAGGCTTATGGGTAAAACTGTATGATTCAGGACGTCGTGCAGCAGCTATTTCTCTCTGATTTTATTCTCTTGCGTGCGCCCCCTCCCTCCAAAAAAAGTTGTATGTTGTTAGTTTTGTGGTCTTGTAAATCCAGACAAAGCTGCTTTTATCCTGCGTTTATAGACCACTTTCATTATTGGGGCCAGTAAACATCATTACAAGGCGTCATGTCACTGAAAGTCAGTTAGCATCTCAGGGCCGAGCAGGAAAACGATGTGTCTAGTTGAGAAATCTGTTGGACACCGACCAAACCCAAAGGCTCACAAGTCATTAGTTCCCTGTTATTACTGGGAACAGGGACACAAGCGTCTCCATGTAGTTTATTAATGGGCTTGTTAATAACAAACCAATACAGAGACTCTGTGCTGCTCATCCTTGTTTAAATGGCTTTACATCATTCTTTATATATCAGCACAACCTGCGCAAGTCGGTTTATATCATCACAGCGTTTTACACAACTGCTCCTCCTGGTTTTATACTGAGAAGAAAGCAGACATGTTGCAATCAGACATGTTCATTTACATCTACAGGATGTCAACCACTTTTCTCTCTTTTATTGGAGCAACAGTGATACAAGTCAGATGCAACAGTATCAAGACATAAAAATTATTCTCACTTTTTACATTACATTACTTTAACCCCTTACCCATAAAACCCACCTCGTTTCAGAGAAATAAACTAAAAGAAAAAAGAGAAAAGAAAGAATAATAAGAGAATAAAATAAATAACATGGAAAGAAGAGAAAAAACATCTTACTCCTCCAAGGAGTCCAAAAGGGACACATTTTGTCAAATTTTGTCAGAATCTTTCAGGAAACCTTTGAGAAAGCAACTCAAATTCTCTGGTTTTAGAATGAGATAGTGTAACTTTTAAAAAAGAATTAATGGTCTGGTCAGTAAGATGCAGAGCGTTGCAGCACACCAAGCGTTAGATGAGACGCCAAAAAGGGCAGAGACTTTTTTGGATTATAAGCTTTTTGAAAGGTGTCAAATATTCTTAACTAAAAGTCAAATCAATTTCGGTGCTGCAGGTGGCTGAGAACATCTGCTGTGGGAACCACACTAACAATAGAGTAGATTTTAGACAACTGTGGTCAGTGTAGTAGACTCTGTGGAGGAGTTTGTGTTAGATTAACACAGGTGGAGGAGGAGTCTTAAATTATCTCAACAATATTGCTCCACTGGTCATCCTCGTTCTTAGCACTCAGCATTTCTGTCCAAGACTTGATGATAACATTTCATAAAATATCTTTTTTATCTCCCTAGAATTTGAAGAGACTCTTTAATATCAGTTACATTTATATTTTGTCATATTAAACCAGGATTTGACATGTAACTGATATTAAAAGTAATTAAATGAAGCTCATTCCTAGTTCCTTTGGTGAATTTGGAAAACAAAAAAGCAGTCCAGTATTAACTTAATGAAAACCATACAGCCACTTAACAACAAATCAACACGTAGCTGCTCGACAGGACTAAATGTCGCCTGAGCTCCGAGACGACGGAAACCACAGGAGTGTGTCGGAAAGTTTAGGAAAAAAAGAGGTTGTTAAAGATTTGCTCTTAACCTCTTCTCCCTCCTCCTGAGTTTTAGAGGGTGAGTGTTTGCCTGGATTTACTTGCTTATTTCATCGGTAAAGTTTGAACCAATTCATAAAGTGTCAAACTCATATAAATTAAATTAGTAACTTTTAAAAAATAAAACCGACACAAATGCAAAATTCTCCCCTTTTTTCTGAGCTTTGGCTGTATTTTGTTGTTTCTCGTGTGAATCACTTCCTGAGTTTTTATCTTGTGTGTTTATGTTTGCACTTGTATTTGTGTAATGTGTGTGGTTTATAAAATGTCCCAAAGGCCCTCTCCTCCTCTTGTCCCCCCCCACCCTCCCCTCTTCTCATTACAAATGCTAATGTCACATTAATGAAATCGGCTTAGTTTAAGGTTTACAGCGTTGCCTACGCTCAGAGATTTGGCCTCAACACTTCCCACATATTTAAAGTTGAATCATATTTTTTTCCTGTGGGCATACTATTCTTAGTTCCTCTGAAACGTGCAGGCCCTGAGTGAAACTTTGAGAGAAAAGTTTGTAGCTCTGTTGCCAAGTCTTGTGATGGTTGTAAATAGTCGTGGGCCACAGGCTGCCAGCTGACGACCACTGTTAGCTTAGCTCCGGCAGTAATGGCTTCAACCAGAGACTGGCTAATGTAAACACTGTGTTAATGTGCTAGCAGTGGTTTGTAGAGTTACTTGCTGTTAATCATTGCTCAACAAAGAGCTTGTCAGGCACAACAACATGCCAGAGAGTTAATCATGATTATAGATCCCTGTTTTTTTTTTTTTTGTTTGTTTGTTTTGTTTTTTTTTCTATGTGGAGAGGACGTTCAGTATTTAACAGCTGTTTTTCTAATCATCAGGACTTTCCAGTAAACGTTGTTTGGTGAAATCAGTAGATACTGATGTGAGAAAACATCTGCTTTAGATGCTGATTCATAACGTTGAAACGACTCTCAGAAAACCTGCAGTGGTTTCAGTATTTTCTAACCGTTCACTAATGTTTCACACGTTTTTTTTTCTTCCTCTCTTTTTTAAAAACAGAGACGAAGACGGAGAGATTGGCCTTTGTAATTAAAAGCCAATTTTGTAAAATTGATTAGATTATGTTAATCAGAGGAGATAATATCTTAAAAGCAGAGTGTGAGGAAGGGAGATAGAGTGTGTGTGTGTGTTTGTGTTTGTATCTGTGTGTGTGTGTGTGTGTGTGTGTGTGTGTGCACACGTGTGTGTGTGTGAAGAGTGGGAAAGAGTGACAGTCCAGCCGCCATTACAAGCTGCTGATTTCTGCAGAGTGCTTCATAAAATGTCAGAGCGCTTCTCCCTGAGCAAGACACTGAAAAATGGCAGCGCTGTGATGTGCTGGCACCTCACCTGCTGCACCGAGGGTGTGTGTGTGTATGTGTGTGTGTGTGCGTGCGTGAGTGTGAGAGAGAGAAAGAGAGAGAGGGGAGGCGAGTGTATCAGTGTGTTTGTGCAGTAAGTGTGTGTACATGCCTGTGTTTTTACATCTGTGTGTGTGTGTGTGTGTGTGTGTGTGTGTGTACTGCCTGGCCTCCCTCCCATGTTGCAGTGAAGCAGAACAGAGTGGCTGACTGCCCGCTGCTTTGCCTCCCTCTCTGTCAATACAACACTCTTCTTCTCTTCCAGCTCGTCATTTTCAGGTTTAACATTAAGTAAAGCAACGAGTTTGAAAACAGAGAAAACAACTGATTGACATATTGAGTTTAATACGTGTGGATTTTCTCTCATCGGGTCCTTATGTTGCTCTCAAACTGCTGTGTAGTTGCTAAGACCTTCATCTGATTTCGGTTTTTGAGGTTGTGTTCCACTGTAAACAGCCAACGCGTCATCTGTCGCCTGTTTACCTACGTTTCAGGATTTGTGTGTTTGTCTTGAAACAAAAAGAGCTCGGGACCTTTTAATGAAGTCGTTATGTGCAGGTGTCATTAACGTCAATTTCAACAAAAGGAACAAGGAGCAGAGAGACCGTGGAGAGAGAAAGGTGTGAAGGTGGAGGAGGAAGAACGGATAATAAACACATCATGAAGACAAGATATGAACAGCATTTTCTTTACAGTGTTAAAAGTGTTAACAACCAAATAAGACGACGACTGTGTCACAAGTCACAGAAAACAAGGGAAGTTAAAAAAACATAAAAACAAAAAACATGACTTCCCTTTAAACCACAAACAGTGTTTCAGTGTATTTATTTAATGACAACAGGTAATTAATCAGTTAAAGCCTGTTATAAAATGTTATAGTTGATATTTGAGCTACAGCTAACGATCAAGTTCATTAATTAATCTCTGACTTGTTTTCACAACCAATCAATTAATCATTTGGTTTGTAAAAAGGTGAAAAGATGATGTCATCACACAAAGTTCAAAGATATTAAATTTGTTATCACCACAGTGCGATTTTATGTCAATAATTTAGGCAATGATACGATATAGATATCACAAAGTGTCACGATATGATTTAATTCAATATGATTTAATTCAATATGAGACAACATCATAAACACATTTAACACAATCAGTTTATATCAACTCGCAAAAAGCAACTAAAATATGATCTGACAGTTTTATTTATGAGCTTTTCAAGATGTGTGTTTAGGAGAAAGAATAAAAAAAAACAGACTCTGTTGTTTATGTGTTTTATCAGTGAACTTAAAGTCTTGATGAAGTTTAAAGTTTTAATATGAACCAAAAACACAAAGCTTTAAGAAATCCTGAAAGTTTAAGTTTCCATTTTTTTTTAACATTAGACCAGGATAGTTATAAACCTTCACTCATGTTTATTGACTCGGATATGATGATATTATCCATGTTTTCACTTGCATCAATTATATCGGATCATTAATTCATGAACCTTCGTATCGATCTGTATCATTACAGCTTGACCACCAGTTGAAGAAAGCAGCTTCTTTACAGTTTCTTTGCTTGAAAATCTAAAGACTCAAAAAGGATAATTTATCAAGAAACAAGCTGTTGTTTTTGTTGCTTTGATTTTGTGAATAATCTCAAACTATTGAGAAACATTCTCAGTGTTTTTGTGTTTAACCTTTGTTCTGGACAGTTTGGTGAACATGAGCTCTGACGTTTCTTTTTGCTAGAAAGAATAAAAATAGACTCTGTTGTTCCAGTCTCATGTTCAAGTGTTTTTATCATTAAACTTAAAGAGACTTGATGAACTCTTTGGACATAAACCATAAAGACAGAGCTTTAAAAAGTTGTATTTTTTCTACATTAAAGCAAAATTGTTGCAAGTTTTCACTCGGTTTCACTAACTTTCGTTCGGTGAAAAAAAAAAACCATTGTTCACATTTCTCATGTTAAAGTGTTTTTAACAATGAATCAATAACAATAACCAAAAAAAAAGTTGTACTTGTTGTCATACGTGTGTAAAATGTTGAGTATTTAGTTTTACAGCATTTTATTTGGTGAATTAAGTTAATGATCTCAAACTACTGAATGTTTTTGTGTGTAACCTTTGTTCTGGACAGTTTAGTGAATATGGGCTCTGAAGTTTAGTGTTGCTGAAGGGAGCAGTAAAACTTAAGAGCTGTGACTGTACATGTATAAACCACCTTCTCTTTCTTATTGAGCAACGCATCATAATCTGCAGGAACATTATCAAACGCGACTCTTTTAACTGGTCGTCATGAATAAGCTCTTTCAGCCATCGCACCACTTATCTGAATTGTGTCACATTTGGGCAGTGATATCACTTATCTCCTGCGAGGAAAGTTTACAGTTGAACACAACCGACTCTGAATGTTTTGGAAATGGACAGAGGAGGCTCCAACAGTTGCTAAACTGAGGTTTGCAGCACTGTGGCGATTCCATTGTTCTGTCACTGTCAGTGTTGTTTTGCTGTTTGACATGCATGTCATTTGCATTATTCATATCTGGAGCTCTACGCTCACCCTCTCTGTCTCTGCCTCCCTCTCCCTCTCTTTCCTTGATATCCCGTGATAGCTGATGCTGTTTCCTGTCATTCACATTTAAGTATTTTTGTATTTCCTGTATTTATTTAAACATGTGCAGTTCGCAGAACGAGTGCTATCTTATCTGTGGAGATTGAAACAACAAATCACGCTCAGCAATCACGACCAAACATTTATATCAGTATGTATATATGTATATGTATATATATGTGTATATATATATATATATGCGTGTGTGTGTGTGTTTGTATTTAGTCAATAACAATATTTATACTTAATCATACTTTTTCCACACATTTTGTTGGTTTAAAGCATCAATCCTTCTCTGTTTCAGTCTCCTCTGCAAATGTTTTTTTTTTCTGTAAACTCAAAAACACAAAGGTACCAGTGCAGCAATTACAGTATTGAAGTGGGCAGTGACACTGGAAATAATGAGACATAATTAAGAATGCATTTTCAGTTGCTTTACTTCTGCAGAATTGTGCAAACGTCTGCAAATGTCTTGTTTAATATGGGAGAATGTAGTTACTCTATTTAATATGTGGGATGTAGTTTGTGTGAAGTGATTTGCGCACCTCGTATCTAAGCTCAATGTTTAAGGCCTCGGGGTATATTATTATTTTTTTTTTGCAAATCATCACTTAAGTTACGAAACAGAGAAACAGAGAAAGTTTTAGAGCAAATGTAAATTATTACAGTGTTTAATCTAAATGATAATTAAGCTGAACAGACTCTGGCTTACGGCTCACCTTGGCTCCAATGCATCATGTGCATGAATGTATTACTCTCTTAAAGCGTAGATGTTTTTTTGTTTTCGGAGTCATTATGGACTCTTGTAGACTCATGCATGTGGTGGTGAGCAGATCAGCTTCAGTCTGCAGAGGAACAGTAATGAGCAGTGAGACTGGCAGATGAGTGTGAGTGGCTAGCAGAGGGAGAAGGGCAGATTCATCAGGGATGATTGCCTGATGCACACTTCTGGTTTTTTGATGTGAAGACCCTGCTACGTTACCATGGGGAGAATAATTAGCTTTGGCTGGATGCAGATGCGAATGAGCGTAAGAGATGAGGAATTTTCTTATTGAGCTTCTTACTTTATGCTACTTTATAGTGCTTGTATGTGTGTGTATGCACACGGATACACTACATTCAGATACTGTTTCTTAACCCCACTCATACACACACTCACTCACTACCGGCTCATTCTCTTCTATTTATGGCCAGGAAATGGGAGTAGTGCTATGTCTGGTTGAGCTGAGTAACACTATTCTGTCACACATAGGTTTGACATCAAACACAAGTGACAAGCCGATCGTATTCCTCTGCACCGAGTCATCACCATGTCCCAAAATCACATTATTGTCAGTGGGAGCCCAGCAGAGGCACAGGGTGAGTAGGGGTGTTGATTCCAGCCGCTGGCATCTACTGTATGCTTGAAAAGGCAAATAAAGCCATTTGGCATGTGTTGATATGTTGTCATTTCAAAAATACTCAGAGTGTGTGTGGCATGTCATTTGGTTTTATATGAAAATTTGTATCTAAAGCTTCTTACGGCAACATGGATACACATGTGTGCGACAGGCAGTAGCTGGAAACTCTTCAATGCTAACGCCACGCTCTGCTATTTGTGACACACACAGGAGCATATCATTACCTTTTTGCCCTGGCAGGCACCGAGCTCCAGTGTTACAGGCAGTGGTGTGGCTGTAATAAGACCTGTGGCCAGTGCCACTGCCAAGCCGAGGCGAGGCGAGGCGAGGCGGGGTGAGGAGAGGGATGGTGCCCATCCCCAACATGCCCTGCTCTGCCATCTGTCACTGGGCAGGAGCTGAGACGAGGGAGGGGTCTGAGTCACGGTGGCTGTTGTCACCTACACAGGCCACACTGGGGCATGATGCCTCTTTGTACTCGGCCATCACTTACTGAAACACTTATTAAATCCTATTAAACATCATGTGTCAGGGATTAAGAATAAATTTAGAGTTGTTTAAAAGCTTTAAAAATAAAAACAGAGCTACAACAATAAGCTTCATTACCATGTGTTGTTTTCATTGTGTGTTTATTTCTGTCGTGACCTCTCAGAGTCTGCAGCCAGAGCTATAGCATGATATCACAAACTACTTTCTGTCTCTTTAAATGTTCTGCGGGTTGATGTTTGACTCTGGACAAAGGTTGTCACTTAATTTTTTGCCTGGTTATGTCATTTCCTGGTGGACGGTGTGTGTGTGTGTGTGTGTGTGTGTGTGTGTGTGTGTGTGTGCGTGCACACAAAGGAGGAGGCGGGAGGTGGAGGAGAAAAAAAAGAGGTCAGAAGAGAGCTTGTGCGTGCGCTTGGATATAAGCAAGATGATCTCGCTCAGTTAGCGTTCATAAGCATCAAGCGTGCGTCCATATGCACATGTCATGACCACGAAAACATACAAAACATATGTCCACACGAATGTATACAAACAGAGAGAGGGAGAGGAAGTTCAAACAGTGCAGCTGCATGAGGACAGTAATAGAAGATGTTCTTGTTGATTCAATGAGTCAATGATCTCACTTTCACAAAGTGCAACAGTGTGTGTGTGTGTGTGTGTGTGTAGTACCTTCAGTAATGAGTGATTCAAGGCACCTTACTGACAGTTTGTCACATGGAAACTACACAAGTCTCTGGACATCAGACAGACATCATCAATTCTCGAAACAGCCTCATTAGTAACTGGAACTGTGTTCTGTGTTATAATAAACGTTTGTTTTGAGCATTACAGAAAGCGTGAGGTGTAAACACAAAGCAGTGACTCTCATCCGCTGATTAAACAGGAGGTGCTAATGGTGAATCACTCATTCTGCTCCTGACGTTTCTCCCGTTAGTTTCACGGCTAAAACAGACGTCTGCGTTCGACATAGTTGCAGTAAAAAAGATCCAGAGGAGAAAGTGATGATACGTCTCCAATGATACAGGTTTTGAAAGAGTAGAAAGAAAGAGAGCTGCAAGTCGCCGCTGTGTGTCTTTGAATGGGGTCAGGGCATCATGGGGAATAATGCATTTCCCTTCTCCTGCGCCAGGCGCTCCTTCCATTACGGCTGGAGAAGAGACATTGTGTCCACACTCTGATTACCACTGATCCATGCTGATGACTCTGTTGGCGGATTATCTCAGTTAGTATCAGCCATCTGTTACTGTGTGTGTGTGTGTGTGTGTGTGTGTGTGTGTGTGTGTGTGTGTGTGTGTGTGGTGTGTTGAAGGGACGAGGAGGAAGAGGGGCAGGATTGAGACACAGGGAGGGGGTTGAATAGTTTGAGGCGCTCTCTCTCTCTCACCCACACACACACACACACACACACACACACACACACACACACACACACACACATATAGACACACACTTCTATAGGCGCATGTCTTTTGTAAAAACCTCTGCATGCATATACACAACATAGACACGACACTGCAAAACAAATGCACGATATGAGGCCATGCACAGAGCAGCGCAGGCCATTACGTCTCTCCTTTATTCAGCTCTGCCCTCCTTTCTGATGATCCTGACATGTGAAGGCTCCTATATGAAGGCCACATGCAATCATAAATCCGCGGAGCTGTTTATAGCTACACTATCTCCTGAAGGGCCATTGCATCCAGCCACTATTAGCTGCACGCGTTGACAGCTGGGTGCTGTGTTGTATTTGCGGATGTGACTGTGAATCCGGCGCTAGAACACGTCTTATAAATCATAGTTCAGCTATTAGCATAAATTCTGCCTCTCCTTGCATATGTGAGACCTGCTGTTTCTGGTTGCGCTGCTCCGTCTTGATTGGTTGGTGTTGTTCGAGTCAAATTGATTTAGCTGTTCACGGAGATTATAACGCTTTCCTTATACCGCCAATGTGATGTGCCGTTAATTACCTATAAAATCAAGCTAATTCTGAAGCTAAATCCATTTTAATTTCTCATAATTAAGTCAGGATTGGATCCACAAATACCTTGGTGCTCCATTATTGTTGCAATCATTGTTGTGGCTGTGCATTTGGTGCTACATCGCAGAGCTCAATCTTATTATTGTTATTAGATTTAATTGCACTAAGTGATCAGTTTGTAGTAGAGGAAGATGGACTCGCCTCGCAGTCGTCTTTTTTTTTCCCCCGCTGTCCTTTCTCTCTGTCTCATCCCAGAAAGAGGCCCTGTGAGAGATGGTGAGAGATGAGAGGAGATGAGGGGGAGGGTAGCTCTGCTTTACACCTCTGCAAAGAAGGGATTGCTTTTTTGTTGTTTGTTAGGGGGGAAATCAATTCTGTTCACATCATCACGTTTTGACAAGGCGAGGCATTAAGTGCAGATATTGAGAAACGACAGGAATGGTTTACAGCCTGTCCTTCATCTTCTCCTCTCTTTCCCTTTTCCTCTGTCTTTTTTTTCTCCACAACAAATTCATGTGTGTTGTCTTGCTGATCCTTCCCCCTCTCAATCTCTCCATCCTTCTCTCTCTCTCTCTCTCTCTACCTCTTTCTTTCTCATTTTTTTTTCTTTTTTTTCCTCCTCTGTAAAGGTAGGGAATGATCCGCTTCACTTACCAGCTGACACCACATAAGCTTGTTCGTCCTCTGAGACACGAGCCTTTTGTTTTCATTTGCATTATGATAATTATGAAGGGCCACAGCTCCTCTCCATTTTCATCACACTTCTAATGATACTTACATTTTTTGTCAGGAGCAACCATGGGAACAAAAAAAATGCGTCTTCTTTATTTCTTTCTTCTTTTTTTTAATATCTGCTGAAAGAATCTCTTTCTTCATGTTTTTTTTCCCACCCAAACCTGACATTTAAAGGGTGACAGGCAAAGTGAAGGAGCACAGAGTGTGACAACCATTCATGCAGCAAAAATGTGGCAGAGCGGCGTCGGGTTTTTGGTTAAAATTACAATAAAACACTTGATCTTCGCTCAGCCAGAAACGTATTCTTGTAACTAATATGTAATTTATTTGGGTCATTTATTTGTTGTTGTGCCTAATAATTTGGCTCTTTAAACCACGTCTCATCACCTCGCACGAGAGGCCATCCCAATGACCTTTGACCTTGCTCATAATTACACAAGCGCCGTCTTTTCACTGCAGCAGTGGCAGTCATGGCCGCCCAAGTCCGATGGCACACCAGCCTCCTCCCCGCGGACTGCAGCAGGTTTTCTTGTCATCTGCGCTCTCGCTCTCTCCCTCTCTCTCTCCCTCTCCCACTCTCCCTCTCTCTTGTCAGTGTTGCTCCTGGCGAAAGGCTGATACTTGATATTCAGAGGATAGCAGCTTTTGTCTCAGAGATTTAATCAGTGGCTCTGCTCCCACTGCAGAGGAGAGAGGGAGGGAGGGATGGAGGGAGGGAGGGAGGGAGGGAGGGAGGGGTGGCAGGAGAGAGGGAAGGAAAGAGAGATGGAGGCAGAGACTGTTTATGTGTAATGACACAATAACAAAGCCTGCCTGTAAAACACAATCTGCAAACTGTG